>OU426979.1:84781220-85463720 GCA_911387785.2 Aelia acuminata | reverse complement strand
GTGTGTGTATGTGAACAGACTAGCTCAAAAACTATAAACCGTACAGACCTGAAATTGGGTATTTAGTGTATGTATATTCCCGCGATGTGACAGCAAAAATATCATCAAAATTGGTCAAACGGAGGGGGTACTTTATTTATAGAATTTTGTCTAATTTTTAGGTTTCTTTCGATTTTCTCAAAAACGGCTCTAACGATTTTGATTAAACTCGGTATTTAGTGTATCAATATGCACGCGATGTGACAGTAAAAATTTCATCAAAATTGATTAATTGGAGGGGGCACTTTACTTAATAAATGTTGTCCCGTTTTCACGTGTTTTTTTTTTATTTACTCAAAAAAGGATTTAACGATTTTGATTAAACTTGGTATTTGTTGTATGTATATGACCGTGATGCGACAGCCGAAATTTCATCAAAATTGGTTAAACGGAGGGGCTACTTTACTCAATAACTGTTGTCCCCTTTTCACGTGTTTTTTTTTATTTACTCAAAAACGGCATTAACGATTTTCACCAAACTCGGTATTTCGTGTATGGATATGCCCGCGAGGCGACAGCCCAAAGTTTATCAAAATTGGTCAAACGGAGGGGGCACTTTCCTTAATAAATTTTGTCCCATTTTCACGTGTTTTTTTTTTTTTTTTTTTGGTTCAAAAACGGCTTTAACGATTTTGATTAAACCTGGTATTTGATGTATGTATATATGATAATTTTATTAACCGTATTATGAAAATAAAAACTTTTATTTATTAATAAAAAGATTAATGTTACTTTAGAGAGTAAATACGTGATGCTCAAATTTTTGAAGCATCATCGCAGGTGTGTAAAAATATGGTATTAGATAATAGTCTATAATAAACATAGGTATATTTTAGTCTAGAAACTTTTGTTCCATAATAAATTTTTTAAAACAATATAAAGCGATTTTGGAGGAACAGTAATCGTTCTTGTTTTCCAGAAAGGCATAAGAGACGTAAATACACCGATCGATTCACCGTTTAGATGTATTTGCAAAAAGCAACTCGTAGTAAGAAACAAGCAAGCAGTAAAAAAAACTCGACTGTTGATGAAATTAGTCCCTTCATAAATAAATTAGCAATAATGAATCGAAAAGTGCTGAGAATTACCAAATTTTGCTATACAGATACTCTATAACTTATGGAGATACACAAATATAAGTATATACTTAAATGTGGGAAAATGTCTGAAGCTGAGGAATGGCGTTTACATATCGAAAAACTTCGATTTCTAATCCAAGTAAGTTCGTAAGTGAAAGTTGTGTGTTGCGCGCATCGCACCAGATTTTTCATATTTCATATTTAGCCATTTCTTATTTTTAGGCTAATCGGGGGACAGATAATTTCTGCATGTAAACAAAAACAAAGGTACTTTATAAGAAAACCAGAAGGGCCCCTTCCCCATTTAAGCCCCCTCAGACTATTTTAATAATGATAAAGCATTAATGATATTAAAGAATACTTAATTCTCATTAAACATTACGAGTTTTATAAAAATCGTTAGAGCCGTTTTTGAAAACATCGAAAAAAAAAAAGGTGGAAATGAGACGACATTTATTATATCAAGTACCCTCTCCGTTTGGCCAATTTTTATGAAATTCTTGCTGTCACATCGCAGACATATACATTTATACACAAAATACCAAATTTCAGGTTCGTACGGTTTATAATTTTTGATCTAGTCTGTTCACACACACAGACACACGCACGCACGCACGCACGCACGCACACACACGCACGGTAGTGAGATTCCTCCATAGTTATTGGTATCCGTCTGCAACCTTTTTTTGTGAATCGGAATAAGAATAGACTCTTTCCACTTTTCAGGCTTCTGTTTAACCAAGAGATGTATTTTAGAAATTCCTGCTTCCCCGCATGACTTGATTAGTTCATTAGTAGTATTATCGGTCCACGCTGCTTTATAAGATTTTAACTTTCCGATTGCAACACCGACTTCCCTAAATTCGGTTTTTCTATTAACGGGACAACACTTAAAAAAAAAAATATTCAATTAATTCATGCACGCCAATATTTATAATTATTATAAAAAAAAATATCGAATTATATGCAAACAATTTATCCTAATGTTTCTTTTATTTTTTTTTTTTTTCGTTTCCAAGGTCTTTTATTTATTTATTTTTTGGAGGGAGGAATATTTCTTAATATTACCCCCCCTCTTGAGTCCATCCGGCTTTATTACATTTCATCCAATGCTATTAGAACATAAAAACTTTTGGATTATGATTTTGTTGCAGGAAATGGAACTGTTACTTTTTAGATAATGAGAACTGCACAAAACCAGTTTAAACCCAGGGTTACCAATAGAACATAGGAACCCTGTATAGTAGAGGTGTATGTTTATAAATGTAATTATAATATACCCAAGACCATCTAGAAGATAGGATGAATAGTTTTAGGTTGAATGAGACTTCGGCATAATTGAAAGTAGCCCTAAATATGGTTGATATCGAGCTGCCACTTCGTGCCACGCCAGTAGGCGTGCTTTAGAAACGTTATAATTAGTCACATATATCAAGAAGTCGGTGGCTTTTGTTTTAAGTTTTAGCGGATGGACCTGGGGGTGACTTGGGGCTATTGATCGCGGGGCCCATGACCTCAGCCCAGTTACCCATTTCGTATTCCCTGCGATATCGGCATTCCATGTTATGCTAAAGAAAAAGAAAAAATATAATCTTATAATATGGACACAGCAAATAAAGTGCAGAGACAATTTTATTTATAAATTCTTCCGAATCAAGGGCAGTAACAACGAAGAATAAATTAAAATCAGCTGAAAAGAGATAACTGCATCAGAAAAGACTGAATCTGTAGCGCAATCATAAGGCGGTTTGGGGAAGTTAATAATAGCTAGTAATCGTTTAGCCAGTTCAGAGTCACTCCCAACTTAAACGCTCCCGCGCAGTGGGGCGAGTCCACAGTCCAGCACAAAAGCCTAAGAATAAATAAATTTGATTTTATTTGAGAGGAATTATAAAAAAGGGTAAACAAAATTACATTTATGAACACACACCACTAACAACAGTCATCCAAACTGCCTACTTTAACCAAGCAACTGCTATAATTTAATATAAATTAAAGAAAATGAAATATTCTTGTTAACAATTAATCATATCGTTTTAAACACAGTGCTCTCTTTTAACGTAGTAATTATTGTAGTACAGTATAACTATACTTTTTTTTTTTTTTTAAATGTTTCAAAGTATACTACTGGAACCCGTAATTTGATGAATAAATTGTTGTGGTAGGTTCAAATTATATTAATTTAAGGTTTATGAATTGATGTAAACCCAAATATGCTAACAAGATACACTAAATAACCAAATTAACTCTTCAGTTCAGTGTTCGGGCGTGGTAAAAGCTCATATAAATGAGTTGTGGCCGATTGGGACAAGATCTGAAAACTGTTTCTAAAAGTTCAAACCTTTGTTAACAATGGGGTATAAGTAGTTTTTCGGACGTCTCTAGGCGTATTTTACTGTATAATTTACAATTCTTTGGTCCATCATAACTGTTGCTTATATTTTTAAAAAATATGTTTCTGGTGTATTACGATTCATTAACAAGGCCTGATCATACTGTAAGATACCGTTAGGTTTAACAAAAAAATATAGCCAAAATAATCTGAAATATAAAAAATCTGGTGCGTGCGTGCAACACACAACTTTCACTTACCAACTTACTTAGATTAGAAATTAATGCGTTTTGTTAATTGCCACTTCTCAAATGAACAGAACGGCTTTAATTATGAACAATGGTCTGTCATTAAATGCGTACTCCGCATGCGTGGGCTCACCGAGTTTTATGAGGTGACTGAATATTTTTCCTTTTTTTCTCCTTTATATGTTTGCTTTATTTTTATCATATCCCATATTTAACCATTTCTTATTTTTAGGCGTAACGAGAGACAGTTAATTTCTCCATATAAACAAAAACAAAGGTGCTTAATAGGAAACAAAAAAACAGACAAACAAAAAAGGCCCCTACCCCATTTAAGCCCCCTCAGAACATTTTAATAATGATAAAGCTTACCTGATATTAAAGAACACCTAATTTTCATTAAACATGAGGACTTTGATAAAAATCGTTAAAGCCGTTTTTGAGATCATCGAAAAAAAGGTAAAAATTGGAAAACAATTATGAAATAAAGTGCCCCCTCCGTTTGACCAATTTTGATGAAATGTTGGCTATCACATCTTTGGCATATACATACATCAAATAACAAGTTAGATCAAAATCGTTATAGCCTATTTTGAGTAAATAAAAAAAACACGTGAAAATGATACAAAATTTATTAAGTAAAGTCCCCCCTACGGTTGATCAATTTTGATGAAATGTTGGCTATCACATTTTTGGCATATACATACATCAAATACCCAGTTTGATCAAAATCGTTAGAGCCGTTTTTGAGTAAATAAAAAAAACACGTGAAAATGATACAAAATTTATTAAGTAAAGTCCCCCCTCCGGTTAATCAATTTTGATGAAATTTTTACAATCATATCTCGGGCATATCAATACATCAAATACTCAGTTTAATCAAAATCGTTAGAGCCGTTTTTGAGAAAATCGGAAAAAACGTAAAAAGTTATTAAATAAAGTACCCCCTCCCTTTGAGCAATTTTGATGAAATATTTGCTGTCACATCGCGGGCATATACCTACACTAAATACCCAATTTTAGGATCTCACGGTTGCTAGTCTGTTCACACACACACACACACACACACACACACACACACACACACACACACACACACACACACACACACACACACACACACACACACACACACACACACACACACACACACACACACACACACACACACACACACACACACAGACACACACACACACACACACACACACACACACACACACACACACACACACACACACACACAGAAAACACACACACACACACACACAGCACGCACGCACACACGCACACACACGCACGCACACTCGCACACACGCACACGCACACACGCACACACGCATAAGCGCACACGCGCACACGCACACACACGCACGCACAGACCATTTCGCGGGACTTGGTTATTTCGACTCAGGGGACCCCAAAACGTGTATTTCCGTTGAAAACCGGAAATCGAAATTATTCACGATCGCAATACTTTCCTTACTATACTGAGTGTCCAAGACCTAATGTAAAAAAAAAAAATGGGTAATACTGCATGCTAAACGGGGTAGAATGGTGCAGAAACGACTTTCCTATCTCAATCTGTTGAGAATTTTTTTTGTTTTCATTTTTAAAATCTTACTTTTTTTCTAAAAAATGGCAGTTTTCTCTCCTTAATTTTGCATAGCAACAAAAACAATGATATCTTCTTAATCAGCATTGAATTTCATAAAAGATGAGTTAGGTTTGGTTATTTTAAATCCAGTTTCAGTGGGACTTATAACGCGCTGAACACAACACGTATTTTTTTTATTCACTCAAAAACGGCTTCAACGATGAAGTAGAGAAAACTGCCATTTTTTCGAAAAAAGTAAGATTTTAAAAATAAAAACAAAAAAATCTCCTCAACTGATTGAGATAGGAAACTCATTTCTGCGTCATTCTACCCCGTTTAGCATGCATTATTACCCAATTTTTTTTTTACACTAGGTCTGGGACACCCAGTATATTTCATATATAAGTAAGTGAAAGTAAAAAGACGATTGTCATATTTCATTTCATATTCTGTCATTATTAACGCAAAATTTAAGATAAAACTTAGTGCACGAAGCGGGAAAATAATTCTACTTTATTAATATTACGACAAAAACTCGAAATTTTAACTTTCATTTTTTGGCTCAATTTCCGGCGGGATAATAGGCTCCTGGCCACAAAGTGCCACGAGTTAAATTTTCGATTGCAGGCGAAATGGTAGGTTGGCGCTGAAGATAAGAAAAGCTTTGTGAAGGAGTCAGGGCTGAAAGTATAATACCATATTTAATACGGTAATTTACTTATATGTAGGTGGACCCATAATATGTGTAATGGGGTGTATAAAAAAAAAAAAAAAAATAAAAAAAATGACCGTTTTTTAACTAATCATTTGTATTATTATTTCTTTGATTTAAAATGCAATTATTACCTAAAGTATAGTCCATTGTTATCTATCATCATTAGCCATCTGCTAGCCAATTGAGCTCGATGCCACGCCGATACTATTCCTTGGGATGGCTGTCAAAGAACTCTTGGACCGCATTTTCAACATCCGCAAAATAATCAAATTTTTTCCCTTGAAAGAAAATGGGCCATGGATCCAAACAAGTAATAATCCGATGGTGAGAGGTCTGGACTATATGGTGGATGAGGCAGGAGTTTAAACCCACGAAGTTCTGTAAACTTTTCTTTGGTTCGAAGGGAAGTGTGTGCACGAGCAGATAATGCTGGAATAAAACTCCTTTTCGGTTGATCAGAGCGGGATAACGCTCTGAGAATTGTACGCTTTGCATACAATCTTTCCAGTTATTCGGAGTAGAGTTTAGAATTTAAAGCAGCTATCAGGAACGAATTCGTGATGTATAACACTCTTGCAGCAACCAGTAAAGCAGTTTGACCGCGATCTAGTATAAATAAATATCATAAATATCCATGGTCGCCCCGAGCCCTTCTTCCTTTCTATCGTTGTATCTCCACTTCTAAATTTTTCAAACCAACGCCGCACAGTGGTGCATAAGGGGAAAAAACCCTAAAAATCAACATATTTCTGGAGTAATACTTTAATAATTTTTCAACACTTAACTACCTGTAGTACAGTTTAGTGGAACGATTTTTCCAAATATCTCAAAGCCCAGACATATATACGTGATTGAAGTAGTACTTTTCTTATATGTTGTGAAAATCACGGTTTCATTGTTCTGTAGAGATGATTTTTTTTTAAACTAACTTTTTATCCGATTACTCGCAAAGCCTTTCGAACATCATTATATATACATACTGGTTCCATTAGGGTTTTTTTTTTTATAAATTTAGCATATCAGTGACAGCGAAGGATTTTTACATTTGCTGCCTGAAAGATCTAAATTATCGTGTTTTCATTTGAACTTTTAAAAAAAGCTCCGTCGAACTAGGTTCTGTGACATATTTTAAATAAAAGTACTACTATTGGAGAAAAATTGGTATTAGTTTCAATCCCGTACTCGGCCGTATGTGTTCACAGGTAAATATTATGCTCTTCTAGTAAACTCCACTTGTTTTTTTCAAAGGATTATTTGATCTCTTGGAATTATTCCTATCACTCATTAAATTAGTTCTCCATCGAATTTCGTCGTGTTAACAATAAATCGATCTAATTAGTAATCAACTGTAATGATTTATTAGCCCTCTTTATAATAACTTTTTAAAATAATTAAAAAAAAATGTTGATATTTGTTAACTCAATATCTGTTGTGAGGGAGTATATCTATAACTTTGTTGTTGCTATTTATAGGTGTTATTAATTGTTAGTTAATTTTAGATGCAAATCACAACTGTATTTCTCCGACGTTTCAATTCATTTTGATTGAAGAAACGGAATCGTTAATTTGTAATATTCTGTTTATTTCCTAAAATAAATGTCAACTGATTTTGAATTTTGACTTTTTGACCTCAAATTTTGACCCTATCTAATAATTGGATTACATTGCCTAACACTTCATTCGATTTAGCCCTTAAAAAACATATACATATATCGATACCAAACTTGATTTTTTTTTTTTAAATTTTGCCTTTTTGACCTCACATGTTGACTTTTCTAATAATTTGATTAAGTTGGCTATCATTTCTTTCGATTTAGCACCTTAAAAACATGCATGTAGCTACCAAACTAGATTTATTTTTTATTTTTGACCTTAAATTTCTACCCTTTCCAATAATGCGATTGAATTGGCTATGGCTTCATTCGATTCAGCAGGTAATAAAACATAAAAATTGTAAATTTGATGCCTGTAACCCAAATGGTTCGTTTGAGATGAGGTTTTTTCCCATTTTTCGCCGTTTTGCACCACTGTGCGCCGCGCAGTGCGCTGGTCAAGAACACCTTCCCCTTCATATTTAATAATTTCACAAGTTTCTTCAGCGGCTGTAGAATTGTCTTTTCCAGTACAGTCTTAAAATTACGAAAATTTCGTAGGACACTGTCTTAGGTTTGTTCTTTGGAATGAATAACAAAACTGAGGCTTTTTTTTAAGAAGTCCAGTATTGGTAAACAAGCTTAGGGAATGCTCTAAAGGTATTATTAGTTATTGGTAAATAATTAATAGCATTAAAATATTTACTGACCTTTGAACTCTGGAATTTGATAAAACGGTCATTTTTTTTATATACCCTATTATTACATAATTGATCATAACTACAGGCGACCTCCATATATATATATATATATATATATATATATATATATATATATATATATATATATATATATATATATATATATATATATATATGTGTGTATATATATATATATATATATATTTATTTATTTAAACAAATTAAATTATAAGAATGCGATTCTCAACTTGCTTTGATTTCGGCTTGAATTCTAATGGACTCGACAAAATATATTTTCATTATAAAACGGAGGCTTCTTTATTTTTTTCCCGCCAGGGCAACCCTGCTATATTGTCTCGAACCTATTCACTTTGGAAGTATTGTTCTCCTCGACGACTTTTTCCAAAAATCATCAGGACGATTTAGAAAATAGTCGACAACGTGTTCTGAGTGCTTGTTGGAACATACGTAAACTATTGATTTAAATAAAGCATTAGTAAGTGTTTCTTCCTTAGAAGAATATAATGGTTTTCTGAAAAATACTAAGGTGCTTTCAATTGAAAATTTAGTTTCAATTTATTATCGGCCGTAGTTATGAAACCTTTATATTGATTCTTATATAAAGAATATGGTCTCTGACCATATATCGTCCGATAAACATGATCGTTCAGTCTAAAACTCGATTATTATTTCTGTAAAATCCTAAAAAAATATTTATATAAAAAAAATTCAAACGAATCTCTGGAAAATACGATGTTTTAGAGTAAATGGGACCAACTTTATTTTTGGTACACCACTGTATGAATTACTGAACCTACTTTCCAATAATGTAAAAAAAAAAAAAAAAAAATCATTACGAAAGAAAGTTTAGTTATCTCCGGTTTAACTGTCAAAAATTGTCAATTATGATGTATGAATCGTTTTCGAGTTATAAGTAAAAAACTGAGAACAAATAACTGTTTTCCACTTCCCCTCACACCTCACTGAAATCCGACATTGGTTCGCTGAGACTTTTTACTGGTTATTACTTTATTCCAGCCTTCTTTTCGTTTTGATTTTCGTGTTAAATTATCTCTTTAATTTTACTGTACTGTGCATGAAAAGTAATTATTTATATGAATACGAAGGTTAATAATTTGTTAAATTTGGTACATTTGTAGGTTGATAGATTTTTTTACGCCAATTCCAAGCATTTAACTTTTTCTTCTTCCTCAACAACTCACAAAAGCCTTAAAGTGCAGCTCTGCGTGTGTCGCCAATCCACCATGAAGGATTTTTAACACGCGAAAAAAAAATTTCATGATTCTCATGTGTAGAGGTTATTCATTTATTCTTTCACTGCTGAAAAAACGATGAAATAAAAAATCCAGTCTCTTGAGAATCTCATTCCATGAGGAAATGTATTATGTAGGACCTAATTTATCCACCTTACTTGAAGAGCCCATAACTTCCCCAACCAACAAGGAAATAATCGTGCTGCTGGCAATTTAAAATGTAATTATTACTAAAAAAAATAGATCTTTAAGGATACAGTTTATATTTAAGTTATTAATTTTACATACATTAATCGTTTTTTTCATGCATCGAGGTCATAATTCCAGTTCCACTATTTTCCTGAAGGATTATCAGAATTATAAATTTTATTAATTTGATTAAGCGAAAACCTAATTTCAGACGAACCAAAATGAAAATATTGTGCCTTTGATTCCACTTGAGGGCTAGGAAGTGACACTGTACCCACTAACAGCACATAGTTCTCTTTCTGGTATTAGCTTAAAATCACATTTTAAAGTTTTGACTTTATTGCAGCCAATGAACGAATTCCGTTTAAAACTTGTGAGCCTATTTCTGTAATTTCAACCAGTGATGTTGCTTTTAAACTTTGACGGGGCCCATGCACCTGAACCGTGGTAAAACTCAAGCTAACAAGTTAACACGTGATACCGTTTATAGTATTGTTATGAAAGACCGCATAGAAAAAAGTTACGTACACAACTTAAACATAAAAATATCAATGACATTTTATAATCTTTTATTATAACGCCATTTTAATTTTTCTTCTAATCATTTTCTATTCCTTATTCTTCTTTAAAATGTATTGTTTTCTTCTTCTTTGTATCAAAATCATTGTAAGACTTGTATTTTTTCATGGGAATGCAAAAAATAATGTAATAATAACAATGCTTTTTCACTATTATAACCGAGAAATTTATTGTACATTTTATTATAGAATTTATAATATTAAATTATAAATTTATAATATTATCTTATAAAATATATTTTAAATTTTATTATATATGTATAAAAAGTGTTAAAAATTCAAGAATAGAAACATTTTCTGAAATTGCAATTAATCCGCCTTCATTATAAGTGATTCCAAAGCCCCATTTTGTTATACAATTTTTATTGACACTCTCACGGTTCTCTCCTAAACGTTATATTATATAACTTGTGTATTTCAGCTGCGAGTACACGAATATTGGCAGATTTGCGAATATTCGTATTTACATTTGCTAATACAAATATATTCATATTCCTGTATGCGAATACGTATATTCGTATTCGCAGGTTGGGGATGCTTTGGGTGATATTCGTATTCATATTCCCGATAACGAATACGCCCAACTCTGGTTGTATATCAGAATTAAAATTCATTTAAAGACAATGAAACTTTCTGCCCAGCCTTTTATGATTTTCCTTTGACTCTAATTATGAGAATTAATAATTAGATCTGAACAAATCTAGTTTCTAGTGACAGCCACACGGCCACGAAAATTTTTAAAACGAATCGTGATGAATCTTAAGCATTAGACCATTACAATATTTATATTATATCAGCCGTTAAAAATCATTTGAGTATATTTTTATTAAACACAGAATATATCAAGATAATAAAAAAAGTAAAAGATAAAAATTGCCAAATACCTAAAAAGTCACATTTCTTTTTTACCGTATAATTTGAATGTTGGAATGGAAAGCACAAAAAATGTTCTGGAGGTTTCCTGTTACCCCTTGAGCAGGGGTTGATAAGCTTCAAAACCTACATGAACTAAGCGATATAGAATTATATATTTGTTAGTTTACTACAGGCTCTATATGCAGGTACTTCACACTGCTATGCGGTAAAAGAGGATCCAATTAAGTAAGTAAGCATGTTTACTAACAATTAATCTTTCTGTGTTACTGTCATGTTTGACCTTTGTCTCATGGACCGCACTTTTTCCTCATATCATAGCGCCCAAAGTGCCCCTAGAAACTTCATATCCTAATAAAAATACGCCCCACCAAAAAATATTTATGGCGAAAGTTGTACCATGAGCCAATTTCCTGAGAAGCCATCCAACCAATTGATCTCTAATTTGATAATTGCAAAAAAAAGATACTCATTTTATGCTTGATAGATGGTAAACATAAATTTAAATAATTAACAAAACTGACTTGCTAATAATCATTATTATATAAAATGAGCGTAGAGCAGAGGACTGGCTGAGCCAGCAAAGTTTTTTAAGTAGTCTAATCCCGCCTGTCTTAATGAGTTAGTTTGTGCAGCTAATTCGCTGAGTGGCTAATGACATTAATATAATTACCTCCTCCTCCCTAACTCAATGACAAACTACCTAATTACTAAATTTAGATGCCTCCGAATCGATAGAACTTAATCTTCACTGATAAACAAGCATTCTCTACAGCTCATTACGAATATTAATAATTGAAATCCATGATAAACAACTCAATTGATGAATTAAAAAAAAGTCTGCTAAGAAGGGTCAATATATGGACTGGTATGGTAAAAATGAACATTGGCCCTTTTAGAACCAAGGTACAGATATGGATGTTTGCCGTTTCTTAAAAAAACAACATGATCAATTTGTATTTAACCGTTAAAGAGTTAATTAGAGTTTTATTACAAAATAACAACAACACTTTAAATTAATACTTCTTAAAAGGTATTGGGTTGTTAGCCCGGTTTTTGGTTACTGAATTGAATACATAATACCTATATAAAACAGAAAAAAATTACACACACATATATATATATATATATATATATATATATATATATATATACATACATATATATACAATTAATACCAATACATACAAATCCTCAGTGCCCCGATATAATAATAATACTTATCACTAATGGCTTAAAATTGTTATTGTTGTTTGTTTTTTTCCTATTGCTAGTAAATCTATATACTCAATTTAAATAAGAAAATAAGAAAACAAATGTAACCAGAAGCAAAGATACAGTATTTGACAACATACTACATTTTTTTTTGTAATTTTTAAGGTTTAGAGCGGCCAGAAACTTTTGCGCGCTTAAGTTTACAACTATTTAAGTCAAGGAAGGGATTTGAATAAATCGATAATATACATTCCAAATGATTTTTTACAAAATATTTACTTTTATTCTGTTTTGCGGTTTTGGGAGCAGAGCAGCGCAGTTTCCTATCTACCATACATATAATAAAAACTGCTTTGCATCTTCGAGGATTAATTCTTCGCACGTCCTTCTCTTTAAAAAAGAACTTTAAAGAAGTCTAATAAAGTTTTATTGATTGATCTTCGAGAATCATATCCCGAACTTACAAACTCTTAACTCAGCCATCTTGCACATTTGGGTGCTATACAGGTCCGCGCATTTCAATACAACTGCATCCCAAGTTTCGCTCCTCCTGAGCGCAGTCGGTTTAATCCCTGTATTCTTGGGCCACCTCACGTCACGGAGCTGCATCTAGCTTAAGCCTTGCCTAAGTATCGTTGGAATTGCTCACGCTGGTCAGCACTAACTGCAACAAGACTCAAGGAAATTTTCCTTCTTTTATATTATTAACGAGACTATGAAAAAAACACAATATTATACTAATGTTGCAATATAGTAGTTAAAAGCTCTGCAAGAGTTCCTGGACGTTTTCTGTACTCGTGCATTTCCTGTACAAAGTAAGTCTTTACCAATGGTATTCAAAGCCAATCAAACATTCATTTTAATTCCTGAAATTCAACGCTCAAAGCATTGTTCAATAAGGTGCCGATTTTGTAAATCATCAAAAACTCAGGACTTTATCTTTCTAAATGATATGGATCATTATAAGGTAGATTTTGTATGAGTTGTAAACATACGGTGTAGAGAAAAAACTAGTCGTGTTAGAGGAAAATTAACTAACGTTTTGAAACGAGCATGCAAAACTACAAAACGGCAGAGTGAATAGACATTGTTGTTCATATTGTTTAACAGTGTAATCATTCATTCATAAAATGATTCGAAAATCAGTTTACATTCAACATTTATTTTAAAGAACTATAATTAAACATATTAATGTTTTTATTATTAGGAGAGTTTCAAAAGATGGTTCAGTACTCGAATATTCTTAGCATTTATTGTTTTAATTAATCCCCCTCCTTCTGAGGCAGATAGATATTGATGGAATTGGCTTGTTACGAGAACAACTCATTTTAATTGATGAAAAGCATAGATTCTATTGAGAACACAGTTATTTTTCATATCTGTATCGTACGAAGTCATCAGCTGATTACACTAACTTTAATGCGCCTTAAATAGAACATCGCAAAAAGCAATATCCTTTAGTGACATCGAAAGAGATTATTAAGGATGGTTAAGCTGTCAAGGTTTGAATGGGAATAAATTGGACGTTTGGATGTAAGGGTCGATAATCATTTCGATGCAACTAGCGAAAATAATCGTATCAATACGTTTATAATTTTATTTGCTGACGTAATGTTTAATATTGGTGATGCATTAAGGATATTAGGTTGATATTTTGGAATGAAGATTTGATAATACTCAATACCTGAATTATTTAACTCGAAGAAGATCCATTTTTTAGCCTGAGAAAAAGTACACAAGAAATTTTCGTCAATCCATTTCGGATTTTGAAATTAAAATAAAACTAATTCTCATTGGCCCTATCAAAATATGATAGATTTATTTTCTTTCTGTTCCAATAAACCTCAGTGATAGTAACTTTTTATCATATCTCTTACTCTAACAATTAACCAAATGCACCGCATTCATTCTGTTGCCTAAGGTGGTCAAACTCCACAGAGTCGGTGGATAAGGGTTTTTTTTTTGTTGTTTTATTTAAAAGGCCTGTGAACAAAATTTTGCGAATTTAGTTAAACATGCTTTGGTGCTTTAAATAAGCCGTTCCTTGGACGTTTCATGAACCTATCATTGGGAGCTCTAAGAGGCCCAAGACACCCTGATTTCTCTGTTTTCACCGACGATTAGGCAAGATGCACATAGGCAAAAAAGAAAACTGCGCGAAACGTAAGTAAAAATGTACTGTTCACATAGGAAAACGTTGTGATAAAGAGAAATTTGGATCTTAACAGTGTTTCATGCCATGTATTTTAGCAATTTAATTCAACCTTCAGTGACCTGTGAAATATTTCTTAACACACAATGATATTATGACACTATTATCTTTTTATGATCCGGGTATTGAAATTTCATTTCAAATATTAGCTATTTGATTATACCAAGATTCTATGAAATGTTTAGTTCAAGATTTACAGTATATTTGGAACCCATTGTAGGATCCAGTGGGGAGACTGTGGTAGCTGCACTCCCCCCCCCTTTTTTTTGTTGTTATTTAATGGTAGAATATAACTTCAATAAAATTATGGAAGTAACGTAGACAACAAACATAATTCTGAACGAGTAGAATGTTTATTGTGGGAAAGGATCATAAAGGTAAAAACGTTGATTGGGAGATCCAGGGGAAGAGCTGTTTGGCTGCAGCCCCCATTACAACCGACACATGATTCCACCTGAATTTATTTTTAATTTTATTTAGTATAATATATATCCATGTATTACTTATATTTAATGGGAGTAGGATCTAAATTAAAATGTATAATCGGTAGTTTTCATATTAATCGAAGTATCAAATAGAAATTTTGATATTACTGGCTTAAGTGTATCTAATTCTTAAAGGAAGTGGATGAGAGTTTAAATTGCAACGAAGTCTTCAAGATTTTTGAATGGCTTTAGTAGCAAAAATTAAATATTTTAAATTGCTTGTAAAAATGTAAAAAAGTTTTTGGCGTAATATTTTATCATGAATATAAAACAAAAACATAGACAAGTTGATGAAAAAAAAAGATTAAGTTAATAGTTACTTCCATTACTGAATTTAAATACTGAAGCAACAATTGCATCTTATTCAACTGATGTAAGAAATAATATTTTCAAATTATCCTTAGCTTAATAATCTATAACTTAATGGATCTCAAAGAAAAAGTTCATAGAACAGAAATGGAGAGATTTTCTTGAATTTTACAGAATATCGATTTTCTAAAACACATATATAAAATGGAGGTCCAATAGAGCTTGAACAAAATCACTGCCAAAAGTTCACACGACGAGGCGTCCACGACCACTATGATTTCATCGTTTTGAATAATGATTTTTTACAAGTTCAGAAGATTTCGAGAAAAGTAAACCGATTTTTTAGAAAAAGGAAAGAACCAATGGAAAGAAAATTAGGAAATGCCTGGGCCACATGCTGATGAATGAATTTAAAAAAAGAAGAGAAAGAAAAGCTGTCAAAGGCTTGGCAGACAAGGACCGATATGCCTGTTGCCAGAAAAGATCATACACTAAGAGCTAGGAGCAATTATTGTTTTATATTAGTGTTTGCCGTTGTAAAAAAAAACAATCATAGAAAAAAAAGGCTTTATTTGATTAACTTGTATTCATAAATCACAATTGTTTTCACCCTTCACTGAATGATGAAGCAATCTAACATACTATTAATGCCAAGAGCAATATTCCAGATTTTCTTGGATTACATAATTTAATTCTATACTCTACCAAAGTAAACCATTTTTTTACTATTCTAAGTCTTCTATCAGTTTTAGGACTATATTTGCCTTTCAGCCTTACATAATATCAGGGCGGTTTTAGTAACGATTTTGGGAGGAGTCCACGAGCACTCGGTCTTATTCTCACTTGTTGCCTTTCGCTTTTGTTTGCAAATTTGTTAAGGAGGTTGCTTCCTTACATCAGAAAGGACTTAGTCTGAACCGCCAAAAGTGATATATTTAGCTATAAAATATTTGAGGAGGATACCCCTTAATCCGTCCCTGCATAAAACAATGGCTAAATGATCATATTATAAGGTTAAACCGTTTAATAAAAACATATGGTTTAAAATTCCAAACCTTTTTGTTGGAACGAACTAGACGGTCGGAACAAACCGTCGGACCACGTGTTAGGGTCTAGATTTTTCGAGCCCAGTCCAGGCTGACGTGGAACCGTCCACGTAGGTCTGGAACATTCCAGACCAGTCCTTTTACGTCTCTATATAAGGAGCGAGAGACTGGACCAATTAGTCTTAGTCTTTGACTGTGAAGCTCAAGCCATATGATTTTTGTGCTATAAAGTTATAATTTGTGTAGCCTACTCGAATATTTATGTTGTTATAATTCGTTTGGCAATGATATTGTTATATTTTCGTTAATAAATATTTGTTAACCCCCAGAAATGTTACAATATATATTTTGTCAGGAGTTATACGTGAATATTAAGCCTAGGTTTATTTTCACTTGCCTATATATGAAATTGAATATGAATAAGAAATTATTGCGATCGTGAAAGATTTCGTTTTGGGGTCCTCTTAGTCCAAATAACTAAGTCCCGCGAAATGGTCTGTAGGTGTGTGTGGGTGAACAGACTAGCTCAAAAACGATAAACCGTACGAACATAATATTGGGTGTTCTATTTATGTATATGCCCACGCTGTGACAGCAAAAATTTCATCATAATTGATCAAGTAGAAAGGGAACTTTATTTCATAAATTACATCTCATTGTAACGATTTTTTTGTATCGATGTTCTTAATAACGGATCTAAATATTTTGATTAAACTCATCATGTTTAAAGTGACTCAAGTATTCTTTAATATGAGGTAGGTTTTATCATTATAGAAATGTTCTGAGGGGCCTTGAATGGCGAGGGAACAATTTTTGTTTTCCTATACAGTACAATTAATTTTGTTTATATGGGGAAATCAACTGAGTCTCATTATGCCAAAAAGTAAGAAATGGATGAATATGAAAAAAATCGAATAAACATTTACCTGAGAAAATAAGAAAAATATTCCAACAACTCATAAAGAACGTTGACCCTAAGTAAAATGCACAGTACGCTTTTAATGACAGACCAATATTTATAAGTACAGGCGATCTGCTCATTCGAAAGAGAAGTCAACGCGTTTTGAAACATACATATATAATGGAAATTATTTGTTTATTTATCAACAACTAAATGGATAATTATAAAATCAGATGCGATGGAGTATTACGTTATTATCAAAAATAAAATATTTTATTTAATGAATAAAAAATGTTAGAGTACTCATTTGTTATTCAAATATTTATCAGAACACGTCGTAGGTTAGTGGAAGTTGAGTGTTGCACGCATCGCACTAGATTTTTAAGCTTAGGGTGAATAATAGTTCTAAAGTTTTATCGTCAGCTCCTAGTACCGCAGTTCATATCTTTAATAAGAATACCAAAAAAAAAGAACACGAAGATTACCAACATACTCTTTCAATAGACAAACACTTCATTCAAAGTATAAATAAAATTACTTATGCTAATATATTTATTAACGAGCTAACCCGTCGCACATTGATGGTACTAAATAATTACTAATAAATATAACTATAAATATAAAAATTACAAAGGTTTCATAACCTGCTTCTGCCAGATTATAAATATTTCTCCAAAAACCGTTTTAGTGAAAATAGAATTATAAAATGTTTAGTTAATGTACAATTACCAGTTTCTTGGATCCAGTTTATTTTTATTTTATTTTTTTAATGGAAATATCAATGATATCACAGATACTGTTATAAGTTGTATCGTAAAACTTACTTGATTCCTTTCAATTTTTTAAATATTTTCACTGATATACGGAAATTAAGAATATTATGTAATTATATGGCAAAGACTTTTGTTTACGCTAATAGGTGTCTCAGCCTGCGAGACACTAGATCGCTGATCCCAGCTTGCTATATTTACAGACCACGTGACTATGGAGGTCCTATTTTTGTATGGTCACTTCCTAGCCAGTCACAGTCACATAAAGTTAAAACAGTTAAGGTCAATCATTACCTGACGATAGATAAAATTAATTATATAACTCAGTAATAGCACAATAATTTTGTACATCCATATACAGATTGGCCAATGAAGTGGTTAAAATATATATTCATTCTTTTCATAAGTGTGTAGTATAATTGAACGGTTGAATGCAATATTTTCTTACACCAATAATTAAACTTGCAGCTGTTATGACTTCTGCACGTTATCATTTTCGTTTACTTCATGCACTAATTAGACTACCAAAAAAAGAATACGAAGATTACCAACATACTCTTTCAACCTTTACTCTTTAAACTACAACATACTCTTTAAATTTGAACTTATAAAACTCAAAATTGTATTCACTTTATTAAAGTAAAAAATTAAACAAAACATATCTGTATCCCAGAGGTGAATTTCAATTCCATTCATTTTTTTATTTAATTTTTTTTTTGGTTCCCTCCAAAATATAAAAAATAAAAACAAAGGAATATCTGATGATTTCATTAACTTTAACACTTTGGATTTATATGCCAGGATAGATACTCCATCGTGGTCTTTGGATTCATAGTTTATATTTTAATTCAATAAAAAATGTCCATGGTGGTGTTTGCTTATAGAGTGCAGGTATGTAGGTACCTTTTTTCCATCATGGTATATGTGTTTTTTAATGGATAGGATTAGAAAACCAAAAATGAAATTAAAGAATTAATAATAAGACGCATAGAACAAGACTCGTAACAATACATATAATAAGCTAAAATAATAATAAAAAATAAACATGAATGATTAATAATTCAAATTTTATAGTTAAATAAATTGAAAAATCAGAAATAAGCTATGATCTAATGCTAAGATGGAATTACTGTTTCGAAGTTTCTTTGTGAACTTTAATATTAACGGTAACCAGATAACTGAAAATATTCGTTGCGAACATACTCGTAACCCTAAAATCCCTTCAAATGTCAAGAGACATTATACAGAGCGGATGAGAGAGGGAATATGGTGGTAAATAGAAAAGGTGTGAGAGGCCTGGCTAGTCTGAACTGATCCAAAACTCGGATTCACCCTTGAATATTTGTTTGGCGCTAACTCAAGAATCGTACTACAACATAGTTTTCAGCAGATCGTATAAATGCTTCTATTGGAAAGTATTGTATAATATTTTTATCAAGTATCGCATACAGTTTTGATTTAAAGTAGGTAAATCTTTTACATTTTGATTATATGTTTCGTCCAACAGTCCAAAAAAAAAAATCTTTAGAAGAGCGAATTAAATTTTCTTCTTTTCCCTTCCATTTAAATCTTGCCTACTTTATCTGATTGTTATAATGTTAGTGAAATCATTACTGTCGCGGTCTATAAGCGGTATTGCACAGAGGTTGTCGTAATTACAAACGTTTTACCGGTCTTAATAAATTCTACTTTGAAGAAATATGAAACGCTTGTCGTTCGTACGTCAAAGGAGTAGGCGATTATTTACTCATTAATATTATTACGAACGAAAGATAATGGAACTGGGGGCATTATTACCTTTATCCGTTCCGAATCAAAGTCCAAGTCTGGGGAAGAATGGTAAGGAGGTCAACCTGTTCACCAACAAACATCAGAGTTCAAGGATAGCCGTGGACCAAGGATCACAGTCAAGATTTATAAAATGTCACTATTATTAGATCAGATGGCAATGATGAAATACATTTCTCTATTTTAATGCTTTCTGTCCATACACATAAATATATACAGTTTTATACCTAAATATGTAAATTTATTAATTTATTTATTTGTTCTCCTATTTAAATAATAACTAAGAAAATTAATTGAGATTTATATATTCTGCATTCATTTACAGTATTTGTTACTAACACTCAATGAATTCTCGAGAACCTTGAGGTGTTGTGATTAGAATCCTGATATATCTTTTCCGGAGCGGATACAGCTATGTATCTCTGAGCCAAAATAAACTGAAATAAATAAACTTTAAATGTGCAAATTTAACTAAGGCACGGAAATGAAATGTCCAAGCCAAAGAAATTTAAGAAATGATACCATGCAGGTTGATTGTTGTTTTCCTAAAAATGGGATTATTATTAATTTTTTACTTTTATTTTTGTAAGAATGGATATAAAATGGAAGGAATCTTCTGGAGTTATATATTTTTTTATTAATAAAAAGATATATTGAGGCGTTTGGTTTCAAAACCGGTTACAACCATTATTTCCAAACATTTTTTTTCTCATTATTTTCAAGTTTTTAACGTTGAAAACAATGTGTTAGACACGTTTGTTTAAAAAACGGCTAGATCGTTCGAAAATCAATACTAAAAGATTCCATTTCTTATCAAAAGCGGTTCCAAATGATCCTTTTTTGAGTATAATAGTAGAGTCCTGAAAAATTTTTGAAAATGGATGTAGCCGGTTTTGAAACCAAACGCCTCTATTAATAACCAATTTTTTTCACATCCGCTTATTGCCACGTTGTAAGTGATAGATTTGAATACAAAAATGAAGTAAAAAAACTAGAAATAACAACGTAGGTTAAAAAAGAGTTCACAGCCACTGAAGTCAACAACGACAAATTTTCCCTTAAAAAGAGTGGCATTTGAAATTCTCTTATATGCCAGGGGGTAAGTTAAATAAAGCACTGTTTCATTGTCAACTTAATTTAGAAACATAGGATAAGCTGGCAATCGTCCTTTGGATATCTCACAAAATGTTAGAAACAGGTTATTTTATAAATAATTAATATCGAGATAGTCTACGGTTTATTTGGATTTTAGATTATAGGTGCAAGATTACGTTTACAATAACATTTTTAAAAAATCATTTAAGATTAGTGAAATAAATTTTACTATTTTTAAACGACATTGAATGGACCTAAGAACGACCCCTTCTCACATTTTTTTTAGGTAAGTATAGTCATGCGTAAGTTAATAAACCAATGATACTTAATATCTATGAATACAATCCTAAAATCATCACTATTAAAGGTCTCCTTCAAGGAAGATCATGAAAGATGTTTACTAAATAAACTTTGCTAATAAAACTTTAATAATAAAACTAAAAAAAAACTTATTCTAACTCCAAACCAACAAGTTTTTTTTTTTTTAATAATGCTCTTAAGGCCTATTAATATATACGTTAGGAGCGTTTATTTGAATATGATTTAATGGCATACTACATGGCATTACAATATACATTATGTTAATATAATAATTATTTCTTTATTTGTTTTTGGGGTATTCCCCGTACAAATAGAGTTAGCAATACAGCACATATATAACAAAGTAATACTTAAATTCTTATCTAATAACAAATTGAAGTTTATTTATTCATTCAAAATAATTAAAGTTTCCTTGTTTATATTAACAATGTAAATTATATGTCATCTTAAGCTAAATAATAAAAAGAAAAAATAATAATAATATAAAAAAAAAATTAAACACTAGTCTGAAATAATAAATGATCTTATATTAAAAGCTACCTGTATATAATAGTAGAAAGACTATAATTGAGCCAAAGAGGGAGAACTTAAGGTTTTGTAGAATGATACAATATCCATGCCAATTAGTGTTGATAGGTAGTGTGTTGTGACAGGTATTTACATTGGGCATATCACAACAAAGTGATAAAGATCTTCCAACATTTTCAGGTTGCAAACAGGACAGATTTCCTCAGGGTTTAATGTATATTTAATATTATCTATTGTAATTGATATTGCATATTTGTTATTATTCAACCTCAATTGAGCCATGTTCCTAATAAAAGCTGTGGAGGTATTGAGAGTCAAATAATTTTGAGGGTGTTCTGATTTAATGAACAATTGTTTGCAAAATATATTATATCTTGAGGAATTCAGTAATAATAAGTCGTTATTTCAGGTAAAAGATTTATAATTTTCTAGTATTTCATTGAATTTACGTTTAGTAAAAACCGAATCACTAAATAAAAGTGGATCTAACTGGCCAAAGCTTTCGAAAAAATTCCTAATTTGTGTCACCCAGTTATATTTTATTGATAATATGTTATTAGTATCCATATTTAATAATTTTAAAAAACATTGTTTGGGATATCTTGTATATTCCATATTCATAAGTTTAATTAGCCAATTAAGTAACTGTTTTATGACGAAATAGCCTATCGGGGTAGATTCGACTTCCAGCCTTACCATGAAATTCGGGACTGTTTTTTGGATTAGGAGCAGCCGTTTATAAAACATCGCTTGTACGGTTTCTAGTTCGTCAATATGCCTTATTGACCATACTGGGGCAGCGTACAGTAAGCAACTCAAAACGATTGCTTCATTAAGTTTCCGTCTTGAATCCCAGGAGGTCATTTTTGCTTTAGAGCAAGTGTTTAGAACTGAACCTATGCAAGAATAACTTTTAGATTTTTGTTGTTTTGCTGCTTTGGTAAAAAGTGCTGATGAATTAAAAATAATTCCGAGATAATTACACTCAGAAACTTCTTCTATTATTTCATTGCTGAAGTATAAAAGTTTAGACTTTTTCGGTCTACCCTTAAAAGTTTTTAATAATTTAGTTTTTGCTATATTAACAGATAGCTGATTTATCCGACAGTATTTTTGCAGTATATTCATTTTAGATTGAACATCAGTTATCGAGTCACCAATCAAAATCAAATCATCAGCATATACTCGTAAAAGGCACATTATTTCAGTATTTGAACTGATTTTTATACCGTGGGCTCCGCTTTCTTTCAAGAAAAATTCAAGATCCCCAATGAACATAGAGAACAATAGGGGGCTAAGGACTTCACCCTGTAATACTCCTTCTGTAATATCAATAGGGTTACTTAAAGACCTCTCGGTATTGATTCGCATATTGGCATTATCATAGAAATACTTTAAAATTCTAATAAATTTACCACTAATTCCAAGTTTAAATAATTTATTTAAACTTGGAATTAAAATGAAATACTTTATTTAAACTAAAAAAAACACCTGAAAATGATACAAAATTTATTAAGTAATGTCCCCCCTCAGGTTAATCAATTTTGATGAAATGTTGGCTATCACATCTTTGGAATATACATACATCAAATACCCAGTTTGATCAAAATCGTTAAAGCCATTTTTGAGTAAATAAAAAAAAAAATAACAAGTTATTAAATAAAGTACCCTCTCCCTTTGAGCAATTTTGATGAAATTTTTGCTGTCACATCGCGGGCATATACATACACTAAATAACCAATTTCACACACACACACACACACGCACGCACGCACCCACACAAACACACACACACATTTCGCGGGACTTGGTTATTTCGACTCGGGGGGCCCCAAAACGTGTATTTCCGTTGAAAACCGGAAGTCGAAATTTTTCACGATCGCAATACTTCGACTTACTATATATTTCATATATAGGTAAGTGAAAGTAAATCTTAGAAAATCGTAACAAAGATGAAGAGGCTAAAAAATTCACTGTCCGTTTGTTATCACTAAAAATTGTATATTAAATGAGACCAGAGAAGTAGAAGTGGTTATTGACCAAAAAAAAGTATTTGAATTTTGTAGTTATTGTTGCACTTTTTAAACTTATTGCACTTATTTTACGGAAAATATTGAATGATTTTTCCTTCATCGCATTTAGCTGCTTTTGTCGCTTCCGACTAATTTTAGAAATATGATCAGCCCATTGAATCCTAGGTCGTCCTCTTGGGGCGTTTCCCCATGGGTTTAGCTTCAAAGAATTTTCGAGGATCATGGTTCTTATCTTTTCGGCTGAGGTGTCCAAACCGAAGCTGTCGATTTTCAAGGGTATCATTCAAGAAAGTATCCCGTTTACTTTCCATTACTTGCCCTTTGTATCTTATTTCAACTACTTCCTGTTCTCTGCCAATCTGCATTATTTTGCTCTTTCCGACATTGATATCCATCCAGTTTCTTTCCAGCACCACCTCCCATTCAATAACTGCCTCTTGCAATCAGGCATTTGAATCCGCTTTGATGACAATATCATCTGCACCACCATCACTTGCGCCAGAATTGTCATAATAATAATCCATTTTCTACAGCAGGGGAAGCTGGAAGCTGGAAGCTGGATGAGTATGATGGCTCCCAAGCCCAAGAATTCGAAAAAAGTCTTTATAGATAAAAACAAACACGACCTTTGTAAAAATGAGGATAAATGTGAAGTAGGTATTACTACTACATTACATAACTTCTAAACAATTAATGTAATATTATTCACCCAACATTGATAACTAATTATAAAGCTACTTTGAGAATTAGGATTTTAGAATTAAATGTTTCAATTTATAAAACTATATAAACTAAGGCAGCCAAAGCGAATAATGTTACTAATAATTACTAAGGGGTGATTAAAGTTTTGTTAAATATAACATTTCAAAAAGAACAAGAAAATCTAAATTAGAAAACAAATAAATTAATTCTATCCAGCTTTTAATTTAAGCTGTTAATTAAGCAACTGCCATTATATGCGAGTGAAAAAACTGACATGATCATAAACAGAGGCTGAAATAATACAAGCTAAGAGAACCCGAAGGTTTTCAGAATGCTGAAAAGGAAAGAGATGAGGAATGAATTCCCTTGAGTGATGAGAAGCAGCAACAGCAAGACAGGAGAAGAAAACACTTATCACTCTCATGTTCTAATAATTTCTTGGAGTCAATGCCCCAACATATTGACTTTTATTTATTTTTATTATTATTATTATTATTATTTTATATTTCAATATTAAATATGATAGCAGGCATAGTAGTTTTTTTTTTTTTTTATGTAAGAACATTCGGGACTTGCGCGTGTGCAAGTAGGTGTTAGGGTTTTGTACCTTATAATATAATATACACACAAAGATGTGTGTGAATTTCTTAAAGAAAATTAATATTTTTACTTTAACGAATGCATTTTAAAAATAAATAATAAAATTTATGGCAATAATAGAACTTTAAACAAGCTTTGGCATAATAGTAAAAAAAATTAAAACAGACATATTTTTAATAAAGTTAAGACAGACATGCTAAAAGTTATAAAATAAATCGATTATGATCAACTGACTAACAACAGAAGTGCATCCTAAAACTTGCTGCGCTTATAGGGGTTAATTCTGTCGTACCTTTTTTATTACTATCACTTACCTATATATGAAACTAGCTGACTTAATTAATGTACACATAGTACATATTTAGTATCGTTTAGAGCGTATTTAGTGCATGATAGGCATAGGTGAGGGTTGAAGTAAAGAATAGATGTGTTTAAATTGTAGATTATTTATTTTTGAAACAAAAGTTTAAACTATAAGTCACTGATTACATCTATCTCTAATGCTAGTAGGTAAACAAATGAAATCCCTTACTTGTATACTCATTTAGGATTGAAGAGATAACAATCATAGGTGATGCAATTTCAATGACCACAACTGTAAATGTGTGAAGTTGAGGAATAGCGTTTATATATTATCGAAAGCCGTCAATTTCTAATCCAAGTTCGTAAGTGAAATTTGTATGTATATGTACACACACACATATTTAAAATATATATATATATATTTTTTTTTTTTTTATTCTGTTACACTCTGTAATACTATGTAAAAATTATTTATTATGTATACCATAGTTATGCAAAAATACAATATAAAATATAATATACGGAAAATATGTATATTTTCAATAAACAAATGCTGTCTTTAAAGCGTCACCATAAGGATAAAACAAGAAAAAAAAAAACACGGTATGTATAATTTTAACTTTTAATAACTTGCAATAATTTAATTTTTAATAATATGCATAATGTTATTTTCTACACACATCATCCTAATGTTATTTAAAAAAAAAAAAAAAAATCATGTTAGCTTTATTTAACTTTTGCGCTATTTTTTAACTCGAATTAAGTTATGCGACAGAAAAAAAAGAATGCTAACTAATAGTATTTATAATGCCTAATAAGTTAGTTCAGTAACATATCATAAACTTTTGCAATAAATTTTAGTACATTAACTTCCTGTAGAACTTCGATGCTTCCAGGTTTTGCAAGAAAAAATGTGATTTTTTATATAGGGAACAACTTAGGGAAGCTAAATCTGTACAATCCAGGATTTCAGAATCATACTTTCCATTATTAAAAAAAGTATAATAAGATATGATATAATAAGATATATTTTTTAAATAATTATTTTTTCTCGTAAATCTTTAGCATCTCAGAGCGAATGCATCCAAAAGCTACCTCATAAATCTAAAAATATCAGGAGTCTAATCCAGTCCAAGCGTAAATAGAGAGCATCCTGACAAGGTAGCCCCAATCTGGTAGTATTAACACCTAATACTGAAAGAATGAAATATTTTAATGTAACTGTATTTTTTTTTAACTTCATACTTAAATATAGGTAATTTACTTTATTCACATTTTAGACGAAATAACATTACAAAGAATCAATAAAAAAATTAATTTCATATTTCAGACACCTACAACTTATATAAAACAAATGTACAAATTTGCTCATTTAAAAAAACTTTGCTAAGTTTAAGGGGATATTAGTATTAAGTATTAAAAATTGCAAGGCTCTCTGAAATGTTTTAGATATTCATTATACAAGTACAAAGTTTGTGCATTATGTAATACATAACATGAAAGTTTTTTTTTAGATAAAAGTTGTAGAATATAAAAATCAGTACAAAACCTCTTTAATGATAAAATTGGCTTTCACCTGCTTAATATAATAGTAAGTAAACTTACTCCGTAGAATTAAAAATAAATTGCTAAAGTATTCGTAGTGCATATTAACTGCAAAGACTTAGTTTTCCAAAGTTAAGGAGATAAGATCAAATATTATGTACAACCAACTATTTACGTAGGTAGTTGCTTAGCGAAATTGACCTTTGATTTAAACAAATAGAAGGCTGACTATTTTTAGTTGAAAATTAATTATATGTATTTTACGAAAGAGGTCTTAGCAGGCAATACGCGCTACGAATGTTTTCAGGTTTTTATATGTATTTCTACGCAGAAGTTGGCTAATTTTATAATTATGAAACTTGTTTTATGTTCTACAACTTTTATATGAAACATTTGCTTTTTGAGTAAAAGTTTTCGAGTTCCACGGGTTGGAACATGAGTTCCCATCGATATGGTAAAAATTATCAATCTTCGAAGTTCGAATTTGGCTAAATCACCTAATCGATTTAACTTTCAATATGTCATATTATTTGTAGTAGTATACCCTTTTGTGGTAAATATGCAAAAACCGAAAAAAAAGTCAAAACATTTATTGGATACGAATACGTTAACGTTTTCATTAGTTCCTCTACGCAGGAGTGAGCTAATTTTAAACTAAAGCAGTTCTTTTTAATTTGACGTTATACAACTTATTTTATTTGGAGTATCTCTTCGATTAGCAGGCGTTAGAACATGTGGGTAATTCATTTTACAGCTAAATAGGCAATAATTGCCGATGCTTGATAATCATTTCTGGCGAAATGGCCGATTTTCACTTTAAGTAACTCGTTCGACATGATAGTTTATGCTACTATTTAAAATAGGATATACAAATCTCTGCGATGAACAGTTTTCGAGTTATAAGCAAAAAATTGGAAACATTTAGAAAATTTCGATTCTCTTTCCATATAAAGTTTTATGGCAACTAATGAGAGGAGGCAGACGTTTATATTTGTAGTCTATGAAATGAGTACTATATAAGCCTGTAAGATCAAACACTTTCTTCAATTCAGACACTTTTTTGGCCCTCAGCTACTGGACTATGAGAGAAAGATAAATAATTGAAAGTAAAAAATTGCACCTCCCAATATCATAAATCATAAAACGCACGCCATATTAAGGCACGTTTTCCTCGGTGCGACTCTCACGGCTATCGTTCAAAGATTTAATACAGCTCTCTTTCTTTTCTTTCCTGCGTGCTGTATTGCTAACATTGCCACTGACGCTAGAGGGGAATATCACGAAATAGAGTTCAAGTTTAATCGGAGATCGATTGTCGTGAGAATCGCTTCTCTTAAGAATTTATCTATAAGAAGCCCATATAACCATGTTCTACAGGTTTTAAAATGAATATTAAACAAGTAAAATTTAAGGGAAAGTGAAAAAAAAAATAAAATCTTTAGCAGTAACATTTTGTTGTCAGAAAAAGGAAAAAAAAGTGTTTGCAGAACTATTACAAGATAAGACATAAATAAGGAGGACGTGAGAAGAAATCGGAGAGCTGTGGTGTATTGATTGGAAGCAATCACCGCACCCAGGCCCGGCTGGTTAACATCATTTAGTGCCCCTTAGCACCACCTCTCCTAACCCCCACCCCCTCAGCAAGTTTGCTCTTTCTGTTTGCCCAGCTATTCAGCAATAAGGGGTTGAGGTGGCATTGGATATCCTATAAAACTGAGTACATACTACAGGTTATTGCAGCAATGGTACTTAACTCAGGAGGGAGGCATTTTATTTATTCTACAAATGCTCAAAAAATATAAAACATCATCACGAGGATTACTTCTTTAACTATTTAGATTACTATTATTTAAAAAAAAAAGTCTATAATCGGTGTTAGGTAGTTGTAGACGTATTGTGAGTCATCGGAAAGCCTCCGACTTAGGCCTTAAACAACAATGAGGTAGCCCTGGTCTGGCTAAATGAAGGCGATCCACCTCTGTAAAAGTTTCGTTAGTTCTTTACATTAGCTTCATGAATTCAAGGTAAGAAATAATTATTACGTTCTTAGGCTTGATAAATCGCCTTTTTTTTTTTTTTACAGCAGTATCAATCTCTGAGGTATTTTGGTCGTTTTCAAATGCATCTTAAATCCAAAACCTTTATCCTGCCCAGACCACCAGAGTTTCGGAAAGCGACTAACGACTAATATCTTCTTGTTTTATTACGATGTAAATAAAGTAAAAATCAGTGATTCAAAATCATGATCTTAATATTCATTTATTTAAACAATGTCTATAAATATCACAAGATGGACTAATAACATTAAAAAGTTACTTCCAATGCCATAACTGAAGTTGAAAACCTCGATAACTCCTAAGGGAAAATATCCCACGCTGATCCTCATGTTGTTTTAGATTCATCCCACAATACATACCCACCCATCCATCCGGAACAAATCAAATACCCACACAAAATCACTGAATCACTGAACCACACAGTCATGATGATTCATGCAATGAATATCGGTATAATCGTCAAACGATAGTTTAAAATTACGTATTTAACGTTGATTTTATACTGTTTAGATAAAATGGATTATGAAAACTTCAAGGTTTAATAATTTTTCCAAACTTGCATCGAAATCAGTCCTATTAATTATAAACAACCATGACGTTGATATAAATAAGAATAAATTTAATGTGGCATTTCGAAAACATGACATAAATATCGAAATACATTTAATACAATAGTTCAATATTCTTCAATTACTTAACCATTGAATGAACTGCGACATTACGTTTAACTTCTGAAACAAAAGCTTTACAGCGGCAACACTGAAAATTGGATTACAGAAGCCGAAGGATCACATTATGCGGAAAATAATCGGTCACTTGGTTAGGCGTTGACCTAGTTGAAAATACGCCAAACCAGAAGAAGCCACTACGCGCCGCGTTGAGGAACTCTCAACCCCGTTTGGTTACACCTCTGATTCTAAGCCTAGTAACGGTACAAGTAAATAAATTAACTCCTTATAAAAGGCGTGTGGAACATCATGACTAATGTTTAATTATACGCCAAAAACATAGCTAAAGAAGCAAATACCTCAGGTCAAAATAGTTCTAGAATATTCATTTAATTTTTCAAAACAAATTATAATTAGCTTCAATATTTTAAATTACTATTCGAGGGCTTAAAACGCAGGACCTCGTAACTAATATTGTTGACCAAATTGGTGTTTTGATGCAGTTCTCATTATTTTATGAGCGCCATCTATTTACGAGAGGAAAAAATTTAAAAAAATTATTTACTTGTCAAAATGAAAGAAAACAGTAACTCGAAACACTTGAGAATACTTCATAGAAACAATAACGGTAATTTTCGAAAATCCTAAGTGAAGTATTTTTATAATCACATCATTTATATATTTGACATTTCTAAGGCCAAAAAAAAAATATTTCAAGTTCAAAAATTAATGCCGATCAACATTTTAAACAGCTTTCTTTTTCGTCCCCCTGAACAATTTATGTTTTTGAGATACGAGGTCCTGCGTTTTAGCCCTGGAATTGAAATATATATATAGTACCTATAAAAAATACAACTAATAAAGCTATCCGTTGCATTGAAAATAAAATAAAATATTAATATTTATAATGAATAAAAACCATCAAGATAATAAAGGATGTATTAGTTACTGTTTGTTAAAAATTTAATTCGGTATGGCAACCTATCAGGTTATATAAATTATTTAAGGTAAATCCCTCTGAGATATTGCCTATAGCGATACTTCTCTAATCATCAGATTATTTCATTAAAAAGTTCATCGATCTCAATATCCCAGAAATAAATGCGGGTGTTACGTTCGTAGAAAAAAAAAAAGACGTAAAACGGATAGGCATAATTAAAAATCAGAAATGTTTAGTGTCTATTAAATATCATAAGGAAATTTTTAAATAAAATATATTTTTGAAGCCTACAAAAATGAAATATTTATTGTATACTTTAATTTAAAATTATTTTCTGAACCAGGTCTTCCTTCACATACTTTTTATTTCACAATTTTCATAAGTTAGATCAAGTTTTCAAATATTTCTTGTTTTTTTTTTTTGTTTTTTTCATTTTGAGACATATTTGAATTGCACTGAATAACGCATTTCAAACTTTGTTTTTTAATGGGTTAGTTACTCTCTACGACTATAATCGGAATTGCACATCTTCTTGCCATTTGGACCGACTATTCTGATAGTTCATTACCGGTTGACCCGCAGTAAAAAGAACATTATTTTCTATCCAACCACTAAATGTTTATTATTTCTTTCAACAGGGTAGTTAGTTTCAGATCTGGTGCTCCGAATTGCTGGTGTAGCACGCGAGGAGTCCCCGAGCCACGCCCCATTTGATGGTCTTGATGTACTTATATGAGAGCTTCCTTATTGCTACATTTTCTAAGAGCCCTGGCATTTTGAACAAAAAAAAAAAGAAGAGAATGTGAGATGTTTTCCTCCTCGTACGGTGTAATCGAAGTTTTCAACTCTTCATATTTCTATTATTTCATCAAAATCTCGATTGATAATTTGGATGAATTTATCTATGATATTTTATCTACGAAATCCTATCAAACTGTCGACTGTGAAAATGAAGTTATTTTAGATATGATATTTGCTTTTGCCATAGGGCACGATGCAAAACTGATGATTATCATATCGATTGCTTACTTTGCAAAGTGCCAAATGACATTTTGGGCACAAATGAGTTAAGTACGCCAGGGCTTTCAGAGTTTTGTTTTCTATATACCTGCGCAAAGGATTTAAGTGAAGTATAAATGTCTACATAGTTGGTTATTCACAATAGGCGTATGTTTTTTATTTTTTTATATCCTGCACAGAAGTGTTATCTTTACTTAATTCTCCCTTACCCAAAGTACCTTAATACTAAAGTCTCACAACAGTTAAGTACACTTAGCCCTAGTGAGCGATTGGTAAAACAAAACAGATAAAGATCGCTAAATGTTAGTTTCCAATTTTTTCTCTTCGTTTTTCATGTAGTTTTTACGGAGGGAATTAAAGTAACCTTTACATAGAAACGCGAGAGGAAGGTCTCTGAAAACACACCCATGGTAGAATCAGATATCTGATCTTCAAAGCGACCCGATTTGAAAACAAACATATCGAGCAAGCAGTGAGATTGGGGTTGAATAAAAAAATATACTATCTATTATAAAATATAATAAGTTGAATAAATACTAAGTCTAGAGGTCATAAGTTTATTTGGTTAGCAAAACAAAGGCTACCCAACATTCCAAAGGCTTCGAAAAATACAAACGACCAATTAAAAAATAAGGAACTGGGTGGTTCGGAATAATGATTATAACAGGCGAAAGAAAGTGGTTCAGAATATAATGAACGCCGATGGTCCTAAAAATTGCCCATTAAAAGTTGCCGAAATCGAAAATCACTACAGAAATCTTTTCGAAAGGAAAAATTGCTACAAACGTCCCTACCGATTATGAAAAATCTGGTGCGATGCGCACAAGACACTCCTTTCACTTACCAACCTAATTGAAACCTTTTGAAAGTGTTTTGATAATTATATACTGCAATTTATAATTATGGATAATGCTAATTTAGAAAATAGCTTTATCCACATTTACATATTTTTGTTTAAATTTCTCCATATAAACAAAATCTAAGGAACCTTATAGGAAGAATATTTCCCTTCCCCATTTAAGCCCCATCAGTATTCAATGATAATGAAACCTACCTGCTATAAAAGTATAGTTGATTCTCATTAAACATGACGAGTTTAATCAAAATGGCAAATGGCAAAAAGCGTAAAAATGTGATTAAATTGATGGAAAAAAAGTCCCCCCACCCCGTTTACCCAATTTTGATGAAATTTTTGCTGTAACATCACGGCCCTAAACATACATCAAATACCTAACTAATTTCAGGTTCGTGCGGCGTATCGTTTTTCAGCTAGTCTGTTCACAAAACACAAATTCCGCAGGACCTGGTTAGTTCGTATTTCCGTGTAAAATTGGAAGTCGAAATTTTCCACGATCGCAATACTTCCCCTTACTGTTTCATATGTAGGTGAGTGAAAGCAGAAAAGCACCCCGAAACCAAATTTAATATCTATCGAGGTCTAATCCATTAAATTAAATCGGCGATTAAATCGACATCGCTAGACAACTCTTTGGGGCCAGGCGGACTTAATATTAAAAAACCTTGACGTTTCTCACATCATTACGACAATTGCGGAGATCCTATATGGGTCCTATGCGGAGTCATGAAAAGTTGGTTCCTTCTGTTGCAAATGCGGAAGAGATTCTGAAACACCGGCCCATGATCTGGGAAATGCCCCCATCAACTGCCTCCTCATAACTCCCCGGCACCGTAGGGTCAAGGAATAAAATCCCTCAGGAAAACGGAATTCGCCTGCTTCGACGAGGACGAGAATCAAGCATTGACTCCGAAAGATCAATTCTCCCCGGAGGCTTCGGGTTTTTCTCGCACCAATCTTAAACTATTGGTATATATAAATAAAACGATATGCTGAAGTAAATTCCATTTTACGTAGATAGTTTAAAATAAACAGCATTTACTACTTGAAAATACTAACTAAGTATTATTTATTTTAATTTTTTTTTGTTGCTTCTACCCCGAAGGGTCATTGGTAAAATCTGTATTTTAGACTCTTTGGTAGTACTGATATAGTGTTCAATAATTTAGTGCTTGTTAAGCAGCCTCAACAAAAACTAAAAGCCTAGTTCAAATTTAATAATACCACTTAACAAAATTCATCCATATAAATTTTTCTCAAAAACCTAGGGTATTCGGCAAAGCCATGGACCATTTGGAGTGATAATAAAGCACTAAATGGCTGACATAGCAGCTTGGACTGGGATAACAAATGGAGAAATGGACAGAGGTTAGCGGCACATGCCTCCCGCGGTCGATAGGGATTTGCATACGTGATTAATACGCAAAAATCACATGGAATAATGGCATGCCAACGGAGATAATGGCCACCGCTATGGCCTCTAATCTAATGCCAAAATTCCTGCATTATAAGGTGTTTAATAAGTGCCATCGAGGCCTTGAATAGTAAGTTTTATTACTGTACATCTAATGGCACCTTTATTCACTAGGAAGATGGCTGTGAAAATTTTTAGTATAAGAAATGACTTTATAAATGTGATCTTTTGAACAATTACATTTATTTTCCTAAAATTATTATTAGATCGTAGCTTTCTTTAATTTATTATGATTAAAATATTCTTTTTTTCCTTGGCATTCAACTGATAGTAGCAAAATTATTTAATTATTAGCGGTTAGAAAAATTATATCTTAGATCTTTAGAAATTTCCAAACGATGCACACAGTTCAACACGGCTTGACAGATCCTTTAAGTTCGAATTAAATCCTTTTAACCTATATCCTCCCAAGTGTAGAAATAATATGAATTTTCTGAGTTTATTGCAATTTCTAAGTTAATATAGTTCAAAAATAATTTATTGGTAAATCAAAAAAGTATTGCCCTTCGGGAACACAATTTTTCGGAAAGGCACCTCCGGGATAGTAAGGGGTCAAAGGTGAAAAAAAAAAATCAGTACATTTTTTTTTTCATTATTACAATCTTATAATCAATATTCAATTGTTAGTGAAAATTTATTTTTCTTGATATTCTTGAAAGACTAATAATTTAGTGGGAATTTGAAAACTTAAAGTTTATATAAAACATATATTTAAAAAATTGAGACTATCTTTGAAATTTTAAAAATAATATAAAACCTTATTCGATTACATTACATGTTAATTATTCGATTACAAATTAATTAACGATAAAAAAAAATTATTAATAATATACTGAAAACAATTAATATTAATGATGCGTAACAGCATCTCTGGTACAAAATGGGTTAACAATATATTATTTACTTTTTAATATTCAGTAATGGTTTAAAATATGAAGTTTCCATGATGGTTATATAAAAAAATATATTGAAAAGCCAGTTTCTATATTTTTTGGTGACTATATTTAACTAAGGGCATTTTCTCAGTAAATGCTTCAGCTAAAAATATTTAGAAGGCGGAAGATTTCACGTTAACTATGAGATTTTCTTATTGAATTCTGAGAAATGTTTGATTTGTTTTATTGATTTTTTTATTTGAATTGTTTTAAATGCCTCAGCAAAAAAAAGCGACCTTGCGGGCAATGTATACATGAAGCGCCTGGCTGGAACATCCAAATTTATCAATCAGACACAGTACAGTAACTCGTACTAACCTCAGATAGAGGGATGATCGGGGGCCCGCACGAAGAAAAACTCTTGATTAACTACGTTACTCATTTTTTTCTAAATCCTCAAAACTAAAACTTAGACAAAAATAAATACATATACATACTTATTTTATTTAAACCTTTTTGGAGATACTGCTCACTAATCAACGGGATTTACAAAAAAAAAACAAAAACTCCAGACCTTTGAATAAAACATTACGACTCTTTTCAAAAGCACTTTGGTACGTGACAAATCAAACCTTAAATACTGACTTTCACGTGTCAACAGTCGACCGATACTTAAAAACTCTTTACAAACGTTTCCACACTAACTTACACGGACATATTAACCTACGAGATATGGATACAGATGACATGCCCATAAATATTAGGAGGCGGCTTTGTATGAGAGGTCTCCTTCTTTAAGACCAGTATAACTGACACAAGCCAGGGAAAAGCTACTGCTGGGTGCCATCCTTCCCCATGCCTGACATGTCAGTATATGTTGCTGTTTGTATAAAACAGCCATCAAATCTGCTGATTGTTAATATTTTGTTAATTGGCGGGGATATATAAATGGAGTAAAAAAAAAAAAAAAAAAGAAAGAAATAAGAATAATAAATAACAAAGAAGTTTTCTTCCCGTAACTAAAAAAAATCTGTTGGTTGGCATAGTTTTTGGAAGTCGCAGATTCACAAATAGAGTAAAAACAAATAAATAAATAGAGACTTTCAAATCTACATAAAAATATGTTTTCAAATTTTAACTTTGATTTACTCAATATGAGAAACATGTCACTAGACCTCTTGTCTTTCAAGGTCCACAGTTTTAGTTATTTCTTACCTAATTTCGTTTTAACTTTTTAAGTTCAAAATATAAAAAATATTTTTTCATAAAATAAAAAAGATATAAAACTAAAACAACAGTAAAAACATTTATTTTTTTGTTTAAAGGTTTAGTTTATAAGGCATGGAAAATGTGGTCTTTTAGTATAACCTTGAGGGTTTATCGACACTAAATCGATGTATGAATTATTTCGGTTCGCATGCTAGATATGATGTGGCATCTTCAATATCAATCGTTAATGTCAATAGTCACGCAATTCCTAATAGAGGACAGAAAAAAAAAGAAAAAAAAAAAAAAAATATATATATATATATATATATATATATTTTCAAATTCTCGAGTCGGTAGTGTTGTTTATAATTATTATCCGAAAACAATAGATCATCATCAAACTTATGAAAAGAGATCTTATCACTTGAATTAAGATTGATAAGTTCAAGCCAGGAAGAGGTACACTTTATTTTCTCATGCATAAAATGTCATGATTACATTTATTTAATCAGTGTATATATTTATATGTATATGTACATATTTATATTGTTTATTTTTGTGACAGGAAAATGACCAAAACAAATTAAAAAATCTAATCACCAAGTATTTTAATTTTTACCATTAATTTTACGTAGGATTAAGTCCTTCATAATTCACTGGTTGCTAAATATAACAATTTTAAAAGAAATAAACAAAAACCAAGTACATTACTTACTTAAAATAAATATTTTAATCATTAAGAAATAAAAATTATGTAATACATAATTCTAATTCTACTGTGTAAATAAATTATTAGAGTAAAGACGGGTAGAGGTTGAGTAATCAGTGGATATCATCAATAGGTCATCAATTACTGTCGCTCAAACAAATTTGTTACTGCACCAACTCCCAATTTGTCTTCATCAAGGCTTGCCCCACAAACTTCAAAATACTAAATAAATTACAGAACTTACAATGCGGAATGTTAAAGACGTTTTCAACAGTGGCCACAAACAACATCATTACTAAGAGAGGATAAAATTCATAGTTTCTCTTAGTTCTTTAATTTATTTTAGGAAAATAGTCAATTCACTAGATGATTATGTTTTTTATATCATAGTAATTACATACGACTGTAATGTAATTTTTAACATGCTTTGAAATAGATTTTGCTTAAATATGATACGATTCGTATTTTTATCAGTTTTTTATTTCATATATCTTTCTTAATTTTCTTTCATAATTATTCTAAAATATACCTGACGACGCTAAATGTGAAAATTGAAGAGGAAATTTGTTTTTAATTACGAAGAAAATATCAACGCAATAAATTATATGTTTATAGATGAAATGCCCATAAATGCGAAGAGGAGATAATAACTAAAACAAGCCAGTCTAGAGGTAATGCTGGGTGCCATCCTCCCCCATGCCTGAGATGTCATTGTATGTTTAGTAGAATGGCCATCAAATCTGCTTATTGTAAATATTTTATTAACAGGCGCTGACATACAAATTGAATAATAGTAATAATAATAAATAACAAAGAAGTTTTCCCCAAAAAACATACAACAAAAACATCTGAAAAAAATTGAAGGGTTTGTAACATAAGAGGTGTGGCTCTTTCACTTTAGGAAAAAATCAAACCATGGAAAAAAATATTACCGGATACCAAGGTATTTTGGAAAGATGGAGACGACACTACAAGGAATTGTTTTCTGGAGATGCTGAGGAGAGTATGCCTAGAGAGGATATACAAAGAGAATATGATGAGGTGATATGGGAGGAGGAGGTGGAAGCAGCGGTGAAGAGATTAAGACTCGGAAAAGCTCCAGGAAGAGACGGCATCACCCCTGAATTCATCAAATTTGGTGGGGAAGAACTAATGAAAGCTTTGCAGAGTCTTTTTCAGAAGATATTCAATGAAAAAACGATCCCTAAGGAATGGGAATACAACATAATTGTCCCGATTCACAAAAAGGGCAATGCTAGTGAATGCGATAGTTATAGACCTATCTGTCTATCCCAGGTTGCGTACAAGCTCTACACCTCAATATTGGAAAAGAAGCTGCGAGGGCTAGTGGAGGACAACTTGGAAGAGGAGCAGGCTGCTTTCAGGCCTCAACGCCAGACTCAGGACCATATCTTCTCCCTCAGAACAATAATAGATAAATCATGGGAACGGGGTAAGAGTATCTTCTTGGCATTCATTGACCTGAAATCTGCATTTGATTCGGTCCCTAGAAAAGAACTGTGGAATGCTCTCTCACGAAAAAACATTCCCCAAGGATTGATAGAAGCCATTAAGTCGACATACCACGATTCAAAAGGAATAATAAGGATTAATGGGAGAGAGTCCGATGTGTTTGCTATCAAGAAGGGTGTAAAACAAGGAGATAGTTTGAGCCCCCTCCTGTTCATTGCATACATGGATGAAATCCTGAAAATATGCAAACGTAGGACAGCCCGCACTACTATTGGAAACTGGAATATGAGGACAATCCTCGCCCAAGTAATGGTATTCGCGGATGACATTGTCCTCATCGCGGATTCTAAAGAGAGCCTGCAGCAAGCTGTAATCGAATGGGAAGCCGAGTTAGAAAGAAAAGGAATGACAATTAATGTCAGGAAAAGTAAAGTGATGCACATTGGCCGGGAACAAGAACACGTCGAAATACTTTGCAAAGGTGAAATAATGGAAATGGTGGACGAGTACACTTACCTCGGAACAGTGATCAGCAGAAAAGGAAAGATAGACCAGGAGATATCCAATAGGATAAAAAAGGCAAACGCAATCTAATACCATCTCTGCAACACACTTATAGGGAAAAGGGAGGTGGAGAAAAATGTTAAGCTGCATATCTTCAAAGCTGTTTACCTACCTACCCTTCTATATGGAAGTGAAAGCTGGGTACCATTAGATAAGCACCTAAGTAGAGTTACTGCATCGGAAATGAGGTACCTCCGAAAAGTAGCGGGCCGAACCAGAAGGGATCGTATCAGGAATGATAGGACTAGAGAGGATCTAGGGATTACTTCTCTAAAGGACATTCTTGAAAAGAGGCAACTTAGATGGTTCGGACATCTCTGTCGGATGAATGAGGACCGGGATGCAAGAAAATACTTCGAGGCCAGACCAACAGGAAAACGCCCCAGAGGGAGACCCAGGACTCAGTGGACAGACTACATCTCCAGTGTGGGAGAGAAAAGAGGTAAAAACTGGAATGCCATGAAGGCGCTGGCTCGGGACCGGGAGGCTTGGTTTGCATGGACAGAGGCACCTCCACGCTGAAAGGCACAAAGGAGGAAGAGAAAGAAGAAGAAGAAGAAGGAAAAAAATATTATGAATCAAAGGGCACGGACCGCTTTGACCCATATTCACAAACTATGCAAAAGGTTAAACAAATTTTAACCAATATACCAAAATTCTCAAATATGTTGTATTTATTTATTTAGCAATGTGTGTAACTGACATGGAATTTTGTATTACAAATTATTATAATGGCTTTAAATTCACTAATCCCTATCCTCAATAGGTATTCATCATCTTCAATAGGTATTCATCATCAGGTATTCATCAATAGGTATTCACATTTAACTAAAATAAATCTTTTGTTATTTATCGTCGCATATTTCTTTGGCCTGGTCCTGAATACGTTAAATTAGCACTTAGTAAAGTTGATGTGCCAAAGTATACATTTTTGAGATTTCGCCATACATTTAAATTTAAGGTTCCCAGGCTTCGAAAAATTATTTGGAAGATAATAAACACTTAGGGCTAGTTGATAATCAAACTTCTTTTGAAGAACACTTTTTCTCAGCGATTTATAGTAATATAATAATAATCTTTATTCGCCAGTCTTTTTATATAAACATTAAAAAATTAACTTATTAATTAACTATTAATGGATAAATCATTCTGACATGCCCCAAGAAAGGTAAAATAATATAATAATAACATATATTATTATTATATATATTATTATATCAAATAATAATTATTATTATTATTTTTATTTCTTCCGGATTATCTCGCAGCTGCGGGTTGATTAACTGAGGTGCGGGCCTATTTTTAAAAACAATTCTTTCACGAATAAAAAAAAATTCAACCACGCTAAATATGGGAGAAAAAAAGGAAATGTTATAACTCTTACAATTTGAACCCACGCATGCGCACTACGCCTTTAATGGCAGACCACTGTTTATAAGTAAAGGCGTTCTGTTCTTGAGAAAGGGTTTTCAACGTGTTTTGAAACAAACATATGTACTGGAAATTATTTGTTTCCATAGTAACTAAATAAAGGTATCAACAACTAAATAGATGATTATAAAATCAGACGCGATGGAGCATTACGCTTGCTCACATGGAGCTTACGCTCACAAATAAAAATAAAACTTATAACAAACAATAAGAAATGTTATTATACTTTAGAGAGTAAATACGTGATGCTTAAATTATTTAAAATAGTTTACGGAGTGAAAAACCAATGGTACAAAATAATCTTTAATAATTATTATTATTATAATTAGTTTGTTCCATAAGATTTTTTAATGAAACATGAAGATGTTTTAGAGGAACAGTAATCGTTCTCAGTTTCCGGAAAGTCTTAAGCCACAACATTTGAAAATTAAGTTTAGATTTACCATGAGCCGTAAATACAACTTCTATCGATTCACCTTCATGATATCTTTAGAAAAATCAACTCGTAGTAAAAAACAAGAAAGCTCTAAAAAAAAACTGGACTATTAATGAAATTAGGATTTTCTAGGCCAACCTTAAAAAAGAAAAGGAAAAAGAAGTAACTAATGGAGAATAACAAAAATATGTGGAAAAAACAATTTTCTGTGAAGTTGCTAAATGGAGTTTAAACAATTATCAAACACGCACAGTTCTACTCTAAGTAAGTTGGTAAGTGAAAGTTGTGTTTTGCGCGCACCGCTACAGATTTTCTCATCTTTTAAAGCTGAAAATCTAAAAATGCCTACTACTCCCTACCACCCCAAGCTGTAGGAGAGTAGGGGTGGGGAGTGACTGGCGTACCTGTGACTTTGTCACTGTGACTTACCGGTCACCAGTAGTCACTATGACCAAAATTCACAAGTCACTGTGACTTCAGTCACTGTAAGGTAACAGTCTCTGGAAGATTTGTCACTCCAAGAATTCACAGGGACTCTACATGTCAGTGACATGGGTCACTCTTGACTTCACTGTGACCTGGGTCACTCTTGACTTCACTGTGACCTGGGTCACTCTTGACTTCACTGTGACCGACGCCGCTGGTCTCCCACTACACCTCCCTTCCTGCCACTGTTCTCAGCAATTTGGGAAACTTCCCGGTCTCATAAAAGACAAAACCACTTTAATAAAAAAAACTTTAGTCTTTCCTACCTAAAATTCACAACTTACTTTTACTTAGGCATAATCAACTCTCTTATCTTCGATTAAAAAAACAAAACAAATTATTTTATTGCTAAGTTTATAATTCGACCGCTTACTTTTTAGTTAATTATAACTGAATTTTTTTTTATTTTTATTTTTACCATCAAATGAGGCGTCTAGAAAGACGCCAAGGACTAGAAGACGAAGTTACTAGTGAACCATGCTGTGATCCACAGGAAAACAAATTTGTGTAATATTAATATTTATCATTTCTGTACTAAAATAAAATATTTCTATAAAATTATTCTCCTGTTTGTTTTATTTCTCAATAATTTAAAAATAATAGTTAATAATATTAGCTTTGGTTTTGTGATGCTAAAGGCTGATTTATTGTTTTCAAGACATTGTTGTTTTTAGTGTGATTTTTTTTTTTTTTGACTTTTTTATATTTTTTTTTATTATAATTATTTTTAAACCATTTTTTAAGTAAAAATAAGGTCCTAATATTTTATTTGAGTTTAATTTATAGAGTAGGTTATTGAAAAATGAGAATTGAATTAAAAAATAACTGTAACTAGTCAATCCTAAATCATTTTATTATTTATTATGAACCCACTTTCTACCGAAAGGGGATATGTCCATTTTTGAAAATTCGATCGTATGGCTAGAATAAATAATTACTTAAAAGTTCAATTATACTGCAAAACCCAAAGCTACAAAGAATGTATACCGGTTTTTCAAATATTTAATCCATCAACGGCAAAGTTTTTACAGCATTTTTTATGTTTTTTGAAAAATTTTGGAAAAATGGAGTTATCCCTTTTTTCTAGTTCGTTTCTAGACTCCTCAAATGAATAAAATATTTTTTTAAGGGCAAAGATTATTCAAAGCAAATATAACTTATATTTTTTACATTAAAAAAATATACATTTACAACTATCATACACAAAGAAAAATTGTGCCATTTTCAATATAAAATAAAAAAAATATTCGATGTAAAGTAAATACTTATAATACAAAATATAGTATCAATTGTTTTACGATATCGGAACATTATGGGGTTAAAATCACAAATTTTCGGATAGAGCAAACAATTGTAGCGTAGCCCCTAGAAGCGCGGGGCCACCAGCGGGAAGCACATGAATTCATCTGATATAAACCATTATTTAGATTTGTTTTTCTTCGTATTACATTGGACCTTGCATTTTGGAAACTTTTTTATCAGCGCAGTTTAATTAAATTAATAAATTACTAAGTTAACATTTTCTAATAAGTTAATGAGAATTTGAGAATCTTATTGATTGATGCCAAAACTCTCCAATTATAACCCTAGAGCGAGGTTAACATACCTTCAACAGTGACAAAGTCACTGGTATTTGTCACTGTGACTTTTAGGGAGAAAATGTCTGTCACACCCCACCACTATAGGAGAAGGCATGCAAGTTCTAATAAAATATACGATTTCCGAATTCCGCACAATTAGATCTTTGCCATTTCACAGAACAGCAATTTTGTGAGAAAAAAAAAGTTGTTTCTAAGTAAATGACTAATATTTTAATCGAAATATATACAGGAAAAATTGTAACTGTCTAATTTTAAAATCATTCTGCAATGCAGTACTCACTGGAAACGTTGCGTGAGTGAAAGTTTGTCAATAAAAACACACATTAACTCAAAAGGAAAAACGAAGGTTAAACCATCTCACTGGTAAAAACAGACTCAAACAACTGTTCTAAAATTAAATCTACCTTTCGAATTGTATATACTCTTATCATTGACAGAAAAAAATAAATAAATAGAGCTTGTTATTTAGATAGCAAACGCAGGCGGTTAAAAAAAAAACAACGATCACTACTTAAGTAATCACTATTTTCCAGGAAAATACACTAAATTATTTTTGGATATTCAACTCTATTTCGAGTTGAGAGAAGTTGGTTTGATACATATTCAAACAAGGGTACCAAGGAGCTATAACCGAATAGTAAAACTGACCTAAGATTACAATAATGTGGGTATTTGTAAAAACACAAATATAATCGGTTTGGAGATTTCAAGTCTTTCTAATATAACGCCATTGATTTCCTGTCATTTCAATTAATTCAACATTTTCCTTTCGGTTAAAAATGTAATTAAGGTCACCTCTGTAAGTGTAAAGTAGGAATAAACAGTGAACTTTACGATGGCCTTTACCAGGTCTGCAAGTTTAAAATGTCGTTTATTTCTTAAAATATATACACAGTAATTTAAAAAAAAAGTATAATATATTTTATTCAAAGTACTGGCCCTCGCTTTCTACACATTTTGTCCATCTCTCGGGCAATTTATGGATACCATTCCAAAAGAATGCTTCATCTTTATTTGAAATCCATTCATCGAGCCATTTTCTTACATCCTCCAAATTGTTAAAGTGTTGCTCAGCCAATGAGTGTCCCATCGATGAGAAGAGATGATAATCAGAAGGCGCCAGGTCAGGTGAATACGGCGGGTGGGGTAGGAGTTCCCAACCAAGTGAAGAAATCGTTTCCTTAGTCAATCTGGCTGAATGTGCAGGAGCGTTATCATGCTGAAGAATGACTTTGGCGTGCCTGTGAGCCCATTCTGGTCGTTTTTCGATCAATGCGTGACTCAAATTGATCATTTGTTGTCGGTAGCGGTCGGTATTGACTGTTTCGCCGGGTTTGAGAAGCTCGTCGTGCAATTCGACGTGCTTCAAACTTTTTTGGTCGATTTTCTCGTTTTTTATCAGTAACATCAAAATCACCACGTTTGAAACTTTGAAACCAACGTTCACATGTCTTGACGGTTGGAGCAAGATCGCCATAAGTCTCAACAAGAATTCGATGACATTCAGATGCCTTTTTCTTTTGATTGAATAAGAAAATCATGACATGCCGCAAATGCACTTTATTTGGCTTAAAATTAGACATTTTTAACACCAAATAAAGGTATGATACGTCCACGTAAACGACTTAAAAACAACTGACTTTTGTAAACAAATGACTAACAAACAAAATAGCGTTTAGAGATAAGCAAATCCTTCAATAGGCTAAGAGCGCATTCTATTGGAATTAAAACGACATTTTAAACTTGCAGACCTGGTATATTTGAACAAAATAAGAAATTATACATTTTCAAAATCATTTATAAAGAGTAAATAACCGTGTGAGAATCTGACTTTTAGAGGCAATGAGAGATATTTTATCTTTTAGCTTTGAATTACTAAGCTACCTTCTACTAAAGCTCAGAAAACCGAGATAACCACAAACGAAAGGGTTGTGGGAATGGGTTATACAGGGTTAGGAACCTTGTCTCTCTTTCTCTCTCTCTCAAACAAACGTGATTGGTTTTTTTAATCTTTTAAAACTTGAACTAACATATTTTGGGTGTGGGAATGTGTTACAGTTTCAGATATTTTTTTTTACAGTTTCCATCCTCGTGATTATATTTAAATTAAAAACAAAGAATACTTTTGGTGAGGAAAACAAAGAGCGATTCTTTTAAATTCCATACAAACATCGTCAACCAAAAACGATCTTAATGACAACCAAAGGTTTATAGAGTAATGAATTGACTGGAAGAAAAGAAGGCCGAATAAATGAATAATTAGTAATAACATCCTCATACAACGAAATCAAATGGTGCCTATTTCGACCAATTTCACATTCCGAAACTCCAAAAATGAAAAATAACCTACATTGAGATCAAATCATACCCTATATAACTGCACTAACATACCAAAAGTAAAACTTTTTAATAAGACAAATAAAAAAACATATTACTCTTCAACACTACATCGCCTAACCGATCCATTCTCTTTCCTGCTCCGTCTAACACGGTCGGCCCCCACGTAGACGCCAGAGGCCAAGAGATCTTTGCCAGCAATAGTCAAAAATGCTTTTCAAAATTAAAAAGTTGCTCGAAGCAAATAGCACAAAAAGGATACCTCATTCGCTTGTTGCGTCATAACACAGGAATAAATAAGCAACAGAAATATAATATAATGTAAACATCTGCGTATATAAAATATTTTTCGGGGAGGGCCTAAGGGGGGTAAGGGGGGGCAGACCCGACTTACCATATTAACGGATGACCGGGATTTGTTTATGAGTTTTGGATACTGCTACAAAGACAATTGAATATCGTAATTAGCTAGAAACCGTTTATTTTCGGCATTGCATAAAAGTAATTTAGTTTAAGGCACTTAAGTGTATTTATTAAGGCCTATACAATCAACTAAAATCTTTTATTAATTAATAGATCAGTTAAATTTCCTCATTATGTTATGTTTCCTCCATCCCACACAGCTACTTTTTTCGAAACGGTTTAACAAAACATCCTGATTTCTAATTAGTTATTTTTTAGGGATAGAGCGCGTTAGTATTTTTGGTTTTTTAAATCTCTTTATTTGCAATGATGACTAAATATAAACTTCTTCTATTTTTTTTTTTTTTTTTTTTTTTTTTTTTACATAATCATCACCTCTCAATTAATTTCTAACAATCAGAAAAATATCTGGATAATCAGTTAATCACAATAACGGCATCATTTCAGGTATGGGTAAGGATAGTATCAGGTAGAATGTACCTTTAGGAGAGAGATATTTCATCCAGGTAGGCATTGAAGATTTAGTAAATATATAAAGCAAATAATAAATAAATATCGCTCGAAAAATGTTCCACTATTACAAACTTTGACAATAATGTTTTAATTATTTTTTCTATTTCAATGTTTGTAGTTTCAACAGAATTGGTCATTTACATTAAGATAACATGCATTAAATAAACCATAATTAAAAATGATAAATTGTTAAGAAGAGACAATGATTATAAAGGAAGAGGAACGAGGATGCCCGGAATAAGGCAGAGTAGGTTATCGATCCTACGGGAGGCACCCCGAACCCAGTAGACGCCTTTCCCGCCGTAAATTCGAAAGAGCAGCCCGTATCTTCTCTCGGTCCCTACACGTATGCACTTTCCTATCTTCAATATTTAAAAAGCAATCCACTTAGTTCTTGGACGGTCTGGACTCTTCTTCTTATAAAACAAACATGCTCTCTTTTCCCCTTCTCGTAGGTACTAGCCCCTCGGCCAAGTTATAAGAAATTTTAGTCGACTAGTAACATTATTGCGCTTTACATATTATATTTTAACATATAATGGATAACTCTTAAAAAAACTGACGGTTGGAACGCTTTTTCAACAGAAGCTTTATAGATAACAATTATAATAATATAGGAAAAGCAATCCGAACGTAAGTTGCCGACACCACCGATCATTTCCTACACGATCCCTACTATTCCCTCTATCACCCACTTTCCAAACCTAAATCTACAATATCATTTTCACAGAATCGTCCTACCTTCGTCTCGGCCTTCCCCTCTTACGTTTCCCAGCGCTTAGCTTTTAGGTTAACGGTAGACTCGAAGACTCGCAGTTTTGCCCATCAACTTTAACCGACGCAGGGCTATAACTTCAATTATATCAACCGGGTAAAGTTCACACAATTCAGGAATACCTAACCGTCTAAATTCTTCAGTCCAAATATTCTACGCAACACTTACATTGTTCATCCCTTAATGTAAGGGGGCATGTTTCACACATCCGTAAAGAACTGTTGCAAGTATTTTAGTGTTGTAAATTCTAGTTTTTGAGATTCAGGATAGAAGGCGCAACCTAAGTAATTTTGCAACCGAAAAATAACAAGAATTTTCCAATTTTAAAATAGCTTTCCCTTCCTAACTCACGTTTTTTCTAGTAATCATAGACTTTAAATCGCTACAATCGTCTCCGTTTCGCCAGTTTTCTATACGCAAGGATATTATATTTGCATGATGATATGGTGCAATGAGTTGATTTCGTATATTTTCTAAATGTTTGAAAAAACATATATGGTAATCTAGTGCTAGTAAATAAATAATAGGGAGATATTTTTCCTTTTACCAACTTATCAAGGTTAAGATAAGGACACTCAGTGATACTAATTTATTAAAGCATTAACCATCCCTATTTACAAATAGGTCATTCGTTATTATTAATTCCAGGCAAATCGATAGGTATGTTGTTTATTTAACATTTTTTTTTTTTTGGGGGGGGGGAAGAGGGATATCATAAGTGCGGTTTTATTGTCGACAAGGTAATGATCCGATTAAGAGTTGATTTAATAATTGTAATTCATTATTCACATTTAATAGTACTGTTACTGCTAATTTTGTTTTTCTAGGTATTATTTTTAGATGAAGTATGTTTCTTTCTTTTTTCCACATTCCGTGAACCTGTTGGTGCTATTAAAAACAAATATATCCAGCAGTTTAACTTAGCTCTTAAAGTTTAAAATATTTTTGATTACTGAGGGCGCTAAAACTTGGTGCTAAGTCCAACTAACATAGCCTAGCTCTGTAGTAGTTGACAAACTATCAGACCACTGAGGCTTTGGACTTCCGTCTTCGCCAGAAGAGTTCCTCAGTCAGCCGCTTCCTTGGTATACTATTATTCGGGCCACATGGCCAGTCAGTCTATCGTAGCTTCCTGCGTGAATTGTTCTATATACATATATCTAAAATCTCATCCGTTCATTTCTAATCTCTTTCCCCCTAATACCCGTTAGGCCAATTTTCTTATGAATATTAGAAGATCCTTTTGAGTTGATCAAGCGATTTCAAAAAGATAGAAAGGCCAACCAGTAAGTAACATATAGGTCAAACGGAGGTCTGAGATGTGTGTTTCATTTTCACTTGGCTAGTGAAGAGATTTTTAGCAAAATGCTAATAAAATCAACAATAACACCATTGTTGTTAATAACACCACTATAGTTGCTAATAACACCAACTAGCAAAGATAATTCTATTCATGATCTTTAGTTCGATTGCAATTTTTATATATATATCTCGCTATAAAAAAAACAAAAACAATAATACAACTGATTTATGATTATTTAGATTAAATAATAATTAAATAATTAGAATTAAATTTGAACATTTTGAAATGGCAACGATGTAAATGTAAGGGTTAATGGAAGGATGTAAAACGACATCCCCAAAAAGCCGGCCAGCTATTCTCCGAATCTGATGAAAATGATGGAACCATTAACTTCTTTCGATGTTCGAAGAAAGCCCATTGAGTAGCGTTGTTGATTAGAATAATTAACAATTGTAATGGAGAGTGGTTGCTAATACGGCATTTTAGCTCCATGATTACGCCTGGCAGAATAACAAAATCCCTTGTAGGTATATTACAATTATTAATTAGAAAAAAAAGGAAATATATTCAAGGCTAAACAATAAAATATGATAATGTACACGAAAGCTGAAGAACCATTTACTAGGTTATTTTTTCCTCTAACTATCTTAAGCGACATTAAAAATTTTAGTTCTTATTATTTCCATAAACAGTTCATAATCACAGTTCATGGTCTGGATCTTTTTAGTTCCTCTTCTTCTTAGGTTGCAGAGCACGCATACTATATCTTACGGGTACTACTATTTACTTATCGGTAACAAAATCTTTGACTTACGAGTGATTTTTTTAAATACGTAGCTGAGAGAACTAGTTTTCCGTTATAAATTAGATTCCTGTAAACAATACAGCCTTCTTTGAAGAGAGGGGAAATGTTAGGAATAAAGAAGAGTTCGGCAGCAGAAGTAGTGGTGTAAAGTAGTGGAGTGATGTTTTCTTCGAACTTAATTCCTTATTGTTTTTATTGCTTTCCCGATAAATTAATATTACACGTGCAGAGATACTTCACCTACAAATTATTAACAAATCTAGAACCTAAAGATAAACTTCATTCTATCTAGAATTTCCTTTCCGATCCGGTAAGTCAGAGGGGATTACAGCTCATAGTACTTTGCCATATATAACACCGCCAGACATCATCAAACCAACCCGCAGTACGATAAATTTCAATCGGAGGTGAAACCCTTAAGCTCTATTTAGAGCGGCAATATAGAGCAATTTCTTTCTTAACGTTGCCATAGCTTCTTGGAATAGCCTCATCTTCTTGTGTATTGAACTCCAATCTTCTTTGTCCTGACCTCCTTCTTTCGCGAAGAAAGTCCACTAACAAGTAATATTTCGTTATAAGAAGAGAAATAGAATTCAACCGTAACGAAAACTAGAATACATATTATGAAAAACTGAAATAAAAAGTTTTCTGTTTCTTTTTTTCCTATTATACAACGTCCAACATTAGTATGCTGGAATTTATTCATCCATATCGCCTCAGATCTCATCTCCATGAAATAAACGTTTTTGTGGATACATGAATATTATTTTATACTTTTCTTCTTATTTAGTAGGAAGATCAGATTATTTATATAAACGTTTAGCAACTCATCTTCCTTCTACATGGATTTTATACGGCAGACCAAAAAGAAATAATATACAATAAGTTTGTAAATAATAAAAAACAAAAAAAATAGATCATTTGATCAGCAAAGGCAATATATAACCAATAGACGACAAAGCCCAATATATATAGTTCCGACAGAAAAAATGATAACAATGACAAGAGGAGCTGATATATAACTATAATAAAAAGATGAAAGGAAAATTAATGTTGACAAGTTTATTGTAATTTTAGTAACAGGAAGTACAATCATGTGATTGAGAATTATAAGAAAAATAATTTTAATCATGTATGAACAATTAGTAATTGCTGTAAGTATGTACTTAAAGTGAAATTTTAGATTAGATATAATAATATAATAAAATCTATGTAAGGTGAGTGTAATAATTTTCTTTTAGAGAGGTTTTGAGAATGATGACTAAGCTTCGAAACGTCAACTGTATGACATATTACTAAACATAAAGGAAATATTGGAAGATGAGTTTCTAAACCTTTATTAAAATTTTATTCGTATTGTAATTCACAGCATTAACACTTACACACAAACATGTAATCATAAGAATTTTTTGTTCTATGAAAGTAATATATAAATTTTTTGGTTTAACATCTAGCACGTTATATGTTTGAAAAAACATGCGTGGTTTTGCTTTTATATAAATTAAATATGCTAGCACGCTAGGGAGGTTAGATCTGATAGAAATTACCTTATCGTAAACATTTATCTTTCATGATCCGGGATCCCTGAGTGCAGGGCCAAGTGATCGAAAACACGAGTGCGACCTTGCCCTAAAAGAATCTAGACCTAACTTGATATATTGTCTTACCCATTAGCTGATGAAAGGGGGGCTAGGTGAACCTCATCTGGTCCGAGCTCATCAAGATTTTTTTCTCATGAATTAATAATCACATCAAATCCAAAAATGCTTACCTAGAACAAAAGAAAAAAAAAAACATGTAAATTATAAAAATAAATAAAATCTTACTACTTATGCATTCCATTAATAAAAATGTACATATAAAAATGAGTTTTGACGATATTACCCATACCTACAACGAATCAAATAATCCAATTCTAATCAGATATGTGAACCATGCACATATGTTTATTAAGGCATTTACATAATTAACTGTATACACCCTATTATACAGGTCACTTGGCGTTGATGACCAGTTCGTTTTTAGCATTTTAAGCTCCAACAAACAAACAAACAAACCTATCATTTATATAATAAAAAACATTTAAAAAAAAAATTAAACCGACTTCGAAACCTAGGAACCAGTAAAAATAAACGCAATCTTTCCGGAGGCGGCGCAAAATTTAAAATTTTTAACACTAGACAATATGAAAATCGTAAAATGGATCTTCTCTTCTCATCTATTGATTTTAATGCCTACTAATGGAATTGTATCGGTAACATGTCATTTATATTTGCGCCTCCTCCGAAAAGATTGTGTTGTATTGAACATAGTATTTAATATTTTAATTTCACAATTTTTAATAACAATTAGTGTGTATTTGTACAAATAAAAATAAAATTATTCGTCTTATTGCATTTTTCCGCTTTTTATACCATTTTAAATTTTGCTGTGCATTCATAAAAATCAGAAGGTAATTATTTCATACTTTTCAGTGCATTTATTTTTACTGGTTCCTAGGTTTCGAAGTCGGTTTAATTTTTTTTTATAAAATGTTCTTTATTTCATACATTTTAGATGATATAGAAGATAACAAATGTAGAAAACCGTAAGTTGGGTAAAACAAATTTCGAAATTTTTTTACGCTATACCACGTTCGTCTTTCCCTGGCTTTTTTATTATACATAATTATTTAATTAACCTTATTAATTAAGTAACCTTTTCAATTTTATGAGTACACACAGAAAAGTTGAAACGCGGTGCCTGTATAATACAACTTTCAACACCCTTCCTTCTACGATTATAATTGGAATTTTTTTTTAATAAGATCAACGTTGAGTCAATTATGTTCGTAATTCCTTTAGATGAATTTTTGACTAAATTTAATAGTGAAGTACTAAGAATAATATCCTTGGTAATAATAAATTATTCAAAAAATAAATTTCTTCAATTCTAGTGGGGTAGCATTTATGATATTAAGCATTTTCATGGCTGCCAAATTTTTGCTGAGGGGACTTTCATACAAAGAGGTTGTTTCTGGGATATATCAACTTTTATTTTGCAGTTTTTATTGATGAACATCAGCAAACATTGAAATTTTAATTTCTTTATTAAATAATGTAAAGTCTGTATGGGGAAAGTGTCAAAGGAAAAGTTTCATTAATTGGGAAATACAATACACAACATTTGTGTTAGTTATTTCGGTATCTGAGAGATGACTACCTCGAATGCGAAAAACCCCTAAACACATGCAAGATCATTTTCACTGTCTATTTCAATAAAATTCATTCATTTATTATTGGACTTAGGCTCTTAACAACACTCTTAGGCTCTCACGAACCGCAAACACTGAACTTATGACGGTTTGGCTTTTGAAAATTTCGGCAATCTTTAGAAAATCGAATATTTAAATTTCTTTCGATTTAATAAAGATCGATCGAAACCTCAAAATCAATGGAAAATCGAAAAATCAACTGGAAAATGAATGATGGAAATAATTACTAATAAGTGCCTATCTTAAAGATTTTTATATCTAGACTCTCCTAGACAATAGCAAACCACCAGCTAGCAACGTAAAAAAAAAATTAGACAATTAGCCATCATTGATGAAATTGGTGATGGAACAAAATAATATTGAAATTATTTAGCAGAACGTAATTATTTCATAACAGGACATGTCCCTAATATTTTTTCGAGCCACATTTGAGCTTAGATAGCAGATTTTCGTCTTCTCAAAATAAATTATTTGGCACTGACAGCCTTTCTAATTTATACTAGTTGCAGAAACAAAATTAGAAACCTATAGTAGTAATCCGGAAAACATAACAGAAGTTTCGTTCCATGAAGAATGGGCACAAGATTTCATGAATGCATTGTATATTAATATGACCGAGTGATTCCGGAAGAAGACAGAGAGGTGCCTGAATATTAAGGCCCCCAAATCAACTGAAAATAAGCTTTTCCAGGAATTATTGTATTCCTTTTTAACGTGCATAGCGAGTGAAAGTCGGAAATCAAAATCTAATTTAAAGCAATAATGGCTACGATTTTAAATTCAAACGAACCTAAGGGAACTTGAAGAAGTCTTAAATTCTGCTTTAAAACGGTTATCAATACTCAGTCTTTCTTGGAATTCCAAGAATTTCGTGGTCTTATATTTATGGTGACCAACCGTCGACTTGATCTAAATTAAGATAATTTACTGTTATCGGTGAATATATATGGTATATCTATCTAATATATATACTAATATCGCTAAAGAAAATGACAGCGATATTATATTTTGCGGATATTAAATATCTTTATTGAAATCTACTGTTGAAAAATTAGGTTATGTACACGTTGGTTCCAACAAGCACTTAAAACACGTCGATAACTAATAGACTGCTCATGTTCTCCCCCACTCTTTTGATTCTAAATTTGATTGGTTGGTTTTCCCACATGATTCATCCAGCATTAAAACAATATTGAGATTTGTTAGTTACCAATGGGTTTACTAGCTTGTTAGAGCATACCTTATGATATATATGCCATATGTTTTTCCAAAAAGTAAAAATTTTTAGCGATAATTAAATATTTATTTTCATGTTTTTTCCCGATAACTTCTTAAATAAATTAAGAACCCAAAAAAGGTTTTAATGGAACCGCCTTGGCAAAATACTCTACAAGATGCAAAAGGTTTCGTTCCAATTGGTCCATCCATCTCGGAGTAATCGGTTTACATACATAGAAAAAAAAAAGAAACAAAAGTCACATACTTTGTCATTTTTTTTTTTTTTTTTAACTCATTACTTTTATTCACACCTGCCAATAATAACATTAACAACCAGTGAATTTGATGATTTTGAAATAATACATTGGCATGAGAGACATGAGGGGGAGCATTACCCAGCAGCATCTCCTACTGACTTGGTTGGTGCTAGGATTGACTACTAGACGAGGAAGTCCCTCATCCAGCTCCTCTTTAAGTCTCCTACGGGTGTTACCTGCCATGAGTTTGCGGCCATGTCACTAATGAGCGAGATCGGGTGTCCTAGTAATTTTTCGTGGAATCTTTAGTTTTTGCCAGGGTTTGAAAGGAACTCGTTATTTTCTCGGAAAGAGAATAAAAGTCAAATCCGGACTTATTTATATTTCCAATAAATAAATAAAAATCACATCATGACTTTTATATTTCGGGCCAGAAAATAAAAGTCCAGATATTCATCACAATGATACCTAATATAAGAGTCAAAGCTTGATTTTCATTATTCAAGGATGAATTTATTAGCTTTTTTATAGGATAGATTAGCTTTTCTCCATATTGTTGTTCATTATTAGGTTAACCGTTTTTATCTTATAGGGTATAATAAATTACCTTATATCGATCGTAAGATCAATTATTAGATTATCAAGGCTGATAATGAAAAAAATATCGATATAAAACCTCAGGCTCGCTTATTTAGATTATTTGAGGTGCTGAATTTGAAAATGATATCGATTTTCGAAATACGCGCTCAGGTATCGATTTATTTCAACATACGCGATATAAACGATATTGGAGTCCACTCATATGTTATTTGGGGTACTGAGTTTGAAAATGATATCGAATTTTGAATTACGTGCTCAGGTATCGATTTATTTTCACTTACGCGATATAAACGATACGAAAGTCGGCATTGGGTTATGGAAGGTGCTGAATTAGGAAATGATATATTTTTTATGATTAGGCGTTAAGTACCGATATATATTCCAACCTACACGATGATAACGATATTGAGGTCATAAGTTTACATTTTGTAAATAGTTTATTATCCGTAAACACCTTCCATAACCCAATGCCAATTTTAATATCGTTTATATTCCTTAAGTAGTATTAAATCCATACCTGAGTGGGTAATGGAAAAATCTATATCACTTTCAAACTCAGCACCACAAATAACCTATGAGTGGACCGCAATATCGTTTATACCGCGTATGTTGAAATAAATCGATATCTGAGCGCGTAATCCGAAAATCGATATCGTTTTCAAACTCAGCACCACAAATAACCTATTATTGGACCCCAATATCGTTTATATCGCGTAAGTTGAAATAAATCGATACCTGAGCGCGCAATCGAAAAATCGATATAATTTTCATAATCAGCACCCTAATTAACCTAGAAGTCGACCCCAATATTGTAAATATCGGATAAGTAGTAATCGATACCTGAGCGAGCCTGAGGTTTTATATCGATATTTTTTCATTATCAGCAGCCTTGATAATCTAATAATCGATCTTAAGATCGAAATAAGGTAATTTATTATACCCTATAAGATTTCCATAAAAACGGTTAACCCAATAATGAACAACAATATGGAGAAATCCGATAAAAAGCTAATAAATTCATCCTTAAATAATGAAAATCAAGCTTTGACTCTTATATTAATAAATATAAAAGTCATGATGTGATTTTTATTTATTTATTAGAAATATAAAAGTCCGGATTTGACTTTTATTCTCTTTCCGAGAAAATAAGAGTTAATTTCAAACCCTGGTTTTTGCTATATGAAAAAAGTATTTTTTTTTTTTTATATCATCTCAAAACACATTATCTTGAGTTATCTGAGAATTCGCGAGGGAAAGTAGTGAAACATTTAGACTACCGCTTTTCCGTGGAAACACGCGATTTAGGGTACCCAGTGTGCAAATAACTGAATATGACTAAATGGCCTGTGTGTGTGAACTTACTGGCTCAAAAAGGATAAAACGTACGAACCTGAAATTTATTTGATGTATGTACATGCCCTTTTGATATGACAGCAAAAGCATCGCCAAAATTAAGTAACGGAGGGGGTATTTTAAAAAATGTATCACATTTTCATGTTTTTTGGCGAATTTCTCAAAAAAAAATAGAAAAAAAAAAACCAACTCGACTCTTTATAAAATTAAGAATTATGCGATTTTCTCAACAAAAAAAAAACAACAACTATTGATAAAATTAAGATTTGTTTAGGCCCCTTAAAAAAAGAAATAAACAATAAGAACCGAAAATTACTGAGAACTTAAAAGTTTTGCAATACAAATGATAAAACTCTGTAACATAACTAGCCAAAATAAGTAAATAAATATCAGAAAATGTGTGAAGTCACTGAATGGCGTTTACATATTTATTAAAATATCTCGATTTCTAAACTAAGCAGGTTGGTAAGTGAAAGTTGTGTGTAGCGCGCATTGCACCAGATTTTTTTATATAATTGATGGTTTCCAATTCGATGCATAGACTGTGGCATAAATTTAATTGATATGGAAAAAATAATTATTTAATTGATTGATAATATATGATTGAAAATAATTACTTAATTGGTTGAATTATTATTTAATTGATGATTTCCAACTCGATGCATAGACTGTAGTATAAATTTAGTTGATATGGAAAAAATAATTATTAAACAAAATCAAAATATATTACTATAATGACCAGATTTATATCACATACTTATTGCTGATAAATTCGAGATAATATCAATATTTGAAAAGAACAAATGGCTAATTTAAGTGAGGCCTGCCAAAAAATGAATGTTGACATATTAGGGTTGGAGAAGTGAGCTTCATGCCATTTGCCAACAGTTGGCAGTGATCAGTATTAATGGAGCTGCCTGGCTGCTCTCATTCACTGGACATGTATACTCCCAGGCCCATATGTACATTTCGTCAATTCCAGTTCAATTAATATTTTAAATAATAAAAAAAAAATTATTTTTAAAAATAATTGACTAAGCATCTCAAGGAACTATACAATCTCTAACCTATTATTTGCCTATGTTAGGTATTATTCTAATATTTAGAAAATTAAGATACCCTTTCTGACACAATTACTAATCATTTATTAATTCCACATAGTTGTTGATATGATTTATGGAGCACTGGAGCAAACACTATTGGCTTATTTTGAACCTTGTCACATGTGTGTTTAATTCTATGATCAGGAGTTTTCCATCAAGCTCAGTGCAAGAAATACCTCGCATACAATTACTCATTTCACAAAGTCCCATACCCAACAACAGTCAAATATTTCTTTAAATCGACCAGTCTTATACTGGAATACTGAGAGGAACGGACTACCAACAGGAATGAAGTGAATCTCCAACTTTTGAAAATTTTACTGAATCGTCGGTAAAATTATTGGTAATTGGAAAAACCATTGTTTTGTTTTTTATACTAAAGTTCTCTCAACCAAACATTCTTCTATTTTATTAATCCACTGTATAGGAGGCCTTCTCCTTTGTCTTCTTCCATCTGCTGTTCCAATATCAATTTCGGTATTCGACGTGAATCCATCCTTTTCAAGTGGCCATACCATTTTGAAATTCCTATTTTCAAAAATTTCCAATATGCTTCCGTTAACGCCGATTAGGCCTTTTTTTTTGGTACCCTATATAATGATTTTTTAGCTAGCATCATCTATATCTTTTGTAATAATCACCTGATCATCTGATCATCAGCCAGTAAGCACCTGCTTGCCATTGATTCAATACCTATAGAGTTATTTGTCTGTCTAATGTTTTTGCAAGTATTTTTTTTAATACTCTGCAAAACCGCCAGATTTCCATAGAACATCCTATGATTAATGATATTATCAATTATACCTTTGAGAAGAAACAAATTAATAATTCAAAATGCAAAAGTCGGAAGCAGGCATTTACAAAACATGACGTGCGATTAAAAGCAGGGTATATAATGCAGGAGTATTTCCGAAGCCGATTAGTTATCGCACCTATCGCCGGGCACGAATGTGTAACACTTAGCTCCGCCCACACAGGTGAAAACATAATCTCACCTTCCACGGCATGCTATTGTTTCACTGCATCCTAATATTGATTAATGCGCAGTAATATGTATTACGAATTACTTGCAAGAAAATTATTTTGATAAAAACCGAAAAAAACAAAACAAAGTTCAAGTTCACAGTTATCCATTGAAGTTTTAACATGTTGTTTTGATTTTTTTTTTTTTTTAAAGAAAATGTTTTCTAATTTTTAAGCATTTATTAGGTAAGCCTGAGATCTAACAAGACTAATGTTAATCGATTCTGAGTTTCAAATGGACCCTGGATTTTCGGTGGATGATATGTGATGTTAACAGCAAGGAAAACAGATATGGACTTAACCCTCATTAGAAGCATTTCGTTGTAGAAGGCCCAAAAACTCTCACCTGGGTCTAAAAATTAACCTTATTTCATTTATTCTCCTTGTTTCAAAATCTTGAATTTTTCGCAAAGTTTTTGTGAAAAATCGTGAGTTTTTTGTGGTAGATAAAGGATGTTCTCTACAATGGAATGAACAACACTATATTTTAGATAATATTTTTTCTAGCCAAAATCGGCAATTATTTATATTTACACGAACTTAAAGATTTTTATATAATTCCAAACCATGACCAAGAAAAAGAAGAAGATGAGCATTATGATGCTAAGGATAAGAACATACAGAAATGGTATCCAGAGGGAAAAGTTCTTAGTGCTTTCATAGAAATTATAATAAATTTTGAAAAAAATATTAAATAATAAATTATAATTATAATATAATCAATACAATATTGTTATTATGATTAAAATATTCGTTTCCTCAGAATAAAATTTTTAATTAGTAAGATTTATTGATTCAAAGGCTCGTAAAAAAATTCTTATGTAAGATTATTTAATACTTTTAAATAGGAAATCATTAATAATTTTCAAGCATAAAGAACAGACACAATTAAGCTTATAAGTTTTCCTCTTGGCAAAGGTTTACAATTAATTTCTTAGAAACAGTTCGAGAAATGTAGAGTGATTTCAATGTAATTCATTACCTGGTTACACAATGAAACTTCCACGGAAAAGCACGAAGTAAATTTATTAAGAATCAAGGCTTTAATGAATTTCTTTGATAACTTTCTTTTCACAAGAAAAAAGTAATCCTTTAAAACATGAAAAAACTGATTTTTATCTATTGATTAAATCCCTTATATAATAATGAAAAAATGAAGGAAAAAAGAACCTCCACCGTGTTCAGAAAATCAATGTTTTCAAGGAAGAATGAAATGAATTAATTTTTTAATGTTTATTAATAAAGAAAAATGGGATTCTTTCTTATTCTCACTTAATATATTTTCATTGCATCGCAGTTAATTACCTTTAAATCCACAAGGGTTTAAATGGATAACATAATTAGCTAATAGTTTTTTATAATGTAGTGGAAACACTCTGAATTTAAGTTGTAACAGTAAAATTTAAGAGAAGACTCAAATATTCATGGAAAAAACCGGTAAATTTATTTTAATAGAGATAAAAGAATGCTAACAAAGCGAGACATGGAAAATAAAAACAGGTGATTAGGAGGAAAAGGGAAAATGATTTTTTTTTCTTTCACTTACCTATATATGAAATATATAGTAAGTGGAAGTAATGCGGTCGTGAAAAATTTCGACTTCCGGTTTTCAACGGAAATACACGTTTTGTGGTCCCCTGAGTCCAATTAACCAAGTCCCGCGAAATGGTCTGTGTGTGTGTGTGTGTGTGTGTGTGTGTGTGTGTGTGTGTGTGTGTGTGTGTGTGTGTGTGTGTGTGTGTGTGTGTGTGTGTGTGAGTGCGTATGTGGGTGGGTGCGTGCGTGGGTGCGTGCGTGCGTGCGTGCGTGCGTGCGTGCGTGTGTGTGTGTGTGTGTGAACAGACTAGCTCAAAAACTATAAACCGTGCGAACCTGAAATTGGGTATTTAGTGTATGTATATGCCCGCGATGTGACAGGAAAATTTCATCAAAATTGCTCAAAGGTACTTTATTTAATAACTTTTTAGGTTTTTTCGATTTTCTCAAAAACGGCTCTAACGATTTTGATTAAACTGAGTATTTAATCTATTTATATGCCCCAGATATGGCTGTAAAAATTTCATCAAAATTGATCAACCGGAGGGGGGACTTTACTTAATAAATTTTGTATCATTTTCACGTGTTTTTTTTTATTTACTCAAAAAAGGCTTTAACGAATTTGATCAAACTGGGTATTTGATGTAAGTATATGCCAAAGATGTGATAGCCAACATTTCATCAAAATTGGTCAAACGGAGCGGGCACTTTATTTCATAATTTTTTTTTCCAATTTTTACCTTTTTTTCGATGATCTCAAAAACGGCTATAACGATTTTTATCAAATTCGTCATGTTAAATGAAAATTAGGTGTTCTTTAATATAATGTAAGCTTTATCATTATTAAAATGTTCTGAGGGGGCTTTTTTTGAGGGGTAGGGGCCTTTTTTGTTTCCTATAAAGTACCTTTGTATTTTTTTATATGGAGAAATTAACTGTCTCTCGTTACGCCTAAAAATCAGAAATGGCTAAATATGAGATATGATAAAAATAAAGAAAACATAAAGAGGAGAAAAAAAAAAATATTCAGTCAACTCATAAAACTCGTTGAGCCCACGCATGCGGAGTACGCCTTTAATGACAGACCATTGTTCATAATTAAAGCCGTTCTGTTTATTTGAGAAGTGGCAATTAACAAAACGCATTAATTTCTAATCTAAGTAAGTTGGTAAGTGAAAGTTGTGTGTTGCGCGCACGCACCAGATTTTTTTTTTTTTTTTTTTGAGGATGAAGTGTTTAATGGAAACGAAGAAAAAAGAAGCTGCAAGCTGCAAATAAATCGTTAATTAAGAGTTTCCTTTAAATGGAATAAACAAAACTACATATTAGATAATATGGTTTACTAGCCAACAAAGTTCGACGTATTTAGCAATAATTTATATTTATACGATTTTTTTTTTCCCTTGGTCCTCCCCTTTCTCGCCTGTTAGGCTATACGGGGTATCCCGGGCCAGGGGACACGGTGGGGGATTGATGCCGAGTATTATTAAATGTCCCCTGGCTCCGGGTTTTGAACTTGCTATCTTTCGGTTCTCAATCATACGTTGCCATGGGCAACGCGTATTTTCTGACGCGTTTCCCACTCGGCCATCCCGCCACCCCCTTACTTATACGAACTTTTGTATTATACTTATATTTTTGAAATATACGAATTTATGCGATGAAAGATGTTTTCGTACTTAAGTGCATTTTACGCAAAAAATTCAAATCATGATCAAGAAAAAGATGATTAATATTATTCACTATGGATAAGCTGAAATAGAAATAACAAAGGAAACCTTTGTATAAAAGGTATACTTTCATTTGGAACTGGTTACATACATATCCCAGAAATCAATGGAGTTACTAGTTTTTACTGAGTTAATAGCTGATATAGTTATTAGTTAATTACCTCTAAATCCGGAAGGGTTTATACGGATAGCATAATTAGTTAATATACATTTTTTAAATTTCATTCCTAGAGATATTCTGAATGCAATCGTAACAAAGAAACTTAAGGGAAAAATATTCCCAATCCAATTCCAATAATGCAGAGAACATTACTGAAATCAATATATACCATAATATTAAAAAATCTGGTGCCATGGGCGCAACACACAACTTTCACTTACCAACTTTCTTAGATTAGAAAGTGACGTGCTTTATTAATTGCCATTTCTCAAAGCCACATATTTTTCCACATTAGTTTCTTATTTATGTTTTTATTTGTTCTCTAAAGTACACTAATTTTTTTTTTTAATTATTAAATAAAAGTTCTTGCGATAATTCGGCAATGCATAATTGTACTATAATACTCCAAGTCGTCTGATTTTATAATTCTCTATGAAATTGTTGAAAATTTCATTTAGTTACCATGAAAGAAATCATTTCCATTAAATGAAAAGAACGGCTTTAATTATAAACAATGGTCTGTCATTAAAGGTCTACTCCGCATGCGAGGGTTCAACTTGTTTTATGAGTTGACGGAATATCTTTCTTTTTTTCTCCTGTATATGTTAACTTGTTTTTTTTTTTATATATATATACATGGGCATATACATACATCAAATACCAAGTTTGATTAAAATCGTTAAATCCGTTTTTGAGTAAATAAAAAAAAAAAACACGTGAAAAAGGAACAACATATATTAAGTAAAGTGCCTCCTCCAATTAATCAATTTTGATGAAATTTTTACTGTCGCATCGCGGGCATATAGGTACACCAAATACCGAGTTTAATCAAAATCGTTAGAGCCGTTTTTGAGAAAATCGAAAAAAACCTAAAAATTAAACAAAATTCTTTAAATAAAGTACCCCCTCCGTTTGACCAATTTTGATGAAATTTTTGCTGTCACATCGCGGGCATATGCATACACTAAATACCCAATTTCATGTCTGCGCGGTTTGTAGTTATTGAGCTAGTCTGTTCACATACACACATACAGACCATTTCGCGGAACTTGGTTAATTGGACTAATAGGACCCCAAAACGTGTATTTCGAAGTCGAAATTTTTCACGATCGCAATACTTTCCTTACTATATATTTCATATATAGGTAAGTGAAAGTAAAATAAAAATAAAAATTGATAGATAATTTAAAATAATAGAACAAACAATAAAAAGATAGAAAAGAAAAAAATTAAAAAAAATATAAAATATTTTATCAGAGCTTATTCCTTAAGTTGATATCATAATAAACATGAAAATGCTAAAAGGTTAATTCCTTTTAATAACAACACATTCTTGTTATTATTTCCAACGATTATTATTTTATATTAATCCTAATAAGAGTAAAATCCATAAATAGGAGTTCATAGTTTTACTTTTATTTTCTATGTATAAATAAATTTAAATCTGTGTCTAAATAGTTCATCCTTCCTCCAATGGTTGATATGTCTTTTGTACAATAAGATACATTTCCTTGTTTATTTATTTTCAATAATTTTTTTTAATAATTTTGAACATATTTTTCGTTTCTTTCTGCCATTTATATCTCTAGGTATATTAGATCTTTGCAGCCACGGAGAAAGCTTAAGGTACAAACCAAAACGTAGGCAGTCAATAGCGTTACAAATCAATTTCATTCTTAACAGTTAACCGCTCCTTGATACGTAATCTCATTTAAATAATTTAAACTTCTGTTTTAACTTTTGAGCTTCTCAAAAATCAAATATATTTGTTAATATGTATCTATAAAACCATCTTAAATCGTTATAAACTGTTTACTTTAATTAATTGTAGCTATTAACATAATTTATTGAAGACATGAGTGAATGAAATTGTTATGTTGCAAATTCAATTGAAGGTTTTGTACTACGTATTGCCTGGTAAGATTATGCCTATAAAAACTAAATATATATATTTGAAATTTTCTAATAACTTCGAATTTGTAACTAAACAATTAAACCCTTAACAAATAAATCTTCAATTGTTATTTGAGGCTAATTGATAATATGAAAAAATTGATTATATGTAAAACGACTCGGAAGAATACCAAACTCAAATCATAATTAAAAGCAAACTGATTGAATTGGAATGACTGATTTCGTAAGAAATATCTTTAGATTTTATTTGACTGGTTGATGTTAATACACTGAATTATCAAAGACGAAGGGTGAGTTATAACTGTTAAAAGGTCGTATTTGAAGTAGAATTTGACGACGGTCTTGTTTCGAAATGAATTTCATAGCCGTTCACATGTTAAGTAAAAGACAAATTGAATTCTTCATTCAACTTACAAAGAAGGGCAAGTGATTTTTTTGGACCCAGACGAGGGATTGGCCAGGAAAGATGGCGCCCTGATGAGGAAGCTGCAAGAGGCGGAGGGAAATGAAGGACGAGAAGAAAACAGGTTAAAATTAGATTTTCAGATTGAAGGCGGAGCCGTTGAGCATTCAGTTTACAAATTTAAGGAAGGGCTCTATCTAAGCTAATAGGGAGCTTCAAGACTCTAGAACGAACCGAGCAACTCATAAACTTCAATAGTTATAACGGGCAACAAACAAAGATTGCGGAGTTTTGTAAAAAAGAAATACAAAAATTCAATATACGTGCTAGAAGATTTTTCTGATTATCTGAGGTACCAGAGTACCAATCGAAGCAAATGGTTACATCTGCAAAAAGCAAATAAGATTGGAAAATAAAAGTTATAATGATTATCAAAAAGTAGGAGTTTAATTACTCCTAATCAACCTGATGATGATTCAGTTGAAATAACAGAGTAACTATTAGTATTCAAATACAATTTTTCCTTAAATGTTTCCAAACCAATTACTTTAGCAAAAATCTGAACGAATAGTATATTATTCCACCACGAAATCTGCATAATTGAGTTCGTTTCTTCCGTCTGAGATATTACGAGGGGGAGAAGGGGAATCAAGCAACGTTTAATAGAACATCATTGTACGATTAAAAAAAAAAAAAACCTAATTGAGAAATTATTACGTCACAACAGACCAGAGGCTGGAACATTTTATAAAATATTCACAAAATACGATAGAACTACCATGGGGAGGTCCTCGGGTGGGGTAAGGGTCATCGATCTCCCTCCCCACCCCTTAATTTTTTAAAATATGATTAGTTAAATAAATTTACACATCCAATTCTTAAATAATTTCCAGTATGGTGTAGTAATATTTATGCATGTAAATTTAATTAAATCCCTATTTCCTATATACATAAATAATTAAGCTGTGTATTCGCTTTTGATTTTTGATTTTTTTATCCCCTATTCATCCTCCACCCTCAACAAATATTTTTTTCGGCAGCGCGCATGAGAACTACTGATGTGAGATTAGCATGTCAGCAGTCAAGTGATTCTATCTTTCCCTGATTGACTCCAGAATCAGCAAAGCCTCCACTGTTTATTTAATTAGTCGTATTTGAGACACTTGGCGCGTTTTCCTTTCAAACCAATTTATTCTCGTGGTTCCTGCGTGTGTATTTGATTCTTCTACAATAACAAATCCAGTTATTATCCTATAAACATGTAATTTCTAAATAACACTTCATGCTTTCTTTTTCAATTTCAGTTTTTATTTATTTTTAGTTCGCTGAGTCTTAAATTGAACAACGGGAGACTTGTCCTGTTTGTAACTAGAACCCTCTGAGAACTTATGCGATATTGCTTAATTTTTGAAAAGCCACTTTTAAAAACTAATGATAGTGTGTAAGGAGACATGACAATGTCCTGACAACCGACAGGTCGAGTTGGTATCTTAGAGATAATCCATATGTTTCATTAACAAACCGACATGCAACAAGATTTGGGGCGGGCTGGCCGAGCAGACTAAGAAGTTAGAATACCCGTTGCCCCAAACAACCAAATGAAACCTGAAGATTATGTGCACTAATATTGAACCACCGTCAACGTCTAACAATGAGGAATATATTGTCCTTGCACATGACAAGATTTTCCTAGGGTGAAGAGAGACTGTCGATGAAATAAACATGATTTTTTCTGGAGAATCATCTAAAACAAACTTGGGTTTTACAAAGTCTGTGTAAGATGGACCCCAAAATTACGGAGACGGGATCATCACTGGTAGCGAAACACGGATCCAACTCTACGAACCAAAAAGTAGCTGTTACCGTCATCCTTAGAAAACCTTCTTCTAAGAGGTTATCAGCAAGCTTGAGTAACGATTGACTAAGAGCTTTGAAAAATGATTTAATGTAAGTTTCCTATTCTTATTGCAATAAAATTTTAAAAATGCTTAATAGACTATCCTTCAGTAGCAGTAGGTTATCAGCTTGAGGTTTAAATTATGGATTAATTCTTTAATATATCTAAATAATATAAAACTAAAAATTCTTATATCAATCGGACAGAAGAAATGGAAACTAAAATGCAAAATTTAGTACGAGCAAAAAAAAAAGATTCGCTTGAGCCCCTAGCTCTACTGACATAATTTCTTAAAATAAAAAGAGGCTTGTCGAAAAACCGAATAAATGTTAAGATAAATCGACCATATCTGAGAGAAATAAGGCAAGTACTATGCCAAAGATATCTTTGTTATTCAACTGTACATTGTAATTATTGGTATAATAGTGACATGTGGATTTCTCAAATAGTTGTTTCTGTAAGAACCTGGATAATTTTTAGTAGATCAAACCTTTTGTTTCTTTGAAGTAACGTGGGTCATTCATTGTTCCGCCAATAACCTCATGTAACAATGCCATTACTACGGATCAAAGATAGGAGTGTATAATGAGAGCTAAACAAAAGGTAACCATTAGTAAAAAAACAACACACAAATGTCCCAAAAGTGTAACAAATCGTTGATATTTAAAATTACTCTGTAACTTCAGCTTCGGCGATATTTTTATAACGCTAAATTGATGAATGTTATAACATAAAAACGTCACTAATTTCCTCCCAAAAAAACCTTGCTAGCTCGATTATCGATATTCAAAACTGAATTTACTTAAGCGTAAATAAGAAGCCCAACATCGAAGTACATTGCTAAAATAAAATAGATAGCAAAGAAATAAAAAGTATTGAGACAAGGGAAGAGACAGAAGAGGCCAAAGCCCATCGATTTCCTATAGCACTCGACAAAGGCTGAGGACACGCTAGCTGCTTCCTATCACTCCTTTTTCCTTCACATAAAAACAAACTATTTTACTAGTTCAGGAAATAGAAAGCTATCATGGAAAAAAATGACTCAACGGAATGGCTTTATGAAACGAAGTAATTTAAAATGTTTATAATATTTAAAGATAACATTTTGGGAGTCTTACAGCAGATATTATATTCATAAAGAATTGTTCACCTTTTTGCGGTTAACTTTAATTATGTAACTTTTATAAATAAGATTTCAAGATGGTTCTATAAATAAATAGTTTCAGTTCAGTCTGCCTTTTATTTCCTTTTATTTCAGTAAATAAAAGAAAAATTTGGGAATTTACTTTATTTTGTTTATTATTGCTGTATAATTTATTATCTCATGGTGGGGAGGCAAGGAGGTTAAAACGGGTGAAAGATGAAGCTTGAAGCAATGCAGCAGGAATCCTCTGCACTACAATGTATACATCAATGGCAGGCAGACATTATGTGGCTGATGTCCTGACCCCGTTGAAGGCCAAAAAGTAGATAGATAGGTAAGAAGAAGCTGCGGAGCTGCGTGCAGAAAACAGGAAAGTAGTAGATAGACTGAGTAAGCGAAGGCTTGTATAGATAGAAAAAATACAGATATGTGCGTATTTAGAGGTTATACCAACTACTAGATACCAACAATTAATGATGAAACTTTCAATATTTATGAAATAAGTACTTACCGTAAAACTATGAATAAATTAAAGTTTGTAAAACACAACATTCTGACACAAGATAGTGCTAAATTCATGTGCTGCCCGGCAAAATAAAATACAATATCTGAAAGAATTTTTTTGGTGAAAAAATTCTCATGCTTGAATTGTAGTCAATAATGAGTCAAGAAAATTTGAAACACTGATATGGAAGGATAAAATCGATCTTCTCAACAATATATTACAAAAGAAATATATATAGAAAAGAATGATATCAACTCATGAACCCGATATATATTTTTTTATTTTCATAAGGAGAAGAGAAGAATGACCCGATTTGTCACAAACTTGATTCTAATTTTTATGACGACTACGACCTAAATCTAATATCGATACTACTACTATTAGCTTAAAGGAAATAGCGTGTTTGTTCCTTAAAAAAAAATAGCAGAAAAAGTTATCGCAGGAAAACGGAAAAGCTGCTTGGTATTATTAATTCAATGCCCGAATTTGCCTGAATAACGAATCTCTAGGATCGATTCCCATAGTTAATTTTTCTTGAAGAAATGTAATTGTAACAGAGCATTATTATATATGGGTGATTCTCAAACTATGGGCAACTTCTTGCCCTATAAAAAAAAATTAAGCCAGACCTGGCCCATGATACATAAGATATTCACAAAAAAAATAAATCAAGAATTGTTTAAAAAATATCGATGCTCTGATACCAATTCGACCGAACATCCAACGCGTTCGAAATTTTGAAATGTAATGAAAATGATCCTGTGTCAAAAAACAACAAAAAATCCTAAATTCTAGGCAAGTTAAAAATAATTTTCCTTGAATGGCAGCAACGAGGAGGCGGTTAAGAAACTCTGAAAGATTCATATGAGATGTTGAGCATTTTGACGGTAAACAATAAAAGAACATTTTTTTTTTTTTAAAAGAAATTCACAGCTGTTAGTTTGTTTGTTTAACATCACTTAATGCCACTAAGGCCAATCGTACGATGCTACAGTGGGAGTCCTAAATTTTGCCTAACCAGGTATAATTAGGATAGGGATCTTTAACGAGTACCTGACATCGTAGAGGTTCGGGACCTCCACTTTCCGTGAATAAGGCAGGTTGCTTTGCACTACACCACAGGTGACCCAAACAAAAATTTACAGCTGTAAATGTGATGGTAAAAACGCGAGATAAATGAAACTGATATTCTGGTAATCGAATTTAAGTGTACCAAGCAGCAACTATAAATTGAAGAATAGTATCAAGTATTTTTCTTAACCTTTCACAAAGGGATAAAATTGTACTATTTAATTAGAAGATAAAAGATTCGAGCATGGCCGGGAATCGAAATGGGAATCCCACCCACCAGGTCTCGCCACGGTTGTTCAGACAAACGGGATATAGTTGGAATACGCCAATGTTATACATTTAATGTTTTTATTTCATCTTGATTATTTGTTAAATAATTAATTTATAATTTTTAAACTATTTAATTAGAAGATAAAAGATACGACCAATTATTTAACAAATAATCATGATTAAATAACAGCATACAATGGTATAATTAATTATATGTGGCTCAAGAGAGGACGGCATGACACAAGTTGCGCTTTGAAAATGATTTCAGGAATTTCTTTGAGGTTACTATAGCTTGTGGTTTATCAGTTCAGATTTACTTTCAAACGATTTAATCTTTAAAGATTAAGATTTAAAAGAATATCATTCTTAGGCTAAAATTTTTATAAATAAATAAGCCAGAAAATTAAAAACTTTAACTTGAAGCATTTTTATGAACAGCTGAACAATTAAATTTGCAGGACAAGTGTCATCACCCATCAGTTAGTTGTAATTGTTACTATATTACAATAAATACTAAACCATTAAAACATTTTCAATAAATCTGAATTTTAAAATATGAAAAAAAAATCTGAAAATGTACACTGTATACCCATATTAAATATATTTATATATTAATCTTAATTACCTTACCTAATTATCACGATGTATGGACTAGAAACTGATCTATGATTTTTGATCATTAATTATTAAAGAAAATGGTTGAATTTCGCAAGGAAATCTGGCAGCATATAATATATCAAAGTAATTAATCATTATTGAAGTATATATTAGCTTAGCTTAATATATAAAGGAGTTGGACAACCTTGGAAATAATAAGGCTGACTTGTAATTTTGTAAATTGGCATCGTTCACCGATATTAGGAAAATTCTTGGGGTAGAGAAAGCAAGCAAGCTATATTGATAATAGTGATATGACATGCGTGGGTGGAAGGGGTATCCATCAATAACTCCTCTACACGAGATTAAAACATGTGACTACCCACCGCCCGGCCTTCTTCAATATAACGAAGTCTCCGGCATAAATTTTAACAATTCCATTCATCACTTTTATTTTTGTTGATTTTTCAAATATTGACGTATTTTATTTAAAAAAGAGGGAACACAGAATTGCATGTTAGATTGTTAGTTGAGGTATTGATACCACTTTAAGAAGGGGCGATTGTGTAAAATGTTAAATAAAATATCCATATTAAAGAACATGAAGGAAAAACTAAGTTACTGTCTTTGTTTTTTATTATTATCTGTTTATACCTTTAGCACAGGGTAATAGCATAAATAAATTTTTAAATTGAAATATAAATTTTTTAATATTGACTAGTAAAGAATAAAAAAAAAAAATATGAAATCAATATTTTAAAAACGAATTACGACGAATTTTAAAAACGAATTATTAAACTAATTTTAAAATCAAAGCTACATTTAACAAGATATGATTCTTCATTAACATCATACATTATTCAATTAAGCAAAATGGTACATTCCTTGTCAGTCCAACCGGATCATTTATGACAAAAGGATGGTGCAATAATTGTTAACAGGAAATCAACTTAACTGATTGAAAATCAAATGGTTGCGCAAGCTGTAATTCAGTCGATGATGAATGCAGTAATTTTCAGAGTGATATTTTGTAGTTTTACAAGGGCGAATGCAAAAAAAGATTGTTTTTTTTTTTGTTTTTTTTTTTGGAGATGGCGAATCACAAAGAATTTTCCTGAAGCATCTAATCATTATTAAAACTGTATTAACGAGGATGCAGTAGGAATTTTCAGTTTCGAAATCAGAAAAAAAAGCATAATAAAAAAAAACTTAAAATTATTATTTAACGTTTCCTACGTATCGTACATTTTCAAGAACTGCTTTCCTTTCAACATTTTTTACAATAAATCTATCTGTTTTCAGCTTGTAGATTTACTACTCAAAACTTCCTTATGGATTATTATATAGAGAAGTTTGTTTCTCTTGACAATGGACGATCAGTACATGAAAATGGTACATAAAGAAACAGAGGTATGAAAGTCTGATAGTTCTTAAATTCTTGAAACTCATCCTTAAATTCAAAATACATCCAAAGCCTTAAAATGTGTCAATTACTTAGTTATAAAAAAATAATTAATTTCCTCATCACATAATAATTCCAAGAGCTGAGAGATAGTCAACCGTTTTTCTTTACGATAGGTTAAATGATTATCAGGATTTTCAGTTTAAAACTTTTTTATTTTGGAAAGCCAACCTTTCGATCCAACTTGTGGATCTTCATCAGGGCTAAAGAAAAACAAATATACGAGTATCTATGCTAGAGGATGACAATAAATGAATATTTTACAGAACTGATAATAATATAAAAGATGGTAAGCACTATACGTGAATATTTAAATAAATAGCTGGTTAGCAAGATAAAATAGAAACTGATATTTACCTTCTGAGTTCAGGTGGATACAAAGTCTAAAGGTGAAATAAGGTGAGAGGTAATGGTAGGGGGTTAGTTTGCCGACTTCAAAGTTTTATGACGGGGAAACCCAACGCTTTTGAAGTGAAAAGCTACATGACAATTAAGTGAAAATAAAATATTAAAAACTAACAAACAAGACAAAATAGACAAATAGCAAAATAGACAAAATATACAAATTGGTATGTCTAGACTCAATAATAACACAAAATTGAGATAATACATAGGGTAACAATGCATAAAAAATTGAAAAATATACAGAAGGAAGTTATAAAACACTAAAGATAATAATAATACAAGATGTACATCGATAATTGCGGGTACCTATGAAATCAAAACTAGGATTAGAGAATGCGGAAGATGTTAGAATAAGTGGATGAAATTATATCTTTATCTGTTTTATGATTTACAGGGTTATTTTTTCCAGATAGATGAAAATGGATTCTAAACTACTCCTCTGGAAAAAAAATAACCCTGTAAATCATAAAAGAGATAATTTCATCCACTTATTCTAACATCTTCTGTGGGGCGGCACACAGTGGTCCAAAAAAGCTGAAAATGGGAAAAAACCTAATATCTATTATAATTACTTTGCTAGCGGCTTGAAACCTCCCATATATTGATTTTTTGAGGTGCCGAATCTAATGAAATCAAAATCAGTGCACTAGGACCACCAGATCAAGGCCAAATTTGAGGTCAAAAAGTCAAAAATATAAAAAAAATCTGTTAAATATAGTCTTATGTATTTTTTGAGAAGCCGAATCTAATGAAATCAGTATCAACGAAATCAGAGCATCAGATCAAGTTAAAATTTGATGTGGAAAATAAAAATTTGGATAGATTTTTTTTGTTTAACATTTTTATGAACAATAATACAAATAGGATATAATTATTTAATCTTGTTTAAATAAATTGTATGCTTACTCGGTTAGCTCTTTTTTCTTTTTATACTTGTATACCTACTGTTCTTAAATCCGTAATATATGGGTGGCTTGTTACAAATAATGGTGGAAAACAGCTTCATTTGTTGCGACTGGAGATATGTTCCTGGAATGATGTTCCCTGTACTGCTTATAATATTTGTTCCTACTCTCCATGAGCCTCTTCTGGTACAAAGAGCTGCGTGCTCAATCATGTCTGCTACATGGAAAAGAATTTTGTGGACGGTCGATGGGAAAAAGTACCAGGGGTACCGAATCACTGCCATCTCAGCCGTTTCCGCTGTATACGTGCGAAATGCTGCAGAATCAATCGGGTACAGAGAGCAAATCACATCTAGTACTGTTTTTATTCTCATAATTAATTCTTCATTTATCCCTGTAATTTGCGCGGTCAATAAAGGATTTTCAAAAAACTTGCAACAATAACAGCATCAAACTGAAATAAATGTACCGCCTCAATTTTCAGGGGTGAGAGCTCTAGTGCAAAGGATCACCATATACTATAAGCAAACTGTGCAAATTCAAACAACCTACCTGTAGTTGTAGTTTATTTGATTATTTAAAATACAAAATAAAAAGTTTTTTTTTAGTGTTTTAGAATCAAAATTACAATAATTTTATTTTATTTTAGTTTTTTAGAATTAAAATGAAAATAACGTGTAATTTATTTGATTCTAAGCCGTGATTTTAATTCTAATCCAGTCCCCCTATCTTAGAGACCTATAGGAGGATTTTTCTTAACTAATAGTTCCTTCCCAAGGCCATCCGCCCTCGCCACTCGAACCGTAGCTGAAGGTTTAAATCCTTATAAATCCCAAAGTTGGCCGAAGTTGGCTCTGAAAATTTTACCACAGTTCCTCTACTACCTACAGTTTCATATTAAACCATTGCGACCGTAACGCAACGTAACGCAAGCGTTTTATAAACCAACAAAGTAAAAAAATCACACTTATTTCAGCAACGATTTCGAAAATTAATTTCTTCTCTAACTATTGATATTATTACAAAATGTTAAGTCCATAACAGTGCACATATAGATGACACACTCCTGATGTATTGGGGAATATTTTATTGTTAATCTTACACAGAGTAGAATTTTTTTTTTATGTTGGTAGAAAAGTACGATTTTTTCAATCATTAAAAAGTTCAATTTTACTGGTACACACACATTTTAATTTTGAACTAGTTAAAAAAATATATTCTTTCCATTGTTGTACAAGTATCAAAGTATTCGAAAACCAAGAAAAAATTAGGTTTGGGCTACGTTCATTTTTGAGGTTTTTTCCCAGGTTGGACCACTGTGCGGCAGCCCCCCTTTACAATCGGCTGGATCCGTCCATGTGTGGAACACATCTTCATTAGTTGATATTCGAGAATTTTTTCTAGCGTGATTCAGCCTCAAGATTTTGTAATATTTAATTCAGCTCTCCTGGGCTTCTTCAGAAAGCTGTCCGATCGAAAGAGCTACCGTTGCTATGATTTCGGAACCGTGGAGTAAAACCTTCTGTACGGTTGAGAGCATATAGTACCATGGGTACAGTTGAATAGCCAATTCTGCCGTCTCTTGAGCGTATATACCGAATTCGATTGGGTCAATTGCATGATGACTGTTAATAACTTCAAGAATGACAGAAAATTTACGAATAAAATTCTCATTTATTTTTGTTATTTCCGATGTCAAAGATGGGTCAGCAAAAAACCTCCTAGAGGTGTTTCCTGTATTTGACGAACCATATACCTGCAGGACAAAATCAACTCGGATTCCAACTTTTTCAATAAATTATTTCTGTATATGTTTTTTAGTGGAAGAGTTTCTTTTGAGGTTCTCCAATTTTTAAAATCAGAATTGTAAGCGAGATGAAGGATATAATCCATAAATTTTATACGTGCATGCGGAGGTGATAAACCTAGTTGAAGGGCGGCAATCTTCATTTTATTGCTTGCACGTAATTTTAGTTAAATCGTTCATTTCTGACGGGTGAGCTTTACAAACAAAGCAATTACTTGACAATGAAGTTCCTGTAACAGCTTGGGCTACCTTTCCATCCAACATGGTGAAGATCAGAATATGTTTCATAGATATTCTAATCTCATCAAAGTGAAAGTTTGTGATTTGTAAGTTTTGATGCATACTTTCAACATTTTCCTTCTCCATTTGGGCCAATTCAAGAGTTTCTTTTTCGTACCAAAACCGTAACACTCTACAATATTGTTTTGACGAGGGCCGAGGATTTTTCCAAATGACATCATTTTGATGGTCGTTAATGGCTTGTCTCAAAGGCACCACGGAGGTCATAAACAAGTGAGAATCGGATGCGTCTTGGTCTTCAGTTGAATAGCGTTGAGAAAATTCATTTTTCCCGGAAACTCCGCCAAATCCCCCTTTCGATATCAACACACGTTCTTGGCCATTTGGTTTCTCCAACTCATCTTCATTTTTCGTCTTGAGGATCCTTTCCGCAGTGTGATTCAGTAGATTTTGAAGTGGAACCTCCGCAGAGGTGTCGTTTATTGTAATATTGCCGGGGTAACAAATCATCTTCGCAGCTGTGATTTTTTTATAGCTCGGAAATAAGTAACAGCATGCATTTTTTAATGCACTACGGATTACCTCACATTGAGATTTGGTGAGTTTAGCTTGAATAAAAATTGCCAAAGCAAGATCACCACTGAAAGAATCTGTTCAGCAGCATGTGATGAAGGGGCTGAAGCATTAATTAAACCTTGTGAGTACAATCCTTTCAGTTCTCTGATTTTATTCTTCTGGATTCTCTCCACACAATATTCGAAGTTTATTTTCGGTCTTCCTTGGCAAGAGGTGAAGTCGCGTTCCTCGTCGAAAAAAATATAAATAAATTCATTTTTCATCAACTCACAATGATTCTTATTGAACATGGTTTTGTCACGATTGGCTGATTTCCATTTCCCCATAAAGTTTTTAAAAAATTTTCGTGTATTTTCGTTGAAAGTGAACTTATGCTCTCTTCTGAAAGGTCAGGAAAATCCTCGCTAATGCACTGTTGAAAAGAAATGTAGTTTCTCGGGCCGATATTAATTAAATAATCACATAATTTACTATAAGTTATAGTTAGACGTTTCTCCATTGCGAAAATTCAACTAACAAACTTCAACAAAAGTCCAACTTTAAAGTGATATAACTATATAATTCATAACTTTATAAATACAGTAAATCGAAACTTAAATATTGTCCAAAATTAGAATCTAGACTGAAGAGAATGGGCGATACCATTTGAGTAAACAAGAAAGAATTATTTCTTGTAAACAAATAAGGGACCATTTATCCGGCATTCATCGCTTTATTTAGGAACTAAGCTAATGCTTTCGATGTTTAATACTTATAGTTACCATTAACTACATTGTCCCATTCTTGCATTGAGGGTGCGGGAATTTCGTAATACAACACAATTGTGGATTTAAATAATATTTATGAGACGAATATAATAATTCACAATGCCAGACAAACAATGGAAACTCAAATAATTAATTATGTTACAAAAATTATCAACTTGTTACGATATAGTAACACCAAAGTAACCAAATGATTCGATGTTTAGAGCAAAACTAAGACCTGTCTATTGCTCCTTTTATTTAGTCTGAATTCGGACATTCTAGAAGGTATTCGAAAAGCGTAGAAAATTCTCTTCTTCGAAGACAAATCACGAACAGTTGGTAACTGTTCTAACATAAAGTCTAGAATTCTTTATAATTAATATGTTTTTTGATTTACCTTACAGTATTATGAAATTGCGTTCAGTATATATTTCTTCCAAATTTCTTTGCAAGTTGCAAGTGAAGATAAGAAAAAAGAACAATACCAACGCCAAAGATCATTGTAGAGAGGAGAAATAAGATGGCATAGTACGGATGGGTCTGCTTAATGCGGCACCAAAAGGTTAATGGTGCAATCATTCAACCAAAAAGAAAGAAATGGTTAAAAGGCGGGCCTGCTGAGCAAGGAGAGGAAGATCAAAAGGAAGTGTCATCAAATGGGGCTGCTTAGAAGAAAAGGAAGGTAAAAGTCGAGGAACTAAGGGAAAGGGGAAGGAGAAAGGGATTGTCATGGAGGGGGGTAGGAGAAAAAAGAGGATCTTAAAGGACCGCCATTGCTTGAAGGAGAGTTACCAGAACTTTACAATTAAAAAGGGAATTCAACAATGGTTTTTGAATTATTTATGATGAGTTTTTATCTATTCGCTTTGATCAAATCTATGCTCTCCAAAAAAGATATATAGAACTGGAATTAAGAGTCATAGAATGCTTACGATAAACTGGAATACTAAATTGTTTTAAATATAAATTAAATTAGTTTTATATTAATCTAATCTTAATCTGTGGGTGACCACCTTTTTTAAATTATTTTAAAATAATTTATTTTTTTAAGAGAAAAGATTTGGCTCCGCCGGGAGTCGAACCCGGGTTTCCCGCGTGACATGCGCGGATGATAACCACTGCACCACAGAGCTCGGCTCCAAGTAGAGCCAATCCTTCCTCTTCACTGATACCTACTACCCGATAACGCAAATTTTGCGAGTAACGGGAGGTGGACAAAGTTTGTCCAATTTATGTTATTTATTGACTACGTCAATTTTAAATTATTTTATATTAAAATAATCTTAATCTGTGGGTGACCACCTTTTTTAAATTATTTTAAAATCATTTATTTTTAAGAGAAAAGATTTGGCTCCGCCGGGAGTCGAACCCGGGTCTCCCGCGTGACATGCGCGGAGGCTAACCACTACACCACAGAGCTCGGCTCCAATTAGAGCCAATCCTTCCTCTTCACTGATACCTACTACCCGATCACGCAATTTTTGCGAGTAACGGGACTCCTGGCGGAGCCAAATCTTTTCTCTTAAAAAAATAAATTATTTTAAAATAATTTAAAAAAGGTGGTCACCCACAGATTAAGATTGGATTAATATAAAATCATTTAAAATTGACGTACGTCAATAAATACCATAAATTGGACAAACTTTGTCCACCTCCCGTTACTCGCAAAAATTGCGTGATCGGGTAGTAGGTATCAGTGAAGAGGAAGGATTGGCTCTACTTGGAGCCGAGCTCTGTGGTGTAGTGGCTAGCATCCGAAAAAAGGTGGTCACCCATAGATTAATATAAAATAATTTAAAATTGACGTACGTCAATAAATACCATAAATTGGACAAACTTTATCCACCTCCCGTTACTCGCAAAAATTGCGTGATCGGGTAGTAGGTATCAGTGAAGAGGAAGGATTGGCTTAGCTTGGAAGCAAGCTCTGTGGTGTAGTGGTTAGCATCCGCGCATGTCAGGCGGGAGACCCAGGTTCGACTCCCGGCGGAGCCAAATCTTTTCTCTTAAAAAAATTAATTATTTTAAATTAAATGATATATTTTAATGCTTAATACTTAAATACATTTGCAAATTCGTACAGAAAAAGATATGAATGAATAGAAGATTGTATTATCTTATTATGATTACCTTATAAATGTGAATATCAGAAAAAAATAAGAGGCACTTGGGAGACATAAACCAACACAAAGCTCCGATTTCCCAGAAATGAGGGTTCAGTGGTTCCTGGATGTTTACATTTTGTTTCTCAATTCCCATCGTTTTGTCCAATTCAAACCAGCTTCTGTCGAATCAGCTATGTTGTTACTAAAAATGCCTAAAACGGGAGCAAGTGTGTCTTCGAAAACTGCGGCATGGATTGAAAAATATTCTGAACTCAATAGGGATGGTTGTGTAGTGTTCTGTAAATCTTGTGATAAAAAAATTGGATGTGAGAGGAAATCAAAAATTTTGAGGAATTAGTAAAGTAGCTATTTTTTGTTCACAAAAAATAATTTAATGCCTGATTTTCAAGCAATACATTTTTATTGGATGTTTTTTGCACGTTTTGAAGTTTTTAATGAACGTTTTTGCACGTTTTGAAGTTTTCATTGCATGTTTTCAAATTTTTACTGCACGGAATTCCGAGCTTTAGAGATAACGTTTGAAAATAACATAACGTCCATAACGACCTTTGTTCTCAGAGGTTTCGGATTAAACAAAATTAATAATACCGCTGTTAGTTATATATTTGCGTATTGAACTATAAAGATACAGGACCAAAGGTTGTAATACATATTTTAATATTTATGAGAGAATAATTTTAGAAGATAATAACAATCTTGGAAAAATCATGGAGTAGGAAATTACTTTAAATATTTAAATACAAATAATTTAACGAAATTGGTTAAATCTTAAAAAATTAATCAATTTATATTTAAAATCACACGCTTAATGAAATGAAAACCTAACATGAAATGTTACCGTTAAAAAAAATTAAAGTTTTTAGTTTGAATTCAAATATTTTTAAATTTATATTGAAACTTATCAATTAAACTGGTAGATGTAAATTTATAAAGTTCTTCATTTGCATTAAATTTCCTTAAATGTAAATATTTATCATTTATGGAAAATATATTTTAGAGTTATGTAATTGTTACATTCACTGATGGTTTTATTTCGAATAAACGTTTTATTCATAATAGAAAACTTTATCGAAAGCAATCAGATGAACACCTTTCGCAAATTAAGAAGATGTGTCATAGTAGCTCATATTTCTTTAAATTTATGACAGTAAAAGATTTTGTTGACATACTGTAACATCAATGTCAAACAAACAATTAAAACTCAAAGTAGTAACAACGTGACCATATCCTTCGATTTTCAAAGCAACTAAGCCCATATTCAATCGCTTTTATTTTTAGTCCGAAACGGAAAATTCCAGAAAGGTCTGGATCATTCTAAAACATGTGGTCACGCACTAATACAAGAATGTAATAATATTCTAAAAATCTTTCAGTAACAGAAATAATCATATGTTTTTTTTTTTTGGTTTTTTTTGTCAAAACACAAATTCTAGGGAGTTGCGGATGTTCTGTAATATTTTTTTTTTTCAGTTGCGAATAGACGGTTGACCAACTGCTGATGACAAAAACGTGACCGATTTGGAACTAATTCAAAAATTTATCAGGTGATACAACTAAAGATGGGATGAATTTAGCACATTAGTTGTAGCAACAGTTTTTTTTTTCCTTTAACCATGACAGTTTACTATTATTAAATATATTTTGAAACCATTCGGTAGAGGATGACATCTGCTAACTATTAATACTTCGAAAATCAAATATTATCAGGAGCGTTTCAGGGAGAATATATCAGGGTAGATCCCCCGAAATTTAGAAAAAAAAAAATGGAATTAATAAGTATGCATCTCATTTTCAAGTAGGTATAATAATATTTATGTATGTGAATTTAATAGAGTCGCTATACTCTCCTTTTATAAATAAACTAGCAGACCCGGCCACGCGTTGCTGTGGCTCAGTAGTTATATCCTAATATTTTTAAACAAATACAGTAATACCAATATTCATTGATAAAGATGAAAACCTTTCAGCTAATCAAAATCCAACGTGATTGAGAATAGACCATTACACCATTTAAAAGTATTTGGTAAAGAATATATATAAGAATTTATATATATATATATATATATATATATATATATATATATATATAAGATATATATAAGAATATAAGTTTTTATTTTTTACATCTCATATTTCAATGTAGTTTGATTAAAAAGGAGATGATTGTGTTTACGACTCACAGAGCTGCCAACACTATCGCCCTCTTTTTATGGATCGGTATAAACTAACTCGAAATGGCTATATTTTTTCACTAATTTTAAAAAGGATGACTGAAGTAAGGTTTGGTAACCTCAGCCATTGATCTATTGATTATTGGCCTAACACTACTTCAACTTGGCATTGTTAGTTCAACAACGGGTTTAATTTTGCTCAGGGTCATGTCAATCTTGGTTAACGCGACATATATGTCCTTTTGATAGGCGTTTTTCTCAATTTCTTTGAGACCTCGATTTCGCAACCCTTCGGCTAATAAGTGTTCGGTAGGAGGGTGGTGTGTTGAAGCTTTTAATTTAGCAATATATTTGAGTGATAATAAATCTCTTCTTAAAGAGGTTTTTACATAATACAATTAAGAATTTTTATTTATTCAAGTACTAATTTGTTCAAATGTTTTGGGTTAACCTGTTTTTGTTTTTTTTAACACAAACCAAAGATTTGATGGTTTCCACACACGTGAGCAGGCGATACCTATTTCCCAAGTGAATTATGCCATTGCCCAAGGGAAAAACACGGATTTTCAAAGTCCAAGTGGACATTGTTTGCCCTTGGGATTTGTTTATGGTCATGGCAAAAACCAAACGAATAGGATATTGAAGCCTTTTAAATTTTATTGAAAATTCTGTCGGTTCCAGGGGAACAGGTGGCAACAGGACGATATCTCCTGTAAACCTTCCAGGCAACATTTTTCCTTCAATAACATTTCCTGTGATCCTTTTAATGACCAAACGTGTACCGTTGCACAATTGAGGTGGATTTAAGTTACGAAGAAGAATGATCGGTGAGCCAATCTTCAACTGGAGATTGTTTGAGTGTATACCCAGGGAATTAAAAAAATCAGATGGGAAATTTACGGCTTCGTTTACATCTAGAACATTGTCAGTTGATTTTGGAAGTTTATTTAATCGAAATCAACATTTTTTGCGGCCAAAATAGCACGACTACCCAGCCAATTATAGTCCAAATAATTGTTCAAAATATCATGAAACACACTTTATATTTCGTAGACAGTTCATTTTTCGTCTCTACAACAGCTCAGAAATGTTTGGTAATTTGATAAATTTTGAATTTCGATGCAGCTCTATTTCACCGTTTCCAATATAGAGCAATTGTTTAGAAAATATATCTGCCGATAGATCATTTTGCAGTAGTACTCTCATATTTATGGTGGATAAATCTGGAACTTGCGGTTACCCAAATAACAATTATTCCTGTTCAGTAGAGGTGTAATAATCATTATATGTAAAATTTAAAAAATGCCGCAATTTGTAATCCTTTCTTAATCAACAATCATTTAAAGATAAGTAAAAAATTGTCTTCTGGTAAAATGAACAACGAATTATCATTCCCAATAATAGCCTACTATAAATTAAAGAAAGGATTAAAATCTTCGCTAACATTTCTTAAATTTTACATTTAAAGATAATTACAACTCTGCTGAACAGGAAGTAACATCCTCTATTCGATTGGGATTAAATTTTCTCAACTTTAAATTATTGTTGATAAAGGAGGAATTACAAATCTTCACTGACATTTTTTAAATTTTACATTTTAGATCTCGGGATAAAAATGATAAAAAGCTTTGGTAAAATAAAAAAACACTGTATTTAAATAATAATAACAAAACGAATAATGATTAGGAACCCCAAAAAGGTTTAAATGGGACCACCTTGGGAAAATACTCTACAAGATGCAAAAGGTTTCGTTCCAATTGGTCCACCCATCTCTGAGTAATCGGTGAACATACATAGAAAAAAAAAGAAAAAAAGAAAAAGGCACAAAAAAAAGTCACATACGTATCGAATTGAGTAACCTCCTTTTTCGTTCGAAGTCGGTTAAAAATAAAAAAACTTCTGTTAAATAAATCAACTGAAAATATAATATTGAAGTCTTAATTATGCAGTTCTTTAGCAAATCACAAATTATCCCACAACACCTAATCAAAACACACTTTTTGTGAGGGAGTTTTTACGACTGGTTACCCACAGTGTAGCCAGCTTACTAATTTTCACTAATTTTTGGCAACACTGACTCCCCAAGTGAGGTTTCTATTAGGTTACACCTATGACAGTAGGTGCTGTTACAACATTTATAGAATATTATTTCAAATAATAGCCTAATTTAAGTTATTAAAATGTATTTACTTTACTAGTTAACTTAAGTCAGGGTGGGCCACAGCAAAGCGTTTCAGCGCTTAGCTAGTAATTTAATTTAAATACAAATAAAAAAGGAAAAGGAAGAAAAAGTACCTAAAAAGTACTTTTGAGAATTTATTGTAACCTTTTCTTGATTTATTTATTCTTTAATGAAAATTAACAATAAATACAAATTTGTATTACTATTTGTCTGTGGAAAATAATAATATAGGAACAAATAACTGCACTCACATAACGCAATACAAAATTATAATAATGATAACCTGTATTACAATAGCATGCTTATAAACAAAAACATTATGAAATCGACATACGACGCCATGTTAATAAATCGAAACACGACCTACCGTATTTGCAATAATTCGCTATATAAGAATTATTTTGATCACTAATCAAGTTAAAAACTATCCGGTCCTGTAAGTTGGCCAAAACTATATACATTGAGCCAAATTTCATTAAAATCGGATGAGTAGTTTCTGAGAAATAGAGAGACAAACATCGGGACACGAGATTTTCATATATATAAGGATATGTCAGCTGTTTCGCTATAAATGTTGTTACATTTTATTTTCTATTAATCAATATCACCCACATTTTATTTTCTGAGACTGCTGCAGAGCATTAAAATATGCCGTTAACTTTTACTCTATTTTTTTAAGTGTATGATATTTCGAAAACATGTAAAAATCCGCAATTATTATTTTTATAAATTAAAAGCCTTATGAATGGATTAGTAAATGTTTCATTTTTCTAAATCCCATAAAAAGAAAGCAATTATTAAATCCGCATTAGCAGAATAATGAATAGCGTTTCCAAAACCATTCTATGACATTCTAGTTTTTCAGATCCCTATTGATAAAATGGAGTCCATGAAAACAGTTGTAGAAAGAACATATATATACAAAAGGTTTCTTCAGCACACACATGCAATGATTCAAAGCAGATCCATGTTAATGTCAGTAATAGGAATGTATTTCAACATCACTTTTAATTTAACGAAGCCAAAACACCCTTTTTTGACATGATTGTATAACAAAAACGATTTTTAAATTAGAATATGGTTTTATTTCACAAGCATTATGACTTTGTAATTATATTCGAATACCAGAGAAGAAAAAAAAATATTATTTACTGATTTTCAGTATGACTCTGCATTAAACATATGTCTAAAATAAAAATTTATTGAATTATATTATGCGTAATCTGTTTATATATTATAATAAATAAAGAGTTTAACAATTATTAAATATTATATGATTTAAAAAGCCTAATTAAGATCTATATAAATAAAGATGAAATTCTGTTTGTTTGTTAGTTCTTTATAGAAATCCATACCAATTGTCCTAAATTCCCCTAATTTGTCTCAATGTTTCTTTCATACCAGATGCGAACACCTATTTTATATTGATCGAATTAATATTTTACTGTCGAAATTTTAAATATATTCCAGCTACAAACAACTCGCTCGAAAAGTCAGATCATAATTTTTAATCACATTAGCATTCAACGTCAAATCAAGCCGAAACTTGAAAATACGTAAAAAAACAAAACAAATAAATTAAAATTAAAAAAAAAATAACAGTGACGATAAAAGTCCAGAGGCTATCTGATTTGAATATCCTACAACCAATAATAACCAAAGCTGCATCTCGAAGGGAAAACATGGTCGTATCTGTGCTCGGAACTTATCTGGTAATAAGTTTTCATCCAAGGCGACTTAACCCAGACTCGTCGGCGTCTAAGTGTCCCCATATATAAAATCCGAGGGGACTGAGATAATCTTGGCTCTGATTTCAAGCTAGATTAATTATTTTTTCTATCAGACCACATGAATTGTTTCCATCATACCTTTAACAAAATGATATGGTATGATTTTGAATTAATAGGTTTCGTCATCATGGATTAAGATCCCTATATCCCCTGTAATTAATTTTCTGGTATGTTTTATAGCCGTGAAATTATCCATGTTCTGCATAATTGCATTGTAAGGATGCCACTTATTCTTGATTTTCCCATCCTTCACTAACAAATAATGAATGCATTGTTCAGGTTTATAGCAATATGTAGCTAAGCTTTGTGTAGACAGATGAATACATGGGTGCATTCAAAATGGCATGGAGGCATTTAAATAGAGAGCAGGGTTAGTAAAAGAGGCAAGAAATGCCATGTAAATACCAAAGGTGAAAATTTAATACGTATAGCCTAGGAGTGTTACAAAAAAAGATATTTAAATACAATAATAAATATCAAATTTTTAAATTAATACTAAACGCGTTGGGAAAAAATAGTAATTTGTTAACCCATTTGTTGATAAGAGGATCATCACTCATAGAATCGTTATGTATTAATATCATACCATTCTAGCAAAGTAAAAATGTTAGAAAGTTTCGATAAAAGAGGCTTATACCTTACTTTTTTTTAAAATTTATTTATTGAAATTTACAACTATATAATATCAATACAATACATCTATAAGAAGTAAGTAAATTAATGACATGGAAAGGCGATTGGAGAGACTACCCATTGGTGGCACTCGAATACTGTCTTCTTTTCAGACACCTCGGAGGATTTTCTAGGATAGAGGAGGAAGCAAGATTGGAGACTAGAGGGTTAGGACGAGAAGGGGGTTTACTGTGGAAGGTCTGGTATCTGGATCGGGCCAAAACGTTACCGTACTTCACATAAGGAACATTCTGGTCTTCATGGATATGATTTTATTTGGGATGAAATAAGGTATAAGCATTCTGGATTTTAAGAAGGAACCTTAAAATTTAACTTTTAAAAAGTTTTTTTAAAAGAATAACTGTGTTCCTGGAATTTACATTTCTTACTTTCTCCTAAAAATTATATAATTCTTATATTTATTGCGGCGCGAAAACCCGGTGATTATTTCTAATCCTCGTCAACCGCCTCTGCTAATTTATCGATATTTGAGTTCATTATGAGTGGTTTTAAGATGATGTTACTTGGGGAAGCGGGGTTCCGAACCCACACGTACTCCTCGGCGAATCCAGGTGGAGGGCTTAAGGGGAAATTTTCAGTCATTTACATATAGAATTTAATTTTAATAAATTAAGGATGTAAGGTAAAGAACAAACAATATTAAGAACTTTTAGAGAACTAAGTAGAACTGAATCATTCATTAAAGCATTCAGGTAAAAAAGCTGATTGGCAGATCGAGGGGAAGGCTGCGGGGCATCAGCCCGCTGCACAGTGTTTCGATTAGTATAAGCTAGGTGGACAAAAGTCATGATTGAAATTCTAAAAATCGGTATTATAATAATGTAAACAATACATAAAATGTGGCATTCTAATATTTGTTTATGTCTCACACACTCCACCTCATTAGTAATAGGGTCCAAAGGTGTAAAATCGTGGTGTAATAGAATAAACCAGTTGAATTCCAGGCATCACTTCAATCATAAAAATTACAGTGTTCCTAAATTTTTATAGATTCATTGTTAATATTACTTGAACTAGTGAGTGCTAATTTACTCTAATTCAGTAAATTTATCTGCTAATCAGTCAACGATAAAAAAATGTTTTTGAGATGATTGCAGGATTTTTTCATCTTTTTGAAACTTCCAAGTGATGTTAATGACTTGTACCCTGATTTTTCTGTATATAATAGGGGCACCTTTAAACTTAATAATAATATGTATTATAGCCTGCACACTCGAGTACATTCTTTTTTTTGGTACTACCTTTCCATAATGGATATTTTTTTAATAAATGTTGAACCACCCTATGGGAGAAAAATCTTTTTCTCTTAAAGTTTCTTTCGTCCAAAAATAATTTTTAAAACCATACTGAGGACAGAGGATGAGGTTGCCTAACTATGTCTCCAAAATTTCTCATAAATGAGTTGCTGCGGGAAAATCAAAGCAGCATTTTTAGGCTCAACGCCAACATTTCAAGGAACCAAACCTATGATCCCCGGAAAATTGTGTTAACACAGGACTTATTCTTTGGGGGAATGCTAAGTAATCTAAGTAGTAAGTAATCTAAATCTAAGGCCCCCTTTAAGGTTGTAAAGCCGGTTGGCTGCACGTACTGCCTACTGGTGGGTCTGCCACCTTCATGCTTCCATACAACACCGCCCATTTCAGAAGAGGAGACCCTAGACGACGTTGTCCGGGGCTTGGAGGTGAACTTTACTAAATGTATGTTTACTGTGGTGTCTGTATAGAGATCCTAATGATTAACTTGATAAATCATAATGTTTTTCAGAAAAAATAATTTCTTATGAAAATCAGAACAATTAGAGGCCTTTTCCTTCAATTGATCTTTGGTGGAGGCAATATCATTATTTTTATTTCCTGCTGTAGAACAGTAGAAGTGTCTTCATTAGCTGGAAAGACGAATTTCCCTGCTTGGGTTATAATTCTGCATATTAATGTGACTTCAACAGTCTTTGTAGTAGGTCTTGATAATCTCCAATGCTTCTCTTATAAGGTTTTCAAAACTGAAATGGGGCGTTTTATCGTTCACTCATTTTCTCAGGTGTATGGTATGGCCTATGCTCGTTAACACTTTGAACCTCCTCCTAAATTTCAGATTCAGGAAAGAGTCTTTGTTCCTTCTTTTTTGTGAATTTGGTTTTCTATATATACATCCATAGTTAACTACACACACATGGTTATTTGCTGCTTTATTTTATCACTAAATGGTTATTGTAACGCCAAAGTGAACTAAGCGCCGAACTCCTTATTTTGAAAAAAATTGAAGTTAAAGTTGAATTTTGTGAAACAGGGTTGTGCTTACTTCTATCGCTTTTGAAGTACAATATGTTCCACTTTCTTTATATCAGTCAAAAGTTGAGAAGCATGATAAAAAACATTTCAACAGGTAATTTAATTAATTTATTAAAACAAATTAAAATGTATTAAATTGATTTGGCGTTTAGTTTACTATACCAAATTAGGTAATTAAGTAAAAATAATGTATTCAATTTCAATGTATAATGTATGCAATGTATTCAATTTCCAAGGCTGTTTTAAAAAAGAAAAATTTAACGCTATTGTTAAAGGAAATAATGTCACTTCTGAAGATAAAGCGCAATTCAGCTGTTAAAACAATTATATAAAAGTGTGAAAGTCGAAATTTTCATTGGATTAAAGTAAATTCCAATCGATACGAGGAATTATTTTAATCTAGAATTAAACGAGTCCCAGCCTAGGCCAATCTTTATCTTCAAAATAAATAGATATGAAATAATTAAATGAATCATTAAGTTTAACGTTTTTAAACATTAACATTTTGAAATTTACACATCATGTTTTAAGGATTTTTAATAAATGAAAATCCGCCTTCTAGTTAGAGGCATAACAATTTTCCATTTTGACTTCAGTAATTGCTCCTCCTTTAGATAAGCGTACACCGGAGAAGTCCTATTACATTATTTCTAAGTAAAGTGGCAATTTGGCATTTAGGGAGTAGGCAATTTATTCCGTAATTACACCTCTAAATGTAGTCAACGAATCACCATGGCGTCTTCCAAAATTCATGGCTATTTCTTGCCCGTCTCCGGAAGCATGCCTATTTTACATTCCTGAATACGTGAATAATCCAGATCTGCTCTTATTCATACTAAATCAAGCAACACCATTTTAAATTCGTTCAGTATATTGAATGATATTTAAAAACATATGAGCATTCGAACATTTACTCTCTCACTCTTGTTTAAAAATAAAAAAATAGAGGTAGAGTGTCGATATTTTACAAGAAGCCAAATTAACGCCAAGCAGAAACCACATAAGTCATGAAACGCTACAATCTTAAGTTGTGTTACCCTAGAAAAGAAGTATTTAAATGTTTCAAGGTTTCGTATTTCTTAAATTGCATTATTTACTTATACCAAAAACTAAAATAACAAACGTTTTAATTGGAATGATTAATATTCTCATGAAACCTAAAACAATATAAATATAAATAACTGAATAGAACTAAAATAATTTCAGAATAACTTTTTCTGAGGTGTTATATTTGAAATATGTCATGATTAATTATTGCAGACTGCAGAAGTTTTTGGTTATCATAAATTATTATACTTTTTTTTTTTTTTATATTGACTCCTTCCCTGTTCATTTCAATGCTATCAATCAATAAATTATAATTTAATAAAAACTTTATTGAAACAGTTATTCATTAGTACAGTGCAAATAGCTTCTTAAACACTTGGTTTTAACTCAAGAGCATAAGTAACAAAAGTTGAAAAAGTAAAAATTAAAATAAATAAATATTTTTATAAAATCAATATTAAACTATATATATATATATATATATATATCCTAATTGGGTTAGTCGTTTTTAGGAGATTGTTGTAAATAGGCAGATAAGAGTTTAAAACTTGGCTGTAGATGTTGGATTCAGGAATAAAATTGGGAGCGCCGATTCTTGGCAGGTACCAATTTTGTAACCCTCTAAGGACAATTGTGCATAAAATTTTAAATAATTGTAAATGTATATTAAGTATTGCATAAAATTTACTTATTAAATTATAAGGACAGGGGAAAACGGAAAACTTGCCTCGAGTAGTAGAATGTAAAAGACGCTCAATTGACATAATTTTTTTTTTTTTTTTTTTTTGGTTTTAACAAATATCTTTAATAAATATTTACCTAAATATTTTTATTAACTTGCAGACTTTTAATCAGGGGGGAGAGGGGTGTGTCTCGCAGCGAAAAACTTATTTTCGATCTCGACTACATGTATAGTATGCATGAATAAGATACGTAATGAGGACCTACATGATTTTAAAGACATCTATTCAACATCGAATGTGATAAAAATTGGCCTAGCCGTTTTAGAGAAAATCGCACTGAGATATTAAGCGTTGGTACATATTGCCACTTGGTAAATTATGATGAAATTCAAGTACTACAAAACATATGGGTAAGTACGAGTATATGGGTAAGTTAAAGGAAAAAAATCTGGTGCGTGCGAGCAACACACAACTTTCACTTACCAACTTACTTAGATTAGAAATTAATGTGTTTTGTTAATTGCCACTTCTCAAAGTTATACATTTTTTTCACATTCATTTCTTATTTTTGTTTTCATTTGCTCAAAAAAAAAAAAAAAAACAACACTAATCTCTTTTATTATTAAATAAAAGTTTTTACTTGTGATAATTCGGCAATGCAATCATAATACTCCAAGTAGTCTGATTAAATAATTTTCTATGTACTTGTTGAATATTTCATTTAGTTCCCATGAAACAAATAATTTTCATTAAATGAACAGAACATCTTTAATTATAACGCATTGTTTTGTCATTAAAGGCGTACGAATGCTTGAGCTCAAGGTGTTTTATGAGTTGACGGAATATTTTTCTTTTTTTCTCCTGTATATGTTTACTCGATTTTTTTCATATACCATATTTAGCCATTACTTATTTTTAGGCGTGATGAGAGACAGTTAATTTCTCAATATAAACTAAAACAAAGGTACTTTATAGGAAAACAAAAAAGGCCCCTTCCCCATTTAAGCCCCCTCAGAAAATTTTAATACTGATAAAACTTACCTGATATTATTGAACACCTAATTTTCATTAAACATGACGAATTTGATCAAAATCAATAGATTAAATTTAAAACTTAATTTAATTTTATAAACTTCAAAGGTTAAAAGAAATTTTTCAACTTCTTGAAAACTGATAATTTGATAAGATACTGATATCTTATTTAAAAATAAGTATTTGAATTGAGAGATAGACGTCTCATTGCATAACAATAAGATATAGAGGAGGTAAACAATGCAATAGCATTTTCATGCATAGTTGAACACCAAGATTATAGCTAATACTCTATGCAATAATAACTGCATGCCTTATTTGATATGGTTTCCAATTCCAACTAACCTGTTTTTAACATTCAGGGACAACAAAACATTCACATTTATACGAAAGAACAATAGCTAAAATGCATCGAGGGAACTGGAAAAACCCTGATATTTGAGGAAAACAATAGCCAATTAATTGATGATGTTATTACTTTAATAATTACACCATACGTAAGATTGCCTGTAATGCGTGTATATATTTCATGAGAGACAGAAAATTTAAGTTTCATAAAAACTACTGAATACTTTTCCTTTAATTTTTCTGAAAATCAGCAGCAGCACAAATCATTTATTGACTCCATTCTTCTGATGGACATTGTTTACGGAACGTAAAAAATTTTTAAAATAATTAATAAAAGTATCAGCAAATAGCAGTATTAATTTTCGCCAAAAACAGAATGAGATGTAAGGTGTGAACATTCTCTGTTTTAGGATTATTATATAAAAGTCCTAAATCGATTTATTTCCTGCTTATTAATTATTTCCATTGAGTCGATAAGATTTTGTTACGAAATACTGATATTTATAACAAAATATTATTACTAAAATATTTTTATAAACTGTTGACTTTTAAGAGGAGGGAGAGGGCGAAGGTAAAGGGGATGCAAAATTTAGGTGTCCCAGCGAAATCATATTTCCGATCTCGACTATATGTATAGTACGAGTATATATGAATGGGGTATGTAATCATTCAAAACTTATGTCTAACAACTGTTTATAGCAAGTTAAAGCGTGAAATTATTAATAATGTCAAATAATAAAAGAATTAAATTAACAAAGAAAGACTAATTTTTAAACAGTTAAAGTTGAATTTTGTAAAATGGTTACTTCTTTTGTTTTTGAAAATACATAAGACTAAGGAGGATTATTACTTTTCTTCTGGTAGGAGGGGGTAGGGATTTCCATAAAGATAGTAATAGTGATGCAAGTGCGTCATAGCGGGTAAATTGTGAAGCAACATTGATTTGCTTTTCATGACGAATGGTAAAAGTGATGTGTGAGGCGATTTATTTTTGACGACAGTTAAAAAATGTATTTGAAAATTCTGATCGTAAAAATAAAAATAAATTTAAATGCATATTTTTTTAATCATTAAAATATAATACAATATTAGGTATAAGTAAATTCAGCCATCTAGCTTTTTAGTGCCAAAATCTTCCGGGAAAAATAAAAACATTTCTACAAACTGATAGCATGAATGGAACTCAGGCACCGTAACCGCCAGCAATCATCATTTAGATCAGAGAGGTCCGAAACAGCCCTTAGCGTGAGCCCTTTCAAGCCTAATTGTTTGATAGGCTCTGAATTATATGCAATCTTCACTATTACGTTTACCTTCGTCCTGACGTCCTATTTACGGTCCTTTGTGCTCTCTGCTCTTCGCTGTTCGGTCACACTGCTAAGCAGTTTTTAATTTATGGTAGTGCATTCAGTACAGTATGTTATGGGAAATTTGAGAAGAATTACAAATGGAAAACACAAAACAATAAAAATGAGTTGTTTTGTAAAAAAAAGTACCATTAGTTGAGTTGCATACATATTTAATTTTGTAGTATTTACAATATCGCAGAAATTTTGGGCTTTGTGTGCAGTTCACAGAAGATTATGAGTATTTCTTATAAGTATTTGAATGAAGAGTATTTCTTGTTCTATTTCCTTATAAGGACATTCAATCATATAGTTGATTATAGAATTTAAAATTGAAGGAGTAAATCAGCTTTCTTTGGAGAAAATCCATTCATAAATGACAGGGAAACCTTAAAAGTCCTTAAATATTAGAGAATTCCAAAATATTTATGAATTAAAAATAATTTGTATTTTTTTAAATCACAAAACCCTATTTGGTTTCTTTCGAAGAGTATAAAAACTCACCTAATTGGCTTATTCTTAATTTTTTTTTGCCTACATTACTTAAAGTATCTCAAGGTTTTCTTAAATATTTCAATTATTTAATAAAATCAGTATTATTTTCTTTTACGATAAAATGATTAGATTGATATTTAATAACCCAGATATCCATTCAGAACAATGGCAGAAAAGAATATAATTAAAACTATAAATAAAACAATTTTTCTCGAATCCATGGACGCATTTTACAGACTGGGGTCAAATACTTTTCGGCCTCTCTCCAGGCCGAAAAGTATAATTGTTAAAAAGAAGCTGTGCGCTTCCCTTGTTAGGTATGGGATTAGAAAGCTCCAAATCAGACCTTTATTTTAAACATTATTTTTGTATTTAATTGCAGAAAAAGAGGTAATATAACAAACTACGTTCTTTAAAAATAAAATTCTTTTTACCACCAAAAAATGCGAACATCGAAAACCGAGTTCGATTATTTGCAACACTGTTTCATATGCTTTATAGAGAGAGATGATTCTCTGACGAACAATATTAGACGACATTGACACAGGAACCAACCAGGATGTGATAGGAGGAAGTTCCGTTGGTGAAGTTCCAAAGTGTTGATAAACAAATTGACTCGAGGAGCGGGTGACAATGGATTACCACCAAGGCGGGAGGTAGGACCAAATATAGAAGAGGTCCATAGCTATTGGTCTCGGGCCAAAGGATCCGTCCCGCTCTTTACGGCCATATAATGAGCATTTTATTTAGGAAACCCTTACCACTCACTCTATTTTGTTATTAGTTATTTCCATTTATCATAAATAAAAATCTATTATAATTAATGCGGACACCAACGTGTACACCAAGACAAGGTTCAGGAGTTAGATAACTGCTCTAACCTAATTAAAAAAATCTAGTGCAGGACGGGCATCACACAACTTTCACTTACCACCCTTCATTTTAGACCGAAAATCGACAATTTATTAATTAATCGACAATTTAAAATGTCATACTTGAGTGCTACCAGAGATGAACACTAAAATTTATTTTTAAATGATTTTTTTTTTTTTATTGGAAAGCGGGGTCAGTAATTCATGAAGTGATGTGCCAAGAATGAAATTAGCCACATTTACACGTGCACTCCAAACTTTCCAGGTGGTTCGTTTGAATTTGTTTATATGGATATTTTTTAAGAGATTATAGAAAAAAATAATCGAGCTTTGGACTGAACGATCATGTTTCCGACGACGAATCGTAAATAAGGATCGATAGAAAGAATTCATAACAACGCCCGATAATAAATTGGAACTAAATTTTCTATTTTGAGTATCTTAGTATTTTTCAGAAAACAGCAGTTTTATTTTATTCTTCTTAGGTTGGGACAGTTATTAGTGCTTTATTTAAATCAATAGTTTACGTATGTTCCAACAAGCTCTTGAAACACGATGTCGACTCTTTTTTATGAATATTTCTTTTAGCATGTGCAGGACGCGTTTCCTTGTTAATAGAGAGCAGTTAGCAAAGCATTACTGCACTTTAAACTAAATATTTTTATTTCTTAAATTCTTAAGTAATCTTTAAGTAAAGAATCCTTCATTATGAATAAACGAGATAAGTTTAATCGAAATAGTTAATGCCGTTTTTGAGAAATTGTAAAGAGAAAAATAGACGAGATAAAGTTACCCCTGCGTTTAATCGATTCAGACATGTTTGCTGTCACATCGCGGGCACGTACATACTTCAAATACTAAATTTAGGTTTCGCAAGCTTTATATTTTTTGAGCTAGTTTGTTCACACACCCTTAACATATATTTCATATTTAGGTAAGTGAAAATAAAAAAAATAAGCTGCAATGTGGCGAGCTTGGCGGGTAGGATCGTTGAAGAGAACACGTTGAAACGGCTAGGATTTACCCTACGGTTAGCCCTTTGGAAAGAGCACTGCGACAAAGAAGCAGCTCAATTCCCGGCCGTGTCCAATCTTTTCTTAAAGATTATAATTTTTTAAAAAATTATAATTTAAACAATTAGTTTAAAAGATTGAGGTACTAATAGTCGTAATTTTAGTACAACGAGGTGCCAAGAGACGGCACTGAGATATATAAAAATAGAAAGAATTTTCCTCTAGTCCAATATTCGATAAGAGGAGAATGGGGATGGGAGGGGGGGAGGGGGGTAATATAAACTAAGAAAGTAACAACTGTGGGTTCGTAACAAAAGGGAAACAAATATAAAACGGATTAAATATGTTTTCAATCGTATGATTGATGGTCTTTTAATAAAAATTCTAACAAATATATCAATGTCATATGCTTAAAATACAGCGTTATATATTTGTATATGTTAGCGCATACTTGTCCATTTCTAATTGACTAAAGGCTGCTGGACTCTGTCCTCTATATTTTCACTCTATTAATACTAAATCCCTTTTCTCCCAGCTGATTATGATAATTATGATGAGCTTTATATGAGCTAACATATATAAAAAGTATAAGGGTGTATTTTAAGCATATGACATTTATATATTTGTTAGAATTTTTAATAAAACGGATTAATTTTGAGACAATACGAATAAACCGAAAATTAGGTGTGGAAGTCAATACCACCCCACAAATAACAAGAACTTTTTTTTTCCTGGCCACGGAAATAATGCAACGGAAAAACAGGGGCTCATATAAGGAGGACCAGTTTCCCTCGCGAAATTATCTATATAAAAAAAAAAATTAAGTGCCATAATCAAAATTATTTTAATGAATAAATGGTAACATGGATAATAACGTTATTCTGTTGTCTCTGTAGCAGTACCAAAACCCAGCAATATCTTTCTTGGGGTCACCTTTGGTGTAGTCGCTAACACAGAATTCTAGAACACTAAAGTGGCGAGTTCTCATCCCACGGTGGCCCGAGGATTGGCTTTGACGTCGTGCGGATGGGACGTAAAATGGAGGTCCCGAGCTTATGCTCTAATTATACCTCTAATTATATGCTTTAACCTAATTATACCTGGATAGGAAAAATTTAAACTCCCACTGTAGCATCGTCCGATTAGCCTTAGTTGCATAATGTGACGTTAAACAAACATATTAAGAATGGTAAATCGGACCCTCTCAGGTCTTCAGGACTTGGACCCCTCCCTCCCGAAAAAAATCGATGTATCGGCCACTGGATTCAATACTACCTAATCCTAATGGAAGTTGCTAGTTGACAGTCGTTGAGTGAACATGCTATAAAAGTGCTCTGTATATTGCTGGTGTTTCTTGTGGTTTTAAAGCGATTTGTGTGAAGTTTTTTTTTGACATAGTTGTTCATTAACATCAGTGGAACATTTGTGTAAAATATTTAGGAATTCTGCAGAGCCATTTAAGCATAATCAATTAATATATTCATTTAGTGAGGAGCTTATTATATTATTTATGTTTTGAGAGAAGGATTGCAGAGAGAATAGAAATAGTATTACATCTGAGAGAATTAACTATTGTTACCTCTCTACCACCCTCCATACTGTAGACCATTCATAAAGGCATTATATCTTTCTTACATTTTTAATAATTACTTTATATAAGCATATAAAAATATTTGATATTAAAAAAAAAAAAAAAAAAAAAAAAAAAAAAAAAAAAAAAAAAAAAAAAAAAATGGCAGAAGATTCGTTAAATTTTAATGATATTATGCATTCTATTAAAGAATTACAAAATGAATTATGTGCCAAAAATGACGTCATAATTGAAAAGATAAAGTCTATGGAAGAGAATGTAAATATATCTAATGGAAAGTTTGAAGATCTTTCAAGCAAAATAAAGGCATTAGAGGCCAGGTGTAATAATATTGATAGTTATGCGAAAAGAAAAAATTTAATTCTGTTTAATTTTCCCGAAGAAGCAGATGAAAAAATTTGGAATTTGGAAAGGAATATTGAAACAGCTTTGAAAGAGATTGTCAGGGTAGAAGTAAATATGAATGATATTGATTTAATTAAAAGAATTGGAGGAAGAAAGAATGGACATCGTCCAGTTCTCATAAAATTTTTGGCCTTTCGGAAAAAAATGGAAGTTCTCAGATCAGCGAAAAATTTAAAAGGCTCTGGTTTGACAATATCAGAGGATTTTCCACCAATGATTAGAGAAATCAGAAAGAAATTATACCCGTTCTGGAAATCAGCTAAGCAGGAAAATAGAAGAGCATTTATGAAATACGATAAATTATACATTGATAATAAACTGTGGACACTAGAGGAACTGATGAATAAGCAAACAGAGAGCTCGGCTGTAACATCGGATAGTGAAATGGATGATGCATCCCAGGTAGGAGCGGATGAGGTTTCAGATGGCACCTTAAGGAACTGGCTACGTGAAGGTAAATTAGTCAAGAGGAGAGGGAATAAGAAGAGGAAAGCCGAAGGGTCACCTGGTAATCGTTCTCCTTTTCGCCGCCCCCAGGCAGTTCGTGAAAAGACAACCCAACAAAAAACAGGGAACTGATAAAGGGAATTTATCTGTGAACAATATTGGCATTACGATTTTGGCTTACAATGTACAAGGTATAAAAAATAAACTAAATGACTTAAGTTTTATTAATTTTCTTAACAAATTTGATATAATATTATTATTTGAAACTTATATTGAAGAAAATAATTCTGAGATTTGTGAAAATATTCTATATGAGTTTAATATTATTGTAGTACCTGCACAGCGCCGCTCTTTGTTTGGTAGAGCTAGTGGTGGAGCTATTTATGGGTACAAAAAGTCAAAGTTGGTTGCAGAAATATGTTCATTTGTTAATATTAATAGTATTTCTATAGTTAAGATTTTAAGAGTTAATGAGGATGATATATTTATAATCCCAGTTTATATAAACTGTAATAATTGGGAGTCTGATTTTGAGCAGTTGTTAAATTTTTTTTCTGAAACAGAATTAAATAATTTTGTAGTTATGGGTGATTGTAATGTTAGAATAGCAAATCAGCAAAAATTAAAGTCAGATTTTCTATACAATTCAAATATCTGTCATACCCGAAAATCTAAAGATAATTGCATTAACGCTAAAGGTAAAAAATGGATTGATTTTTGTAATGATAACGATTTAGTAATTTTAAACGGAAGAGTAAATGGTGATTATGATGGAGAAATGACATTTATAGGATCCATGGGATCTTCAGTTAATGATCTATGCAATGTTAGTTTTTCGTTATTATCAGCAGTGACAATGAAATATAAGAGTCAGGTTGATATTAACTTAGTTCCAATCCCGCTACTTCCGAAATTAAATTGGACTCATAAAGATAATCTCGAATTTAAAAATAAAATTGAAAAAGAAATAGATAATTGGGAATTCATAGAAAACAACCCAGAGGATAGTCTCCAAGGTCTAATTAATGTAATTAAGAAAGTGGCGGCTACAAATTTGAATGTAATTAATAAACCTCTAAATAAAAAACAAGAATGGTTCGACTGGAACTGCTTTAATGAGAGGAAAAAAGTATTTAGGTTGCTTAAATTGTTTAAAAAAACAAATTCAGAATTGGTGAAAAAAATGTTCATTAATTGTAAATTAAACTATAAAAATCTTTGTAATTTAAAACGTGTCGAATACTACCAGTCATTAGTGGAGGATCTCAAAAATATTAGGGACTCTCAACAGTTTTGGAAAACAATTAAGTTATTTAAACAAAAACCTTTCATGTGTGCAAAAGAAATTAGTCTCTCTGAATTTAAAACTTTCTTTCAAAGTAGTTGCAACCTTCAAATAAATGTTAAAAAAACACTCTATGCTGAACCTTTAATTCATGATTCCATTTTGGATGATGAATTCAATTTGTCGGAGATAGAAGCTGTACTTGTAAGAGCAAAAAAGGGAAAAGCTCCAGGCTTAAATAGGGTTCCCTATGAATTCTTTAAAAATGCCCCCACAAATCTTTGGAAGAGGCTGATCTCTATATTCAACAATATATATAATACGGGGAATGTACCAAAAAATTTTAAAGACTCATTAATTTTTCCTCTTTTTAAAAAAGGCGATCGAAAGTTAGTTTCGAATTACAGAGGTATTTCATTTATTGATACAGAAGCTAAATTATTCACTGGTTTACTTTTGAATAGATTGAATTTTTGGTTGGAGACTCACGACATTATCACGGAGTATCAAGCTGGGTTCCGGAAGAATTTTTCCACCACAGACAATATTTTTAATTTAGTTAATTTAATTAATTTGGAATGGGAGGTTGGAGCGAAAAAAGTTTATTTATTTTTTATAGATTTTAGGTCCGCTTTCGACTCTATACCTAGAAATTTGTTGTTATATAAACTAGCGAAATTAGGTTTATCAAGTAAGTTTATAAACATATTAAAAAATTTATATTGTGGTACCAGAGCTGCAGTGTGGAGTTCGATGGGCATGTCTGAGTTTTTTGAGACCCCCATAGGCCTCCGGCAGGGCTGTCTTTTATCCCCGGTGTTGTTCTCAATCTATGTGAATGATCTGGTGAATGAAATAGGAGGAGGTATAACCGTTGGAAACCATAATGTAAGAGCATTACTTTACGCAGACGACATAGTCTTCATTGCCGACAAGCCTGACGTCTTACAAAGTATGATTGACTCATTAAATAGATAGTGCTATGATTGGGGTTTAAATTTGAATTTGGAAAAGTCTAAAGTCATGATTTGTAAGAGGAAGGGCGGAAGGCATTCGCATAAGGAGCAATGGTATTTTGATGGTCAACAAATTGAAATTGTAAATTCATATAAATATTTAGGCATCTCTCTCACCCCCTCTCTAAATTTTGACAATCATTTAAAAGATAAGTTAACGAAAGCAAAGTTTGGAATTAACACCTTGTGGAAAAATATTGTATCGAACGCGGAAATACCTCTTTCTTCCAAATATAAAGTTTTTTACGCGACATCCCGTTCTGTAATGTGTTATGGTGCTCAAATTTGGGGATTTAAGACTTACGACCAGGTAGAAAAACTGCAGAGATTTTTTGTTAAGAAATTATTCAACATTCCACAAAATAGTCCTAATTATATTTTAAATTTGGAAATGGGCATGAATAGTATGTTCCTATACACACTAAAATTACATTTCAATTATATTTTGAAAATTTTAAATTTGCCGAGTAGTAGACTTCCAAAATTATTAGCGACAGAAATCATTAATAAAAATATTTACTGGTTTGCATTTTGGAAAAAACTATGTGACTCATACGGGGTTCAGATAAAAAATGGGAATAACTCTGTGGATACCTGGAAGCCGATACTAAATAAATTATTAAATATTATAGTAAATAGAGAAAAAGAAGATGCCGAATCAAAGGCAAGAAATGGGCAATTCCACGGGTTGTATCCCATATTAAAGTATAATGTTAATTATTTTTCCGACGAGTTACCTTTTAAAAGTGTTAAATTAATATTAAAAGCAGAGTTGGGCATATTTATATTTATAAATACGAATATGAATTTATTTTTATCTTAATTTTAATGTGAATATGAATATAAATTTATTTATATCACAATATTTGTGAATATTAATATAAATAAATTCGTATTTACAAGTGTGAATATAAATAAATTCATATTCACAGGTGTGAATACGAATTTATTCATATATATAAATTTTTCTGTAAATAAAAAAAAATTCACAGGAAAAATTGTGAATATTCACAAAATAATGTGAATATTTATATCTCAGCTGTGAATTCGGCCGTATTTACAAATAGAGATGTGAATATGGAAAAATTCACAAATTGAGATGTGAATTTCTACTAAATTCATAATTTCCCAATAAATATATAAAATTATTTTCAGATTTCTCCATATTGGTACACATTATTGAGTTAACCCTTTTTATGGAAATCACATCAGATATTACCTGATATAGATTACTAGGTTTTTTGGGGTGCTGATTATGAAAAAAATATCGATTTTGAGATTCCGCCGTCAGGTATCGATTTATTACAACCTACGCGATATAATCGATCTTGGTGTCGGCTATAGGGTTATCTGAGGTGCCGATTATGAAAAAAATATCGATTTTGAGATTCCGCCGTCAGGTATCGATTTATTACAACCTACGCGATATAATTGATCTTGGTGTCGGCTATAGGGTTATCTGAGGTGCTGATTATGAAAATGATATCGATTTTGAGATTCCGCCGTCAGGTATCGATTTATTACAACTTGCGCGATATAATCGATCTTGGTGTCGGCTATAGGGTTACCGGAGATGGTGAATATGAAAATGATATCGATTTTGAGATTCCGCCGTCAGGTATCGATTTATTACAACTTGCGCGATATAATCGATCTTGGTGTCGGCTATAGGGTTACCGGAGGTGGTGATTATGAAAATGATATCGATTTTAAGATTCCGCCGTCAGGTATCGATTTATTACAACTTGCGCAATATAATCGATCTTGGTGTCGGCTATAGGGTTACCCGAGGTGCTGATTACGGAAATGATATCGATTTTAAGATTTCACCGATTTTTACGACTTCGGTGAAGAGGATGATGTAATTATCCCAACCCCTAGTCTGGATTTGAAGGCAAAGGGAATCATGGAGCAATATTTTGCAGACTAAGCAAGAGAAGTTGAAATGCTACTGAAGTATCCGCAGATTCTTCACATATTTGTAAAATATAACACTCCTCTGCCGTCAAGTGCTCATGTGGAGAGACTTTTTAGTTATGCTACTATGACCAATGCTCCGAAATCAAATCGTCTTAGTGACGAAAAATTTGAGAAGCGGGTAGTCCTAAAAGCAAATTACGGTTAATAAATTATTTTAAAAAGCTGTGCTATATATATATTTGGTTTGTAATCTTAAAAATTCTGTATTGTTCGGGCTTTCCCGTTTTTAAAAATTAAATGTTTAAATTATTTTTTATCAATCCCCAGGCTGAGAAAGTAATCGACTTTTGGTTTACCTTATCATAATATTAATACTTATATTATTAAAGTAATTTTAGAGTAATTAAAATTATTATGATTATTTATTTTTAATGTATATATGTATGTTTATTGTTCCTTTTAGTTTGTTATTATTTTTTATTATAGAATGTTTGATGTATAAAAAATGTATTAAATTTTTTTTTGATCACTAGATTTTCATTCATCTTAAAATGCAAACAACTCATTTTCTAAAATTGTACAGACTTACAATTAGAAGTATTCACTGATCATTTTAATCCTGATCTAATTCCCAGATTATGGTGTGAATCGTAACATTGTGATTGATATTGTGTCAGTACTTGCAATAATGTAGTATATTCAATTTATAAATATGAATTCATAAATACATATTTCCCTACACACCAAAATTAACAAAATACTACCTACATTACTACAAATATAACAACAATAATACGATGCCTATGGCAGAAGCTTAAAATCTATATAACATTCATATTTCAACAGAATTTAATAAATCAATAACCTCATTCATAATCAGCTCCTTAGATAACCCCATAGCCGACGCTTGTAAAAATCGATACCCGACGGCGGAATCTTAAAATCGATATCATTTCCGTAATCAGTACCTCGGGTAACCATATAGCCGACACCAAGATCGATTATATTGCGCAAGTTGTAATAAATCGATACCTGACGGCGGAATCTTAAAATCGATATCATTTTCATAATCACCACCTCCGGTAACCCTATAGCCGACACCAAGATCGATTATATCGCGCAAGTTGTAATAAATCGATACCTGACGGCGGAATCTCAAAATCGATATCATTTTCATAATCAGCACCTCAGATAACCCTATAGCCGACACCAAGATCAATTATATCGCGTAGGTTGTAATAAATCGATACCTGACGGCGGAATCTCAAAATCGATATTTTTTTCATAATCGGCACCTCAGATAACCCTATAGCCGACACCAAGATCGATTATATCGCGTAGGTTGTAATAAATCGATACCTGACGGCGGAATCTCAAAATCGATATTTTTTTCATAATCAGCACCCCAAAAAACCTAGTAATCTATATCAGGTAATATCTGATGTGATTTCCATAAAAAGGGTTAACTCAATAATGTGTACCAATATGGAGAAATCTGAAAATAATTTTATATATTTATTGGGAAATTATGAATTTAGTAGAAATTCACATCTCAATTTGTGAATTTTTCCATATTCACATCTCTATTTGTAAATACGGCCGAATTCACAGCTGAGATATAAATATTCACATTATTTTGTGAATATTCACAATTTTTCCTGTGAATTTTTTTTTATTTACAGAAAAATTTATATATATGAATAAATTCGTATTCACACCTGTGAATATGAATTTATTTATATTCACACTTGTAAATACGAATTTATTTATATTAATATTCACAAATATTGTGATATAAATAAATTTATATTCATATTCACATTAAAATTAAGATAAAAATAAATTCATATTCGTATTTATAAATATAAATATGCCCAACTCTGATTAAAAGCTAGGTGTGAGCTGTTAAATTTAAATTATAGGCCTTTCAATTCAGACTTGTGTCAGTTATGTTCGGTGTGTAATTTGAAAGAAGTAGAAGACACAACTCATGTAATTGCCATATGTCCTATTTACAAACAATATCGTATAAAATATTTTAAAAAAGCCACATTAACACCAAGTGAACTTTGTAGCTACCTAAATGGTCAGGATTGGGTTTCGCTTGTTAAATATGTAGAGGCTACTCTACATTACAGAGCGATATTAATTAATGAATTCAATTATTAATTTAGATCCATACTAATTTAAGAATCGTATATAATTTTGTAATTATGTTAGTTTTTAAGATTAATGTCTTTTTTCTTGCATGTAAAAGTATAAAGATATGTTTATATTTTATCTTGGCAACTCTGCTAACGGATTATATCCAAGCAATATGTTTATTTTCTTCATATAAATATTAATGTTTATGTTATAAAAACTTAAATAAACAATCTAATCTAATCTAATCTAATCTACCTAATATCTTGAATGAAACGTGTGTTTTCGCAAAAAACAGACATTCCCTTCAGTTTACTCCGCAACTGGAGAAAAATAAGGAAAAGGTCTGAGACATTAAAACATCCATAAATAATAACTTCGAATATTCTTAACGTTTTGCGAATAGGAAATAAGTTTAGTGTAGAGTACTGAACTTTTAATCCCAACTTAACATGGACACACATTTGTATATACCAGTGCGTTACAAAGGCCATAAATATTTTGCTGAATAGGAATTCTTACTATCTGTGATTAATAGTAAGAAATATTGAATTCATCTTAACAGATATTTTTGTCATAAACTGTTATTATGGGTGACAACCAGGTTTTTTTTTTTGTTTAATATGTCTAGAAGGATATTCACTAGGTCTTCCAATACTCGAAACAGAAATTAACATAGCCAACCATACAGAAGCACCCACCCATCACCACCTAACATACCCACCAATCAATAACTAGCAGAATGGTCCAAGTATGGTAATATTTATTTCAAAAAAAGTTTCTCGGGGAATAGCTCAGCACGATAATAGTCAAAACAAAACTTTAATATGAGAACAGGGGGCTGAGTGGTAAATAGGGGATGGTAGGGAATGACCTATTTAAAATATGCCCCGACTCGTAGGGCTATTAAAGAGTGATTTGTCCGGCATTCTTCAGGGGCCCTTATTTTCGCGAGAAGCTCCTTCAAAACCTTACCCCCCCCCCCTTGCGTGATGAGTTCTACTGCATTGTCATTTTCCGCTTTGCAGTGGTCTATAACTGGAAATTTGAGATATTTAAAACATTTCTTCACGATTCTTTTGATATAGGATTTCATTATTTTCGTCAGTAAAAAGATCCAGGATAAAATATCTTAAAATATATTTTAAGATATAAAAAATATTAATCATTTTTTGAAATATTTTAAATGAAGAAAAAAAATCTGGTGCAATGCGTGCAACACACAACTTTCACTTACTAGAAAGTAGTAGATTAGAAATCGACATGTTTCGGTAATTTGTAAACTCCATTCACACATTTTTCCACATTTATATGCTTATATTTGTATATCTCCATAAGTTATAGAGTATTTGTATAGCAAAATTTGGAAGTTCTTAGTACTTTACGATTCATAATTGCTTATTTATTTTTTTAAGGGACCAAATTTCATCAACGGTCGAGTTTTTTTTTACTGCTCGCTTGTCTCTTACTAAGAGTTGCTTTTTGTAAATATATCGTGAAGTTGAATCGATAGGTGCATTTACGTCTGGTAGTAAAGTTGGTCTCTTATGCTTTTCTGGAAATCGAGAACAATTACTGTTTCTCTAAAATCGCTTTATATTGCTTTCAGAAATTTATTATGGAGCAAAAGTTTCTAGACTTAATATGATTAATTATAGACTGTTATCTTATACCATATTTTTGCACACCTTCGATGCTCTAAAAAATTTAAGCATCATGTATTTACTACCTAAAGTAAAATAAATGTTTTTATTAATAAATAAAAGTTTTTATCTTCATAATACGGTTAATAACATTTTGGCTGTCACATCGCGGGCATATACATACATCTAATACCTAGTTTGATCAAAAAAATTACAGCCGTTTTTGAGTAAATAAAAAAAACACGTGAAATGGGACATTTACTAAATAATGTGCTTCCTCAAATTGATCAATTTAGATGATATTTTGACTGTCACATCCCGGGCATATACATACACCAAATACCGAGTTTAATCAAAATCGTTAGAGCCGTTTTTGAGAAAATCGACAAATCTTGAAAATTAGACAAAATTCTTCAAATAAAGTACCCCTGCTGGTCGACCAATTTTGATGAAATTTTTGCTGTCACATCGCGGGCATATACTTACACCAAATACCCAATTTCAGTTTTGTACGGCTTATAGTTTTTGAGCTAATCAGTTCACACACACACACACACACACACACACACACACACACACACACGCACGCACGCCCACACACACACGCACGCACACACACACACACACACACACACACACACACACACACACACACACACACAAACACACACACACACACACACACACACACACACACACAGACACACACGGACGGACACAGACCATTTCGCGGGACTTGGTTATTTCGACTCATGGAACCCCAAAACGTGTATTTCCGTTGAAAACCGGAAGTCGAAATTTTTCACGATCGCAATACTTTCCCTTCCTATATATTCCATATATAGGTAAGTGAAAGTAAACATATACTACCTTATAACTCCAAAAATCCGATAAACATTTTTTTTACTCAACTTTTTATCAGTAACTATTTAAAAAAAATCATGAAAATAAACCTGAAAATAATTTCCTATCTAAAAAAAAAAAACCATGATTATTTAAAAAACCATAAGAACTGTTTCGCTACAAGCTAGAGGAAAATCGTTTAAAAAGTTAAATCATATGAGATTAGGCTATTTTTAAAAGCAATTATTTTACATTAAGACGATTAAAAAGCCAGATTACTTATTCTTTCAATACCTAATTTAGCGATGGCATCATATATTGGTTAGTTAGAAAATGATCCGATGGTTGAAATTTTCACGAAATGTACTTAATACTGAGTGCTTAGTGCAAAAGCTTCGAAAGTTTGATATAACCAAATGCCAGCACAAGTTTCAGAAACACATCGAGAGTGCTATTGTCTCGCCTAGATGCTATTGATAGATAATACACATATTATTCATTACAACTGTCAGGACTATCTCTGCGTGAAACGGAGTGTTCAATGTGAACTTAGAACTTGCCTAAAATGGAGTCAAAGCATATCAAATATACCCTAAAATATATATTTTTTAAATAATAATATAAATGTTATATAGTAGTATATAATATAATTTTTTTGTTCTCTTCTACGATCTGACCAAACACTCGATTAATCTCATTAATTTTTGTTCCAATAGCTGCCGTCTCTTTAGAAAAAAAAAATAAAAAAAAATAACATTAGAGGTTAAACAAATGTGTAAATAGATATTTATTTATTAGATAGAGAGAGATTTATGTCTTAGATGGAATCTTATTGTTTATATTTTGTGTCTTTTTTTTTTTTTTTTTTAATAATCTGCTTTTCAATTGATTATTTATTTATTTATTTATATATATATGGCTATGTGTGTATATATATATTTATGTTTGTTTCTATATCATTATATTGTTGATTATCTAGTATTCAGCGATTAAGATAATAAGTATAAAGATATTATTACATATTATTGAAAATTAATTATTATTAATTGTTTTTATTTTCCTTTTTTTTATATTGTTGGTTTTTATAATGTGCGGAATGAACCAAATTTGTTTGTTCTCCCGGTCGATCAGTACTGCCTGCTGTTGGACTTCCTCTGATGGTCTTTGACCAAGAGTAAAATGCATATTGTATAACATTGTATAATATTTTGATCTGATTTTTCATTTAATAAATGCATTCTATTATTATTATTATTATTATTATTATTATTATTATTATTATAGTAGTATATAATAGTGAATTTAAGTGTCGCTCTAGTTTGGAATTCTGCTAGAATTAAATTAGGTTTATGATCTTACAGCGTTTTTTATCGAATTCACACATTAAGGGAAAAAGTATATCTAGCTCTATTCGTTGCTTAGTTGCTGTCAGTGTTTAAAAGATTAGCTGCTCCATGTCATCGTAAATTCACTTCTAGACTTAATTTATTTAGAAAGGTAACGATAAAGTAATTACAAAAATGCTTAATAATAACATTGAATAAATTACCACTGCACCCACCCTCTCACTGCAACCAATAATTTTTTATATTTGTTAAACAAGTGCAACGCTAAGTTGCTTGACAGAGTTTTAATCGTTCCTAGATTGAACGGCAACTGTACGAGACTTTGGGCTTTGTTCGATGCCATCTCGATTAAAAACATAACCATATGTTCGTCTAATATTGCATTTATAATTTTTTATCGCACCTCAAAACAGGTATATCCAAACTAACAAGTTAAACCAAACCCCTTATGTATCAAAGCGAAATAGGGAAATGTTTCGACTGAAACTGAAAAAGCCAATATTTTGTAATTCCCTCCTTCGAACTGAGGGAATATCGTAAATTGTGGTGGAAAACTGAATAGAGAAGCCTGTAATGGTTTCACTTGGGTTCCCATAAAGGGAAAGAATAATGGGATTGAGATCCATTCAAAGCACGCCCGGAGGTGTTTAATATCAGGTGTCGTGGAGGCAAGGGTTATGCAAATAGCATCCCTAGCTACTCATCGCCACCGCCGCACCTAGCTCCCATTGAATATTTCATCTCCCCATCTCCTTTACTAACCTCCGCTTTATCCTTATTTTCTCTTTGAAGTCTTTCCTTTAGAATAACAATGAATGGTTTAGCAATACAAAGAGAATATTTAGAAAGAAAAAAATGGAAAATAGCATAGACATATCTTCCTTGTGCATTTACTGAAAATGCAGGATCCTATACTCATTCAATTCTGAGATATTAGCCGTGGATCGCCCCTGACCTTAAGAGACCCAACTGGTGTCAACCCGGCTCAAAATGGTTTTTGAAAATAAAGTACTGCGTAGACTATACTGGGACAAAGGAGGATGATTCAACAGAAGAATTCAGACGGCTACACAATATAGAATCGCGTGAAATTTACCCGGATATTGTTGAAGTTAAACGGTAATTAAAATGGGCGTGCGAATTGAGAGTTTCAGACGAACACCTAAAGGATTAATCAGCGCTTTACCGACTGGACTAGACTGGAATAGGCGGATATGGTTCTGTGAGGGTTGACCTCATGAAGTTGAAATTGGACATATAAGATAGGGAGGTATCGGCATCGAGATATAAAGTTCGTTAAGCCTTTACTATTATTATTATTATTAGAATACTCGTAAAAACAATACTTTATTCTAGTTACATTAACAATAATAAAGGCTTAACGAACCTGATGGCTCGATGCCGACACCACCAATCGCTTTTTACGCATTTCCATCCCGCCGCTTGTCCAAATCCAACTTCGACACGCCCGCCTTAAAGTAGGCAAGGCGTAAACCCTTAGGGTCATCAACGCCTGATACTCCCAGTTAATTTCTGCTGTTTATTTCTGGGGGATGAGGATGAAACTGGGAATGGATTCATCTATCAGGCCGTCATCGAGCACAGATGTTTTTCTAACTGCAACAATTGATTTTATCTTTGTAATAATTCACTAGAGTTCATTTTTCCCCCTAAAAACTGAACACAATCCATCCTTTCTTTTCGCGTTATCTATCACAGAGAGGTCTGGTAAATTAATTACAGTAACCAATATTTCGGTATATACTCACCAAGAACTAATCAGATAATAAAACAAAATGTCTTTTTTTTTTTTTTCATTCCGTATGAAAATAAAACACATAAGTCGTTAAAAAATATCATTTTAAAGCATTTATTGATATTTAATTTAAAAATTTGATATAACAAGTAATATACATAATATATAAGTCATATAAGTATAATATATAAGTAAAAGGTATATAACAAGTTTTTAAAGAAAATTTTTATACTCAAAAATTACGCAAGAAATTTCTATTAAATTTGACTCAGTATTTGTGGAAATCTATAAATGTTCTGAATCAAATTTTTCGCTTCTCTTAGTAATGCCATCAACATTTAGTCAACCAAAAAATAGCGCTAGTATTAAAATAAAGGGTCATAGATTAAAGTACTTTGGAAGGAAATATTGTTTCTTCGTTTACAGTCGTGCGAATAGATGTTACACCTTGATCACACTCTACGCATGGTTTTTAAGATCCTCCCACTGTTTTCTCCAATATATGAAGTAATTTTCATTTCTTCAATTCATTTCTTCATTCGATTCTGAATTAATTTCATTTCTAAAGATTGGAAGTAGTAATTTTAATAATTTCCGATCAAATCATGGAATCCAGCTAGAGCTTCTCTTAGTTCAGAACGGGATTCATATTAAATCATTAAAACAAACAAAGCTCCTAAATAGGGACGCGAAAATTCATTTTGTGTTCTATACTCGGATGGGAAACGATGGATCCAGCCTCCTTTCTCGAATTATTTGAAGAAAAAAATATCTAAACTATTGAAAAGAACCATATAAAAAATATGTAAACCAGCGCAAAGTTTTGGATTCAGATTCAGTAGAAAGTTGTGAAAATATTTCGATAAACGGAAAAAGAAAAAAAAATTACAATCAGCGAATTGAGTGAAAGTGATGAATTGAGGGCAATTGTTTTTGGAATCATAATAACAAAAATCAAATATGAATCCATCAAAGATCTCTGCTTACCATGTGTACAACAACACAAAACAACAATGAGAAACCCCTTTAAAAGGTTTTTTGGCGACACGGCCAAATGAGCTGCTAAGTCCGCAATAAATAAGTAACTTCATTTCTTTATTTTAACATTAATTTAACCGAACCTCAGATCATCTTCTGAATAATCATAAGGTCAACTATCGACTTATCCAATTCCAATATTCCTTATAACTAAAAGTTGATAAAAAATTAACTTTGATAAATATATAAATAAATACATTAATGTGTTAAATAGGTAAGAGGGTAGGTAACCTTTTTCGATACACATTTTCCTATCTACATATACACAAAACAATTGTATTTAGTAAATATTCGAATTGTTTTTAATTTTAAAAAATTCAAGTTATATATTTTCGGTCCAGTTTCCAAATGTTGTGGATCATCCATGATAAGTAATCATTTAAAATGAAGTCGCTATTTCATATATTTCTTCAAACTTAAATAAGGTGACTTCTTATATGATATGTAAATAAAAATTGAAATCATTTTGAAAATCATTAATTTAAATTTTAATTCAACAAAACTTCTTGTGAAATTTCAAAGGACTATCTAATCTTATGTTTCATTGTAATAATATGAAAAAAGAATCTTCAGATCTACTTAGCTTAAGATTATTCATTTTGTGCGTGTGTGTGTTTGTCTTTGTCCTATTGTAAAGCTTATTACATTTCTATAAATTCATACATGTAAATTTTATTTTTTTGTAAAAAAAAACCAAAAAAACAAGATTCACATTAATTGATAATCAAATTTTTTGTGTTAATTTCGATTTATACATTATATCTGTATCCACATAATACTCGATAAAGGATTATGTAAATACAAATACAAATAGAAGTGCGTATGCGCGAGCCTGGGGGTGTAGGTGAGTTGTGTAACGGTGCGTTAATATCATGGTATGAGTACAATTTTAATAAATTGCCCTTACCAAAGATATGTTTTAAAAGTATATATATATATATATATATATATATATATATATATATATATATATATATAAACATGATTTTATCCTGATTTATCAACAAAAGGATTAAATTACATTTACATCTAATTAAAAATGTCGGAATACTCAAAGATAAACTTAATACTATACAAACTAGGAAACTCTTAGTAAACAACCCAGTTAATGCCAACGGAAAATTACGATATATAGACAGTAATCATGATCAAAACAAAGAAAAGAAATAAAAATTTTATGATACATATAAAATACATAATTGTTAATAAATTAAAACAAAATAATATAGATATAAACAAGGGCGTTTATGACCAAGAGGTTTTACGCCTTCATACTAAAACAACCAACCAACCATAATTGTTATTTTGTAATTTACAAAGAATATAGAATTTCTAACGGTCGTCCAAACGATTATATTTAAGAAGCTATTTTAATTATTGGACACTAAATATCATCTTTATATCGAACGTATGAATAAGTAATTTAATTGATAGAAAAAGATCGAACCTAAAGAAATCCTCATACAAATGATTTTGACAACAGTTGACAAGTAAGCTAAAAAAAAAAATAATTAGTTAAAATATCAAAATATTTAAAGCAAATAATAATGAGTAATTTAAATTTACAAAATTTGATATGATTATTTTTCATAATTCCTGTACTACAGCCTATAGGAACTTATAAATATATGAGCTGATCTCCATAGAAACGAGTATCGATCTCAAAGTGTTAATAAGGTTAAGTAAGTAATCAGGTTTTCAAAGGTAGTTGAAGACAGAGGGTACTCACCAGAATCCTGCCGGTCGTAGTTTGGCCCGAAATGAGCTCACCGGCCCAGTCTTTCGCCTCTGTCATAAACGTCCCCTCAAACTCCTGCTTCCCCTGGCGGGCGGCCTTCTGTTCCTTCTGCTTGGGGTCATTAGGAGCGAGGTCCGGCTCCTTTCTGCAGAAGAGGAAGGCGAAGACCCGCCAGAGGAGGACGATGAGGAGGCCAGCGAGGAAGGTGAAGACGGACGATAGTAGAAAGCACCACCACCGTCTCTCCTTGAGGCATTCATCGTCATCCAACAGCGAGGGGGGCGAAGGGGATGGGGATGGCTCTTCGCAGATCTCGCAGCATGTCATAACTCAACACCTCGGACTAGGGGATGTCTCAGCAGCCGTCGCCGACGACACGGGAGCTCTTAGCACCGGCAGACCACATCACCGGCCCAGTTCTTACTACTGGGATCTCTCTCTTCTGTAACCTCTGCAGAGACTTCCCCCACTTCGGCTCTCTCCCCTCCACCGAACAGATCAATAGGGGATCTGGCCAATGAGGCTCCGCTACGTCACAACCGGCTCATAGTTCCCCGAGCATCCAACGAGAGAGCTGGCCATCACTCGGTCAAAGTCGTTATCCTGCTCCGGGAGCGGGACGCCCGGAAATTGTGCCCCCAGCTTAAATCCCCCTGCCAAGGGCGCTCGAATTGAGAAAAAAGTAACAAGAGTTGTAAATTTAATTTCCGACATCTTCATAAATCGGTGAAGGCTAATCAGACTGCATCGGAATTGATTTATTACTATAAGAAATTTATAAATACTCCTTTATTTATAAATCCTTATTTATGTAATTTATAATTACATAATTTTTACTTATAATCCTCCTGAAACAATTATTGGTAAAAATTATGTAATTAAATTTTATATCAGTTTCTAGTTTGGATTTTCTTGCCGTATTTTAATTTTCTTACATTGCACTCATGTCGGAGACTATTCCAGATAAAGTAGATGAAATATGAAAAGAAAAAAAAAAATCGAAGCATCCAGTTTTTCTTGAAAAAGTAATTTTGTTTAAGGTAAAAACCTTCACATTTTTAAAAAATGCATTCCTTAACACATAAGCGCCTCCAGTAATGTTAAAATAAATTTGATGGGATTATTATCAGGCCTCAGCCAAAAGTCCTTACAACCACATGTCTTCATCAAAGTAATTTATTATGATGAGCCTATCTTAGAGTTCGTTTGATTATTATAATTACTTAAACATAATTTAATTTACTGATTATTATCAATTGAATAACAACTAATCAGTATCACAACGCCTGACAATAGGAGCTTGCCTTTTAATTTGTTTTTAACTGGTTATTTACTTCTTTAGGAAGAAGTATTAGATGACTGTTTTTGTTCATACTCTTAAATATCTACAGAAAGAGGCGTGTCTAATAAAAACAAATTGATGCCTGAAATTTTGCGAAAACTGCATTTTTTTTACAAATGGTGGATGCCACCATAAACGCTTTGCTAATTTTGGCACAAATGAACTTCTCTCAAAGAAAAAAAATTATAAACGATTTATAAAAAATGAAAAAAAAAATATATATATATATTTTTACATAATAAATATTTCAAAAGTGGACTCAAAATGGTAAAAATTCATTCGCTTCTATTCAATCGATCAGTGCAGAAACCGAGGTTCAAATCCCGGCTATCGCCAATCTTGTCTCTACAGATGCAATAATTCAAATTAATTACTCATTGGAATTAAAATAACTAAATAATTCAATATACAAAGTCTTTGATCATTATTATTTCAAAAGCTTAATCACAATTTTACAACGGTAACTCTCCAACAGGACCATTCGCACGGATTTACGAATACCTGCCTTACCAGAATACATTCATTTTTTTTTTTTCCTGTTGGCTCACAGACCTTAAAGATCTTCAGCCTTAACTAGCCTGTTCCACGGATGTCTATCTTGGGCGATGGCTTTCCGATTCACCACTCGATGTTCGCTGGCTTCCTTCTTGATTATGTCAGCCCATCTCGTTCTGGGTCTCCCTCGTGGTCGGTTACCGACCACTGCTACATTCATCAATGCTGCATTCTGTGCATTCATGTTGAGGTATCCTGATGGGTTTGCTCCTTGTCACGTGTCCCGCCCATTTTAACCACTTAGCTTTCATATCGTGCGCAATCGATTATCGGGTTTCCCCTAAAATCTCTTCCTTAGTCTTTCTTTTCAAGAGTCCTAGCTCATTATCACACTTCGGACCTACAATTGTCTTTAGCATCTTCCGTTCGAATCTTCCGATTCTTGCTTTTAAGGTGCTGGTCAATGTCCACGTTTCGCACCCATACATTAGCACGGGTTTGATTATAGTATTGTAGACCCTGATTCAGAATATATTCATACTTCATACAAAATATTGCACAAAGAACTCCACGGACATTTCAATAAACATAGAGACAACAGACATTCCAGAGCATACCAGGGGGAGGGTGAAAAGGAACTAAGCTATCTTTGAGCATAAAATCTTGTAGAATTTCCCGGAAGGAGAACGTGCTGATCACCCTCTTACCTGACACGCTGGTTTCTTATGTATTGCATTTTTATTATATCAGCTCGTCGCAGGTGGATAGACGTGTTTGGATATCTAAATAAATCTACAAAAAAAAAAAAATATATTTAAAACAAATAAAGATTTAGACACATAAAAATACAGATTTAGACATGCTTGAAATTTATATTATTTCTTCGATTCAAAAAAAGTACCCACCCCTTCCTAACTATCCCTTTCCGAACCCGGATCTGTCAAAAAAAAATTAAATGTTGTGCTATAAAAACTAAAATCATAAATGACTAAATAATTCGTTCTGTTTGGAATAATTCCAAGGAAAAATCTAGATTCTGGGATCCAGTTATATTATTATTAAGAATACCATTAGAATATTATTATTAATATATTTCATACAGGTTTCAATAATACCATTACTACACGTTTCTAAAGATTATAATTATTATTATTATAGATATTTTGATTATTTATAATAGATTTAAAACCGAATGTAACAAAAAGTAAAGATTTTATTAAAGTGTACTTTATGAAATACATTATTTTTATAATTAGTAAATGGAATTATTACCGTTATAGTATAAAATAAATATCGTCATTAATCAAATTAAATTTTTGAGTTATTCACAAGTTGAACGAAAAATCAAAACATGTTTTTATCATGTCCTATTTTGTTATCATGTGTTCATACGATGTTGTTATATGTTCGATCGTATTTTGTTATATTCAACTACATATTGTGAAATATTTAGATAAATGTAAAATCTGCAATTATAATATGTAGATGTAAAGTTTATTACGTGTAATACTAAAAAGTATGTGTAAAGCTATAGGTATGTATTAAAACTATGAGTACGATATGAAACAATAGTTTAAATGCATTATTAAATTGTGTAATCATAAAGATTTTACTGCTGTTCAGGAAATGATCCAAGTTACAAATCGGGCGTCGATAGTGAAAGAAGAGGTTTAATGGCTTAAGACATCTCAGCTTCCTATTTTTCAACAAGATTCTTATTCAAGAATATAAATCGCATCGTAAAATTGAAATAAGGCCGAAACTATTATAAGGAATAAGTGTACATACTTCCTATCCGAGGAATATTTATAATAAAATACATTTTTTGACTTAAGTGCAATTAAAGAATTATAGAAAAAAGGTAATACAATTTATGCATGGAATGGAATTATAATTACACAAATTTCCAATAGATATTGAACAATAATAATAACATATTTGTTTTATTGCATTTTTTTTTGTTTTCGTAAATAAACTATAAACATAAAATAATGGCGTAAACATTATCGTATAGATAAAAATTGTATTTAAATTAGATATTTTTAAGAGAAAAATAGGAGAATTAGATAACATTTGTACGGCACTATTATAGTTATATGATACCTCAATTGATCCAATCGACTTTTTAAATAAATATATGGGCATATATATTTCTTTAAGTTTTTTAAACATTGTCCAAAACAGGCAAGGAGACCAATGTATGGAAGTATATATTTATATTACACATTACTTCTTTATACAAAACTGATCAGGAATTTCTTTTATTGTGATAGTTTTGGCAGGATTACCGCAAGGATCAATACTGGTCTCCTTTACTATACATTATATATAGACATGACATACCTACTAACTCAAAGATATTGATTGCTTACTAAGCTGGCTATTAAACATATTTTTTCAACAGACTAACCCTTTAAAGATTTGAAAAAAACATTTTAAAAAACAGAAAAAAAAGAAATGGCATTAGAAAATAGAATTAAAGCATTTGTGAACATGAAAATAGCTCGATCTCGAAAAATTCATACAGGTAATAATCTCATTCCTAATTACAATACACATTTCTTAAACTTTGGCTAACTTTCGACTAAATAATGACTTCAAATGTATCATATTCTGTTTAAAATATTTTCACCTGTCTGTAAGAAAACCATTCATCCGGGCTACAACATTTAAAAAGAACATGTAGAATGTGTTGTAGGAATAGACCAAGCCTAACCCTCCCAGAATCGATGGCTCACTTATATATATGTTTATGCTTATCTATATATATACTCTCATAATATATACAATATATATATATATATATATATATATATATATATATATATATATATATATATATATAATCCTCTCACTTATATATATTTTTCTCAATTTCTCCTTAATTTATTTTCTTGGCGAAGTTCCTCCAGTCGATGGGGGTAGTCTTATTGACAAATCTCACTTCGGTAACAGGATTCGTTGTTGCGGCATTAGCAGCCCTACCAGCTTCCTCATTTCTTCCAATGCTCAAATGAGATTGAACCCACAAGAATTTTTTGAATTTTCCAGAAGTGAGCATTCTCACTCAAGCATGTCTTTAGAGTTTTTGTTTCGAATTCAGATAGCTTAAAGAGTCCGAATGAAATCGGTGAGTAAGTTTAGAATATTGAGTACATCTCTCCATTGTTCGATTGTGGTAGGCTGAACTTTGGCAAATAGAATCAATAACGATTGCACATCCAACTTGTTGATTAGATTTAGTTGCATCAGAAAAGCATAAGCAGTGCTTGAAATATATCTTTTCTCATTCTTTGTAAATATGCTGGAATACGTAAAGAGGTGTTGTGCGCTTCGAAAATGTTGACAAATTGTAATCCATAATGCTTTCTGATTGAATCCAATTAGGTCCTGTACTATTTGGAATTTTAAAGAAATACGGAAAAGTGATTTATAACTAGCTTGTTGTTGAAAACGTCACGAGTGGGGTAGCTATTTGACATCCCATGCAAAATCATGTATGTCACAAAATTAGTCGTCACGAATGTTACTTTAATTGTATGTATCAGTGTTCATTTAAAAATGCGAATGATACGTGCAAAAGATGTTGGTTAGGGACATTTATTCATTTTTCCTGGTCAGCGACATTTATCCTCTCAAATAAGTCCCGCACTTGGTTTAGCTTAGAATGGAGATTTTCTGTGAAAACGTAATGAGTGTTACAAATAAAAGTGTAACACTCGTGACGGAAAAATAATAGTGGTGAAGTGTTGTGATGTTTTAATGCCTATATGATTCATTTCTTTTGTATAGCCCTTTTTAAGCTATAGAAAGGAGCAATAAAGGAAAGTAAAATAGACGAAGGACATAATGCAAAATATATTCTTTATAAAAAAGAGATGGCCATGAGAAAGAAAATAAACTGAATAACAGCTTGTTAAACTAGAACTATTCAATCTACTCAGCTTGTGAGAATACTGCTCGGTCTTCAACTTTGACAGCAAAGGAGTGAACGAATTAATTAACAGTGAATCGTTGAAACCCCACTTCATTTCCAAAACTGAGTAAAAACACTGCAGTAAAATCATATATATTTCACAACGAGAGGATCAATATAGGAGTTAGGATCGATTAGGAGATATCCAAAGAAAGACCTAAGCCTTGAAAGAATGACTTATTCGTAGGTAAACTAGCGAAAAGAATAGGCTAGAACTGAGCTTGGCAAGTAAAGTAAGGGGATTAGAAGCCAGTGATTATTGTACAACAAATGGAAAACAAGATTGGATGGGGTCACCTATGGTGCAGTGGTTAGCATACGAGTATAAACCTACAATACTAAAGGCCGTGAGTTCGCGGCTCAAGGTGGCCATAGGATTTTTTAATGGGAGTAAAAAATCCTTGTCTATACCATCCCTCGGATAAGATGTAAAATGGAGGTCCCGAGCCTGTACGATGTCAGGTACTCGTTAAAGATCCCTATCCTAATTATACCTGGATAGGCAAAATTTAGGACTCCGACTGTAGCATCAATCGGACGAGCCTTAGTGGCATAAAGTGACGTTAAAACAAATAAACAACAATATTCGATACCTAGTAAATGAGGTTTTACACTGCGATATGGATTATCAAAAGTTAGCGGGAGTAAAAAAAATAAATAAAAATCTGGCGCGATGCGCGCAACACACAACTTTCACTTACCAACTTACTTAGATTAGAAATTAATGCGTTTTGTTAATTGCACCTTCGCAAATGAACAGAACGGCTTTAATTATGAACAATGGTCTTGGTCATTAAAGGCGTACTCCGCATGCGTGGGCTCAACGAGTTTTATGATTATTTTATAATAACTGAATATTTTTATTGTTTTCTCCTCTTTATGTTTTCTTTATTTTTATCATATCTCATATTTATCCATTTCTTATTTTTAGGCGTAACGAGAGACAGTTAATTTCTCCATATAAACAAAAAAAAAGGTACTTTATAGGAAACAAACAAACAAAAAAGGCCACAACACCCCCCCCCCAAAAAAAAACCTCAGAACATTTTAATAATGATAAAGCTTACCTGATATTCAAGAACACCTAATTTTCATCAAACATGACGAATTTGATAAAAATCGTTAAAGCCGTTTTTGAGATCATCAAAAGAAGGTAAAAATTGGAAAAAAATTATGAAATAAAGTGCCCGCTCCGTTTGACCAATTTTGATGAAATGTTGGCTATCACATCTTTTGCATATACATACATCAAATACTCAGTTTGATCAAAACCGTTAAAGCCTAGCCATTTTCCATGGAAAATGTCTAAATATAGAAGACAAAGAGATAGAAGCCTTGAAAAAGGAAAGGAAACAATGAGAAGACTGAAAAGAACAGCCCACCCAACGATAGAAGTACGGGCTCGCAACAGACTGCAGATTCCGCATCGCAGATGCTGATCACCGCAATAAACGAATTGACAGCAGTGGTGAAAGGTCTGAAAAGTTCGGTGGACGCAAATGCAGCGGAATTAACTCAATTAAAACTTTCAATGGAAACTCAGGTCACTATCACATTCCAAAACTCGGAGCACCTGAAAACTATCGAGTCGCTCCTAGAGGCCCAGAACTCAAAGATAGACGGCCTAGTTCTGGAAAATAACACCCTTAAGTCCCGTATTTCGGAGCTGGAATCGAAATTGAACAGATCCGATCAACAGCACCTAGGACTGTCGAGATAAGGGGAATACCAGTTAGACCGGGAGAAACGTCAATGGGCCTTCTGATGAATGTAAGTACAGCCCTGGGGCTGAACCTGAAGGTGGAGGACGTCGATTACGTGGAGAGAGTAAGGACGAGGCAGGATGACACACCCGGGCCACTGGTGGCGAGATTCACTCGCCAATCTCTAAGAGATGATCTGATACAAAAGCGCAAGGTGATAAGAGACTTTTCTACAAGACATTTGGGCTGGCAAGAAAATGACGCCCACAAGATATTCCTTGGCGAAGCAATGACCACTTTTAATAGACACCTATACTGGCTGGCGCGCCAAAGGAGAGCGGCAGGCAAAATAAAGTACGTATGGTTTAATGGCGGCCGGGTGAAATGTCGGCGAAGTGACGGTCAGCACGTGGTCATTATCAACTCACCTACTGACCTTGACGTTTTCGTTTGACTCCACAGCGCTGGTTCTCTGATCTCGGCCCTTCACACCCAGGCAGCTCTATCCAGTTCTTTCCTTTTTTCTTTTCTTTTTATCTTTACCTGGCTGACACCTATGCTAAGGAATTGCATGAAACGAAGAGACGCAGCCAGACGAAGATTTAAACGTACCAGACTTCCCGAAGACTATACCACCTTCAAGCTCCGAAATAGCACCCAATCCTTAATACGCCGCGCCAAATCCGACTACTTCCAGCAATCCTTATCCAGTTCCCCCGACTCCAAAGCAAAATGGGCAATTCTCCGTAAACTATCCTTAGGTAAACCCACGCAAAACCAATCCATTCCTATCTCAGCCAATGCACTCAACTCCCACTTTGTATCCAACACCTCCCATCCCCTCCAAACACCATCACCGGTTCTTATTCCTTCCTCATTTAACCCCAACAACTTTTATTTCACCCATATTACCCCTGACGACTTGCTCAAATGCATCCGTAAGTCTCAAACAAATGATTTTGGACCAGATAACATCCCAGTTAAATTGATTAAAGCCTCATTACTTTTTATTCTCCCTATCCTTTATCATATCTACAACTTTTCCCTGCAAACCTCCTCTTTTCCCAGTACCTGGAAAACCGCTCTTGTACGCCCATTGAAAAAAACCTCCAATCCAGAAACCCTTAATGATTTCCGTCCCATCTCTCTGTTATCCAACTTATCCAAACCCTTGGAACGTTTAGTTCAATCCCAGCTATCCAAATACCTACAGCAAAACAACCTTCTGAACCATCTTCAGTCTGGTTTCACACCTAACCATTCCACGCAATCCGCCCTCATTAAAATTTCCCAAGATCTCCACACTGCAATAGACCAAAAGAAACTCACCATCCTTATTCTCCTCGACTTCAGCAAAGCCTTTGACTCAGTGGACCACAACATCCTTTTAAACAAACTCAAAAACTTCCACATGTCTTATAATGCCCTCATATGGTTCCAATCTTTCCTCACCAGTCGCTCCCAATTTGTGGCAGTCCCTAACAAACCCCCGGCAAAGCCTCTGCCATTGTCTAAAGGTGTACCTCAGGGTTCCTCTCTATCCCCCACCCTTTTTTCTATCTATATTAATGACCTCCCGTCCTCCATCCACCACTGTCAATACCATATGTATGCCGATGACGTTCAGATTTACCTCTCCTTTGACCCCGCTGATTCCCCCAGTGCCATCCAAAAACTCCAGGAAGATATCGACGGAATTTGCGCTTGGGCAAATCTCAACAAACTCACCTTAAACGCCGAGAAGACGAAAGCCATCTTGATTGGATCTCCCTCTCTCCTCAAATCAACCCCTCTTGCTCCAAACCTAGTGCTGAACAACACCTCTATCTCATTCCACAATTCCGTTAACAACCTAGGCGTTACCTTTGATCAATCCCTCTCATGGAAACCCCACATCTCACAAATTTCCCGTCGTACTGTCTCTACCCTAAAACAGTTCAACCGTCTACAATATCTTCTTCCATTCAAAACCCGCCAACTCCTAGTCTCTTCTCTCATCTTTCCCCACTTTGACTACGGCTGTATGGTGTGCGGCGGACTGTCCGGGGAACTCGAAGCCAAACTTAAACGCCTAATGAATTGCACAATACGTTTTGTCTTTGGGATCCCAAGAGATACGCATATAACCCAGTACTACACCGAGTTAAAGTGGCTCTACCCCTCCTACCGTCGTCGGTACATACTGGCTTCCTTCTTATACCAGGCCATCAGAGCTCAACAACCCTCCTACATCCTACAGAATCTGCAATTCAAATCTACCATTCAATCCCGCCCAACCAGGTCCCGTACTTCCGATCTCTATCCTCCTCCTCATCGAACTGAAACTTATGAAAAATCCTTCATAATGCAAGCCGTATCATTCTGGAACTCTATCCCCTCTAATATCCGACACGCTCCATCTGCATCCACTTTCAAATCCCTCCTCTTCGATTTCCTATTCAACTCCCAAACCAACTACTGATCACTGAAGGGACATAATAGAGCTTTGGAAGCAACTCTTTTTAGCATGATTTCTATTAGAAAATATCTTATTGATGTACTCAGGCCGTTTTATTATATTCCGTTGTCTAAATGTATCGGTATTCTCTCTTTCTTCCTCTTGTTTTTATTTCACCTATTATACTTAAGGATTATTTTCATGAAGGAATGCACTTTTTGTTTCGGTCTTAATTTATTTATTTTTTGTTTCTGTCTAATTTTATTTATTTTTTCTTTCTGTAAATGTTATTTGTAAATATTTAATATCATTCACATATGGCCACACTGGCTAGATCTCTATGTTATGTATGTAAAATTTATTCTAAAGGGACATCAGTCCCAGGATAATAAAATTATTTTTCATTTCATTTCATTTCATTTCACACGCACACGCACACGCACACTCACACACACACTCACACACACACACACACACACACACACACACACACACACACACACACACACACACACACACACACCATTTCGCGTGACTTGGTAAATTGGTCTCAGGGGACCCCAAAATTCTGTAGCACATTGGTCAAAAAATAATAGGTTAAACTTTAATATCGATAAATGCTTTATTATTTCTTACTCGAGGAAAAAAGATATAATAAAATTTGATTACGTTATAGAGGGAAAGTCTTTACTTCGATCAAATAAAGTAAAGGATTTAGGCGTATTATTTGAAGAAAGACTCACTTTTAACAATCATATAGAAATGACTTACTTAAAATGTTCCAAAACTTTAGGTTACATAAAAAGACATTGCAATAATTTCAGAAACCCATTAACACTGATCACCATTTTCAACTCACTAATAAGACCACAAATTGAATATTGTTGCCTGATTTGGTATCCGAATTCAAAAAAAGGAAGGGCATTAATAGAAAAGTTGCAAAAACGACTTTTAAGATATATTTATTTCAAAACAGAGATACTAAACTTGCGGAAATTCCAATATGTTTCATACCAGGAGTTAAAAAATAGGTTTGATGTTCAACATACATTGTCACAGAGATGAGAAATGTTTATGTTTCTACACATAATAAAATTAGTTAAAGGGATTATTGATGATAGCGAATCCTTAAGTAAACTAAACTTTAGGTATGGGAGGCAATGCAGTAGAGTAAACACTGATTTCTATGTACCAGTATGTAGAACCGGTTTAGCAAGTGCTTCACCTATAAATAAAATGTCTAAACTTTGGAATTCTGTAAATCAAATAGTACAACTTGATTTTAGTTATAGCTTAGGCACATTAAAATATATAATTGAAGAAATTATAAAAAACTCTATGATGAATCATATCTGAGCTACGCCGTTTATTTTATTTTTATTTTTACTTTTTACTTATTTTTTATTTTTTAATTTTTTACTAAAAATTTTTTTAAAAATTACTTATAATTTTTATTTTTTAATTTTTACTTAATTTAATAAATTATCTTTCCTTTTAGTTCTTTTATTTTAGGTTTTTCTTCTTTATTATTTTTTAATCAATCATTTGTATATTATATATTATTGTAATAAGGGATAATTTAATTTGCTATATTATTTTAAAGAATAAGTAATATTTGTATTTTATCTTTTATTATTACTAAAGTTATACATTATGATTATGTTATATTATGATGTAAGAATTGAATTTATGACCACCTGTAATTGGGCCTTTGCCTGTTGGTGGGCGATGTAAATAAATAAATTTCATATATAGGTAAGTGAAAGTAAAAATACAGGAAGGCCAGGAGTCACTAAACTCATTTTTGTGTTTGAAAAATAATATACAATACTAATACTGAACGAACTGACAAACTTTATTCAACTTTGTATTCTTAAAAATCTTATTGATGACAATCAGATCAAATTTTATTCAGGGACAGCCATAATGCCATTATTCCATAAATAGTTTCCACCATTTTTTGAAATAGAAAGATTTTTATAGCCACTAATAATTAATACCGAAAAGAAATCCAAAAAGCAAATCGTATATCCTAGGGATAAGCAAGTCCTTAAATTGATTGGTTACACCAAGATTTACAACTAAGTAACTTTGCCAATCTGACATGAGGAGAGAAGCACGATATTAATTAGAGCCACAAAAGTTTATGGGAGCTTTTGTAATGAAACTTCTTAGAGGCCGGCCGGTTCAATATTTCCTTCCAGAAATAATTTCTCATCCACAGGTACTTCCTTATCCGTCTTACTTCCCCTGAACTTGAGGACACTTCATTCAAGAAATATCTTATAAATATTAAGGCGTAGGTATTTCGGGATTAATAAACATTGTCAAATGTAGACGATCTTGTACTGGAACGGCCTTTATTGGTTTTTAAATGTTTTATGGGAATCGATCTATAAGATAAAGGCTAAAACTCTCTAAATTATTAGATTCACAAGATAAACAATTGCTCAATATAATAAAATGCTAAATAACTCAAGTTTTAACAAAGCTACGAAATAAATTTACTTTAAATTACAAACTTATAATTATTACATTTAATTCTACATGAACTACTGGGCCAGACAGCTCGCTTTTTATGTATTCATATTTTATATGTAGAAATGACAGACAGCCAGTATTTGTTTTTTACTTTCACTTACCTGTATATGAAATATATAGTAAGTGGAAGTATTGTGATCGTGAAAAATTTCGACTTAATTCTACACGTTTTGGGGTCGCCTGAGTCAAATTAACCAAGTCCCGCGAAATGGTCTGTGTGTGTGTGTGTATGTAAACAGACTAGCTCAAAAACTATAAACCGTGCGAACCTGAAATTGGGTATTTCGTTTATGTATACGCCCGCGATGTAACAGCAAAAATTTCATCAAAATTACTCAAAGGGAGGGGGTACTTTATTTAATAACTTTTTAAGTTTTTTTCGATTTTCTCAAAAACGGCTATAACGATTTTGATTAAACTGAGTATTTGATCTATTTATATGCCCGAGATATGACTGTAAAAATTTCATCAAAATTGATTAACCGGAGGGGGGGGGGGGACATTACTTAATAAATTTTGTATCATTTTCACGTGTTTTATTTATTAACTCAAAAAAAGTTTTAACGATTTTGATCAAACTGGGTATTTAATGTATGTATATGCCAATGATGCGATAGCCAACATTATATCAAAATTGATCAACCGGAGGGGGGACTTTACTTAATAAATTTTGTATCATTTTCACGCTTTTTTTTTATTTACTCAAAAAAGGCTTTAACGATTTTGATCAAACTGGGTATTTGATGTATGTATATGCCAAAGATGTGATAGCCAACACTTCATCAAAATTGGTCAAACGGAGCGGGAACTTTATTTCATAATTTTTTTTTTCCAATTTTTACCTTTTTTCGATGATCTCAAAAACGGCTTTAACTATTTTTATCAAATTCGTTATGTCTAATGAAAATTAGGTGTTCTTTAATATCAGGTAAGCTTTATCATTATTAAAATGTTCTGAGGGGGCTTTTTTTGGGAGGGGGGGGTTGGGGCCTTTTTTGTTTGTTTGTTTCCTATAAAGTACCTTTGTTTTTGTTTATAATGAGAAACTAACTGCCTCTCGTTACGCCTGGAAATAAAAAATGGCTAAATATGAGATATGATAAAAATAAAAAAAAACATATAGAGGAGAAATAAAGAAAAATATTCAGTCAACTCATAACACTCGTTGATCCCACGCATGCGGAGTATGCCTGTAATGACAGACCATTGTTCATAATTAAAGCCGTTCTGTTCATTTGAGAAGTGGCAATTAACAAAACGCATTAATTTCTAATCTAAGTAAGTTGGTAAGTGAAAGTTTTGTGTTGCGAGCACGCACCAGATTTTTCATTATAGTAGATGACTATGTAACAGAAAATACCTAAAGTATTAAAAAAAATGAATCTGTTATCAAATGCTTTATTTTCATGAAATTATTATTATTCTTGACCATACGTGAATAATCAATCAATAGTGTAATTCCTTTTGATGAATTTAGGCACCCTTTTTTTTTTATTTAGCATCATTGTAGAAATTTTAAAAGGAGTATAAGAAGTATATATCAAATCAAAGCGCACAATAGGCCCAACGAGGCCGCAGTGTACATGCCACTAGCAAAAAAAAAAAGAAAAATGTGTTGATTTAAAATAAAATTAGCAGCATGAGTTGACCGCATCTTTTTGACGGATGAGAGCATCATACAAGGCCGAATATATCAAGATCCTAATTTAGCTTGCTGTCATGACTATTAGTCTTAATAGACAAAAATTACAGCTGCGTTAAATTCCATTATTTATCAAAACATAACGACTAGATTAAACAGCAATTTGCTACGAGATCAACTAAAAATAGTGCCTATTGGCAGTGATTTTGTTTCTGTGAAATTAAAGTAAAAATGCGGGTAATGTATTCCAAAATCGACATATCGTTATTTTATTAGATTTCCAAATTAATTGAAATATTAAATACCAGATATCCTCCAACTGACTGAGGGTTAAGTTCCTAAACAAAGGGGGGTATCGTTATTTTATTAGATTTCCAAATTAATTGAAATATTAAATACCAGATATCCTCCAACTGACTGAGGGTTAAAACCTAAACACATTTTAACAGAGTGTAGAACTAAGGACACGAACAGAGAACTTTTTTATAAGCCTCTTATCTTTCACACTGCAGAAAAAAGTATAACCTATAAACTTTTGAACTCAGACATACGAATCTGTTTAATAGAATTTTGCGATATTCAGCGATATACCATATGCCGATGACGATCGTATTAATTGATGTCTTTAGAAAAAAAAAAAAAATGTATAGAAATGGATTCATTTAAAACTAAATGTTGATTGAAGGGTCTAATTTCAGAAGCTATCAGTCAGATTTAAAAATTCGTTTCACGTTAAGATGGACAGCTCATCTAAAGAGGCTATGATTAGGATTTAATCCTGCAAATACCCACAGGTATTACGATCGTCCAACTTTCCGTGAATACCATTTGCAACATTAATAAATGAATCGAAGGGGCTAACTTTGACATATATACATTGTACATATGTACAAGAAATTCATTGAAACTGAGACATTGAACTGTATAAGACTGATAGAACAAAGGACAGCAATATTTTGCCTCATCTACATCACATTGCAGAGAAAACCATTAAATAGTGCCTACTTATACCATATAGTTTTTAACTTTTCGTTTGAACTTCCCTTAAATTTTCTTTAAATTATTAAAAGCATTCCTTGTTCGTAAAAAGAAGGAAAATATATGTATAGTATAGCAAATTAGTGATATTCTTTACAAATAATTTTGCTATACTATTTGACTAACCATATGCACTTGAACATGTGTCTAAAATAAGGATATAAATTTAGTGAGACACAGCTCGTCGTTGCTAATGAGTTGTACAACCATGTGCAACGTACTTTCACACTTGCTTTAATTATACAAAATGAGGGATAGATATAATAAATATATTAGCGGAGTGTCAAATGTATAAAACTGGGAAAATATGGCAGCAAAAGGCCCTTCTTGCCAAATATTGTATAGGAATTTTAACCGAAATAAACATAAAATATAAAATAGAATAATTTCATAAAAAAAAAGCATGAATAATATAAGTAAAATAAGGTTTCAAAATAAAAGAAAAAGAGACAATTCCATTGTTTATTCCATTTACATATGGGAATGGAGTTCCTTCAGTCCTGGAACTGAGATGCAATAGACCGAAAATCAATTCGTTCTGTAAACAAAGCCAATTGGTTTTCTTCCTTTTCTTTCTGGAGAAAGTAGTTCCAGATTTACAAAATTAATGGATATCCGCAATTTCGCTGGCACAAACAGACGATGGAGAACGCATTGGAACAAACACCATTCATCTTCCAAAAAGAAATAATTTAGGGAAGAAGGAAAATGGCAAAGATCCAAATAAGATTACCATCATATCCACAAAGAATTAGAATTCAAACACATTTCTATATTATTACCTCCTTTACGTATAAGATTTCATTAATATTGTCTAATACTTAAACATACCGTAACTATGTAACAAAATATAGATCTGCAGTAATTAATAAAATATATACTATCCCTTAGACCACTAATAGGTTTCTACTTTATTGTTTGCTTTTTATTTTAATCACGTAAACATTAAAATTACTTATAATGCTAGTTTCTAAAATATTAAAATCGAAACATAAATTTGCATGTTGAATCAACGAACAGATACGACTTTCATCACAGATTTATATATTCTTGTTTTAGGAGGGCAGATTTGAATCCTTTCAGGCAAAAGACATGAGAGATTTATGCCACTGAACAAATATACTTCCTTTCTTGTTAACTATCTTTCATCATAAACATTAATTTTTGTAGTATTGAAAGAGAGAAAATAATATAAACTCGGGGACTACAATAATGCATCACTTAAATATTTCTTAAAAAACATAATTTTTTTTGATACATTAACTTTATATTGCTAACTTTTCTATTATGATTGCTTAGAGGAGGATCAAAATGGACTATCATTATTTAAACACAGATTTACCCAGCATTTTAGTTTCTTTTATTGCATTGCTATCTCCTCTATTTCCATTTAAGTTTTCTTTCCAGTTCTGCAATTTATGTCATAAAAAAAATTCGTTTTTATCTTTTGTGATAAGAAATAGATTAAGGAAGGTTTTTTTTATGAAGATGAGGAAATGATAGCAGTGACTTTAAACCAGTTCAGTTAATGAAAAATCGCCTTCCGGCTAATCCTTCTGTTGATTCCAGGAGAAAGAGGCAATATCACGAAAATGGAATCTATCACAGAAAACTGAGAGACTAATCAAGGCTCTGATGAAACTAAAAAAAAAAGTTTTCCCCTTCGCATCCTTTTCAGTTAATCGAGCCTTGAAAGAGATAACAAACACTCAACGGTTTCCTTTCAGTTAAGTTCGTGTCCACATTAACGGGACCTTTACAGCGCATAATTAAATAAGTTGACTAAATTATTTTTAAAATATCAATAAGAAATTTATGAGGTCTAAATTAAAAAGAAATGAGAACAGAAAACAAGAAAATATATAGAAATGACGACACAAAAGTGTGACAACACCAGATCACGCAGGAGAGGTAACAGAAAGCTAAGATAAGAGAGCATATATCGCAAGCATTTGTTCATCCGAATTCTACCTGGTTTGAAAACATAAAGAAAACATATATCGATGGCCGGCAAAATATGCCGGTGAATGAAAAGGACCCGTTGGGTTTTCCTATCCCTTTTGAGCGAGCCTAGCGAGCGGAAGGCGAAAGCTAAGACGTAATAAAGCTATTCAAGGCCCTGTTGTAGAAAAAAAAGTTTTTTCTGTCGCATGTTTTACTTAAAAAGGGCCTTGATAGATCTCAGTTTAACGATATCTCAGCGGGCTACCTATATCGTGTTCTAATCGGTACGTTTTTCCAACAATTAATTATTAAACTATAATTATCCCTTTCATATTCAATGCTCTTGTAACGAAGGTTTCGAACCTAAGACCTTTAGCGAAGGATTTCAGAACCTTTCTCATTAACTACCTACCGCTTCCTCGGGGTAATTTTAAAATAAATCTAAAATGTAAAGATAATTTCCTAGTATTGAGTAACGGCATATCTTAATAACATAGACTGTCTCGAGGGAACGCTGAGGAACAACAAAAGAAGAAACCTCGTTCGAATTCGCCCCCTTTTTTAGTTTGTTAATTTATTTCTCCCGGTTCGATACCGCGGAATGGTAAATAAATACTGAACCAACTTTTTACGGCTGCCCGCTGGTAAACGAGAAATAAAGACTTTTATGTGCTCGTCTGTTTCTCTTCTTGACCGCCATTTGTTACTCACCCCTCCTGGAGCATCCTGCTTGATAGAATGTGGTTATTTTAAATTTCTTCATATTTAACAGAGATCAAAGTATTAGCAATTTAATAATTGGTGAAAATTGATAGTTAAGAAAACTTTAAAAATGAATAAGAGATTACATATACACATAAGAGATTACATATTCAATTTTTTATACATAAGAGATTAAATAATAATTTTAATTTATTTCCTTACGTAATTTGTTTAAAAATTCTTTATTTATATTTCGCTTCAACCCCAGTGGACAATCTTTAAATTCAGTTGTAATATTTGTTTGTTTATAGGAAGTCTCAAAGCTCTTTGGTTTTATTTTCCTTTTACTCAAGGATCTCTTCTAGAGTTAATTCTTCTATCAGGAGTTATTTCCTATGTTTCCTTTTCGTTATTTTTTATTCCTATTCCTAATTCCCATTTATTTTCACACTAATTTTTTGATGTGTATTTAAGAAAATTAAAATTTGTAATAATTTTTTTTTCTTTACAATATCAAATGATGCAATTTCTTGCAATAAAACTTCAAAACGTGCAATTTCGTGCAGTAAACCCCAAAACGTGCAATTTCGTGCAGTATAAAACTTCATTAAAACATCCCATTAGGCTTGATTCGGATAAGTAACTTGAATTCGCTTTATTCCGACTTTCCAATAAAAAGATGCAATTGCACGGGAATCCGAGCGCCAGTTTTAACCTACCATCCTTTAGACTCTTCTAATTCGGATGCAGCCGTATGAAATACTCTATAGTACTTATTTAATAACTGAATAAAATTAATTTAACTTTCTTTAGGAATTAAAGCTTGTTTGTAATAAGAGGATTTCCTTGAAATTTGAAATGGAGGGATCTAATGGAGTTATTTAGCATTTGAACATTGATTTCAGCAGGAAAAATGATTAGAAAACTCAATAAGTATAATGAAATAAAAATAAATAATCGAACAAAATTTTGTAATAAGTGGCTTTCATAAGGACATACCTTATATATTACGTTAAAAAATATCTAAATTTCTAAGACTTAATTGCTACCAATTAAAAAAAAATCTTTTTTGATTACCAACTCCGACTTAAGTTAAACTGATGCTTTCATCGGACGTGACAACTACTCCTTTTTTAACTAACCTTACATTCCTAACAATAATGAGTTTATTCACCAAAACTCGTCCTTGTAGCAAAGAAAAATCGTATAAAGGCTTACAAAGAATTCTCTTTTCTTGTAAAAATTAAGAACGTATAAAAATAACATGGAATTGATCGAAAATATGCAGTAGAAAAAATCTGTATAGTTACACTAGAAAAAATCTGGTGCGTGCGTGCAACACACAACTTTCACTTACCAACTTACTTAGATAAGAAATTAATGCCTTTTGTTAATGTCACCTCTCAAAGTTACACATTTTCCACTTTCATTTCTTATTTTTGTTTTCATTTGCTCTATAAGCCCCTCAGAACATTTTTATAATGATAACGCTTACCTGATATTAAATAACACTCACTTTTCAACATGACGAATATGAAGAAAATCGTTAAAGCCGTTTTTGAGATAATATAAAAATTAGAAAAAAATTTATTAAGTAAAGTCCCCCCTCCGGTTGATCAATTTGGATGAAATGTTGGCTATCAAATATTTGGCAAATACATACATCAAATACCCAGTTTGATCAAAATCGTGAAAACCGTTTTTGAGTAAATAAAAAAAACACGTGAAAATGATACAAAATTTATTAAGTAAAGTCCCCCCTCCGGTTGATCAATTTGGATGAAATGTTGGCTATCATATCTTTGTCATATACATACATCAAATACCCAGTTTGAACAAAATCGTGATAGCCGTTTTTGAGTAAATAAAAAAAACACGTGAAAATGATACAAAATTTATTAAGTAAAGTCCCCCCTCCGGTTGATCAATTTTGATGAAATTCTGGCTATCACATCTTTGGCATATACATACATCAAATACCCAGTTTGATCAAAATCGTGAAAGCCGTTTTTGATTAAATAAAAAAAACACCTGAAAATGATACAAAATTTACTAAGTAAAGTCCCCCCTCCGGTTGATCAATTTGGATGAAATTCTGGCTATCACATCTTTGGCATATACATACATTAAATACCCAGTTTGATCAAAATCGTGAAAGCCGTTTTTGAGTAAATAAAAAAAAACACGTGAAAATGATACACTATTTATTAAGTAAAGTCCCCCCTCCGGTTGTTCAATTTCGATGAAATTTTTACAGTCATATCTCGGGCATATAAATAGATCAAATACTCAGTTTAATCAAAATCGTTAGAGCCGTTTTTGAGAAAATCGAAAAAAACTTAAAAAGTTATTAAATAAAGTACCCCCTCCCTTTGAGCAATTTTGATGAAATTTTTGCTGTCACATCGCGGGCATATACATACACTAAATACTCAATCTCAGGTTCGCACGGTTTATAGTTTTTGAGCTAGTCTGTTCACACACACACACACACACACACAGACACACAGACACACACACACACACACACACACACACACACACACAGACCATTTCGCGGGACTTGGTTAATTGGACTCAGGGGACCCCAAAACGTGTATTTCCGTTGAAAACCGGAAGTCGAAATTTTTCACGATCGCAATACTTCCACTTACTATATATTTCATATATAGGTAAGTGAAAGTAAAAAATCTGGTGCGTGCGCGCAACACAACTTTCACTTACCAACATACTTAGATTAGAAATTAATGCGTTTTGTTAATTGCCACTTCTCAAATGAACAGAACAGTTTAATTATAACGCATTGGTTTGTCATTAAAGGCGTACGGCGCATGCGTGAGCTCAAGGTGTTTTATGAGTTGACGGAATATTTTTCTTTTTTTCTCCTGTATATGTTTACTTGATTTTCTTCATATATGATATTTAGCCATTTCTTATTTTCAAGCGTGATGAGAGACAGTTAATTTCTCAATATAAACTAAAACAAAGGTACTTTATAGAAAAACAAAAAAAGCCCCTTCCCCATTTAAGCCCCCTCAGAACATTTTAATAATGATAAAGCTTACCTGATATTAAATAACAACTAATTTTCATTAAACATAACGAATTTGATAAAAATCGTTAAAGCCGTTTTTGAGATAATCGATCAAAAAGGTAAAAAAAATGGACAAAATTTATTAAGTAAAGTCCCCCCTCCTGTTGATCAATTTTTATGATATTTTTACAGTCATATCTCGAGCATATAAATACATCAAATACCAAGTTTGATCAAAATCGTGAAAGGCGTTTTTGAGTAAATAAAAAAAAACACGTGAAATTGATACAAAATTTATTAAGTTAAGTCCCCCCTCCGGTTGTTCAATTTTGATTAAATTTTTACAGTCATATCTCCGGCATATAAATAGATCAAATACTCAGTTTAATCAAAATCGTTAGAGCCGTTTTTGAGAAAATTGAAAAAAACTTAAAAAGTTACTAAATAAAGTACCCCCTCCCTTTGAGCAATTTTGATTAAATTTTTGCTGTCACATCGCGGGCATATACATACACTAAATACCCAATCTCAGGTTCACACGGTTTATAGTTTTTGAGCTAGTCTGTTCACACACACACACACACACACACACACACACACACAGACACACACACACACACACAGACCATTTCGCGGGACTTGGTTAATTGGACTCAGGGGACCCCAAAACGTGTATTTCCGTTGAAAACCGGAAGTCGAAATTTTTCACGATCGCAATACTTCCACTTACTATATATTTCATATATAGGTAAGTGAAAGTATTGCGATCGTGAAAAATTTCGACTTCCGGTTTTCAACGGAAATACACGTTTTGGGGTCCCCTGAGTCGAAATGACCAAGTCCCGCGAAATGGTCTGTGTGTGTGTGTGTCTGTGTGTGTGTCTGTGTGTGTGTGTGTGTGTGAACAGACTAGCTCAAAAACTATAAACCGTGCGATCCTGAAATTGGGTATTTAGTGTAAGTATATGCCCGCGATGTGACAGCATAAATTTCATCAAAATTACTTAAAGGGAGGGGGTACTTTACTTAATAACTTTTTAGGTTTTTTTCGATTTTCTCAAAAACGGCTCTAACGATTTTGATTAAACTGAGTATTTGATCTATTTATATGCCTGAAATATGACTGTAAAAATTTCATCAAAATTGATCAACCGGAGAGGGGACTTTACTTAATAAATTTTGTATCATTTTCACATGTTTTTTTTATTTACTCAAAAACGGTTTTAACGATTTTGATCAAACTTTGTATTTGATGTATTTATATGCCAAAGATGTGATAACCAACATTTCATCACAATTGATCAACCGGAAGGGGGACTTTACTTAATAAATTTTGTATCATTTTCATGTGTTTTTTTTTTTTTACTCAAAAACGGTTTTAACGATTTTGATCAAACTTGGTATTTGATGTATATATATGCCCGAGATATGACTGTAAAAATTTCATCAAAATTGATCTACGGGAGGGGGGACTTTACTTAATAAATTTTGTATCATTTTCACGGTTTTTTTTTTTATTTACTCAAAAACGGCTTTAACGATTAACAAAAATAAGATATGAATGTAGAAAAATGTGTGACTTTGGGAAATGATATTTAGCAAAACACGTCAATTTCTAATCAAAGTAAGTTGGTAAGTGAAAGTTGTGTGTTGCGCGCACGCACCAGATTTTTTATTTACTCAATAGCGGTTTTTTAACGATTTTGATCAAACTTGGTATTTGATGTATTTATATGCCCGAGATAAGACTGTAAAAATTTCATCAAAATTGATCAACAGGGGGGGCGACTTTACTTAATAAATTTTGTCCATTTTTTTACTTTCACTTACCTATATATGAAATATATAGTAAGTGGAAGTATTGCGATCGTGAAAATTTTCGACTTCCGGTTTTCAACGGAAATACACGTTTTGGGGTCCCCTGAGTCAAAATAACCAAGTCCCGCGAAATGGTCTGTGTGTGTGTGTGTCTGTGTGTGTGTCTGTGTGTGTGTGTGTGTGTGAACAGACTAGCTCAAAAACTATAAACCGTGCGAACCTGAAATTGGGTATTTAGAGTATGTATATGCCCGCGATGTGACAGCAAAAATTTCATCAAATTTGCTCAAAGGGAGGGGGTACTTTACTTAATAACTTTTTAAGTTTTTTTCGATTTTCTCAAAAACGGCTCTAACGATTTTGATTAAACTGAGTATTTGATCTATTGATATGCCCGAGATATGACTGTAAAAATTTCATCAAAATTGATCAACCTGAGGGGGGACTTTACTTAATAAATTTTGTATCATTTCCACGTGTTTTTTTTATTTACTCAATAACGGTTTTAACGATTTTGATCAAACTTGGTATTTGATGTATTTATATGCCCGAGATATGACTGTAAAAATTTCATCAAAATTGATCAACAGGAGGGGGGACTTTACTTAATAAATGTTGTCCAATTTTTACCTTTTTGATCGATTATCTCAAAAACGGCTTTAACGATTTTTATCAAATTCGTTATGTTTAATGAAAATTAGTTGTTATTTAATATCAGGTAAGCTTTATCATTATTAAAATGTTCTGAGGGGGCTTAAATGGGGAAGGGGCTTTTTTTGTTTTTCTATAAAGTACCTTTGTTTTACTTTATATTGGGAAATTAACTGTCTCTCATCACGCTTAAAAATAAGAAACGGCTAAATATGATATATGAAGAGAATCAAGTAAACATATACAGGAGAAAAAAAGAAAAATATTCCGTCAACTCATAAAACACCTTGAGCTCACGCATGCGCCGTACGCCTTTAATGACAAACCAATGCGTTATAATTAAACTGTTCTGTTCATTTGATAAGTGGCAATTAACAAAACGCATTAATTTCTAATCTAAGTAAGTTGGTAAGTGAAAGTTGTGTGTTGCGCGCACGCACCAGATTTTTTACCTTTTTGATCGATTATCTCAAAAACGGCTTTAACGATTTTTATCAAATTCGTTATGTTTAATGAAAATTAGTTGTTATTTAATATCAGGTAAGCTTTATCATTATTAAAATGTTCTGAGGGGGCTTAAATGGGGAAGGGGCTTTTTTTGTTTTTCTATAAAGTACCTTTGTTTTAGTTTATATTGAGAAATTAACTGTCTCTCATCACGCTTAAAAATAAGAAATGGCTAAATATGATATATGAAGAAAATCAAGAAAACATATACAGGAGAAAAGAAGAAAAATATTCCGTCAACTTATAAAACACCTTGAGCTCACGCATGCGCCGTACGCCTTTAATGACAAACCAATGCGTTATAATTAAACTGTTCTATTCATTTGAGAAGTGGCAATTAACAAAACGCATTAATTTCTAATCTAAGTAAGTTGGTAAGTGAAAGTTGTGTGTTGCGCGCACGCACCAGATTTTTACTTTCACTTACCTATATATGAAATATATAGTAAGTGGAAGTATTGCGATCGTGAAAATTTTCGACTTCCGGTTTTCAACGGAAATACACGTTTTGGGACCCCCTGAGTCGAAATAACCAAGTCCCGCGAAATGGTCTGTGTGTGTGTGTGTGTGTGTGTGTGTATGTGAACAGACTAGCTCAAAAACTATAAACCGTGGGAACCTGAAATTAGGTATTTAGTGTAGGTATATGCCCGCGATGTGACAGCAAAAATTTCATCAAAATTGCTCAAAGGGAGGGGGTACTTTATTTAATAACTTTTTACGTTTTTTTCGATTTTCTCAAAAACGGCTCTAACGATTTTGATTAAACTGAGTATTTGATCTATTTATATGCCCGAAATATGACTGTAAAAATTTCATCAAAATTGATTAACCGGAGGGGGGACTTTACTTAATAAATTTTGTATCATTTCCACGTGTTTTTTTTATTTACTCAAAAACGGTTTTAACGATTTTGATCAAACTTGGTATTTGATGTATTTATATGCCCGAGATGTGACTGTAACAATTTCATCAAAATTGATCTACGGGAGGGGGGACTTTACTTAATAAATTTTGTACCATTTTCACATGTTTTTTTTATTTACTCAAAAACGGTTTTAACGATTTTGATCAAACTTGGTATTTGATGTATTTATATGCCCGAGATATGACTGATGATCTAATCTAATTTCTAATCTAAGTAAGTTGGTAAGTGAAAGTTGTGTGTTGCGCGCACGCACCAGATTTTTTTTAATCTGTCTGTAAAAATTATATAATAACTAGGTGGACCCGTGCGAAGCACTTCGCACGAAAATTTGTATCACATTTTACTTCTAGGTTTAACATAACTATGAAATGAACTTTTTTTTTTTTTTTGCCAGTTCTTACCCCTCCCCCTCCCCCAACTATAAGGTGAATTTTTTTTTCTACAGCAAGGAAGAATAAATTATTTTTCTATTGAATAGTTAAGGAAGAACTTCATTTTCTGACGTTTTTCTTTACAAAAGTTTCCTGTAATCTTCCTGGAATATATGAAATCACTAAGAATGTTGCATAGTCGTGGAAATTAATCTTTCTACATTCTGATTTTAACTTCCCTACTGATTTTGTTTTTTCAAAAACAGTTCATAAGATGCTTTTTACGCTTATTTTTCTGACAATGGAGAGGAGATAATACATATTAAGATTTTTCTAAGTGGTAAGAACGACATCAAATAGGTTTCTATCCATGGAGAGGCAACAAAACAATAAGTAGCCTCGTGAAGCTGAGGGGCCTAACCCACCAAAACCAAAGTTTTAGAGGTGTTAGACGCCTGGCCCAAAAACGTGGAACGTGTATGTGTCATAAAGCCCGCGTAGAAACCATTGAAATTCATTTTTCTTATTTCGATACTTTAGTTTTCTGAAATTCCCGTTATAAAAAAGATAAGTTAATAAAACCAAAGTTCTAATGAATCACTATGTTACTATGAATCACCATTACAGTCATGGGCGGATCCAGCCGATTGTAAAGGGGGGGGCTGCATCCTAATGGGGGGAGGCTGCAGCCCCACAGCCCTTCATTTGGATCTGCCGATCAGCTTTTTCACCTTCCCACAACTGAAATTCTACCTGTTCTGCGCATTTTTGTTCTTTAACTTGCTTCCTTACTTTAAGGAAAATCAAATTCTATCTTTAAATGACGAAAATTTTTCCAAATGGAGGGGCTCCAGCCCCCATAGCACCCCCCCTCCTCTCAGTTCCGCCAATGACTATAGTAGACTCCTGATTATCCCTCCTCGTCGGAACGGATACATTGCCGTTTAAGTGAATGAGCCGGTCAATCCGGAAAAGTGTATAAAAAATCTGGTGCGTGCTCGCAACACACAACTTTCACTTACCAACTTACTTAGATTAGAAATTAATGCGTTTTGTTAATTGCTACTTCTCAGATGATCAGAACGGCATTAATTATGAACAAACGTCTGTCATTAGCGTACTCCGCATTATTTTTTTCATATCTCATATTTAGCCATTTCTTATATTTAGGCGTAACGAGAGACAGTTAATTTCTCCATATAAACAAAACCAAAGGTACTTTATAGGTAATAAAAAACCAAACAAACAAAAAAGGCCCCTACACCATTTAAGCCCCCTCAGAACAATTTAATAATGATAAAGCTTACCTGACATTAAAAAACACCTAATTTTCATTAAACATGACGAATTTGATAAAAATCGTTAAAGCCGGGTTTGAGATCATCGAAAAAAAGGTAAAAATTGGAAAAAACATTAAGAAATAAAGTGCCCCCTCCGTTTGACCAATTTTGATGAAATGTTGCCTATCACATCTTTGGCATATACATACATCAAATACCCAGTTTGATCAAAATGGTTAAAGCCTTTTTTGAGTAAATAAAAAAAACACGTGAAAATGATACAAAATTTATTAAGTAAAGTCCCCCCTCCCTTGCATCAATTTTGACGAAATGTTGGCTATCACATCTTTGGCATATACATACATCAAATACCCAGTTTGATCAAAATGGTTAAAGCCTTTTTTGAGTAAATAAAAAAAAAAAACGTGAAAATGATACAAAATTTATTAAGTAAAGTCCCCCCTCCCTTGCATCAATTTTGACGAAATGTTGGCTATCACATCTTTGGCATATACATACATCAAATACCCAGTTTGATCAAAATGGTTAAAGCCGTTTTTGAGTAAATAAGAAAAACACGTGAAAGTGATACAAAATTTATTAAGTAAAGTCCCCCCTCCCTTGCATCAATTTTGACGAAATGTTGGCTATCACATCTTTGGCATATACATACATCAAATACCCAGTTTGATCAAAATCGTTAAAGCCGTTTTTGAGTAAATAAAAAAAACACGTGAAAGTGATACAAAATTTACTAAGTAAAGTCCCCACTCCGGTTAATCAATTTTGATGAAATTTTTACAGTCATATCTCAGGCATATTAATACATCAAATATCAAGTTTAATCAAAATCATTAGAGCCGTTTTTGAGAAAATCGAAAAAAACTTAAAGAGTTATTAAATAAAGTACCCCCTCCCTTTGTGCAATTTTGATGAAATTTTTGCTGTCACATCGCGGGCATATACCTACACTAAATACCCAATTTCAGGTTCGCACGGTTTATAGTTTTTGAGCTAGTCTGTTCACACACACACACACACACACACACAGACACACACACACACACACAGACCATTTCGCGGGACTTGGTCATTTGGACTCAGGGGACCCCAAAACGTGTATTTCCGTTGAAAAACGGAAGTCGAAAATTTTCACGATCGCAATACTTCCACTTACTATATATTTCATATATAGGTAAGTGAAAGTAAAAAAACAGCAAAATATATTATTATAACTTCTATATTTCGATAAAACCCAAATGCAACACACAACCTATTGTACAAAGGCTGTATAGTTATTAATTAAAGAAACCTTTTTTGGACCAATTTTATTTAACAATTTAAGAAAATTTACACTATCAATCTATTCAGTTTTCACAAATCTTTTATTTTTTTCCGTTTATACGCACCTTAATGTCGACTGACGAAATTTCTTGTCAAAATATAGGAAGATATTTCTTCTTTAATGAAATGAATGGAGGATACGGATTTTGTTTTAAGATCAATTTTACTTCGAAGAGATTTGTTTTACTGAAGTTCGGTAAAAAATAAAAAAAATTCGTGCGTGCGCGCAACACACAACTTTCACTTACCAATTACACATGCATGGGCTCAACGTGTTTTATGAGTTGACTGAATATTTTTTTTTTTTCTCCTCTAAAATGTTGGCTATCACATCTTTGGCATTTATATACACCAAATACCCAGTTTGATTAAAATCGTTGAAGCCGTTTTTGAGTAAATAAAAAAAACACGTGAAAATGATACAAAATTTATTAAGTAAAGTACCCCCTCCGTTTAACCAATTTTGATGAAATGTTGGCTATCACATCTCTGGCATATATATACATCAAATACCCAATTTGATCAAAATCGTTGAAGCCGTTTTTGAGTAAATAAAAATAACAGGTGAAAATGATACAAAATTTATTAAGTAAAGTCCCCCCTCCGGTTGATCAATTTTGATGAAATTTTTAGTCATATCTCGGGCATATCAATACATCAAATACTCAGTTTAATCAAAATTGTTGGAGCCGTTTTTGAGAAAACCAAAAAAATGTAAAAAGTTATTAAATAAAGTACCCCTCTGGGCAATTTTGATGAAATTTTTGCTGTCACGTCGCGGGCATATACATATAATAAATACCTAATTTCAGGTTCGCACGGTTTATAGTTTTTGAGCTAGTCTGTTCACACACACACGCACACGCACGCGGACGCGCACGCGCCCGCACACACACACACACACACACACACACACACACACACACACAGTCCATTTCGCGGGACTTGGTTATTTGAACTCAGGGGACCCCAAAACGTGTATTTCCGTTGAAATCCGGAAGTGGAAATTTTTCACGATCGCAATACTTCCCCTTACTATATATTTCATATCTAGGTAAGTGAAAGTATAAAACAAAAGACTTTATGCCTACATTTTAATTTATTTAAGATCTATCGAACCGCAACATAATACAAATATTAATAAAAATTTTTATTGAGAATATAACAAAATTATAAATGTTTTTAAGGATTTTAAAAAGAATTTTTATCTTTTACAGCGTCCATCGGTTTATCCGAAGAGTCGGTTAAACGGAAACCGGTAAAGTGGGAGTATACTGTAATTGCTAAATGTGAGAGTACAATTTTCCAACGCTACAATTAAGTCTAAATCAGACGAAACAACATTTTTAGAACCTAAACACGACAGGTCCTAGCATTTGCTGTAACGTAATACAATAAGTAGTTGACCACGTGCGGCGGAGGAGCCTAACCCAGGCGTTATCTCAGAAATGATAGGTTTTAGGGCTTTAAAACGCATACCCCAGTTTAGTTCTAAAGAACTAAACTGGGTCTTAATGCTCGTATCGCAATCCATAAAACCCAATTTTATTCGTTTCGATCCGTTGAGTCAGTACGTTTTGGTCGATATTTTATTTTGGACCAAAAAATGAACACTGAGAATGCAATTCGCAAAAGCTCCGTGAAATTCTGAATCCAACGATACCACATTCGTGGCATTTGAGCACGGTAGGACCTTATAATTGATGAAAAACCGATTTTTACGCTGTGTGAAATAATATATGTGGGATTATTCCAACGCACAGTGGTCAATAATTGCTTTTTGGTGGACATAAATCTGCCATTTCTACAATTTTACAGATAAATTGATGGGATCTTTTTTATGACCTTCTTAATGAAATTCAAAAACCAAGGAAACAATTCCCGTTAAGAATGTTTCGGTATAAGTGTCCTTTTTCTTACCCCAAACCAGGTTTCTTGTGTGTTAATAGATAGTTTTCGTTGGTATGCAAAAAAACATGGAAGAACTCAATATTTTTCAGAATTTTCTTTTTTATTTTTTTAGTCTGAGGGTGGGCTTTCATACCGCCGAGTATCCAAAAGAAAATTCAAATTTCATAGAAGTTATGGGGATTTTAAAAACAACTAAAAATTCTACATTAAACTCGATTTTCTCCTTTTAGAAATAAGATATCAATATACCGATTTCACTGAAAGTTTACATTCAACGGCTAGTATATTACGTATGAGCAATATGAATTTGGTTTGCTTATTAGGGTACAAAAGCAATTTATATACTACTTTTTTTTCAATAAAAACCGTTTTTCTCGGTTTCAAAGGGGAGCTCTCCGGAGTTATCACTGGGGTAATTTCTAGTCTTACTCATACTACGACCACATAAAAAGATCAGTTAAATTCACTTGCCCCTTTTTTAGAAAAGTATGTTTTGTATATGTTTACAGAAAAATTGGCAATGTTTGGCCCTGTAATCTGCTCTAAATGGTACAGGTACATTTACAAGCTCCTTCTAGTCTATTTCATAAAACGACTACACCTATAAATAAGGTTTTCACTTATAAATGTATATTGCGGTATAAAATTCTCAGTTAATTCGCCATATCAATTTACAGTCGTTAAAATGTTTGGACTATACTTTAGGGTGGACATTGCCATTTTTCTCGTATCAAAACAAGAAGGACTGAATCAGACTTGTAGTGCTATAGATTGTCTAGAGAAAACATAACTTTATCTTAAGTAAGGCAGACAAAGCCGATTAGCAACACAAGAACAGAGTCATACTGATTCTTTCCTAATTCCTTACCCTCCAATACAAAAATGCCTGAATAACTATAGGTAGAAAATTAATAAATATAAATATAGAATATAGAATATATAAATATAGAAAATAATAAGTGTTTGCAGGAAAAGTCATAAAATCTTATCCTTACGAGTGTAAATTGATATGACAAATTAACTGAGAATAAATAGGTTGGTTTTTCTTTTACAAAGAAAGTCTATATTTATTCGTTTTAAGTTTAATGAAGAGCAAATATGTATGTAATTTCAGCTATTCAGTAGTTTTTTCATCTCACCTAATCAACTAAAAAAGGGAAACAAACTTCTGTTTACTTGTTTATTCCATAACAGTACCACTTACTCTTATTCGATAACAGGTACTCAAGCAAGGTTTTCAATTAAGCTATTCAAAATTTTATACCGCAATATACATTTATTAGTGAAAAACTTATGTATAGGTGTAGTCGTTTTATGTTGTAGATTAGAAGGAGCTTGTAAATATACCTGTACCATTTAGAGCAGATTACAGGGCCAAACATTGCCAATTTTTCTGTAAACATATACAAAAAATACTTTTCTAAAAAAGGCGCAAGTGAATTTAACTGATCTTTTTATGTGGTCAAGTAAGACTAGAAATTACCCCAGTGATAACTCCGGGGAGCATCCCTTTGAAACCGAGAAAAACGGTTTTTATTGAAAAAAAAGTAGTATATAAATTGCTTTTGTACCCTAATAAGCAAACCAAATTCATGTTGCTCATACGTAATATACAAGCCGTTGAATGTAAACTTTCAGTGAAATCGGTATATTGATATCTTATTTCTAAAAGGAGAAAATCGAGTTTAATGTTGAATTTTTAGTTGTTTTTAAAATACCCAAAACTTCTATGCAATTTGAATTTTCTTTTGGATACTCGGTGGTATGAAAGCTCACCCTCAGACTAAAAAAATAAAAAAGCAAATTCTGAAAAATATTGAGTTCTTCCATGTTTTTTTGCATACTAACGAAAACTATCTATTAACACACAAGAAACCTGGTTTTGGGTAAGCAAAAAGGACACTTATACTGAAGCAATCTTAACGGGAATTGTTTCCTTGGTTTTTGAATTTCATTAAGAAGGTAATAAAAAAGATCCCATCAATTTATCTGTAAAATTGTGGAAATGACAGATTTATGTCCGCCAAAAAGCAATTATTGACCACTGTGCAACGGTATAAATTATAACCACTTAAAATAGTAGTATAAATTCATAAATAAATAATAAATATATAATAAAAATAAAAGTTATCAAATTCAACACCTCCAGGAAGTTCGAACGCCAAACAAAACCAAAATCGTTTGAAAAATTTAATTTGTTTTCAGAAATTAAAAACTTTTTATAAAAATATAGTTGTTTATGTATTTAATCGAATAATGCATATAAATATATATTAAATATTGCCTAATTCACATTCCGCACGTTTGAATAAAAGCCTCACGAAAATTTATTTCTTCCATAGGAATAGCCTCATACTGATACATTATGCAGTGACCCAACTTTGACATTAAGCTTAATGTCAACTTCGCCATTTAATATACCTCTTTCATGTGATATGTATCTACATTTGAAAGAAACCTAATATATCTTCCTTCCATAATAGGTCTAGTCCGCTACATAGAGGCTTGAGGCACTTTTAAATATGAACATCGTACAACAGCCATCTCCAATTCATGTTTACTTTACTTCTTTCAATTAATAAATTAGATACAGATAACTGTTAAGAAATAATTTATATTTTAACACTAATGTAGCTTTACTTTAGTTTTATTTACGAAAAATTATTATTCACAATGTCAGACAAACAATAAACACTCAAATTAACAACAACATTGCATAAAGTAACTATTAGTGACAGGCGCGGTTCCATAAAAAAATTTCGGGGGGGGGGGGATTGGACGGTATGAAAAAAAAAAAAAATTCCGTAAAAATAGCACACTTTATTTGCTTATGCTTATACATTAAGTTCATATACAAAATTCTGTATAAAAAATTCTAGTCAAAATTAAACTAAACTTCCCTAGAAAAGTTAGGGGTTAGAAAAGTTCGTAAAAGTTAGATGCGTAATTAATTTTTTTAATTCATCCAACTAATTTTTTTTGTCGAAATTTCGGGGGGGGATTGATCCCCAATATCCCCCCCCCTGGGACCGCCACTGATTAGTGACAACACTTATGAAAAATAATTTTATGCTTCCAAGTACAGAGCAAGACTAAGCTACTAGTCCATTCCTTCTTATATTTAGTCTGAAATCGAACATTTTAGAAGTCCGTAGAAGGTTTTGGAAACATCCAGAACATGTACTAAAATAATTATGCAGCTGTTCCAACAAAAAGTCTTTTCAATCTAAACAGAAAAAATCATTTGTTTAGCCTTACAATATTTATAAAATTGGCATCACAAGTGAATCTATCCACTTTTCAATGAAAATTCTTCCAAAATACCAGTAGATATTAAATAATCATCTTAGATTAGGGGGACCATAACGATTTTCGTTTTTCTTTTTCTTTAATGATTTCCCGGAAGCTGATATGAATGTTGTTCGTATATAAAAGTATTTTTATATTATATTTTTTCTGTCTTTGCTATGAATAGATTTCTGTTATTATATATCAATCGATTTACTTTATTGTGTAAAGAACGAAAATGATACTGCCGGTTGTATTGAAAAACCAAAAGACGGTGTAAAGAAGGCCAGAAAAAAAATAATTAGGAATAATATAGTCAGATTGTTTTTAGCGTTATTTAAATCCATTACATACTAATTTTTTTATAAATTAAAAATAAAAATTTTTGGAGTAATTTCTCTGGTATTTTTTTTTCTTTGTCTATATATTGTTTATGGCCATATATTCATAAAAAAACATTTAAAGTCCTCAGAAGTTTCTTTCGAATTCTAAGTTACTACATCATTTAGGAAGCCTATTTATTATTCTTCCAAACCATATCCATAAATTTATGATTACGTGAAGACTGCTGGGGTAAAGGTGGATAATGGTCGTTTTCAAAATTAAGCAACAGAGCATTTTTTGTGTGGAAATCTCCTTTTTATATTTTGGACCTTGAATGCTTAGGTTTGCACTTTAAGTTTTTAAGTAGTAATCATCTGCGGATTTTGTGAGTTCTTGTTTATTAAGGAGTTATCTGCATGGTTTTCTTATTCTTATTGTTTTTATTTATTTTTTCTTATTATCTAATTTTCTCTTTTTGCCCAAGCACCACAACTTAGAGCCAAAACTTTAATTTTTCAATTATCTAAAAAATCGTATTTGGGGGTTTTATGAAGGGCGAAAAACGAATATCAACTTAGCTAAATGACGTATAACGCTCTTACTTTAAACCAAAGGTTACTAAAAAGGTCAGTAACGCAGTTCTGTAGCCGGGAGGTGGGTAAGATGGTGTGCGGCCAACTAGGCCCCATTCTTCCCACAATTCTGGCTATCATACAAATTACAGTTAACAAATAAATGATTGTGTGCAATTTTTCTTCACAGACCTTTATGTAATGGGGAACCTTACGTTAATATAAGGGACTATAAACTTTCAAAATATCAGTCACATTATTTTACAAATTGGTCATTCCTCATAATATTTACTAAATCAAGCTAAACAGAAAATTAAATTCAAAATTCCAAGAGCTGAAAACGGCCTTCTCATATAGTAGTTCGCAGCGGCCCAAAGTGCTCTTTAAATAATCAACAAATACCCAGCGTTAGTGAAAAATCCCAGCCCTGCAATAGTTGGAAATAGAATCGGCAAATTGATTATTTATTTACGTCCGTGATGAATAGGCTGTTTACTCCTCCTATCCGAGGAAGGAGCTAATCTTAGAAAGAGTTTTAACATTTTAATTAAACACAAAATCAGGAATAATAATTTGTTAATATTGGCGAACTGCATATGGGTGCCACTTGGGGGGAGGCCACTTAGCCTCTTTCTTTCTTATTTATTTATAAAAGGATTTCCTAGGGATTTACGTTTGTCTGTCTATGTGTGTGTGAACAGACTAGCTCAAAAACTATAGGCCGTACAAAACTGAAATTGGGTATTTGGTGTATATACCTATATGCCCGCGATGTGACAGCAAAAATTTCATCAAAGTTGATCCATTGGAGGGGGCACTTAACTTAATAAATGTTGTCTCATTGTTGGTTTTTTTTTACTCAAAAACGTCTTTAACGATTTTGATCATACTTGGTATTTGATGTATGTATATGTGACTGCCAAAACTTTATTAACCGTATTATGAAAATAAAAACTCTTTTTTTTATTTATACAATGATTAATTTTACATAAGAGAGTAAATAAGTACGTGATGCTTAAATTTTTGAAGCATTGCAGGTGTGTAAAAATATGGTATAATATAATAGTCTATAATTAATATAGGTATATATTAGTTTAGAAACTTTTGTTCCATAATAAATTTTTGAAAACAATATAAAGCGATTTTAGATGAACAGTAATCGTTCTTGATTTCCAGAAAGGCATAAGAGACTTAAATACACTTATCGATTCACCTTCACGATGTATTTGCAAAAAGTAACTCGTAGTAAAAAACAAGCAAGCAGTAAAAAAAACTCGACTGTTGATGAAATTAGTTCCTTCATAAATAAATTAGCAATAATGAATCGATAAGTGCTGAGAACTACCAAATTTTGCTATACAGATACTCTATAACTTATGGAGATATTCAAATATAAGTATATACTTAAATGTGGGAAAATGTGTGAAGTTGAGGAATGGCGTTTACATATTATCGAAACACGTCAATTTCTAATCTAAGTAAGTTCGTAAGACCAAGTTGTATGTTGCGCGCATCGCACCAGATTTTTTTTCTATTCAGTTAATATTTTTGTATTCCATATTTATCCGTTCTCGTTTTTTGAAATTATAAATTTTTTAATTAATTCAATCTTAAATTGTGGCTAACCACCAATTTTAAATTATTTTTAAATAATTTATTTTTTGAAGAGAAAAGATTTGGCTCCGCCGGGAGTCGAACCCGGGTCTCCTGCGTTACATGCGAGGATGCTAACCGCTACACCAAAGAGCTCGGCTCAAGGCAGAGCAAATCCTTCCTCTTCACTGATACCTACTCCCCCTATCTCACAAGTTTTGCGAGTAGTAGCGGGAGGTGGACAAATTTTGTCCAATTTATGATACTTATTGACATAAGTCAATTTTTTTTTTAAATTATTTTAATTAATTCAATCTTAAATTGTGGCTAACCACCAATTTTAAATTATTTTTAAATAATTTATTTTTTGAAGAGAAAAGATTTGGCTCCGCCGGGAGTCGAACCCGGGTCTCCTGCGTTACATGCGAGGATGCTAACCGCTACACCACAGAGCTCGGCTCAAGGCAGAGCAAATCCTTTCTCTTCACTGATACCTACTCCCCCTATCTCACTAGTTTTGCGAGTAGTAGCGGGAGGTGGACAAATTTTGTCCAATTTATAATACTTATTGACATAAGTCAATTTTTTTTTAAATTATTTTAATTAATTCAATCTTAAATTGTGGCTAACCACCAATTTTAAATTATTTTTAAATAATTTATTTTTTGAAGAGAAAAGATTTGGCTCCGCCGGGAGTCGAACCCGGGTCTCCTGCGTTACATGCGAGGATGCTAACCGCTACACCACAGAGCTCGGCTCAAGGCATAAATAAATTTTTTAATTTATCCATGTAAACAAAGTCAAAGATACTTCAAAGGAAAATAAAAGTTTTTCATTCGCCATTTAAGCCCTCTCAAAACATTTTTATGATGATAAAACCTACCTGATATTAAAGAATACATGATTCTCATTAAACGTGAGGAGTTTAATCAAAATCGTTAGAGCCTTTTTTGAGAAAATCTAAAAAACGTAAAAAAGGGACATTTATGAAAAAGTCCCCTCTCCGTTTGATCAATTTTGATGAATATTTTGCTGTCACATCGTGGAAATATGCAAAAATAAAAATAATTTAAATAAAACTAATTTCAGGTTCGAACGGTTGATAGTTTTTGAGCTAGTCAGTCCACACACAAAAACCATTTCGTTCAGACTTGGTCATTTGAACTGAGGGGACCCCAAAACGTGTATTTCCGTTGAAAACCGGAACCGAAATTTTTCACGATCGCAATACTTCCCGTTGCAATATATTTCATATATATAGGTAAGAGTAAAAAGAAGAAAAAACTGAAATTTTCGGATAGTTGATGTGTTCTTCCAAACGATTGATATATTCTAAAAAATTTAAACAAATAGACGTACATGAAGATGTTAATTTTTAACATAAATGTATTTGTATATTAATTTCCCTCGGAAACCATTTCAGGAGCCAAAGTGAAGCATATTTCAACTACGCCAAAGGACAGTAAATCATCGGGAAACCATCTGGTCCAAACCATTTATTTCGGCTTCATTTGTTTCTATTTCCGATCCTGTTTCCTATAACCCACAGCCCCCGTATATAAAGCGGTTTAAGGAGCCTCGTATTGAAATTTAGGTTTTGTTATTTATATATTTATAATAAAAGTTATTTATTTATTTATTTTATGATGACAAAACATTTAATAGTGATGAATTCGCCATCTACAAATTACTTGCAATGAGCAAATTTTGTTGACTGCTACATGAGGGTACTTATTGGAAATAACAAATTAGCTCAGTAAGTCTCTTGGCCATCGCCTGCGTAGTGGTCGTGGTGGGCTACGTATAAGGGTTGTGTGAGCATCTTGAATGTACCGTCAGAGGGTTTGAATTGTAGGTGAGTCTTTGGTGAAGGCTATTATAGCTATCTTAAGCTGTTTCCGAAACTGTTCGCATGTCTAAATCCTTGGGTAATATATCATTACTAACATAAAATGGTGCAACAACTATTCTTCGCAACACTTTTGATTGAAAAAACTGTATTCTTTGGATGCTGGACGCTTTTGAAGAGCCAGGACCAGACAACATACTTTAGAGGTTCATGTGGACACTAGAAAAGCACCAACTTCCACAAAACTTTCAGTGTCGTTTTCGTGAAGGTAGGTCATCTATATATCCACTTGATTCAGATGGAGGGTGAATTGCAATATGCATTTGTCCAATTGTAAGACGTTGTAGCTATATCTTTCGACATGCAGAAAGCATTTGACAAAAGAAATAAATTCTCCATTTTAAAAAAATCCTCTTTTTTAGGGGTTAGAGGTTTTCTTTCAAAATTTATCCAAGGATTTCTCTCTTGGCGCTCATTTGGGGTGCTGAACATTATTCGCCTTGGCCACTTGATACTTGAAGTTAAATTTTCCACATGGAATTAAAGTAATGCTTTTTGTTGACGACCTCGCGAAAAATATCCTTTCTATTAAAATGACACTCCAAGATGCACTTTATCGTATTGACGACTGGAAAAAACCATCAGGACTTGGCTTTGCCCAGAAATTTTTTTTTCCCGTTTCAGTAGAAAACGAAAGACACTACCATCACCAGAACTATATTTAGTGAAGTGTCAGGTGAAGGAATGACTTTTGCGATAAATAAACCAAAACTGATAAATATTAATACAATTCAAAATGATATTCCTCCTTGGACTTATGTAAAACCTAAAATTACGATGGGTTAAATGATGGTCAGGATTTTCAGTTACAATGATATTTATTATGGTAAGCCAACGTTTCGATCCAACTATCCAACTCTCAGAATCCATTTTCATCCATCTAGAAACTAATAACCCGGTAAATCACAAAACAGATAAAGAGATAATTTCATCCACTTATTCTAACATCTTCCGCATCCTCAAATCCTAGTTTTGATTTCATAGTTACCTGCAATTATCTCTGTACCTCTTGTACTATTATTATTTTTTGTATTGTATGCTTCTTTCTGTATATTTTCCAAATTTGTATGCATTGTTACTTTATGTATTATCTCATTTTTATGTTATTATTCAGTCCAGACACAACTATTTGTATACAGTACCATATATTTTGTTAGTTTTTAAATATTTTGTTCACTCAGTTGTCATTTGCCTTCACTTCAAAAGCATTGGATTTCCCCGCCATAAACCTTTGAAGTCGGCAAACTAACCCCCTACCACTATCTCTCACCTTATTTTTACCTTTAGTCTTAGTATCCACATGGACTCAGTAGGTAAATATCAGATTCTATTTTATCTTGTTAACCAGCCTCTTATTTTAATATTTATGTATACCATCTTTTATATTATTATCAGTTCTGTAATGTATCCATTTATTGTCACCCTCTAGCATAGATACTCATATATTTGTTTTCTTTTAGCCCTGATGAAGATCCACAAGTTGGATCGAAACGTTGGCTTACCATAATAAATATCATTGTAACTGAAAATCCTGACCATCATTTAACCCATCGTAATTGAAGAACAGTTGACCATCTCTCATCTCTACTAAAACCTAAAATAAATCTTCATCTTTCAACATTGTCGAAAGATTATACAGCGCCGGCTGAATATAAACATTCGTTCCGTAAAATCATTCACTCTTCACCAGAACAAAATTAATTAATATTTACTGATCAAAATCGATTTGATTGATTTGTCAAACCCGATGCTACCTACACGTTTAAATTACATAAACTTGGTTCCGCATTCACCGCTGAGATCAATGCTACCGCAATGGCTCTTCGATGTCACTAAGTCACCAGGTGAGGAAGTATCTGACTCCTTGAGCACCCTGAACAACATGTTTCCAGACCACTCAGAAATACACAATATTGTGGTGTAAAAAAAAAAAAAAAATTTAAGTGATGCCAGAAAATCTATAAAATTCGTTTGTTGCTCTAGTCATGAAGGTATTAGAGCAGACGAAATGGCAGCAAAAGATGCTCTTACTCTTCCAGGGCGCGGTAAAGCCTTCTTGACAGCGTTCGAACTAGCAGCGTCATCAATAAAAGACTTTCTCCAAGATTGGCAAATATTATTGGAAAACAGCGCTCTAAAAACAATCAAGAACGAAGTGGGAGCATGGAGCAGCTCCCGTAGCAGCAACGGGAGAGAGGAAGTGGTCCTTACGCGGCTCAGGATAGCACACACGAGGTTGACTCACCTTCACTTAACAACTAGAGAAAGACCACCGAAATGTCTAAAATGTGACGAGCGATTGACTGTAGAACACGTCTTCTTAGATTGGGCAAAACTGGATGGAATTCCTGCAAATATATCGACGGCTTTGGAGAAGGAAGAAAAGTTGCTAAATATGGTCTTCACTTTCCTTTGCAAAGATGGATTTCTTAAAAACGTCTAACCTCTCTTCTCTCTCCCAAACTTATCTAATTTCTTCTTACTATCTTCTTTACTATCTTTTCACTCTTATTGTTGTCACCGTCTACACAACACATCGTTTATCATTACTATTTTATTCATCGAACTATGAATCTTTTTCAAATAATATTATACATAAGTATATTTTTTATTAGCCTTCAATTTAACTATTTCGTCTATTAATAAATAAAAACTAAAAAAAAAAAAAAAAAAAAAAAAAAAAAAAGAATGAAATAATCCATTATATATAAGGCTAAAAAAACGTTGATGGCCAGCTGGTTTTACACCTCCATGTAAACAACAACCAACCAGCGTAAAACAACACTGGTTATCAATGCTAACTTGGCTTTTTATCTATTCGTTTCTCCCTACATTTCCGACTTATTGATCTGATATTATATGAAGTAAAATTTCTGACAGCACATTACCGGATATTATTTTTCTGGTTCAGATTCCAAAAACTAATCCCTGATAGAGTAAACACAAGCCTGGCTGGCATGATGCCACTCGCCGATAGTTGGACCAGAGTTGGGCAAATTGTAATCAGAATAATGATTCATGGATATGAATAATTGGTAATCATAAAACAAATGAAAAATGAATAACCATTATTCATAATCAGTACGGAGTATTTTTAATGATTATTGAGTGTTTATGGTATTCATTTAAAATGAATAATAAATAACTAAATACCACTTATTCATTATTCATTTCAAATGAATACCATAAACACTCAATAATCATTACAAATACTCCGTAATGATTATGAATAATGGTTATTCATTTTTCATTTGTTTTATGATTACAAATTATTCATATTCATGAATCATTATTCTGATTACAATTTGCCCAACTCTGAGTTGGACAAAATGTATGGCTTTGAACAGAGGTGAGTTTAGGGCAGATTACCGGTAACAAATGGGCGAGCAGAGAAAACAGTAATTCCAGGAACGACCCTACGGGGAGTACGATGTCTTCACAAATATTAAGCTTAATTTATAGGGATATAGGAGTTAAGTTACCTTTAAGGTAATTAAAAAAAAATCCAATCTGAGCGTATTGATTCAACGGATCGAGGCGGATAAAATTTAATTTTATAAATTGCGATTCGAAAATAGAGACTCAGTTAGGTTCTTTTATAAACTTAACTGGCTCTCCCGCTTAAACGGTAGGATATCGGTTCCGACGATGACGGATTACCGGGTGTCTACTGTAGCCCAAAATCGATCAAATCGATCTATAGTGATTCTATAGATCGAGGTGTAACAGATAGGATTTAATTAATTACGATCAGCACATTCGGTTAAAATACTTTCGGAATAATACTGTATAAATTATGAAAATATCTTCACATATCGTCGTTGATACTGCAAAAGGTCGTATGTAAATTAACAGATAATTTTCAGGAGAACAAAAAAATCATTTTATTTGCAACTCTTTTTTAGTTAGTTTTTTTATTGAAATAAACATTAAAATTGTTATCAAATTCATTTGTAAAACTTTTTTGTGTTAGAGTTTAAACTTTCCTGAGTGATAGGATTAATGACCAAGCGATTCCTGAAATTCGAATATTTTTTTTACCGGGCATGATTCTTCTTTTCTACTTACTGGTGACAGACTTCTTCCCCAGAGCTACTCGTTTTGAATTCGATTAGCCTCAGCAGCATAAAGATACGTTAAACAAACAAACAAACAAAACTCGTTTTTATTAAAAATCCAATAAAATCACAAAATCGAAAAATTTTGAAAGACGATCTTTTGCAGTAGGGGAGACCTGTTGTACCTTGGATCAAAATTTACTTTTATATTTTTTTAAAAGCCATTTTTCTAAATATTCCAACAGCAAAAATCCCTCCTGACAACACAATTATTCCTAAACAATATGCATTTTTTGAGAATTTGAATATTAAACAGTTGTAAAGAAAAGAAAATAGTTACATTTAATTTATACGTGATCAATGGTACAAGACCATAATGTACCATTGATCACGTCCTAGTGTACCTTGGATCATCAACTTCAAGTACCTTTAAGGAAGATAATGTCTATTAAAAACATTTTTATATAGAAATTTGTATTTTATTGTTTCATTACAAAAATAATTAAGATTGTATATAAGTATACTCTAAGTTTTATTTATATAAATGTGCAAATTAGTTGCAGTGGGAATAATGTAACTAGTATTTAGAAAAATTAGGTATGTACCTAAATTAAATTTGACTCAAAATTATTTTACGTTAAAACTAAAAAAGTCTACTTGGAACCACAACTGCCCATCAGTTCTTGCCGAGCTACTTAATTCGATCGGTGTTGGCAGTTTTACCACAATATCTTCTGCTACAACATCAAATATTTCTTCAGATTTTTTTACAAATTTGCTGCCATTTCCAATTCGTTTGTAGAATTTAATCTGATATTCAAAATGATGTTGATCTTTGGACACAATTTTCCCTACGTAGTGCACTGGAGGCCCATTCTTTTTGCTAAATTTTACCAAAACATATTCCCCCTCTTCAAATGTTTCTCTTTCAAAATTAATTTCTTCTTGCTTTTCATTTATTTCTTGGTTCATTATTTCCATGAAGTCTGTTGCATCATCTTCATCTTCTGAAATTCGTTTTCGATAAATAGGATTTCGTTTTTTCCCACTTTTACTTCATGGCATACTGACATACAACAAAAAAAAAAAAAAAATAATGATAACATAATGTACCTATGATCGTTGATCAGTGGTACAGGATGTTGTTTTGATCCAAGGTACATGATGATACGCTTTTCCAAACTTGGCCTTCTCAACATTCTAGGTTAAGTTTAAAACTGAAACACGGCACAACAAATTACTCACTAATAAGCAGTTATTCAGGTGGAATTTGATTCAAAACACAAAACACAATTGCCAACTTGTAAAAAAATAAACAGTAAAGCCAAAAGTTGTTACTTTTTGAGCGAAAGAAGTGTAATTCTATTTTACACAAAAACAATGGCACATGGACAAATACTCTTGCCCCTTGCTTGAACTCTACTAAATAAACATTGTCTAAGTACAGTTCCACCATGTAGATAGCAGCTCATGTCAAGAAACTAAAGGATAATCCAAGGTACACTGTGATCAAGGTACAACAGTTTCCCCTATTAATTTAACTAGTTAAATTAAAACGCATGTATGTAATTTATTTTTAGTTAAACTACATATTAATTAAACAATGAGATTCATTAATTTACCTGCCACGTTCACTTGAGAGTTCCTTAGCCTTAGCTTTAATAATAAGAGGGTCTGAGATTGGTATTTGAGATCTCATTTGTTTAAAGCAATTTATCAATTTTTTTCCAAATATTCATGAGCCGCAGAGCGCAGTAGTTTATTTGATGCTGAAGTTCAAGCATGCTGAAGATTGAAGTTGAACCTTGGGCTGCGGTTGAATCCATTTTATCTTAGTTTTTTATAATGGTTGACAAAGTTGATTTTTGAATTCCATATTTTTCTGCGATGGTTTTCTTACTTAGAATTTCCGATTCAATATCCTGGAGAATTTTTAATTTTTCCTCGATTGATAAGGATTTACGTTTTTGACACAAGTTTACCAACGAACTCGTTGTGTATTAACAAAAAACAGTATAAACGACTACAGAACACTGATTCGAATAATAAAGAACTGAGCTACTTTTGATAAAAAAGTCAATGGAATCAGAGAGAGAGCAATAGGAAATCGGATTAGTTAAGAGTAAAAAAACACTTCAATTCTAGAAACTGGAGCTACTTCGTCTTCCCGCGCTCATTCTACGTAATACAGTAAAAAAAAAAAAAAAATAATTAAAATTATAGCAGTTCGTTATAACAGAATATATTAATTCTCAAGCATCAAATTTAGTTCGTAGTTCGCACCAACCGAGGGATTTCGCTATAACGAGGGGTTCAGCAGAAATATAATGGTAATTTTGGGGGGATAGTATTTTGGTTCGCTATATCGAGGTGTTCGTTATATCCGAATTCGTAATAATGAGGGTTTGCTGTATAAGCAATGTTCATGAAAGAATAAAGGTATACAATAATTGATTAGTTAAGTACTATTTGAAGTGAATTGAAAAAAATATATATATATTTATTTTTACGTGTTGTTTACTGGCAGAAAAACAGTTTACTACAATTTAACAACCTACCTGAAATCTGAATTATATAAACTAAAAAGTATCTTTAAAAAAAAAAAATTTTCTATTAATTTAAAGCTAATGTTTTCTTAATAGTTATACTGTAATGTTAAATCGATAAGCAAATAAAAAAAAAAGGCGTTAATTCCCAGACCTTTTATTGGAACAAAATAAGCGGTTGGAACGAACTGTTTGGGTCTATATCTTTCAGTGGCCTAGTCCACGAAGGTGTAGAACTGTCCAAATTGTTCTGGAACATTCCAGACCTGACCATTTACGATTATATATAAGGAGCGAGTGACTGAACGAGATAGTCTAAGTCTGTGTCTTGACTGTGAAGCTCAAGTCATATGATTGTGTTATAACGTTATCATTTTTGTAACCTGCTCAAGTATTTAAGTTTTATTAATTCGTTGGCATTGATAATTGTAGGTATATTTTTGTTGAATAAATATTTCTTAACCCACGCGTTACAATAAGTTACAATCTAATTGTAGCCAAGGTGACATCAAAGTAACATGTGATCTTAATTTTGGTTTTACATTACATTTGTTAGTTCTTAATATTTCTTAAAATGGAGTAATCCAAAAAATATTTTAAGCGAATAGGTAAGTGATTTTATGGGTCAATTTTTTGTTTCACTAATATTTATAGATAATATAGTTTTGATATTTATGGCCGAAATTTTACATTATGTTTTGTTTTGTTTATAAATTTATAATGATTTATTTTTAAGAACATACTATGAACTATGTTTATGAAGGAATTTATTTAATAATTTTTACAATAAATGATTTTCATCCCTATTATTTTATATTTATATTTTTATTGTATTTGAAGTAAATAATATGTTTATGTTTATGCGTTGTTTATTCGCATAAAAAAAAAAAAAAAAGCAGTTAATCACTTTTCTATCTCAAATTACCTGAAATATGACTATTATTACCTACACTAAAAAATATCGTTGATAAAGGAATGATTGAAGTAATTTAAAGTAAATATAATATTAATAGTTATACATTGATCAATTTCACCGAAGGTAATATCAATGTGAACATATTTATAATATAATGAAAAATGATATATTCATTTTTACGCATTGTTAACTGCCAGCAGAACTGCTTGGAAATTTTATTGAAAGTATCAGAAATCTGAATTACATACACTTAAAATTATCTAAGAAAAATCCTATGTATATCATTTCAAAAAGCCTAAAAATAGGTTTTCCACCAAATACAAGGTCCTGTTGTGCTTAAAGCCAAAAATGTGGTATCGTTAGGTTACCTTTACAGAGCATTTGCGAATTGCGGTTTCATTTTTTTTCTTTAGTTCAAAAATTAATAACGTCGATTTAAAGAAGGAATTTTAGTAAATCGAAATGGAAAAAAAATAATGGTTTCTACACCGGCTTTATGACGGACAGATGTTCCACGTGTATGGACCCTGCGTTTTAAATCTCTAAAACTTATGTTTTTAAGAAAAGGCATGGATTAGGCCCCTCCCCTGCACGAGGTTACTTATTGTTTTGTTGTCTTTCTATGGATTCAAACTCATTTCATGTCGCAAGACTATCTTCTCATCCAGTATCAGAAAAATAGCCGTGAAAAAAACACCTGATGAATTTTTCTACAAATGAGAGAGAAATAGGGACTATTTCTTCTTTCACATCAAGAAACTCGTTAATTTGCTCTACTGAAATTTAACCCATTTACATATGCCTTTGTTCAGTAATACATAAATTATTTAAATTATTTTTGTCCTAAGGAAGGTTAGTCAATAAGGAATTGTAGAAAGATTAATTTCCAGGGACTATGCTACAATCTCAGTGATTTAATCGTATCAGATAGATTACTATCTGTTTTGAGGAGAACAACGTCAGAAAATGAAGTCCTTCCTTAAAACATTGTGTAAAAGAAAAGTGTACCGGAAGGCACGGGCGGGGGGGGGGGGTGTACAGGCGACAAAAAGTTATGTTAAACACAGAAGTTAAAAGCTGATAAAAATCTTCGTGCAAAAGCTTCACACGGATCGAGCTAGTTATATCTAATTTTCATGAGGATAGACCCAGGTGTAATTTCAAACTCTCTTTGGTTTATTTTCTATTAATCCCTAATGAATTGTGAAGAAAAATTACGAGAAACAGGAAAATCAAGTTTATACGTAAATTTGAATTTTGTGACTTCTCTTCATTAAGTATTAGATTGGATATCTAGGTTGAATATGGAATTCTCAATTATGGCATTATAATCATGGCATGAATAAAAGCATAAAGTTGCAATAATATTTGAAGAAACACCTCGTGGAGTAATCTGGAAGGCTCGGGGTTATATAGCTGTGCTGAGCTGGTGGATCGGTGTACGGTGGATCGATGGAGCAGGAGGCTCTGGGCCACTGGGCCACCCTGCCTCAATGAACTTCATTCACACTCTACATCGTTCATCACTCCACCATCCTCACCCTTCATTCTTAAATACGCTCATTTGTCGATTACACGCTGGCTAAGGTACCATATCTTGTATCGATCAGGACCGACTTCACAGACCATATCAATCGATGTATATGTATTTAAAAAGATATGAATATAAGTCTATAGATGCAATTTCTATTTAAAAAATCAATCAGAAGCTGACTAATGCTAAATCATGTACCAAAGCTTTATTTTCTTTTGTATATCACTGGTGTTTGTTCAAAAGGGGTTAAGTCATGGAATGTTAAGCTTAAACAACGATTTACCAAGCTATTGAAAATCATTATAAATTCTTTCTGATTGTATTTCTTTATTCCAGAATAATGAATGAAACTATATTCTTTCATCAGAGACTGTAATAAGTTATGAATAACGAATAAATTATAGTCAATTATGAATTTTAAGAAGGCGATACAAACAAATTTTTTCATGACAACCCCTTTTGCCCAAACATGAATGATATATTTCTTAATAGCAAATTATTAAAAAAAAATCTGCCTCTACCCGAAGGGGTCATTGAAAAGTTTTTTAAACTCTACTAAAATCTAGTTTATCATCACTCCACCATCTTCTCCATCAATTTATTAGGAGAAAAAGAAAAAAATATGAATAATAAGATAATAAAGTAATATTATTTCGAAGATTGATAATTATTTAATAAATAAATTAATACTAAAAACAGGATTACACTTTAGACGCAATCGAAACTCCTTCATAGTAATCCCTCTATGCATAATCACATACATCACTGAAATTTTTATAATAAGCCTCTTTTAAGACTTGCTATAAAGAGAAAAACTATGAAACACAGAAGTATTAAAATCTTCCACAATTATAATAGAATAGATAATAAAAGGATAAAAAATCTATTAAGAATGCTAGTAAATCTTCATGATAATTCTTCTTTATTTTATATATAATACTAGTTAAAGCAAAGGAGAAACTAATTATTTTCGCTTAATTTTTTAGTAATTTAAAAAGAACAACTGAAAAAATATATAATCACTAGCTAGGGTGCCCGGCTTCGCTCCGGTAGTTGTGTGGTAGTTTCAATAACAGAAAGACTTTACAATTAAAGGAAATATAGAACAAAATTAGCAGTTTCTTGAAACTTTTAACATATTATCAATATTAAAATTCGAGATCTGCAGAGTCCGCCCAAATAAGGAACCCTATATACTTTAAAGGGGGTTGAAAATGGCGAATAAACAATTAATTTTGCTCCAACTTTGTCGAGTCATGCATCGTTTTTGATGGTTTCTGTGATTCTGAATCCTATATTTCCTATATTTCTTTTTTTCCTGAACTATGAGGGGTGATAAAATCTTATTGAAAAAATGCTGTAATTGGAGTTAGTCATTTTATCAACTGGAATGCTCATCATACATAGTAATAAAACCATTTTTCATAATTGCATACAATAAGAACACTTCAAACTTTTTATTTTCGATTTATAATCAGTCAATTCAGCTCTTCTTTTTTGCTTTATGTCTGTTTATTTCGCTCACTGTCCTACTAAAAAATGTTCAGTCATATTGCATTAAATTTACTTAAGTAGATGTTATATATTGATTAAATATAATGTGTAAATCAATTAACCTTCTTATGAGAAAATTAATTTTGTAAGGTATCCAGTCGGTTTTCTAATTGATTGCAGATATGTAAAATCATTATTTTATTTAGAAAGAAATGGTGAAACAATTTTAAAAGTAATTTAAAAAGAACAGCTGAAAAAATATTTAACCTTTACAAACTGAACGGAATGAATGAACAATAAACATTGAGTGAAACGCACCCTAGCGCTTCCTGGTAGCCTGGAGCTCGAACTACATTTTTCATTCATAACCTCGTATCTCAATCTCAGAGAGGCTAATTAAATGGTGCGAGAGTCTTAAAATTCCAGTCCTTTTCTCTTCAATTTTACACCCATAAGAGAAAAACAGAAACCTTCTTCTCCGTTATGGGTTTTATAGCAACACGCTGACATAACACTCTTAAACGTGCGTTGAGTCGTTTTTGAGCCTTTTCGGCACGCACATTGTACACTTTGCTTTATAATATATATTGATTACAAACTGAATGAATGGACAATAAACATTGAGTGAAACGCACCCTAGAGCTTCCTGGTAGTCTGCAGCTCGAACTAAATTTTTCATTCTCTAACCCGAACAGATAGGCTAATTACATAGTGGGAGAGGCTTAAAATTCTCGCCCTTATCTCTTCAATTTTACACTCTAAATCTAAAAACGGAAACATTCTTAACCGTTAGGGGCACACGACGAAATAAAATCTTGATCGTACGTGGAGTCGTTTTTGGCCTTATTGGCACGCACATAGTACACTTTGATTTATAATATATATTGATTATTGTATATATTATTATATATTTTATATAAAAATCTTCAGGACAACTTTATTTTATTAATAAATGTTTTTGTTTATATTAAAATATATTGGAAAGTTCATTTTTAATATTGAAATACGACCTTTTTATTTTCTAGGTAAATTATTGCTCATGTCTTTGAATTTTCAATATCTCAATATTTTAGGGTGTAGATTGTTTTACAACGCTACGAGAATACGGTGGATAGACTTGTCAACTTCCAGGGCCCTTGTTAGGAGAATAGGAATCTTGTATCATTCCCGACAACTCCCTTACCTACCGGTATGATAACGAAAATGGAAACGCTCGGTAAACAAGCTTCCTACTCAGCGTAACAAAATTGAACAATTAATATAGCTTATATATGAATAACAGGGTATTTAAATTTCTGAAATATCAAAACTGAACTAAAAAAAAAAATTTCTTAAGTTTACATAAAAATAAATTACATCGCTACCATAAAAAAAAAAAATTTTTATCATCAGATGTTTTGTTCGTTTAAATTAATATAATATATCAACTATTTTCATTTTTAGGAAGATTCATAAAAGCTTTAAAAAAAATCAGGACTAATCTGTATAAGCATTTTATTTTCATGAATCACTATACTAAATACTATAATAAAATACAAAATTAATACCAAATAATCTTATATATAAAAATACAAGGGTCGTCCGTATGTTGGTTACCTCAAGACTCGAAAACTGGTGGATGGATAAATCTGAAACTTTTACACAACGTTGCTGTTTAGCCAAGTAACAGTCATATCTACTTTTTATGCTAATATTTCCAATAGATTATTTTTTATAAAAAATATAAAACTATCTTTTAATTTTTGGGCAACAATTTCTTTCTTCGCAACAAAATTAATAAGAAATGGTTAACAGAATTACGGCTTATTTTATTTTTTATCACAAGTTATATCCGTTTTATTCCTAGTAGAATAAGCAATGTCTTCCTTTTTCAGTATTAAAGTGTTTATAGGTAATCTAATATAAAAAAGATTTATAATCATTTTCTATTCCATAGTAATTTAAAGAAGACTACAATGGGTAATTATGGTTTTGCGTAAATTTCATCGGAATGCATTTATTTACTTCTCTAAATTTTAATATTGTAACGGGAAACAAAACACAAAACATATGGTTTAGGGTATTTCTAGACTTGTTGTTGGAACGAACTGTCGTAGTACATGTTTGTGACTACGATGTTCGAGCACCATCTACGCTTGCCTCGAACATTCGAGGTTGTTCTCCTTTCTTCTTCTCTTTCCTGTTCGATTATACTGGGTGTCCCAGAACTGAACAAGAACTGTACAAGAATCTATACTGCTAAAAATATATAAAATTAATAGCCAAACCCGGTCTCTCTTTTCTGTAGGTTAGTATAATATTGTAACACTTATGTGGGTTAAAAAAACTTTTATTTAACGAAAATAATAATTTACAATGCCGTAGAGATTATTGAAACGCAAATAATTAACAGGTTACAAAAATTATCACTTATAACACAGAAATAGCCAAATGACTTGAGCTTCAGAACAAGACTAACCTTGAGTCCCTCCCTCCTTATATACTGGGTGTCCCAGACCTAGTGTAAAAAAAATTTGGTAATAATGCATGCTAAACGGGTTTGAATGGCGCAGAAACGAGTTTCCTATCTCAACCTATTGAGGAGATAGAATTATTTTTCTTTTTCTTTTTAAAATCTTACTTTTTTCTCAAAAATGACAATTTTCTCTACTTTGGTTTAGCGTAGAAACAAAAACGACGATATTTTCTTAATCAGCATTAAATTCTCTAAAAGATGAGATGGGTCTAGTTATTTTAAATCTTTCAGTGGGACTTTTAACGCGCTAAACACAAAACATTTATTAAAACTTAAATTTTTAATAGTTTTTGAAAATTCCTCACTCCCCACTGGAGCACCCTAGAAGCTGTCAAATTTCCTAAAAACTGCGGAATTTAGTTACCTTTCTAGTAGTGTAACCCATGATACAATTGCACTTCACCTTTTGAGTCTAAAAGAAGTTTTTCTGTGGAAAAACACGCTAGAGATGTCACTGCTGGGGCAATGAAGAACGGCGCTAGAGCCTCCATCCAAACTTTTTTCTTCTCTTCAACTAAATTATTTTAAGTCCCACTGAAAGTACTGAAATAACTAGACCCATCTCATCTTTTAGAGAATTTAATGCTGATTAAGAAAATATCGTCGTTTTTGTTTCTATGCTAAACCAAAGTAGAGAAAATTGTAATTTTTGAGAAAAAAGTAAGATTTTAAAAATATAAACAAAAATAATTCTATCTCCTAAACAGATTGAGATAGGAAACTCGTTTCTGCACCATTCTACCCCGTTTAGCATGCATTATTACCCAATTTTTTTTACACTAGGTCTGGGACACCCAGTATATAAGTAGGGAGGGACTCAAGGTTAGTCTTGTTCTGAAGCTCAAGTCATTTGGCTATTTCTGTGTTACAAGTGATAATTTTTGTAACCTGTTAATTATTTGCGTTTCAATAATCTCTACGGCATTGTAAATTATTATTTTCGTTAAATAAAAGTTTTTTTAACCCACATGTTACAATATTATACTAACCTACAGAAAAGAGAGACCGGGTTTGGCTATTAATTTTTTATATTTTTAGCAGTATAGATTCTTGTTCAGGTTCAAGCTATTTTCATTTTCCGCAATACCTTAAACATTGGCGGCACTCTAAAACATTCCGGATTTTGAGAATCATTGGTCAAAACCTTAAAAAAAAAAATCGAGGACAGGATAAGGTTTAGGTAACTAGTTATTTGGAACTGACTAGTCTTTCGAATGATTAAATCTGAAGAATGAAAACCCTCATGCCCAAAGTTAAAAGTATCATAGTAGCATTATCATGGTTATGGTTCAGCAGTCTATGGAAACCATCTTATGTCCTCGCAATGATTGGATTAGGTATAATTTTCAAATCCACTCGTTGAAAATATTGTTGTTAAGGATATAGAAAATTCGACTCCCGAATAATGAAGATAAAATTAAAAAAAATTAAACAGCGACCAAAGCAGAATCAGCATCTGCCAAAAAAAAAATCAAAAAAATCTGGTGCGTGCTTTCAACTTTTTTTAATTGCCACTTCTCAAATGAACAGAACGGCTTTAATTATGAACAATGGTCTGTCATTAAAGGCGTACTCCGCATGCGTGGGCTCAACGAGTTTTATGAGTTGACTGAATATTTTTCTTTTTTTCTCCTCTATAGGTTTTCTTTATTTTTATTATATCTCATATTTAGCCATTTCTTATTTTTAGGAGTAACGAGAGACAGTTAATTTCTCTATTTAAACAAAAACAAAGGTACTTTATAGGATACAAAAAAACAATCAAACGAAAAAGGCCAATACCCCATTTAAGCCCCCTCAGAACATTTTAATAATGATAAAGCTTACCTGATATTAAAGAACACCTAATTTTCAATAAACATGACGAATTTGATAAAAATCGTTGAAGCCGTTTTTGAGATTATCGAAGAAAAGGTAAAAATTGGAAAAAAATTATGAAATAAAGTGCCCCGTTTGACCAATTATGATGAAATATTGGCTATCACATATTTGTCATATACATACATCAAATACCCAGTTTGATCACAATCGTTAAAGTCTTTTTTGAGTAAATAAAAAAAACACTTGAAAATTATACAAAATTTATTAAATAAAGTCTCCCCTCCGTTTGACCATTTTTTATGAAATATTGGCTATCACATCTTTGGCATATAAATACATCAAATATCCAGTTTGATCAAAATCGTTAATGTCTTTTTTGAGTAAATAAAAAAAACACGTGAAAATGATACAAAATTTATTAAGTAAAGTCCCCCCTCCGGTTGATCAATTTTTATGAAATGATGGCTATCACATCTTTGGCATATAAATACATCAAATACCCAGTTTGACCACAATCGTTAAAGTCTTTTTTGAGTAAATAAAAAAAACACTTGAAAATTATACAAAATTTATTAAATAAAGTCTCCCCTCCGTTTGACCAATTTTTATGAAATATTGGCTATCACATCTTTGGCATATAAATACATCAAATATCCAGTTTGATCAAAATCGTTAATGTCTTTTTAGAGTAAATAAAAAAAACACGTGAAAATGATACAAAATTTATTAAGTAAAGTTCCTGAAAGTACTGAAATAACTAGACCCATCTCATCTTTTAGAGAATTTAATGCTGATTAAGAAAATATCGTCGTTTTTGTTTCTATGCTAAACCAAAGTAGAGAAAATTGTAATTTTTGAGAAAAAAGTAAGATTTTAAAAATATAAACAAAAATAATTCTATCTCCTAAACAGATTGAGATAGGAAACTCGTTTCTGCACCATTCTACCCCGTTTAGCATGCATTATTACCCAATTTTTTTTTACACTAGGTCTGGGACACCCAGTATATAAGTAGGGAGGGACTCAAGGTTAGTCTTGTTCTGAAGCTCAAGTCATTTGGCTATTTCTGTGTTACAAGTGATAATTTTTGTAACCTGTTAATTATTTGCGTTTCAATAATCTCTACGGCATTGTAAATTATTATTTTCGTTAAATAAAAGTTTTTTTAACCCACATGTTACAATATTATACTAACCTACAGAAAAGAGAGACCGGGTTTGGCTATTAATTTTTTATATTTTTAGCAGTATAGATTCTTGTTCAGGTTCAAGCTATTTTCATTTTCCGCAATACCTTAAACATTGGCGGCACTCTAAAACATTCCGGATTTTGAGAATCATTGGTCAAAACCTTAAAAAAAAAAATCGAGGACAGGATAAGGTTTAGGTAACTAGTTATTTGGAACTGACTAGTCTTTCGAATGATTAAATCTGAAGAATGAAAACCCTCATGCCCAAAGTTAAAAGTATCATAGTAGCATTATCATGGTTATGGTTCAGCAGTCTATGGAAACCATCTTATGTCCTCGCAATGATTGGATTAGGTATAATTTTCAAATCCACTCGTTGAAAATATTGTTGTTAAGGATATAGAAAATTCGACTCCCGAATAATGAAGATAAAATTAAAAAAAATTAAACAGCGACCAAAGCGGAATCAGCATCTGCCAAAAAAAAAATCAAAAAAATCTGGTGCGTGCTTTCAACTTTTTTTAATTGCCACTTCTCAAATGAACAGAACGGCTTTAATTATGAACAATGGTCTGTCATTAAAGGCGTACTCCGCATGCGTGGGCTCAACGAGTTTTATGAGTTGACTGAATATTTTTCTTTTTTTCTCCTCTATAGGTTTTCTTTATTTTTATTATATCTCATATTTAGCCATTTCTTATTTTTAGGAGTAACGAGAGACAGTTAATTTCTCTATTTAAACAAAAACAAAGGTACTTTATAGGAAACAAAAAAACAATCAAACGAAAAAGGCCAATACCCCATTTAAGCCCCCTCAGAACATTTTAATAATGATAAAGCTTACCTGATATTAAAGAACACCTAATTTTCATTAAACATGACGAATTTGATAAAAATCGTTGAAGCCGTTTTTGAGATTATCGAAGAAAAGGTAAAAATTGGAAAAAAATTATGAAATAAAGTGCCCCGTTTGACCAATTATGATGAAATATTGGCTATCACATATTTGTCATATACATACATCAAATACCCAGTTTGATCACAATCGTTAAAGTCTTTTTTGAGTAAATAAAAAAAACACTTGAAAATTATACAAAATTTATTAAATAAAGTCTCCCCTCCGTTTGACCAATTTTTATGAAATATTGGCTATCACATCTTTGGCATATAAATACATCAAATATCCAGTTTGATCAAAATCGTTAATGTCTTTTTTGAGTAAATAAAAAAAACACGTGAAAATGATACAAAATTTATTAAGTAAAGTCCCCCCTCCGGTTGATCAATTTTTATGAAATGATGGCTATCACATCTTTGGCATATAAATACATCAAATACCCAGTTTGACCACAATCGTTAAAGTCTTTTTTGAGTAAATAAAAAAAACACTTGAAAATTATACAAAATTTATTAAATAAAGTCTCCCCTCCGTTTGACCAATTTTTATGAAATATTGGCTATCACATCTTTGGCATATAAATACATCAAATATCCAGTTTGATCAAAATCGTTAATGTCTTTTTAGAGTAAATAAAAAAAACACGTGAAAATGATACAAAATTTATTAAGTAAAGTTCCCCCTCCGGTTGATCAATTTTTATGAAATTTTTACAGTCATATCTCGGGCCTATTAATACATCAAATACTCAGTTTAATCAAAATCGTTAGAGCCGTTTTTGAGAAAATCGAAAAAATCTTAAAAAGTTATTAAATAAAGTACCCCTCCCTTTGAGGAATTTTGATGAAATTTTCGCTGTCACATCGCGGGCATATACATACACTAAATACCCAATTTCAGATTCGCACGGTTTATAGTTTTTGAGCTAGTCGGTTCACGCACGCACACACACGCGCACACACACATACACACACACACACACACACACACACACACACACACACACACACACACACACACATACACACACACACACACGCGCGCGCGCGCACACACACACAGACAGACCATTTCGCGGGCCTTGGTTATTTGGACTGGGGCGACGTTGAAAACCGGAAGTCGAAATTTTTCACGATCGCAATACTTTCACATACTATATATTTCATATATAGGTAAGTGAAAGTAAAAATGATTGATTATGTATCAAGGCCATTGTGATAAATGATAAAATATATAATTTGCTTTGTGTAAGCTGAAGTAGGGGTCTGTAAATTTATATAACATGGTCGGTTCCACGGGTTCTCCAGTAAGGGGCATATTTTAGGGCCGGATACATCGTTCCTCTGTCCCCTGACCTATATGCTTTGCTGCCTCCAGTTTTATGTTTACCTTCTTTATTTATGTATCTCAAACTTTTATTTATACCATGTACATAAATTTCAAAAAAGTTCCATGTTTCCTACCTATTTTTTGTTCATAGAAAACATTGACTTTTTTTTTTTTTTTAACAATTACATTTAATTGAATATGAAATACAAAACGAATTTCCATTTCAATTTATACAAATTCATTTTTAAAACTTAAATTTAGCATTAATAATAAGATTAAAGATAGAATTTAAGAGATCGCTTATGGAACCTTCCAAATGCTTGTTTGGTAGAGGCTAAAATTTGGGATTTATAGGTAAAATGTCAGGGTCTTCGAAGAGAAAACAAGTTTTGGGGGCGAATAAAGGTGAGCCTATAGGAGAATTTGAAATAAACCAAACACAGAGTAGCAAATATATATGCAATAAAAACATCGCGGGCAATGATGTGGGCGGTAAATATTTCGCTAAGCAAATTGATTGGTATATCAACATGCAGAAGTTCTTTAGACAAAAGTTTACAATTATATAATTATGATGGAGGATCAAGTGTAGCTCTGAACATTAAATTTATTTGAATAATTTATTAATGGGATGTCCGAATGTAGTGATCGAAAACGGTATCGGGATTTTTTTTAACCTGAGGTAGATCAGTAGAGGTGTGAAAAAGGAATATTGGATGTGCAGTAGAATTTGTCAGGTGGGAAAGAGCAATTTAATTGATTAAGGTTGAATGTTAACGGATTGGGAGTCCTAAAAAAGCAAACAGATAAAATGTTTAAGAACAGATATCGTACAATCGCATAATACTTGCCACCAAGAGAGAAGGTTTCTCTTGTTTCATTACATTTCACTTCTTACTTCTCACTTCTTTTATTTCATTTCACTTCTTCTTTCTAGTAAAAATGTCAGCTTCCCCTCTCCTAGCTCCATTGAAAAGATAAAAATTGAAATTAATGGATTTTAAAATAAGTAAATAAAAAATGTTCTCTGAACTTTGTTTCTTCAACTCATTCTTAAGGTCGGTCTTCTATGGATGATAAGAAAAAAGACTTTAAAGAAGGGTAATTATTTTGAAACAAACTGAACAGAGTATTAATTACCCCGAGATCATTATTAATTGTCCAGACCACTATACACTAGGTCCATACAATTTACAATTATTAAATGGAAATGCCAAATATTATATTTATGGTACAGTCCGAACTGGGTGGCAAAACAATACTAGTTATTAACGCTGAAAAATTCAAATAATATAAGATACATGGAAAGTGATAATACCTTACATTCTAAAGCACTCTCACTTTAGATATAGGGTCAGTACACCTCACTCAATATTTCGACTAAAGCTTTTTTAGGTTCATTAATATACTTATGAAACATGAATACGTATAGAAACTAAATTTATAATTATAAAGAAATAGTAGATAGCATAATCCAATAAATAAATAAAAGATGGGTTAATTTAAAATATAATAGAATCCATCCAGTAGAGTTTCAATCACTGCCACATTTCACTACATTCAACAATTATATTATTTTTCTAATTTTACAGGTTAATTTATTTTAATTTTACATGTTAAATGAAATTTGATGAAGTTGATGCCAGACCAGTGGCGCCAAACCCAAGTGGGTTGGGATCTGTATCGAGCCGTTCAAAAAGTTTTTTAATTTTTTATTTAAAATATTCGAGTGACCTTTCAGTTACGAATGCGTATTTGAAGCATTGAATAACAAAAAAGGACCGCCGAATACTAAATCTTTTCAAAAAAAGAACTAAAAAGTTTTTCTTTGAAATACTGAAATTCCGAAATGTCAATCAAGCTTCTTTGTAAATTTGAGTTTTGCAGAGTTAACATTTCAATGAATACTTATGTTAACCATATTTTAAGCTTTCTGAAAAAATTAATAAAATGTATTTATCTCATTTCGTAAGTCCATGCCTCAATATTGACTTGGGGTTTGATGTAAGTAACAGCGGGAACCTCGTTAACCCATTCACGTGCTTCAAGGGTGATCGTACCTAGCCTGTGGCCTACACCGACCACCCTCGCACATGAAGGCGAGAAGAGAGAGGAAGGGGACAGAACCTGCTAACCAGCCTGACCCCAACAAACACTCATGACCTTTACAGGTCGGCGCTTGGTGGTCTCAGTAACCACGACCACCACGTCCGTACCGAGCACACCCGAAGGGTCTCGGCACCACCCAACGATGACGCCCGGGAGAGCGTCATCCCCGTGGTACCATTTGGCATCACCGCCTTAACTCCCGAATGGATAGCGGGCCGGACAATCTGTCCTACGGATGCTCCTACCTAGGGCATGATGGCGGGGGCTTACCACCATGGCCTAAGGAGGACTGGTCCCGTGCCAGCGCCTCTGTCGTTCGCGAGTTGTAAACAACTCCCCAGGGGGCACCACAAGGAGGTGACAGTAGGCGTTGCAGGGGATCGGGCAAGCGGGGAACAACAGACAGTGAGTGGGGCACTATAGCCTGATGTTCCCACATGAGGGGGAGAAGACTCCCGCACCCGTCTTCCGCCTCAGCCCCCCTTTACCCCTGCCATTTTACCCCCCCCCCCCTCCTGGCTACCGCGACCAACGTTTTCAATGCGATCTCTTGTCAGTTCTCGCGAACTAAAATTTTAAAAACCGTAATTAATACGGCTTTTTTTTTTTCGCGACTTGTTACCTCTCGCAAAGGTAAATATTCAAAAAGTCCTTATTATGTGGTGAAGCGGCGGGGGAGGGCGGGTGGGGTTTTACCCCCCCCCCTCCTGGCTACCGCGACCAACGTTTTCAATGCGATCTCTTGTCAGTTCTCGCGAACTAAAATTTTAAAAACCGTAATTAATACGGCTTTTTTTTTTCGCGACTTGTTACCTCTCGCATAGGTAATTAGTCCAAAAATCTTTATTAGGTAAGACTATAGATAAGGGCGGGGGGGAGGGTTTTCCCCGACGCCACCAGGAACCACCACCGTCGCCAACTAGTTGTCCCCGTGCTCCAGTTAGCTCTCGCACTCGTTAATTTTCATTAACTAATTACTATGGGTTTTTTTTTCCCAAGCTAATTACCTCTCGCAAAGGTAAATATTCAAAAAGTCCTTATTATGTGGTGAAGCGGCGGGGGAGGGCGGGTGGTGTTTTACCCCCCCCCCCTCCTGGCTACCGCGACCAACGTTTTATATGCATGCGGTTGGTTTATAGTACTACTACGGTTTATAGTCTATATAACCGTAGGGTATAGTCTATACCCCATAGGCGACTATACCCCTTTCTTTAGTTTAATGCATCAATTTTTTTGCTTGGAAATATATTTAATACGATGTAAGTAACAATATCTCATTAGAATTTTTTAATGAAATGGAAGGAAGAGCTAGTAGATTGAACCAGAGACAGGGGAGATGGGTGATCACCTACCCGCCAAATATTTTAGCTATTTGTATTTTTAAAGAAGCAAATACATAGCTAATAAATCCTAAACCACCATTTTTGATTGTTTCGATCACATTCCTTCCTGATGCAAGAAAAAAAACTTAAAAAAAAATATTGAAAAGAGAAGTTCCTTAAGGCTAAATATACACGATGATGAACCCTCCCCCCACACTTAACGCTAAATCTGCCCCTTGGGGTGTACCTAGTTACTTCAAAAATATGGTAGGACATCGAAAGAAGTTTTTTGAAAATGGCCAATTCGAGCAGCGAAAATACGCCTGTTCATAATAAATAAAATATTTATAAGAGACTACCTTCAGAGAGATACAAATCTTTAATGTATTAGAATCTAATACGGGTAGCCCAGGAACGTTTAATATAATTTGAACATACGGTTTATCTGTTAGATCCAATAAAAATAATTGAAGTAAGGAGAGGTTTAAGAGGACTAACTTTACTTCGGGCGATCTGAGGCTAAGATAAGAGAGGTTGCAAGTGCCTAAGATATTTGAGTACCTAAATGCCAGGTTGAGATAGGGCTAAAACCGTAGAGGGCTGCGGGGTCGGCCGCTTGCCACAATACTATCTCCCTTCCGCTAGCTATACTTCCACCGGCTATCTCATCTCGCTTTCCTCCAACCCCTTTTTAATAAAGCTTCATCCACTTCTCTTCAAAACAGTTTTCGATACCAGGGCTATTTGAAACCAAGGCGATTTATTTTTTCCGAAAACTATTATAGAGTGACATGCACGAAATTTATTTTTACTTTCACTTACCTATATATGAAATATATAGTAAGTGGAAGTATTGCGATCGTGAAAAATTTCGACTTCCGGTTTTCAACGGAAATACACGTTTTGGGACCCCCTCAGTCGAAATAACCAAGTCCCGCGAAATGGTCTGTGTGTGTGTCTGTGTGTTTGTGTGTGTGTGTGTGTGTGTGTGTGTGTGTGTGTGTGTGTGTGTGTGTGAACAGACTAGCTCAAAAACTATAAACCGTGGGAGCCTGAAATTTAGTGTAGGTATATGCCCGCGATGTGACAGCAAAAATTTCATCAAAATTCCTCAAAGGGAGGGGGTACTTTATTTAATAACTTTTTACGTTGTTTTCGATTTTCTCAAAAACGGCTCTAACGATTTTGATTAAACTGAGTATTTGATATATTTATATGCCTGAGATATGAATGTAAAAATTTCATCAAAATTGATTAACCGGAGGGGGGACTTTACTTAATAAATTTTGTATCATTTTCACGTTTTTTTTTTTTTTTTTTAATTCAAAAACGGCTTTAACTATTTTGGTCAAACTGGGTATTTGATGTATTTATATGCCAAAGATGTGATAGCCGTCATTTCATCAAAATTGATTAACCGGAGGGGGGTCTTTACTTAATACATTTTGTATAATTTTCACGTGTTTTTTTTATTTACTCAAAAACGGCTCTAACGATATTGATCAAACTGGATATTCCATGTATGTATATGCCAAAGATGCGATAGCCAACATTTCCTCAAAATTGGTCTCGTGGAGGGGACCACAACAACGCATTAATTTCTAATTTAAGTAAGTTGGTAAGTGAAAGTTGTGTGTTGCGCGCACGCACCAGATTTTTATACATCCGGTCGGCAAGAACAGTAACACAACTAAAACTTTTTAGAAAGTTTAGTTTTTTCGATTTATGCTCTGAATATAACTGATATATAATGATAAATATAACTGAAAGATCGTAAATTTTAAGGAAGTGCCATAATTATATTGACAACACAATTCACTACCTGCTTGCATTTTACTATCTATAAACGGGTCATTCTCACCAAAGTGGGCACTTTTTACGGCGTTGTTTTTTTAAACTTTATGGTTACAAATAAACATTTTTTTCGGTGTAGTACTATTCCTTTGGCTGTAAGAAGCAAGGAGTCGAAGTGGCAGAACACCAATTCACGTTAAACGTGATATAAAGATGACTAAAAAAAAGTATGGAATGAATTACCAGACCTTTGGGATTAAAAGGATTGTAACACTGCAAGATTGCATTGATGTCGTCTTTGATTACATTTCGTTTAAATAATGCCTATATAATAAAAGACATATGTGCATACATTTTTCATGGTAAATCGCTTTTTTGAAAAAAACAATTCTGGGATATTTTTCTGTAGGCTTTCATATTGTCGTTCAAGTGTTATGTTTTCTTTGCGCAACAAAGCATTATCACTGTACACTTTCGCTTTGTTTTTATTTACCAGTTTCCTTCCACAAATGCATTGAGGAGTGGGTGGGTCTATATTCTCTTTCAGTCTATATTTCTTTCAGCGGTTGAACGAGGAGATTTTGTATTATCAAATCAACTCCCTTTAAAAATGTTTCTTTCTTAACAAATATCCATTAGAATTCGTTCTCAATCGCTGCCGTTTCAAGTGAATTTCACGGGGAGTCATTTCACAAACCAATCTTACTTTCTTTTTCAGAATACTTGCATCATTTTCTTGTTTTGAAATCGAAATCTTTCAAATACATCCTCTCTTGACTAGTATTTTATTGGGGGCATTTTTTTTAACTATCTGAAAGAGTGATAAATTTATAAATTTTATTTTCTTTTTCCTTTCATTATTTTTTTTTTTTTTTAATTTATCATAGTTAAGGACTGATGATGCTTTAAAAAAGTTGAGCAGCAAAAGAAAGCTTCAATCCACGTCGCTATCTTCATTATCCTGCAGTATTTTATTTACAGTAAGAGAGGGGATTGAATTTTTAAGGTTTATTTGATAACCGTTGAAAGGGAAAAAAAGATATCATAATGATACTTGAAAAACGAAATCTGTGCTACAAAATCATTTATATTTGAAAAATTGGAAAAGAAAAAACTTACCTGACCAAAACTATAGAGGACAGGGGAATGAAGACTATTAAACATAAACTCTCAAGTTTAAGAACTTATTTGCTTCTGGAGAGCTTGAATTTGTACTGAGATAAGGTTAACAGTTGGGGTTGCTTGGGGAAAGACCCCTTCCTGCTGACTATATACTTTACTGATTTCCCGCCAGAAAAGTGAGATGAAAATCTAATTTTAAAAATTTACAGGGGAATGAATGAAAACCTGTGGGACATCATAAAAAGTACTTTTTTTCAATTCTAATCCTTTATCATCAAGGATTGGACTGCTTTTATGAATATATACATATGTATATATATATACTAGAAACATTCAAGTAGTAATTTTAACCTTTCGTCTTATGCAATAAAAAAAAAATTAAAAAAGAATATATATACCTATATATAAATTTATAACTGCTTGAATATTATATTTTACCAGCAATCGAACATCGTATTTTTTAAAATAATTTTTTCAAAACGATTTTACAAACTTACGTTAAAAAAAAAAATCAAAAATTTTAATTATGTTTACAAAAGGGATTTGAGCCTTGTAATTAAATTTGAGTGAAATAATATTTTCAAAGCTAATAAGAAACTAATGTATTTTTTAGAAAATACATTAACTAAAAAGGTAGTTTTATCGTTTTTAAAAATATTAGCCCCAGACAAATAAAACAACGAAAAAGACAATGGTAATATAGCAATGATAAAGTAAGAAATAATATATTTCTAGGAATTGAAACAAATAAATATCGACTTGATTGCTTTCTAATTTTTCTGTTACTTGCCTATAAAATCCTTATATATATAATAATCTCGTGTCCCGATGTTTGTCTTTCTATTTCTCAGAAACTACTCAACCGATTTTAATGAAATTAGGCTCAATTTATTAGTTTTGGCCAACTTAATAGATAGGATAGTTTTTAACTTGATTAGTGACCAAAATAATTCTTATATAGCGAATTATTGCAAATACAGTTGGTCGTGTTTCGATTTATTAACATGTCGATTTCATAAAGATTTTTTTATTAGCATGCTATTGTATATAGGTTATCATTATTATTATTTTGTATTGTGTTATGTGAGTGCAGTTATTTGTTCCTATATTATTATTTTCCACAGACAAATAGTAATACAAATCTTTGTATTTATTGTTAATTTTCATTAAAGAATAAATAAATCAAGAAAAGGCTACAATAAATTCTCAAAAGTGTAGGTACTTTTTCCTTTTTCTTTTTTATTTTTATTTAAATTAAATTACTAGCTAAGCGCTGAAACACTTTGCTGTGGCCCACCCTGATTTCAACTTTTAGTAAAGTAAATACATTTTAATAATTTAAATTAGGCTATTATTTGAAATAATACTCTATAAATGTTGTAACAGCACCTACTGTCATAGGTGTAACCTAATAGAAACCTTACTTGGGGAGTCAGTGTTGCCAAAAATTTGTGAGACTATAGTGGCTACAATGCGGGTAACCAGTCATAAAAACTCCCTGAGTGTGTTTTGATTAGGTGTTGTGGGTTACTTTATGATTTGCATGATTAAAGAACTGCAGTTGATTTATTTATTTATTTAACAGAAGTTTCTTTATTTTCATTATTCGTTTTGTTATTATTATTATTTAAATTCAGTGTTTTTTATTTTACCAAACCTTTTTATTATTTTTATCCCGTGCTCTAAAATGTAAAATTTAAAAAATGTCAGTGAAGATTTGTAATTCCTCCTTTATCAACCATAATTTAAAGTTGAGAAAATTTAATCCCAATCGAATAGAGGCTGTTACTTCCTGTTCAGCAGAGTTGTAATCATCTTATGTAAAATTTATGAAATGTCATGTGTATGTATGTAAAATTTAAGAAATGTCAGCGAAGATTTTAAGGCTTTCTTTAATTTAAAGTAGGCTATTAGTGGGAATGATTTTTCGTTGTTAATTTCACCAGAATACAATTTTTTACTTATCTTTAAACGATTGTTGATTAAGAAAGGATTACAAATCGCGGCATTTTTTAAATTTTACAAATAATGATTATTACACCTCTACTGAACAGGAATAATTGTTATTTGGGTAACCGCAAGTTCCAGATTTATCCACCATAAATATGAGAGTACTACTGCAAAATGATCCATCGGCAGATATATTTTCTAAACAATTGCTCTATATTGGAAACGGTGAAATAGAGGGACATCGAAATTCAAAATTTATCAAATTACCAAACATTTCTGAGCTGTTGTAGAGACGAAAAATGAACTGTCTACGAAATATAAAGTGTGTTTCATGATATTTTGAACAATTATTTGGACTATAATTGGCTGGGTAGTCGTGCTATTTTGGCAGCAAAAAATGTTGATTTCGATGAAATAAACTTCCAAAATCAATTGTCAATGTTCTAGATGTAAACGAAGCCGTAAATTTCCCATCTGAATTTTTTAATTCCCTGGGTATACACCCAAACAATCTCCAGTTGAAGATTGGCTCACCGATCATTCTTCTTCGTAACTTAAATCCACCTCAATTGTGCAACGGTACACGTTTGGTCATTTTTTATTGGTCAAAAATGTTGCCTGGAAGGTTTACAGGAGATATCGTCCTGTTGCCACCTATTCCCCTGGAACCGTCAGAATTTTCAATAAAATTTAAAAGGCTTCAATATCCTATTCGTTTGGCTTTTGCCATGACCATAAACAAATCCCAAGGGCAAACAATGTCCACTTGGACTTTCAAAATCCGTGTTTTTCCCATGGGCAATAGCATAACTCACGTGGGAAATGGGCATCGCCTGCTCACGTGTGTGGAAACCATCAAATCTTTGGTTTGTGTTAAAAAACAAAACAGGTTAACCCAAAACATTTTTAACAAATTAGTACTTGAATAAATAAAAATTCTTAATTGTATTATGTAAAAACCTCTTTAAGAAGAGATTTCTTATCACTCAAATATATTGCTAAATTAAAAGCTTCAACACACCACCCTCCTACCGAACACTTATTTGCCGAAGGGTAGGGAAATCGAGGTCTCAAAGAAATTGAGAAAAACGCCTATCAAAAGGACATATATGACGCGTTAACCAAGATTGGCATGACCCCGAGCAAAATAAAACCCGTTGTTAAACTAACAATACCAAGTTGAAGTAGTGTTAGGCCAATAATCAATAGATCAATGGCTGAGGTTACCAAAACTTACTTCAGTCATCCTTCTTAAAATTAGTGGAAAAATATAGCAATTTCGAGTTAGTTTATACCGATGCATCAAAAAAGGGCGATAGTGTTGGCAGCCCTGTGAGTCGTAAACACAATCAGCTCCTTTTTAATCAAACTACATTGAAATGAGATGTAAAAAATAAAAACTTTAACTTTCCTATATTCTTTACCAAATACTTTTAAATGGTGTAATGCTCTATTCTCAATCACGTTGGATTTTGATTAGCTGAAAGGTTTTCATCTTTATCAATGAATATTGGTATCACTGTATTTTTTTTAAAAATATTAGGATATAACTACTGAGCCACAGCAACGCGTGGCCGGGTCCGCTAGTCAAATTAATAAATTTGCTTTCCAAATAATTAATTTTTAATTTATTTATTGAATATTTTTTTAATTAATCCTTTTTAAATAATTTACCTTTCCGTTCGGCCTATGACCTCTCGTTACTAAACATTAATTTATGTCTTAATCTATTGCGAATGGTCGCATTCCATCTTGATGTGTCTTACGCAGGTTACATCACGTGACGAAAGTTTTTTAAATGTTGATCTACAAATGAAATCCTTTTGTAATATTCATTATTGCTCTGTATTTAATGGGAAATGTCATTTTATCAACATATATAAAAATGTAAAAATTGACCTAGTATACGATCATAGAACTTTGAGCAGAATCAGACCTCGGGACATGACAGGGAAATGAATTTTGACCTTTTTCTGGTGTTTTTAAGGTACGTGTGTTATATAATTAAAATAAAGCCGTATGGGGTCTAGCTTAACAACTCGCCTGGATTTAGAAAATTGATGTCTTAGAATCCTAAGCTTTCCTAAATCGCTATAAACGGCCTGGGACACAAAAGTGCCCTCTTACGTGAAAATGACCCGAATAAAAATTGCAACAATGAGAATGTAAATCTTTCTTTTGATAAATTTCACTGATGACAACTTCGACCGGCGATAAATCGAATGAAAAGCATATATAAATTAAACCCCTTATAAAATAAAATCTAAGTATGTATAATGCAGAGCTTATTACCGTTTTAGGCAAATCATATAATCAAATAATTATATTGTATTTTTTAAAAATATAATGGTATAAATAATCATTAGTGTTAAACATCTATCTGAGGAAATACATCAATTCAATACAAGTCTTAAGAAATAGCGCATTGATTTAGGTAACCCAATGAAATTATGGATAACAACAATAAATCGAGGTAGGAAGATACATTCAATTGGTATGCACAAAGCATCAGATTTCATTAAGAAAACATCCCTAAAACCTTAATTAGGGCTGAACCAACAAGGAAACGTCTTTGTATTTCAACCAAGGGCAAAAAGATGTTAAGTCTCCTCCTTAAATGTCACTGAAATTTTATTTGGCCAACATGTTCAGGTGATACTTGAACTTTTGAAGAAAAACTTATATCATAAAGGCATTAGAATACCTTTGGTTGCGGAGACTTTTTCGATCCGTGCCTTATAGAATTTTGAGGGGTGAATGTAGTAAGTGATAATGGTGGAATCGCCATCGAACCTTCGGCTTCGCTTGGCCTTTAGTCATCATATATTAAAAGTACATTAGAGTAATTCGCTACGTCTACTATTCAAACAAGAGAGAGAAACACTTTATTGAAAATAGTGGTGCTGCCCAATTATATTGAGTTGCTTATACACAGCATACTGATTTATCTTATAAAGATTATTTGTTAAATCTAAATACTAATAAAACTAATATAAATATACAAAGAAACATCATTTTTTTTTTTTTTGTTATACATTTATAACATTTTATCTCTATAAGCTTAACTGGACTCTGAACATTACGTAATGTCTGTATGTAATAACTACAAATTAAAAAAAAATTGGGTAAAATATTAATAATATGGAATAACAATTGCAGCATAACAATAACAATATCAAACACCAGCTCAAAGTTTTATATAAAATGGTATAAAAAGATTTTAAAAGATAAAAAAAAAAACAACAACAAAAAGAACAATATATAAATAAAGGACGTTTAGCGTTAAATATATACTAATAAATAAATAAATAAATAATATACATACATACATGGCCCTTCAACGATTTGTAATTTAAAATTTAAGAATGGATGTGGTGGTGAATGATTCCCAGGGAGTCGAGAACAATATACTCTGCAATCTTCGCTACGTCCTTGATGTCGACACCAAGATCCTCCATGAAGCTTCTCGTTGAACTTGGTATAGTTCCGCGGGCTCCGAACCAAAGGCCTCTCACGTTGAAATCTCTCTCGCCGAAGCCTTCACGGAACTTCTCTTTAAGGAAAGGGATACATTTTTCGTGAATTTCCTTTTTTTCCCTTTCAATTTTGCTCGCCTGGTCGAGGTCATTTGATTCGTATCAAACAGTGGGATCCAGAATGATTGCTGACTTTCCGGTCTTAGAAAACGCCACTATATCAGCATATCTCGTGGATCCTTATGTATCCACACAGTAAACCTCTTCATAGCACACAAAATCCTGTGACTCTGTAGTGACGGCGTGTTATCAGGAGCGAGTTGTAAGGGCATTTCCCCAGCACATGTGCTGGTGTTTCAGACTCTCTGTCGCATTCGCGACAGATGGACCCAACTTCTCTGACCTGTCCACTGACACCTGGGACTCCTCGCAGGGGTGCATAGTTAATGTTAAGTTTCAAGGCATTAGACCATTCAGATCCCGAAAGTACAGTCAAAATCTTTTATAACGAACTTCAAGGGACTGGAGGTTTTTGTACGTTATAGCCGGTGTTCTCTTTAAGCGGTATTACCGGCTATTACGAACAGTTCACTGTAAGCGGTGTTACTCTGGTTCCTATAATCACTTTGTCTAGATTTTGATATTGTTAAATATTGAATATTATCGATACATATTTTCATTTTAAGTACATAATTAATCTTACGTCAATTTAAGTGCATAATAACTAATAACAATTAATGTACATGATAATAAACTGAATAAAAAATACTCATAATGCAACGTACTGTCAAAATCTTTGTATTCTAAAAATATAGACATTTTAAATGTATAAAAAATTAAATTAAATTAAAAAATATATAATGAAAAAAAGGTGAAAATACATTATCAAATCCAAAATTACATATTAATAAGTAAGTTAAATAAAAAAAAACTGTCAATTTTGTCTATCTATGCAAAAAAAAAAATTTCAATTGAAGTGTAGAAAACCAAGAAATATTCTTTGAAAATTACTGGAGTTTCATATCCAATTGAACGAGATTGATCCAATTGAACGAGATGTTCTTAATTCACGGGCATTCGAACTCGCGAAATCACCGGAATCGACTTGCAAACTATCCCAAACTGTTCCTCAAACGTAAATTGTTGAAATGGCATGTTTCGGTTTATAAAGACAAGAGAGAACTGAATTGGGACACGACCGAGTGCATTGATGTAAAGTAAACAAAACTTTTTTTCTTCATTTCGTAGAACTTAGTCTTTAAATGTACGTTGTAAGCGACATTTCAACTCTACTGTTCGCTCTAACCGACTTGTTCACTATAAGCGATGTCCGTTATAAGCGATATTAATGTTTTTTTTTTGTCTGTTATTTAATGGGGCTGACTATTTTTTTTTTATATACGGTTGTACGTTATAGCCGGTGTCGTTATAAACGATTTTGACTGTACTTGCTTTTCATACATGAGTCTATTAGCTTTCGGGGTCTCTTTAAAATGGCGTACTCCAATGCCTTGCCACCTGCTGTTGGCCCATTCCTCAAACGAGTTTTCTCGTAGCGACTGCCGTAGAGCTTTCACACTCCGATGTCCCTGCTCAACTCCCAATCTCTCCGCACACTTAGCTATTTCAGCGGAGTAATCAAAAATAGATTGGAACAAGGAATCCGGTATATTTGACAGCCGCTAAGCAATGGACCGGTGTTGTAAAGGAGCTTCCAATTGGCAGCGGATCAGTCCTAATCCTCTGTATCTCCTGGGAGCGTACAACATCGCCGTGGAGGTGTTCGCAGGTAGTCCGAATATGGCCTTGACACTCCTGCGAATCATGGTGTCGATGCCTTCTAATATTTCCGGACATAGCTTTGTTAGGGGCGCAGTTTGGAGAGGTTTTATTAAGGTTTTCATTTACTTTTGCCACCGAATCCTCGCCAAACAGAAGCTCTCCCGAGAATGTACATCCCAAATATTTGATGACTTCTCCATGTTTCAGAGTTCAACAATGAATTCATGAAATTCAACAATGACAATATGAAATTCCACGGCTCATGCTTAGTGAGAAACAACTGCAGTTAATTATTATTAACTATTATATAATAATCGGTGCTAAAGGTTAGCGCAATTTATTTCGAAAAAGATAAAAGACATTTTGTTATTAAATGCTATTAAATCATTTCGAATCAGTGTAATAGGTATGCTATTTCATTACGAATTCGAGAACTGTCAACACATTTTTGTCCTGTTAATTACTGTTGCCAACGATTAAAAATAGCTGATTAGATCTATTTAAGAATGAAGTCATGGAACAAGGTCGTTTATATCAGGGCCTATTTACTACTCAGCCAGGCAATTAGTCTTGATAGCCTAGAATTACGAACTTCATTATATTTATTTTTCATTTTTTCTCTACAAAAAGAAAAATAAAAATAAAAAATTTATTTTTTCTACAGAAAGCTTTTTTTTCCTTGTTCAGTACCCACACCTGGACTTCTGTGGCACAGTGGTGGTTACTCTACAGTTATAACTAAAGCTCAGAATTCCTTGCACTAAAAATTTGAAAACGTCCAATAAAAACTTCAAAACGTGCAAAAACATGCAATAAAAATGTGTTGCTTGAAAATCAGGCATTAAATTATTTTTGTGAACAAAAAATAGCTACTTTGAGAGTAAATTGAAATAGAAACTCTTTTATTTTTATAATATTGGTTTTAGTATATGTTTTGGTAAAATCACTGATTTTAGATATTTTGTATAACTATTGATCTAGTTTTGAAAATATTTACATAAAATATAGTAACAACAAGATGTGGAATAAACAGTAAAATACTCCTGTGAGCTGTAATTATATTGAAAATTACTTACCTACTTACTTACAGCGGCTCAACAACCCATTACTGGGTCAAGACCTCCTGAATCAGCCTTCGCTAGTTGTCCCGGTCAAGTGCTGCCGTTCTCCAGTTCCGAGTTCAAAGGATGTGGCGAGAGTCATTTGCAACACCGTCCTCCCAGCGAAGCTTAGGTTTCCCTATCCTTCTTGTGCCATATAACTGCTCTGACAAGACTTTCCGAGGGATGTCCTCTTCTGACATTCTAATAACATGGCCTGCCCACCTAATCCTGCCGAGTCTGATGGTCTTAACGATATCAGGTCCATTTAGGAGAATGCTTAGTTCATGGTTGGTCCTTCTCCTCCATTCCCCATTCTCCGTACGAAGCGGTCCGTATATGTAGCACAAGATTTTCCGCTCGTAGACCAGTAGGCTTTGCTCTGATTTCTTCGAAATGGTCCAGCTCTCAGAGCCATACATCAACACTGGGCGAATGAGGGTCTTGTACATTAGTAGTTTTGTACCTCTGGCTATCAATCCACTCCGCATTTGTGGCCGGGGACCAAAAAGCATCTGTTTGCCAGCCTGATCCTCCTGCTTATTTCATTTGCTACTTCTCCTGTTGAGTTAACAAGGCAGCCGAGGTAGATAAAGTTGTCTACTTGCTCAAAGGAATAGTTCCCGAATTGAACGCGTCGCCCATGCCTGTCCTCTTGCCCTGTGACCGTGTACTTGGTGTTGTTCTCATTGATAACTAGGCCCAACTTTCTTGCTTGGCCTTCGAGAGCTTGAAAGATCTTCCTACTATGTCTGTATCGTCTGCGTATCCCAGCACCTGTACTAGCTTGGTGAATATAGTGCCAGATGTGTCAATCTCCGAGTCCCTTATGGCTTTTTCCAAGGCGAGGTTGAAGAGTAGGCAGGCAAGCGCATCCCCCTGGAGTACACCCTTTCCATAGTCAAAGTCCCTTGAGAAATCATTCTGGATCCTTACCATGCCTCTTACTCCCAGCATCGTCATCCTGCATACTCTAGTTAGTTTCTTGCGTATGCCTAGTTCCTCAAGAGCCTTACACAATTCTTGTCTATCAACGCTGTCGTAGGCATTCTTTAAGTCCAAGAAAAGATGGTGAGTTTGCATTTTATACTCTCTAACCTTTTCCAGGATTTGTCGGATGGTGAAGATGTGGTCGCTGGTAGAACTTCCTCTTCTCAAGCCACATTGATAACGACCAATAGCCCGCTCTGCATATGGGAGAAGCTTATGATAAAGTATGTTGGACATTATCTTGTGTGCCACTGGAAGGAGTGATATGCCTCTGTAGTTGTTGCAATTCAACTGGTATCCTTTTTTGTGAATAGGACACATTATAGTTTTCTGCCATGCTGCCGGCAGTTTCTCCTCGGGCCATATATCTATTATGATGTCTTGAAGGACTCTCACAAACTCAGTTCCACCGGATTTGAAAAGTTCAGCAGGGAGGTCGTCGAAGCCGGGTGCCTTATTGTTTTTTAGCCTTTCTATATATGAGAGGATGTCATCCTCGTCAGAGGGTTCCCAATTTTCATGCTCCTCCAAGATAGGTGGTACATAATCCTGAGAATGTATTGTGAAGGAGTTTCGCGAAATGCTGACGCCATCTCTCGAGGATTATCTCTTTTTCACATAATAGGGTCCCGTCACTATCATGACAAACTGCTGTTCTAGCCTTGAAAGGCTTTCTGCCTTCGTTTACTTTGTGGTAGAACTTCAGGATTTCGTTGGAGTCTTTTAGGGTTTGAATCTCTTTCATTTGCTTCTTCTTCTACCCCCTCTTCTTTTGCCGGTGCAGTTTTTTCTCTTCTCTTCTCCTCCATTTGTATTCCTCAACGGTCCTTCGTGTCCGCCGCTGTATCTTCTTTACATAAGCTTCGTTCTTGAATACTGTAGCTGCACTGTATTTTTCATCAAACCATGGATTTGATGGTATTCTTTCCTGAAAGCCAAGGATCTCTTCAGCTGTGCTATTAACTCCTGTGAAGATTGCTTCCCATTAGTTGTCCAGAGAAAGGTTCCCAATCGCTGTCTCTTGTAATATGGTATCGACAAACTCAGTTCCACCGGATTTGAAAAGTTCAGCAGGGAGGTCGTCGAAGCCGGGTGCCTTATTGTTTTTTAGCCTTTCTATATATGAGAGGATGTCATCCTCGTCAGAGGGTTCCCCATTTTCATGCTCCTCCAAGATAGGTGGTACATAATCCTGAGAATGTATTGTGAAGGAGTTTCGCGAAATGCTGACGCCATCTCTCGAGGATTATCTCTTTTTCACATAATAGGGTCCCGTCACTATCATGACAAACTGCTGTTCTAGCCTTGAAAGGCTTTCTGCCTTCGTTTACTTTGTGGTAGAACTTCAGGATTTCGTTGGAGTCTTTTAGGGTTTGAATCTCTTTCATTTGCTTCTTCTTCCACTCCCTCTTCTTTTGCCGGTGCAGTTTTTTCTCTTCTCTTCTCCTCCATTTGTATTCCTCAACGGTCCTTCGTGTCCGCCGCTGTATCTTCTTTACATAAGCTTCGTTCTTGAATACTGTAGCTGCACTGTATTTTTCATCAAACCATGGATTTGATGGTATTCTTTCCTGAAAGCCAAGGATCTCTTCAGCTGTGCTATTAATTCCTGTGAAGATTGCTTCCCATTAGTTGTCCAGAGAAAGGTTCCCAATCGCTGTCTCTTGTAATATGGTATCGAGCCTGGAAGCGTATCTAGAGCATATTTCTTCTTCTTTCAATTTCATAGTGTTGTACTTCTTACGCCTCTGTGTATGTTGGGTTTTATCATAGACATGCGATCCCTTAGCTTAGCGATCACCAAGTAATGGTTAGAGTCGATGTTGGCTCTGCTACGAGTCCTCACATCCAATAAGTTGGATCGGTTGCGATCCGTGGTGAGTAGATGATCGATTTGGTTAACTGTGGTGCCGTCCGGTGAGGTTCAGGTTCTTTTGTGAATGTTCTTGTGAGGGAACAGGGTCCCTCCGATGACCAAATCCCTGGAGGCTGCAAATTTAACCAGTCTTAAATCATTATCGTTTGTGATCTCATGCAAGCTGTACTGACCTATTGTTGGAGAATAGGCTGGCTCCCGGCCCACTTTAGCATTCAGATCCCCAGCTGCAATCTTGATGTCATAATTGGGGCAGCGGTCGAATGTATCTTCTAGGAGCTCGTAGAATTCATCTTTTTCCTACTCTTGTGATGTTTCGGTGGGGGCATGTGTTAAATATTCCGTTCACCGTTTTACTTTAACATCCAGATTATGTTCATATACACTTAAGTAAGCAGAGTTCAATTAATAAAACAAGACATAGAAACTTTTATTCTGTTACAAGTACATACACTGTCTAAAAACATATGGCCAATGCCAACTAAATTGAAAATAATAATAACAGGTTAAATTGCTATCTCAACACTCCCCTTCAATTTAACCAGCTTCCATTCCTTCTGTTAGGGAATTAGCAACACCTAGACTCTCTCGAAGCCTTTTGAATTTATTTCCACCTAGCGGTTTCGTTAGGATGTCAGCCTTCTGATCATCTGTTGGGATATAAATAACCTTCAGTACTCCATTTTTATACATGTCTTTAACAAGGTTGTACTTCACATCCACATGTCTCAATCGTTTTTCGTCCCACTTGTCCAGGCAATGAATAGTGGATTGGTTGTCTTCGAAAATTTCGATTGGTTCATGAACTTCAACACCCAAATCCAGAAGTAGGTTTCTAAGCCATATTAGATCCATGAATGCATTTCCCAAAGACACATATTCAGCTTTTGTTGAGGACTAAGCGACTGCCGATTGCTTCCTCATTGTCCATAATACACTATTACCAAATACTTCTATAAGATAACCTGAAGTGGATTTTCTATCTTCAGAATTATTTCCTGCAAAGTCTGCATCTGCAAAACATTTTATTGTTGAATTTTTCTTAAACTCCTTGCGAAATTGAAGCCCCATCGCCGATGTCCCTTGTAGATATCTCAGTATACGTTTCAAACCAAGCCACTGAGAAAGAGTAGCGTTGCTCTGAAATCTACTGTAGAAATTAACTGCCACACTGATATCAGGACGTGTAGTTAACATGAGACACATCAAACACCCGATCATCTCTCGATACGGCTTCGTGTGTACAATAGTCTCTCCTACTAATTCCTTTGGGGGGTTTGTTTCCATTGGAGTTGATACTGCATAACAGTCTTCCATTTTAAATCGATTTAATAAAATTTTAATGTACTTGGATTGACTCAAAAACATGCCTTGATTGCTTCTTTCAATCTTGATTCCCAAGAAATAATTTAGTTGACCCAAGTCCGACATCTTGAACTCAGGCTTCAAAAGCTTCTTGCAATTCTGCAAAGCTACATTAGATTTTGCAGCAATTATTATGTCATCAACGTACAGTAGTAAAACGACTCCATAGGAATCATTATAATAAAGGCATTTATCATATGGTGATTGCTTGTAACCATGTGATTGAACAGAACTATCATATTTCGAATTCCATTCTTTTGGTGCTTGCTTTAAACCATAAAGTGTTTTATTAAGCTTACATACCATGTTTTCTGTAGCTGGTTCCTTAACGAGTCCATCCGGCTGCACCATATATATTTCCTCTTTCACTGTCCCATGCAAAAAGGCGTTCTTAACATCTAACTGTTCTGCCAGTAGGTCATATTGGTTAATAATAGATAAAATAATTCTTACCGTAACTAGCCGTGCCACTGGCGCGTATGTTTCCGTGTAATCAAATCCCTTCCTTTGACTGCACCCCTTAATGACTAACCTTGCTTTGCGCTTTTCTATATTGCCGTTTGCATCTTGTTTAATTCGAAAAACCCATTTACTACTTAATGCCTTTTTACCAGAGGGTAACGCTGTTAGAGTCCATGTATTGTTTTCCTCTAGTGCAGTTAACTCCTCTTGAACTGCCTTATTCCATTCCTGACTGTCCTCTCTTCCTTCGATGTCTTCAATGGTTTCTGGAACATCAAAATCTGAAACTATATTCATGGCAAGTTCACTTAATGATACCTCATAATCATCTAGATATGCTGGCCGCTTCCTTTCCCGATTTCCACGCCTCAGTCCATCTTCAGTTGAATCCCTTTTCAGTTCCAAATCCAATTCTCCCCTTGAATTTGTGCCTTCTTCTGAAACAAAATCATCAGGCTCATCGCAGGATAATTCAACAGTAGCTACTTTCCTTTCTAAGAGAGTACGTTTTTCATCAAAAACGACGTCTTTTCCTTCAATGATTTCTTCATTTTCAGGACACCACAACCTGTAGCCATTGTGACAGTAGCCAACCAAGTATAACTTCCTTGAACGGCTTTCAAATTTTCCTCCAATTAGCTGCTTTGGAGTGTGCAGATATGCAAGTGAGCCAAATACCTTTAGTTTGCTCACATCTGGTTTTTGTCCATACCATAGTGTAGCTGGAACGCAGTCTGGAAGAGCTGCAGTGGGACTTCTGTTGATCAAGTATACAGCTGTATTCACTGCTTCAACCCATAATTTCTTTGGAAGCCCTGAGCTCAAAAGCATGCACCTAGCTTTGTCAAGAATGGTTCTATTCATCCTTTCAGCTACCCCGTTTTGTTCAGGAGTATAACTGATAGTGTACTCACATTGTATTCCTTGTTCCTCGAAGTATTTTTGCATTTCATGTGAAATATATTCACCTCCTTTATCACACCTGAACCGACTTATTTTGGTTTTGAAATGTGCTGAAGCCATCGCTTCGAATATCTTAAAATACTTGATAGTATCACTCTTCTTCTCTAGGGGATAAAAGGCTGTGAAATGAGTATAGTCATCAATAAATGTTATACCATACCTTTTTCCATCATGAGATTCTGGAGATATTGGTCCCATTAAGTCGCTGTGAATTAGTTCCAGTGGTCTGGCTGCTCGCTTCCTGGTCTGATTGTGTGGGAGTTTAGTTAGTTTTCCTTCCACACAGGGTTCACACAGTTCCTTGGCGTTGATTTCCTTTATTCCATCCACCATGGATTGAAGTTTTTGTAGCCCTCCTTGGTTTATGTGACCGTACCTTTCATGACACAATCTCTTACTTTCAGCTGTCAAGTATGCCCTTTCCTTGCTAGTCTGAAATGTTAACTTATATAATTTATTTACTCGATAAGCAACTGCAACTTTGACTTTACCTTTAAATATTGTTGCTTGCCCCTTTTCAAAGATGATTTTGAATCCATTCATTTCCAGTCTCCTAACTGAAAATAAATTTAATTCCAAATCAGGAACAAAGAGAATGTTAGGAATTGTGATAGAGTTCCATTTCCCATCGACAGATGCATAAAGTTTCATGTAAGTGATTGTCCAGATTTAGCTACCTGGATTTTTACTGGATTTATTTTCACACTTTCCTGAAATAAATCATATTGATAAGACATATGATCTGACTCTCCAGAATCAAGCCACCAAATGACTTCACTCTTTGCTGCTTCTCCATTAGCAAACAATGAATTAGCAACCGCTGAAAAACAAAAATTAGTTTCCTCTTCTGTAGCAGTGTGTACCTCACTTTTCTGTGCTCCAGAGTTCTGTTGAGATTTCCGAGGACTGGGACAATCCTTCCTAAAATGACCAAATCCTCCACAGTTATGCCACCTGAAACTAGAATTTCCAGTATTATCATTAGTACTGTTTCTAATGGGTACCTTATTTATTGGAGCTGAAGACCCAGGTCTGCTCGGATGCCGCTGGTTTAGATAATTTGTTTTCCCTTTATTATATTTCCATTGGTTACCTTGCTGGTTAGCTTGAAATGCTGTGGTTGAGTCATTCTTCGTTGGTTTGGTCTTCCCTTGAAGTTTCCTCTTCGATTCTTCATCAAGCAGTCTATTTTTAACAAATGGTATGGTTAGATTTTCACCATTAGCAGACAAGGTTTCTATTGCTGTGACCACCATACTGTACTCCGAAGGTAATGTCAGCAACAAATGACAAATAATGCTGACTTCATCTGTATCACCTCCTGCTGATTTTAAGTTACGAATTTCCTTATCAAATTTTAGAAAATGTTCTTCTAATGTTTCGGTGTTAGGGTTATGGCGCATTGACAGTAATGCCTTCCTCGAACTGAGTTGGTTGGCAATCCCTTTCTTTCGGAACGTATTTTCCAAAGTTTTCCAGACTTCATAAGCTGTATTTTTTCCTCGACAATATTCCAAGTAACTGTCTGCTATTGCACTTACAATAAGACGAATACAGAATTTATCTCTTTGTCTAAGAAGATCATTGGCTGCTTCACGGGTTGATTTAGCTTGGGCTGTCTCACCATCAACGGGTTGATGATATTGCACTTCCTCAGTAACGTGATTTAAAAGGTTCTTCTCATCCAGTAGGACCTCAAGCCGAAATCTCCAATTATAATAGTTCTTACCATCAAAAAGTGGAATGTGGTATCTTTCATCATTTTGCCTTTGTCTCTCTTCCTCTGCCATAATTTTTTCGTCTTGGTATCAATTTATTTTTAATATAACCTTTCAAAACTTCCAGTATTACAAGTAAATTTAGTTTAAATAAATTTAAATCAAATATACTTTACCTGGGCCCATAACCTGTTAAATATTCCGTTCACCGTTTTACTTTAACCTCCAGATTATGTTCATATACACTTAAGTAAGCAGAGTTCAATTAATAAAACAAGACATAGAACCTTTTATTCTGTTACAAGTACATACACTGTCTAAAAACATATGGCCAAGGCCAACTAAATTGAAAATAATAATAACAGGTTAAATTGCGATCTCAACAGCATGGACACCAATGATTGAATAGTTCTTGAACTTTTCCTCCCTAATTCTCAGCAGGCAAATATGTGGGCTCACTGGTTTAAAGTCGATTATATTGAAAATAGGAAGGAAAATCTTAAAAAAGGAAAGATAATACTCAAATTATGGAATCACTAGATGCAATGTCTAGTGCGTAGGTTTATTTTTAAATCCCTCTGGTGACACGCAATACCCCTGTTAACGTTCTAGGGTTAAAAAAAATTGAATACTTACTTGTGCTACAGTGAGTATCAATTTGTGATTTCCTCTCACATCCAATATTTTTATCACTAGATATAATCCCTATTGAGTTCAGGATATTTTTCAATCCATCCCGCAATTTTCTTCACTTCCTCCAATTTTTGACATTTTTAATAACAATATACTCTACAGAAGCTAGTTTGATGCTGACAGAATGGTGAGAATCGAGAAACAAAATGTAAACATCCAGGAACTACTAAACCCTCACTGCTAGGAAATTGGAGGTTTGTGTTTATTTACATCTCCCAAGTTCCCTTTTTTTTTTCTATGATATTCACATTTATTTTTCCACTATTGTTTTCATGTGCATTCAAGAAAATTCAAATTTGTTATATTTTTTTTCTTCAAAATATCAAATGATGCAATTTCAAGCAATAAAAATTCAAAACACCAGTAAACACCAAAACGTGCGATTTCGTGCAGTATAAAACTTCATTAAAACATCCCATTAGGCTTGATTCGGATCAGTAACTTAAGTTCGCTTTATTCTGACTTACCAATAAAAAGATGCAATTGCACGGGCTCTAGTCATAACTAACAACTTCAAACCAAGCAGATTTCACCCCTCGTCGCACAGTGGTTGAACATCGACTATTTTCGAGCAAAATAAAACGAGTCAGATCTGATCAGTGAGCCAGAGAAAAATAAAGTTGATATTAACAAAATAACGGTAAAACTATGGATATTATTTGAACTCCCCTTAAGAGGCTCTCCTATTAATAGGCGTTAGATTGAAAAAATTGAACATTATAACATCTATTTTCGTATCTAAATCGGCCAGTTTAAACAATTTTGTAGTTTTACGTTATAAATATCCTTGACAGCATTTGGAATATCATTTTATTTCATCTCGATTTTTTTCACTTTTTGGGTTACGCCTTAATTAGCGTAATTAAGATAATTAAGAATTATAATTAGCATAATTAATTCTGAAAAGACACTCCATACAATAATAATGGTTTATTTTTATTAGTAGCCGCTTCAGAAATATTCTGAGGGGGCTCGCACTTCTTTATTTTTTAAATTAGAATGTGAAATTAAAAAAATACATTTTTCATTTAAGCAGTTAAAAAATTACTAACCTTTTTACCTTTTTATATAGATATAGTGATAGTTAATTGGTGTCCACACCTCATGGGTGCTTTGAGATGGCGGATCCTTCCCTGGATCGACACTGCTTTTGGCTACTGAAACAGGACAACAAACAGATTTTTAAATCTAGATCTCTAATTCCCCACAAAAAAAATTTTATTTTGCAACTTTTTTTTACATTAGTGCGAATTAAATATTTCCAACCAAAATCAATAAACCTTTATTTTATTAGTTTTTAATTTATTAAAAATTAGAAAATAATTTTAATCACACAAATAATTGGATTATTAATTTTAATATGAACTGCTTGAATGTTGTCTATGCTAATTGTAGGTTTCTTTATTCATTCTGAAACCGTAACTACCCAGCTTTAATAAAAGATCAGGTACGGCAAAATTAAGCAAAATGCTGAATGTCAATGATAAAAAACCTAACTCAAATCAAATTCCACCTTGTCATTAGATTCTACTTTAAAGCCTATTAATTTATTTTATTTAGTTTTACTGGTAATTAACACAATATATAGGACTGGCTTATCCACTTGACTTGATTTAAAGAGACAGCAAAGTGAAACTTTTATGAACAGCATGATCATCCTCTTCCTCAACATGGTGAGTGGCATTTAGTAGCAAATGAAATTTAGGTACATACTATTTTTTCAATGCCCCTTCTGAACTTGACATCTGATAAGAGCGTCGCTATCTGTTAGAGCTTATGCGAACTACCACCCTCACCATCTCCCCTTCCTAGCCTATATATGATTTAAAGGAAATTCCTTCAAGTCCTTTTCAGTTAAAAAGTGCCTTGATTAGCTTTATTAGATCCCAGCTTCGACTCGAAAGTTCAGATGGGCATCGGGAAATTATTACTGAAATTAATAATTTGCTTTGTTTTCTTAATATTCCAGGAAGACTATCAGAAGATTATTGTAAAGAGTAAATGTCTAGTGAACTGAGTTGCATTGTCCCAAACCTTGGAATAATGGAGTTCAAGAAGTATCTCAAGGTGATCTTGATCTAATTCCGCCACTTGATGTCAGGAATATTTTTTATTTTTGTACCTACTCCTCCAGAGATTCCAGAGATCCAACAGAGTGGATGTTGGAAATTGTGGACAGTTAAATCTAATCCAGAAGTAATCATGCTCTGAGTTTTTATTTTGATTTTTGTTAAAAAAAACAGGACAGCTAACTTAAGATAAAACAATAAAATAAATGATACAGTTAAAATGAAAAAATATTAGCAAGCATAAAAATGTATGTTTTTTTTTTTTTTTTTTTTTTTTTTTTTTTTCCGGTTGGCGCATTAGGCCTAATGAGACCTTTGGCCGCGCAGTGTGGTCTTCTTTCAGACATTTGTATTGCTTGCGGGAGAACAGACAGCCTGGAGGGGGTAGGTCACCATGGTGCAGCGGCAGACTGCCCATAGCTCCATAACCAATCCCATTGGGACCAATTTGGCAGTGTCCTTGAACCCGAGAGCGCTGACGCCAGTGTGACAAACTGGTCTAGGTCCAAGGATTATGGTAGCTCAGAGTCAGCAGGCCCCGAGGACCTATATTTCTTTCCCCGAAGCATACCGTCCTTGAACCAAACCTCCGGGCGGTTACTGACATCCTGGAAAACCACACCACGATTCTCGATGAGATACACGGGGAAGGTTCATCACTCCTATGCCCGGTCGGTGTGAGTCGCCTCCAGTAGACTGACGGGCCTCACATACCCGGGGGTCTGGGTAGACTTGGACTGCGTGGCGTTCATTGGTGGGTGGTCACCCGAATGGAGCGGTCACCCATCCAAGTACTAACCACGATGGACGTTGCTTAACTTTGATTACCTATTGCAAGCGTCCTTGTCCACTCGGCCATCCCGGCCCCCAATGTATATAAGTATAATCTAACAAATTTGAAAATACATAAATTAAGCCAAAGACCAATCTCAATTCAGAAACTATATTACAAATAGGAATGTTAAAATTTAAGAAAATCAATATTATTGAAATTTTTTTAATGGTGCATAAGGTCAATGTTAAATCTTAATGTCTGCAAGAATTTCATTAACAAACTTGCTAAGTTAAAGTTGAAAGGAGTCAAATTTGTCTTTTGCATCCTATAAATTCCTTGCTATTGCTTATTTTTTTTTATCTTCTAAGCATTAAAATAAAGCATATTGTAAAAACATTATTAAAATTTTGTATAGATGAAACCCGCAGATGATGTTTGATCTAGTCTACTTGTAAGAATAATTAACTGAGGGATAATAAGATGAACATTAAATGAATTTTAGAGTGGGAAAAAGAATTCAATTCAGAGATGTTAACATTTTCACTTAGCTAATAAGGAAAAAGAATTTTAGAAGTTGTGCATTCAAAGCTCTGCAGCAATAATGATAAAGCTCATTTTTAAACAATGAAAAGAGAATAAATTAGGGTGGGAAAGACAAATTAAACTAAGAAAGAACAAAGCATATGAGGACAAATAAAATGTATAAATATACTAATTCTAAAAATGATTAGATTAACTATACTTATTTTACCTTCTTCTTCTTCCTTGGCTCTAAAACCCACAAGGGATCAACTCATTCTGGTTTTGTGCAGCCGATCTCCAATTCCGGATCCCCAGAAGGCTGTGTGCGTACTTATTTTAAAAATACTTTACTAAAAAATCTTTCATATCATTATAACTATAATGCTTGTAAAAACAGAACACATATTAAGGATAACAACAATCACAAAACATAGGTGAAAAAAAATTAGAAATGGGCACACTTTAAGGCGTGAGTGGGTGGAAAAACATTGCTGGTCTAACTCATTTTTCGTTGGGAAGAAGCACCAGATCATTGCAGGAGGAACTGCACCAGAGAGCGCAGCAGCAGAAGAGGATGGCGCTTAAATAGGAAGAGCAGATGTGAACCCAGGAATGGCTAGCAACCAACTCCTACCAAAACCTGTATAGAAAGATTTGATCCCACAGCTGACTGAAGGACATCATCAATCTCGGCAAATGGTGTCAATGATCCCCTCTTTCTTTCCATGCACCTTTCAAATGGTTTTAAGCCAATACTGCTTGTCAATGAAACCTTTTGCCTTCAGTTTTGTTGATTTCAGGTGCTACTTTGGCAGCGGAACAAGATTTTTTTTAATAATTTCCTAAATTAACTATAATTTCTATAGACGCATTCCTTTTGCTTTTTCATAAAACTTTCTCCTACTCTTAATTGAGCCAGTTCATTGTTGATAAAAAAGCTTAGATTAGTCCATTGAAGAGAGAATACATTTTTGGTAAACATATCAGGCACGGTAGGATTTTTCAATCCTTAATATTAATAATAATAAAGTATCAAACAATAAAAATTTTCAAATATTTTTAAGTTTGATAAGATAAATTAATTGAGCCTTTCAAAGTCAGAACACCTTGATTCCCCATCATAAAAAATATACCAGCATGCCCCCAAGAATAAATCCTGCTTATAATTTCTCTATATAATATTTGATGATTGAAGGATGTTAGACATTTTTCAATAATTGTAATAATAACATTTTAAGTAATTTAATTATTCAAATTGGTAACTCAATTTTATGGCAGTTTAAGAACATAATATTTCAAAGATAAATAAATTATATTTTATACTTTGAATCACTATTTATTATACAAAATAAAATATAAAAATTCTAAAAATGGTCAGTTTATTTCTGCACGGACACATGACAGAGAGATGAATTGGTAAAAGAAGGTAAACTAGCTTTCTATTTTAAGATTACTAATATCTAAAATACTCACTTTTTTGCTCATCATATACTTATATAGTTTTATAAAAAATAATACAAACTCCTATATGGAAAATAATGAATGCATTACTATATAAAAAATTATGAATTATCAAGAAGTATTTCAGTAACAGTACTTATAGTAAGCTATACAAATGTAAGATCAACTTGAGAGAAAAAATTACTAACAAATAATGTTCTGAAAAACTATTGCACCTATGGTTGAGAACTCAGCCAAAAAGCAGCAGGCTGGCCATACAGTCAGTGCAGAAAGTATTCCACCACTAGTGAAAATTATTTTAGTATGTGGAATTGTGACTTTAAATGGTTAATATGTGGGAAAAATATAACTGACTGCAAAAAAAAAAACATTTAATTAAACACTTTAGAATACAATAACAGAGTAACAAATTGTTATTTTTTAGTTGTTTAGTTTTATAAAAATTATTATGTTAACGTGTTAATAAAAAAATTGTTACTAACAATTTTTTTATTAACACGTTAACATAATAATTTTTATAAAACTTGAAAAACTTGTGGAAACACTTCACAGACAAAGTATTCGAACAGAAATAATTATTATTTCGGAGCTTAATACTTCGTCGGCGCCCCTTTTGCGTCAATAACAGCTTTTAAGCGCCTTGTTATAGATAACACCAGGTTTTCTAAAAACAAAATCGGTATTCTGTCCCACTCTTCCCGAAGGAAAGTTTTTAATTCTTGTAGGCTGGAAGGCTTCTGTTCTGCCATTCTTCTTTTTAGGTAATCCCACAAATGTTCGATAGGATTCGTGAAAAAATCAATCGATCGTGAAAAAAAAAATCGATCGCGAAAAAATTCGACTTCCGTTTTTCAACGGAAATACATGTTTTGGGGTCCCCTGAGTCAAAATAACCAAGTCACGCGAAATGGTCTGTGTGTGTGTGTGTGTGAACAGACTAGCTCAAACTATAAACCGTGCGAGCTTGAAATTGGTATTTAGTGTATGTATATGCCCGCGATGTGACAGCAAAAATTTCATCAAAATTGCTCAAAGGGAGGGGGTAATTTATTTAATAACTTTTTATGTTTTTTTTCGATTTTCTCAAAAACGGCTCTAACGATTTTGATTAAACTGAGTATTTGATGTATTAATATGCCCGAGATATGACTGCTATAATTTCATCAAAATTAATCAACCGGAGGGGGGACTTTGCTTAATAAATTTTGTATCATTTTCACGTGTTTTTTTTATTTGCTCAAAAACGGTTTTAACGATTTTGATCAAACTAGGTATTTGATGTATAGATATGCCAAAGATGTGATAGCCAACATTTCATCAAAATTGATCAACCGGAGGGTGGCCTTTACTTAATAAATTTTGTATCTTTTTCACGTGTTTTTTTTATTTACTCAAAAAAGGCTTTAACGATTTTGATCAAACTGGGTATTTGATGTATGTATATGCTAAAGATGTGATAGCCAACATTTCATCAAAATCGGTCAAACGGAGGGGGCACTATATTTTTATAATTTTTTTCCAATTTTTACCTTTTTTTCGATAATCTCAAAAACGGCTTTAACGATTTTTATCAAATTCGTCATGTTTAATGAAAATTAGGTTTTCTTTAATATCAAGTACGCTTTATCATTATTAAAATGTTCTAATGGGGCTTAAATGGGGTAGGGGCCTTTTTTGTTTGTTTGTTTTTTTGTTTCCTATAAAGTAGCTTTGTTTTTGTTTATATGGAGAAATTAACACCTAAAAATTAGAAATGGCTAAATATAAGATATGATAAAAATAAAGTAAACATATAGAGGAGAAAAAAAGAAAAATATTCAGTCAACTCATAAAACTCGTTGAGCACACGCATGCGGAGTACACCTTTAATGACAGGCCATTGTTCATAATTAAAGCCGTTCTGTTCATTGAGAGAAGAACGCATTAATTTCTAATCTAAGTAAGTTAGTAAGTGAAAGTTGTGTGTTGCCGCACGCACTAGATTTTTTTTCCTTATTTTTTGGTGATTTCTTGTGGAAAACACTTCGAATTTGCATTCGTCAATAAAAATGGCTCGTTTCCAGAAGTCTGGAGGTTGGTTGTACTCTTCTTTTGCATAAATTTCCCTCTTCACCCTATTTGTTTGTGAAATAAAGCATTTATTACGTGCTGTTCGCCCATGAAAACCTAAATCTCTTAAGTAACTTCGCACTGTACTGGCCGAAATATTAATAGTTTCTATTATGTGTATTTTTTCAGGAAAATTTATACATCCAACACATTAATTATAATTTTTCTGTTTGAGCTAAGTCCATTGCCAATTTCGAAGCACTTAATCTATGATTTACCTGAATTTGCCTCACCATCCATCTTTCGTTCACTTCTTTGAGCAGCTTAGGTCGACCACTGCGAGGTTGAGATTGATACGACTTAGGCCCTACGCACACGGGTCGACGCTGGAAATGGTCGACGCGACTCTAGTCCGTAGGCTTCTCCCCTCCACTCAACTTCCTTCGTTGTGGCATCAAGCTCCGCAGACGGGTCGTTCACTGGTCGTCTAGAACCGCAAGGATCCTCGTCTTGTGCAGTTCTCGTCTCTTGCGATTGGTTTGGAACGGGAAAAATCGAGCGAAACGCACGTCTCTTCGTCATGGAGTTAATTTTTATTTTATTTGTTTGCTTTGTTTTTGTGCTAAATTATTTTTTTTTTTTTTTTATTTAACCTGTGTTACCTCTAATATATGTTTGAAAAGAAACATTTATTTATTTTACTTTATTTTATTTTTATTTTTTATTTTATTGTAAATTGTATTTTTCTATTAATTTTTGTTAAGTGTTTATTGGTTTTATTTGGTTAATTTTGTTTATTGTTAATAAAAATATTTGTAAATAAATGTGAAAAATTAAATATCTTACCTCAAAGTTATAAGTATGCGTTCTTCTGAATTCACACATTCCCTCATATTGGTATCCGCATATTGTATAGCTGGACTAATTATTTTTACTAGAGTAATGTATGATTCCTCTCGCATTCTATAAAATGCTAGAAATTTAGCATCACTTTGTTGCAGTTCTCTTGCAGCAACGAATAGCCGTTTATGAAAATTGCGTTCAATATAAGGATGAACCCATAATCTTCGTTTATTCCTTTTCATTTGCCGGTACCACAAAAACATTACAAAGTCCTCCTCATCACTTGAACTTGAACTGCTCATTGTAAGTTTATACAAATTAAACTAAAAATGCAAAAATACCATATATTATTAATGCTGATTAGAAATATACAAACATTCACAGATCGAAATAGCCATTTTGATTGATATTTAAGAAAAAAAAGGTCAACGAATGAACTGAATACGTTCCTGGTTGGAAGATGCGAATAAACTAATCGACTTGTGTGCGGTGGACAACCGCATGTGCCGCAGGGTTCGTACATGACGAGCACGACGCGCGAACCTCTCGGCGCGTCCTCGATCGACCCGTGTGCGTAGGGCCTAAGTTTCTCCAAATCTGTTAATAATGTCTGACACTGTTACATGGCTCCTACTTACTAGTTTGGCGATTTCGCGCAACGATTTACACTGGTTTTGTAAATTTACTATAATTTTCCTTTCTTCGGGGGTTGTCTCTCTTGATTTACGTCCCATCTTGAGCGATCTAACATTGACTGATGCAAAGGAGACTTTGTAATATAACTAAGCCTATACTAGTGATACGGAAAGGATTGTATCGTTAAACAAGTAAGTTTTGGTTCAAATACTCCTACTGTTCAAATACGTTTTGCTTTTTCGTCTCAGACAGAATTTATTTATATCTAACTCTAATTCCCCATTTGATTTTTTTTAGGGGGGAATAAATCCATTTTTCACCTATTTAGGCATAACTAAAGGTAATTTGTAAGTTAAATTAAAAATATTCAGAACATAATCTATAAAAACGATTAAAATTACATATTACTGAGGCTGTTCGAATACTTTCTGCACTGACTGTATGTAATTTCTATTATTCTAAAACTGAATTATCAATAGGTAAATTCATAAACAATTTCCTTCTTTCAAATGCGATTCTTTGCAGGTGTCTTATTTATAGACAATAATATAACCAAATCAAGGATTATTTTTATTTTAATGAAAATTACCGATTATAACCTTTTAGGCAACTACTACATTACTCATAATCATACAATGAGTACATATGTACATGGGCGTTACCAAAGGAGTGGGATAGAGGGGACGACACCCCCCAATATTTTGGATGGAGGCAACTACTTATACTCTAACTGTAACTTAAATTGGCAAGTTTTATAAAAACCTTTGAAATGAGGCTGTAGGAGGAATTAAATGTCCCAACAGTTGCTTTTAGGCGTTGTTATTTCAAATTTTTACTTATCTATGAGAATATTCATTCATCCCCCCCCAAAAAATTGGGAGCTGGTGACGCCCGTACTATACATAGACTGCAGCATTGCTACACGTACTATACATTTTGCATTGCTTAATTTTATTTCATGGAATTTTCAAAAATTCAACAGTCATAATGTAACGAATAATTATTTTTTTCCCTCTTGAATTAGTAAAGATTTTGACATATTAGATTGAGATTCACCTTCAACTGAGTAGGCTCAAAAGGTATAATATATACATGAATAGGTATAGTATAATATAAAAATGAAAATAGACGAAGACCTGGAAATCTATTATCTCAAACGATACAACAGAAATAAATGACAGTGGGTGGCAACTCTGAAAGGAGCCTCATTGAGATAATATTTTCACACTGTGCAGTCGTGTTTGGAAGCCAAGTAGATCCTCTCGATCTACTCTTGAGGTGAGGGCTTATAAAGTGCAACTGACATGCTCATTTGCCTGTATGTTAATTTCACTTAACAAATGTGTTACTTGCTACATATTATTTGTTCTTTACGTTACTTCCTTATTTCTGGTAAAGTTATTCCCGTCTTTAAATAAGACGTAAAATACCCAAAAGTAGAGGGCTGCAGCCCCCACAGACCTCACCCTGGATCTACTCAACTAGCTGAGGGAACTATCGACCAAAACTTCATGGCCCTGGAAAAGACCTAACTGCGGACACTATCATTATAAATACACCGCTTAAGAGTCATTTATAGCTGACTTAATTAGGGGAACCCGACTACACCCTCCCAAATGGTCTTTCTTACAGCTAATCTCCGAAAAAAATAGCAATGCTACAAAGATTTTGTTAGCGGGAGGAACGCTGCCGTTGAATCGGTACTCTTATATCTTGGACCAAGAAGATCTGCCCTTTGAAAGGAAAAGGAATGGTAGATAACGAAGATTTCTATAAGCATAATCAGTGGCGGTCCCAGAAAAAAATGGGGAGGGGGATTGGTCGAATAAAAAACAAACAAATCCATAGCGAAATTATAGCATACTTATTACTTTACTAATTGTAATTGTTAAAGGCTCCTACTTAAATGCTACTATACCGGAAAATTTGTAAGAGTTAGATGTGTGAATTTATTTCACTAATTTTTTTTTTCTCGGAATTTGGGTGGTGGGGGTCGATCCAAATATCCCCCCTGGGACATAATTAAACTCTTTCATATTAAATTTATTCCACTATTTTTTTTTCATAATTTTTGGGGGTGGTCGATCCCCGTGGGACATAATTAAGCACTCACTTATTAAATAAGTTTTATGTTTTGTTTGCTAAATACATTCGTTACATACATAGTCAATGTTTATAATACCAACTTTTAACTTCGCAAACTAGTGTGCAACTGATTATACTACCTCTATGGGTAGGGCTTCAACGTGGGAGAGGGAATAATCTGGTTACCAAATTTTGAATTGCTGACTTCTACCTTCTACCCTTAAATTTGTATGAAATTAAAGAAATAAATGAGTGATTCAGATGACGATACCCCTACTTTATCTGCGGAAGCTTTAAAAGCTCTTAACGAATTTTATAATGAGCAGGAAGAAGAAAAAAACAAACTGGAAAGAGTACAAAATAATTTGAAAGACTGTGACATATCAGCTTTCCAGGAAAACTGGGTAACCAGCATTTAAAGTGATTTATAAGTGTATTTTCTACTTTATCTTTCTTGCTATTGTTTGTTTAACTGAGAATAAAGAAATAATGTTTTGTGATACCGAACAAGCTAACATAGGGTACAGCTAGGGATAAGGGGAAAAAAGGATTAATGTTTGATTTCTATTCAAACTTTTAATAAAATAAATAACTACTTCATATTTTGTTTATTATAACTATGTATTGTACCCTTACTTCTAAGTAAGGATTAAATTTACTTCACGAAGATACCAGCTTGACTTAAACATTAAGGCAGAGTTTAATGTAATGATATTGAACACTTTCTTGACATTTTATTGCATCCTAGCTATTTACTAAGTTAATTGTTCCCTATCAAAATCATTCAATAAAATGAAAATCTTCAAAAAATCACTACCTAGATAAAAGTCAATACCAGTGATCTTACGTATCCATTACTGACTACTACAGTTTATAAATATATGACTTCTTTATTTATTAGATATAGTTAATTAAAAACTTTGAGTCTAGGTCTGTGAGAGAATGGTAGAGTTTAGGGAAAGAATATTTAGAATTAATATGCTAATATTTAAAAAAAGGTGGTAGTTCTCACACTCTGTATTTATCATTAAAATTAGTTTCAACGTACCTTCTAAATTTCGTGAATTTCCTACTACTACCTAAGGTACATAATTTAATGATTTCTCAAGATTTGATAGTTATGTTAATTTTATAAGATTAAACTATTTGATTTTTTGTTGTTAAAATTTCAAGTAGGTGAATTTTCCCTATTATTCTTCTCTATCAACCTTGTTTGTAATAAGTCAGTGTTATTTATCCATTAATATTGTGAATATAGTCATAATATTTTTTGTTTTTTAATAGCAATTAAGTCAATTTTGGTATGATAATTCGACAATAGAAGCCTTGACCAGTGAAATATGTAAAATTAGTAGAGAAAATGGAAAAATAGCTCTAATTTCATGTCCTTCCCTATACAAATCACTGAAGTCAAAAGCGAAAAATCGTGAAGGTAAAATTATTGTATAAATAATGAAAATAAATGTAATTATGTATGGTTTATAATATTTTTCTGATGTATTTTTAGTTATTCTTTTTGAATATGACAAACGATTTGCAATGTATGGCCTAGACTATAATTTCTATGATTATAATTTTCCTCTCGATGTTCCTCGAGAATTGGCTGGCTATTTTGATGTAGTTGTTGCTGATCCACCATTCCTTTCTGAAGAATGCATCACCAAGACTGCTGTAACAATAAAATTTTTTACAAAATCAAAAATAATATTGTGTACAGGTAAAAAGTGAAAATTATCCTTGTGTTTTCATTACATCAATTTATTATATCTTTGGATTGGTACTACTACTGCAATGTACTTCTGGGGGTGGCCTATTTGGAGACGGTTAGTGAGATCAGGATCTCTACTGGAAAGGACCCATTGGGGGTTCGCTTACTCTTTTGAACAAGCAAAAGCTGATCGAAGTCCTGATTTGATCAGAAGGATCTGAACGGAATTCACTATAAACCTTTGAAAATAGGCTCAAAAGTGGCATAGCAGTAGTTTTGCCATAGGATTAATTACATTTCCATATTTTATGATCTTACTTTAGAAATATATATGTAATATTCATCTTTCCTTCGATCATGTTTCTTAAAGCATCAGTTATGTGATTGTTATTTTGTTGTTTTTAGGTGCTGTGATGGAAGAATTAGTTGGAAAACTATTAAATTTGAAGAAAAGTAGTTTTGAGCCAAAACATGAAAACAATTTAGCTAATGAATTTTGTTGCTTTACTAATTATAATAATAGTTTTAAATGATTTTTTAAAATAAGAAATTTATTTTAATTACTTTTTAACTGTGTAATATACTTCTGGGGGGGAAATATCTATATTACATTAATAATCCGTTGTTGTTCTAATTAATCATATTTTAATTGTAAAAAAGGATATTGTTAGTGACAATGGTAAATTAACACTATTTTTTAAATATATTTTTGATGTTTATTTATCTTATTTTCGGACATTCATTAAATGATTCTGATTACTTTTTACGTTTCTGCTCAAATCTGTAAAACTCAGGGACATATATAAAGCTTATTCATCCTGTCAATGAATTAAATTTAATGTACTCTATTTATCCTTTAAATGGCCTCATCATGAGCATGATAGCTTGCTCATAGCAGTGATAAACCTCCTAGAACAAAATAATTAAAATCTTTGTATCTTATTGATAATTTAAAAGAATTTCAAAATGTTTTGGTACATTTCCTGCTTAAATTTTATAAATACAAAAGACACATTACTTTCAATGTTCTTCTAGAATATTATAATACCTTGTATCCTATTACTCTCCTATTATTTAAATAATTATCCAATTTTTTCTTAACCGATGGTTCTATTAGGACTTCATATGTTTGGGCTTATTGTTAGCAGGATGTCACCTAATTGTGGTTTTACTAAATCTGAAATCAGTAGTGATATAATCCTGCCAGGTAAGGACGGCTGGAGGGTTTTGTCTAGGGGGGGGGGGGGAAGACTAGTAAAATTCTTAGGCAAGAAGGGAGTCGAGGTATTCTGACTATGTTCTGCTCAATTAACTTTTGAATAGAGCTAATCGATATTTAAAATTTTATTTTATGAATATTTGCTTATATAATACTTAGTGGATTTAGTAGAAGAGTAAATAACCTTAGCTTTTGTTCCTCATATTTCCTAGGTTGGAGCAGTTTTTAGTTATCTCTGCAGTTACAGCAGAGATAATTATTTTCTATTATTATTAATTGCTCTTTTATTTGTAGTGTTTCATCAACATTTCAACATTTTCTTAAATTATGTTTTATTCTTTGTTTTTATAATACCTTATACGTGATTTGGAATATGTCCGGAATATACGGAATAAGTATGTCAGTTTTTTTTTATTAGTTAGAACCATAGATGTAGAGAGGTCTTTGACTGTGCGGATTGAAATTCTTACAGACATTTATGTCTGTAAGAATTTCATTCCCTTCAAAGAATTTCACCCTGTGAAAGCACAGAGAGCCTGTGGAGTGGGTAGCTCACTCCACACCTCACTTCGCAGCAAAGCATGGTCTCTGTGCTGCAGCCATTGGTGGATCCAGGGGGGGGGGGGGCTGCAGCCCCTCCCTTTGAAAATTTTTTCGTCATTTAAAGATAGAATTTTACTTTTCTTAATGTAAGAAAGCATATTAAAGAACAAATAATGAGCAAAACAAGTAAAACTTTAGTTGCGGGAAAGGAACATATAGGTAAAAAAGCTGATTAGCAGATCCAAATAAAGGGCTGTGGGGCTGCAGCCCCCCTTTAGGACTACAGCCCCTCCTTTACGATCGGCTGGATCCGCCCATGGCTGCAGCAAGTGACTGCCCTTAGCTCCAGAACCAATAGCATTGAGGCTAATTTAGCATTGTCAGTTCTGTCAATAGTGTTAGCTCTTTTGACTTCGACAAATTGGTCTAGGTCCATGAATTATGGCTGCCAAAGGCAGCAGGCACACAACAAAAATACTATTTGTATCTACTTGCTTCATTTTAAAAATTGCACTCATAAAATTATTACATTTATAAAATTTTCTTTTTAAAAAAATATTAATTATAGGATAGTTTTATATTATGTTTTTGGAGTCACGAAATGGCTGTTTAAAATAATTGTTTTGTATTCAGTTTAATGCCCTTATTAATTCACACTAAGGTAAGGAATGGTGATTCTAAGGATTTGAAAACTATTTTAACAAAAGTTTGAAATAAAATTCATTTAAAGAAACTTCCATGACATGAGAGTTAACACTTGTCAGCTGCATTCAAATCTATTCCAATTGTCTGTTCGAGTACGATTGAGAAGTAATCCTTTTAAAAATTCTTATTATCTATCATATCTACTGTCCCTATCTATCCTAATATCTATGTTCCTTTTTAACAACTAATAAAGTGAATATTTATCTGCATTTTTAAAAAATGTAATGTGATTCTTTCAGTGCATCATTGTTGTTTAACTAATTTTTTTTTACTTTCACTTACCTATATATGTATAGTAAGGGAAAGTATTGTGATAGTGAAAAATTTTGACTTTCAGCTTTCAACAGAAATGCACGTTTTGGGATACCCTGAGTCCAAATAACCAAGTCCTGCGAAATGGTCTGTGAGTGTGTTGTGTGAACAGAGTAGCTCAAAAACTATAAACCATATGAACCTGAAATTGGGTATTTGGTTGATGTATATGCCCTCTATGTGACAGCCATATTTCATCAAAATTAGTCCAACAGAGGGAGCTCTTTATTTAATAAATTTTGTCTTACTTTTAGGTTTGTTTTTTTTTTTTTTTTTGATTTTCTCAAAAACGGCTCTAACGATTTTGATCAAGTTCGTCATGTTTAATGAGAATCAAGTATTCTTCAATATCAGGTAAGGTAAGTTATGTTCTGAGGGGGCTTAAATGGGGAAGGGAATTTGTTTGTTTTCCTATAAAGTACCTTTGTTTTTGTTGATATGGAAAAACTGTCTCTAGTTTTATGCCTAAAAATAAGTAATGGCTAAATATGAAATATGAAAAAATCGAGTAACATATATAGGAGAAAAAAAAAATATTCCAACAACTCATAAAACACGTTGAGCCACCCATGGCACAGAAATGTCGGCACAATATATGTTATCATAAATATACAGTTGTTTTATCTGACTGCTATTTCCATCACATAATAATTACTTATGGCCTAAGAAGGAAGCTATTGATAAATGTATCCCAAAGGTTTAAAGTAGCCAATTTTATTTTTTCAATGTAGGATTTATTATACATTAAGAAACCCAGTTTTAATCTGTAAAAAAAAAATTATCCATATAATGAACATGTTTAGCTTTTTAATTTACATGAAAATCTGATTACTTGTTTTCATTTTCAATTAGTTTTCTGTCTGGGATTTTATCAATATACTATATCTTCTGTATTATTTGCGATAGACTTACTTTAATTTTTGAAAATTATTGAAGCAAATAAAACCTTACTATCAAAAGCCCTGAAGTAGAACTTATTAACATTCGACAATGTAATTTCTTCATTTTATTGAGGGAACAATTGATAGACATTTATATCATCACATCCTGAAAGAAAAATTTTAAAGCAAGTGCAACCGAGCTTGGAATAATAAATAATGTTGCTTTTTATACTGATAACGATCCCAAGCATTCTTTTTATCTTGCAAGAGAATGGTGTTTATATAATTGCCTCAAAACTATAAAAACAGCTCCCCAATCACCAGACCTAAACGTCATAGAGAATTCATGGAGTAAATTAGAAACAGCACTGAGGAAACATGAGAGATCAAATAGAAAAGATCTCAAAAAGGTGCTTCAAGAAGAATGGGACAAGATAAACCCACCTTAAACAGAAAAGCTTGTCCAATCCATGCCCAATTGTTTGAAAGAGATAATAAAAAATAAAGGCTCACCTAAAAAGTACTCTAATTCAAAATATTTTTGATTTTTTGTTTGTTTTTAATTTAGCATCCTTTTCACTGTGACCTTAGAAGTGTGTATTTTTTTTTTGGCTTGGTATAGAATAGTTTTTTAAAATAAATTCTTTGCATCATAACTGTGAGCCACTGTATTTCAAATATAATTTATAAAACTGTAAATAAAAATATTGTTAATCTGGGAGGTATGGAAACATGAAACTTTGATATTTATAATCTTGGGTTCACATAATTTTTTTTTTGTTATAGTGTATTAAATATTATTGATACCTATATCAAATATTTGATGAATTTAATGACCCCAGGGATAGAAAATGATTCAACATAATAAAAAATAAAGTATTAATAACATATGTATATTTTTATACTTGAAATTGTTTTATTCCAATTTAAAATTTTCAAATATCAAAACTGGAACGCTATGCTATTATGAAATCTTTGGATATGTTGCCTGTAATGCTCAACAGAGTGCAGTGGCGTCCTCATTTTGGTATAGATCAACCTTCATTAATATAGAAAGAAAGAAAGTATTTTTATTCTGGGACATCTTGTCCCCTAAGAATAACAATATATGTACAGATAAAGAGTTCTTTGTCTGGCTAGTTTAGAACAAGGTTGGCGTAGAAACTAAAGAACTAAAATAAAATAAAAGCAAGCCTCTTAAATAAAACAAACAGCAAAAAAGATATGAGAATATAACTTGACTGGTTTCCAACCATTTGAACGTAAAACTATAAAAGAAAAACAGAATTTTATATCCACAAACAGAAAAGTATTATAAATTATAACAGATTTCACTATTTTACATAGTTGCGGTAGTTTGAAGATTAAGGAGATGGAGAAATAATTGGGTTTTGAAAGAAGTGAGGGATGAATTTTTACGGATGGTAAGGAGTTCCAAAAGGAGGCACTACGGATGATAAATGATTTTGTAAAGGAGGCAGTTCGGTAGAAAGGGATGTATAGGTTTAAGGTTTGGGATCTGGTATTTAGAGAATGTATGGAGGAACAGGGTTTAAATAAATTCAGAATATAAGGAGGCTTCTTAATTCTGAACGTTCGGAAGAGATATACACCAAGGAAATATTGCCGCCGAAAAACTGGGTAGAGCCACTTCAATTCTGTATAGCAGCTTGAGACGTGGGAGCGCCTGGGAACACCGAAGATGAATCTAATGAAGCAATTCATCAGCCTCTTCATCCTCGCCTCGTGTAAGCCAGACAATCCCCCGTATACAAGGCAACCATAATCGAAATGAGGAAATATAAGAGAGGAAACAAAGAGCTGACGGGTTTTAGAGGACATGCAATCACGGGATCTTCGGAACTGTTTGAGGATAGCGATGGATTTTCTGGTGATTTGGGAAATATGGTTACTCCACGACAAGTGCTGGTCAAAGATCACTCCGAGATTTCTGACATAGGAATGGAAATGGATAGGTTGGCCTTTGAGGTAGAGTAAGGGGTAATAAGGAAGGGAATTAATGAGATACTTGGAGCCAATCAGGATGGCCTTGGTTTTTTCTCCATTCAATCTCAGTTCATTGTTTTCTGCCCAGGCGTTTATGCTATATATGTCTTCCTGCAATTTTTGGATTGCCTCTAGCATCTCGTTAGGACGGAAGGATAGGTAAATTTGGAGGTCATCAGCGTATAAGTGGTGTTGTGAGTGGTTGATGGAATCTGGTAGATCATTAATGTAAACAGAGAAGAGTATTGGTGAAAGCGAAGACCCCTGTGGAACGCCTCGTGTTAGTAAAAGTGGTGAGGAAGGAGGTTTATCGGGGATATGAACTGTTTGTGAACGTGAGGACAGGAAGGAGAGGAACCACTTTAAGACGCTGTTTGACATGGAAAGGTTTTGGAGTTTAGAAAGGAGGATCTCGTGATTGACGGTATCGAACGCTTTTGAGAAATCAAAGAGGATTAGAATGGTCATTTTACTTTCGTCTATCGAGGATTGAAGGTCCTGAGTGATCTTGAGTAGAGCAGATTGTATGGAATAGTGGGAGCGGAAGCCGGACTGAATAATATATTTTATTTTAGTTATATAATTATTATAAATATATTTTATTTACATTATATTTTTTTATTTATTACTATGATATAAAGTATAATTTACTTATAAATTATAAATTTCAGAATTTATGAAAAACTTAAAAATGTATTAAAGTATGAAATATTAGTTCCTAATACCAAGTCATGGATGAAAAATGAGTGTTAGTGATGTATCCCTGGAAATTACATATCTGTGTCATTTATTGAATATGTTTCAGAGGACCAAATGTAAGTGATGATTTTTAAATTATTTTACCAAATAATTCTCATATTTCCTTCTACTTTTTTACTTTCATTTACTTATACGAAATATATAGTTATTGCGATCGTGAAAAATTTCGACTTCCGGTTTTCAACGGAAATGCACGTTTTGGGGTCCCCTGAGTCCAATTAACCAAGTCCCGCGAAATGGTCTGTGTGTGTGTGTGTGTGTGTGTGTGTGTGTGTGTGTGCGTGCGTGCGTTTGTGTGTGTGTGAACAGACTAGCTCAAAAACTATAAACCGTGCGAACCTGAAATTGGGTATTTAGTGTATGTATATGCCCGCGATGTGACAGCAAAACTTTCATCAAAATTGCTCAAAGGGAGGGGGTACTTTATTTATTAACTTTTTAAGTATTTTTCGATTTTCTTAAAAACGGCTCTAACGATTTTGATTAAACTGAGTATTTATCTATTTATATGCCCGAGATATGACTGTGAAAATTTCATCAAAATTGATTAACCGGAGGGGGGACTACTTAATATATTTTGTAACATTTTCACGTGTTTTTTTTTTATTTACTTAAAAACGGTTTTAACGATTTTGATTAAACTGAGTATTTGATCTATTTATATGCCCGAGATATGACTGTGAAAATTTCATCAAAATTGATTAACCGGAGGGGGGACTTTACTTAATATATTTTGTAACATTTTCACGTGTTTTTTTTATTTACTCAAAAACATTTTTAACGATTTTGATCAAACTGGGTATTTGATGTATGTATATGCCAAAGATGCGATAGCCAACATTACATCAAAATTGATCAACCGGAGGGGGGACTTTACTTAATTTATTTTGTATCATTTTTACGTGTTTTTTTTTATTTACTCAAAACAGGCTTTAACGATTTTGATCAAACTGGGTATTTGATGTATGTATATGCCAAAGATGTGATAGCCAACATTTCATCAAAATTAGTCAAACGGAGCGGGCACTTTATTTCATAATTTTTTTCCAATTTTTACCTTTTTTTCAATGATCTCAAAAACGACTTTAACGATTTTTTCAAATTCGTCATGTTTAATGAAAATTAGGTGTTCTTTAATATCAGATAAGCTATTAAATCATTATTATTATTAAAATGTTAAATGATCATTGTTAAAAAGTTCTGAGGGGGCTTTTTTGGGGGGAGGGATAGGGGCCTTTTTTGTTTGATTGTTTCCAAGAGTAAATAACTCTTCAATGTAGTTATTGAAAACAGACACTACTTCACAGACATCGCTGCAATGATCATTCATTTTTGGTACCTAGTTTTTTGATATAGCTTCACGCCATCTTTGACTAATTAATTATTACACAGGTACTGACTGGCCAGGACCTATCAAAAAGTTACATCGATTTAAAATAATTGCAGACAAGTGCATGAGCGACAGACAGAACAACCGTATGACCACCTTATATTTGATTGGAAACTAAACTACGCGACGATTAGAAGGAAAGTTTTATGTTGCCATTTCGCAATGTTAAGCTATTGTTTGATTAACGTCACTTTATGCCACTAAGGCTAATCGGACGATGCTACAGTGGGAGTCCTAAATTTTGCCTACCCAGGTATAATTAGGATAGGGATCTTTAACGAGTACCTGACATCTTACAGGCTCGGGACCTCCATTTTACGTCCTATCCGAGGGACGGGATGGCTAAGGATTTTTTACTTCCATTAAAAACTCCTAGGACCACCGCTGAGCGCGAACCTGCGACCTTTAGTATTGAAGGTTGCCATGCTAACCACTATACCACAGGTGACCCCTGTTAAGCTATTTGAGAACTAAGAAGCTGGATAGGTGAGTTCTAATTCAGTTATTCTAGCGAGTAAAGGTACCGGCCGCTTTGAGGTCGATCGATGAGGACTAAAAAGCGATCCTTTTGCACCGGATAGAAAATAGAATACTCTTCGATTATTCCGTGTTCACTGTTCATAAATAAAATATGATCGGATGTTTTAATATTAGCGGAATAATATCAGTTAATTAATAATAATATTAGCAGTTTCTAGTGGTTGACGAATGATTTAAATGGTATATTTTATGCCTTTTTAAAAAATCCATGAAAAACATACTATTTCTTTATAAAACAATTCAATACAATTATTATATCAGTTTCAAAATCGACATTTCAATATGCAAATGTTTTCTCGTGAGTGTGTTGGATATTGATGCGGTATAGCCCCATTGGAAGCCGAAGAGAGGGTAAAGGATATCGAGGGTGAGTGTTAAAGTGTTTGGACCCATCTAGCATTACACCAGCTAATGGCTCGCCTTACGCCGCACAATGCCTCCAGCCTCCTCCCTGTCTGCTGTAATGGCCTCTCTGCTTTACTTTAACATTCTCAGCTCTTCTTATAGCGACAACGTTCCAAAGAACAGGCTGTGGGGGAGGGGTCATGGTTCATCAATGAGCTTACGATTGTAACCATATTTTATAAAGCAATCAGTGTTAGCAATATCATTAATATTGAACTGAATTATATTTATATATATATATATATATATAAGTATATTTATTCACAATTTATACTATTTTAATTGATTGAGCTTTTTGCCGAAGCCGATAAGAATCGGAATACATAAATATGTGAAAATAAATAATTCGCCTTCGGGTACCCACTTTATAGAGGATGGGTTTGCCCCAGTAGGGTCTCTCGGCCCATGAGACGATAATAATAAAGATATCACAAGCCATGTCAGATTCGAACTCGGGACCTTAAGTACAGCAGTCCACTGCCTTACCAGTAGGCTACCCCGCTCCCAAAATAATTCGCCTAAATAACAAAAAATGCCTTCAAAGTTAATTTTTGCAAGTCGCTCACGTAAAAATTAGAATTCCCATGTAGTTATGATTAAACGATCAAAAAATAACAAAAACAATGCTAAACACTCAGCTTGTTCAGCCCTCTGTATATATTATTTTGATATTAATCATAAGGCCAAATTAGTGCGAAAATTTAATTGACACAATTTAAATTTAATTTAATTTAATTGACAATTTAGTGCACAAAATTTAATTTAATGTAAGTATAATTTTCTTTTTTAGTTTAATCATTCTTAACGGAGAATGGTCAGATTTCTGTTGATAATATGCGCTTCATATGGAGTAAGTCTTTTACTTTCTCAAGCAGATGTAATGGATCTTTTCTATCTATACAATATATCTGAAACAACCCCTAAAAGGCTCTACGCTAAGTCAAACTAATACTCAAACTAAAAAAAAATAATAGTAAAATAATAAAAAAAAAAACGAAACCTTTTTTTATAAAAAGATATTTTATTTTGTACTGTTTTTTCGTCATTGCTGTAAAAATCGTATTATTTCGATCTAAATTCAAATTTTCGTGTCCAAGCCCTTACCTGGGTATTGAGTAACTGACGGTCATTCCATGGTTTAACGCCTTTGTGCATGGGTTTGTAGTTTTACATCTTTTATCTATTAAGCATTTTGATTGAGCAAAATGGCAACCTTGGCCCTTCGTGAGTTGTATAGTTTTTCTCTCTTCAAATCCTTCTTTATCGACCGTAATATGGACGCCGTCCACAAAGGAATGTTCAGCGACTAGCATTTCAGTCGATCATCTATATTGTTCTAAATATAAACGCAAGGTTAGTTCCTTTAATTTATTCAATTCCGGATGCGGCGGAAGTGCTGGGTATATACGCTTAACTGAAGCCCCCCAAGTTGAGCTTCGATAATTACCCGAGTGCCTCCTGTTGAGGTTGGCTTTCCAGTGTAATCCACTTTGGCTGAGGTGGAACCACATCGTTAGTGGCTGACAAAATTCCTCCAAGGCTTCTCTCTCTCCTCCCGTTCTAATGCTATAATTAATCTCTTCACCTTGTTATTCAAAACGGTGGGGGTTCCCCACCTTTGTACCGGCTATGGCTTCCGGTTTGTGCTAAAATCGATATCGATTTTATATTTTAAGTACAAAATTGTCATCTATAATTTTTAATTGTACTCACGTTTTTCCGAAATAAAAACTGTTTAAAAAAGCCATTATCAAGGGGTTGGAATGGGTTTTAATCCGCTTCAGATCCCCAAAGAACACGATTATGAACATTTCGGGTTTTTCTGCGTGCATAAAGATGGTTTATTATCCGAAAACCGTTAAAAATTATGGGTATATTTTTCTAGAAATAATTTTTTTTTCTTTGTTTCATTTTAACGCAATATCGTGATACTGTAACCGAAACTCGCTGTCATAGAAAAGCAGAGTGGCACCACAATCTGGGGGGAACCAGAGAAACGAAATTAAATACTTCATTGCAATAACACGACCATTTCAATTACAATTAAAGGCAGGAGTGGGCAACAATGCCAAATGAGGGAATGAGGTTCTATTCTTTGATCTCACACCTCAAACCAGCTGTTGGTATTAAAGCATTTAAAACTTGACCCAGCGTATTTTAAACAATGAAAATAATATTTTAAGTTCATACTATTGATTTGTTTTTATGTGAGAGCATGAGGGTTGAAAATAATTAACCAGGTTATGAAATGACTAAAAGATAATTGGCTACATCTTGGGATTCTATTAATGTATCGCTGATATAAGCATTAATGGCATATTTTCTCATTCTGCAGTTTTAAAAAAAATTCCATGAGGGAAATTATCTCATTACAATGAGGTGGGAATTTTAAGGTTTTTTTTTTTTTTTTTTAGTATTGATGGCATGTTCGTATAATAATTGCATTCAGAAGGTTCGATGCCGTTAACATCAATTGCTCCCTAGATACTTCCATCCACCTACTGACGTTCAGACCTAACTTCAACAGATCTGCCTTAAGGCAATTCCCCACTTTATTCTCGGACTACCCCTCGTTTCCCAGACTTCCTTAAGACTCATTAATCTTTTACTATATCTCTGCAATCTATACCTAGCGGAAACGTAATCTTCAAGGTATCTATCATTCAATTGTGCTAATATCCTTCCAGTACTTAGTAGTATTAAATCTAATATTTGGAGAACATTTTCTTTTGTTTTTTGGTTCCACGTCTTCACCTTGTTTACCTCAAAATTTAGGACAAAGGTGTCATCATAGAATGATTATCAAGTGTACGTTTGGGATAGCTATACATAACTTTTTTATACTGCTGACAATATGATAAAATATCTCTGTTGTATAACATAAATTGAGCTAGAAAAGTTTTGTGATGTTTTGGGGAAGCAAAGTAAAGAAGTCGTAGAATAAATCAACCGCAATAATGCCATCAGATTAAGACTTCAATGCCATGTTACGATGAATAGGGGGGTTGCTTGACCATACTACCCCGAGCGATTTAGCTCTCCTTTCGAAGATCAAGAGACGGTGAGGAAAAAAAAATCATCAAGGCGGTAAAATTGTTTGTAGAACATTCGTGGACCTCGGCCGAACTTGTCCTCAACAATCAGTGTCCCATCTGGCTCGCTACCTGCCTTCCTGAGTCAACAACTGACCCTCCTCGGGCTACCTTGGCTCACATTTCCTAAACCAAAGAAAAGGTGGACGGGAGACCGGCATTCTCAGCTATTTGTATTTGCTACTGGCATTACCACATGTCTTCCGTTACAACCTGACCAATCAACAATCTTCGGGTCAGCTATGCATCTTGATACGAACTGAAACCAGCTTGAATGATTGATTGAGAATATTACAGGAGGACAGGTAACAAATCCATCAGGCGCCCATTTAATTGACAGCAGTGCAGCCACACCCAACATAATTATTATGATAAAATATAAACAAATTTACTCATGTTTCGGAAGGGCGCTGGTGAATGTGAAACTGGTTGGCCACCAGTCAGTTTATTACCTGATAGTAACTAAGTAATATGCAAATTTAAATACCGTATAAAAGTATCTTACTCAAAAAGAAATGGAATAATAGCAAAACAGTTTCATTGTAATTTGTTATAATTACTTTACTAAAAAATAGTTAAACTGTCTCTTCTGGGCGTGGCCATACGGGAGCCGTTTGGCGTGGACCTTATCTTAACTGAAAAGAACTTTTGAGGTTTGGATGATATCACGTTCACGTGAAATATCAAAATGGACCAGAAATAAGATTAGGAAGAAGATCAAAATATAAACAATTAGCAAAATCGATGAGGTGAAAATTTCCTAAAACTATTGAAAATAGCATGGAACTCTTTTAGATAACCTCTCCTCCAGTGGTTTAAACTGAAGTTAAATGGGCAAGTCCATTTCTAAAGTCTTTCCTAGATGAAATCATTCAAAAATTAAGAAACTAAAAGGTTATAATTAGGAATTATAATTTTTAGTTTACAATCAGATAATCAATAGTCAATATTAATCATAATTTAATGGTCTTCAGCATGATAAAAAAGTTTTCTTTTTATTTATAATCTATGTTGACTATAAATCCCAGCTACTTATGGGAGTTTTCCTTTTGGAAATTGGTATTTTAAAGGGCCGAGATGGGTCAATTTTTGATTTGACACCTCTTGGGTGGACTAAATTAAATATATTACTATTCTATTTTGGATTATTTATTTATTTTTAAAAATTATTTTATCTGCAACTTATTCTGTTAATTTATATTATTATATATTAATTATTATATTATTATTACTATGACTCATTTCACAGGCGCAACCTCCCTGGGCTACAGAAAGAAACTTTCATACTCACAATAAGATTTCATACTAGTGTATCATTTATCCAGTTTTTAATTTCTCTTACCTATATATGAAATATATAGTAAGGGAAAGTATTGCGATTGTGAAAAATTTTGACTCCCAAGTTTCAACGGAAATAAACGTTTTGGGGTCCCCCGAGTCCAAATAACCAAGTCCCGCGAAATGGTGTGTGTGTGTGAACAGCCTGGCTCAAAATCTAAAAACCGTACGAACTTGAAATTGGGTATTTGGTGTATGTATGTGTCCGCGATTTGACAACTAATATTTCATAACAATTGGTCAAACGGAGGGGGCACTTTATTTAATAACTTTTGTCTCATTTTCATGTGTTTTTTTTATTTACTCAGAAAACGGCTGTAACTATTTTGGTCAAACTGGATATTTGATGTATGTATATTTCCGCGAGATGACAGCCATATTTTCATATCCCCTATTATCACTGATGAATTTGGTCCCTTAAAAAAATAAATAACCAATAATGAATCGAAAAGTAATGAGAACTTTTAAGTTTTGCAATACAAATACTCCATAACTCCATGGAGATATACAAATATAAGCATATAATAATAATAATCGAAACACGTCAATTTCTAATCTAAGTAAGTTTGTAAGTGAACGTTGTGTGTTGCGCGCATCGCACCAGATTTTTGTATTATGTGCTGCAAAAACAATGATAGGTGTATCATGCTGCATGCTATTCACGAAAACTTGCTAAAAGTAACCGCTTTGTAGGAATATGAGAAAACAAAGTACGTCAACATTTAAGTTTGATTTTTTTATTGAATTAGGTAAATATTCATATAATTTTAAGTACATCTCAGAAGAAAAACAAAAGTTGAAAAATGTTTTTTTTTACAAGGTCATCTCTTCGTATTTATAACAAATTTGTACTTAATTATTATCTCATATGTTAGAAAATATTTAATAATGATTAATTAATTTAGGTAAATGTTTTTAACCAAGCTATTGAGCTATGGCGCTTCCAGGATAGAAGTGGAAATGGCTCTAATTGTCGGGAGAAACAAACAGGAGAGGAGGAAATTGGCGGTGAATAAGCCCGAGGGGGAGGACAATAAGAAGATCGTTTTATATGATAATTAACTTAGGGCATTGTGCCCCTGGGAGCCGGCCCCCATCGATCGCATAAACTGGAAATAATCAAAACACCTCTATTATAGTCTATTTAGCCTTCCTTCTGGACTTGACTTCTCAATAGCGGCCTATCATAGCCCCTCAATACCGGCCGGCCTACCCTGCCCAATTCAATTCAGCGGTTAATAGCCCTCTTGTTCCTATTTGCATTCTTATCCAGTTACATCAAGGTTTTATCAGGCAATCTATGCGCCAATTTAAAAGTCATATCAATGGCGAGCCCGCTTTCCTGTCAACACATTGAATTGATTTTACTTAAACAGCCGCTGTGTTCCCTAGCAAGCCTCATTTTCCACCCCCGCCGAAATACCCAGTCTACCTATTTTATTTTATTTTTAAACTATAACCTAATAAATACTAAATAGATAAAGTATTAAGTACGTTTTAAGATCAATTATAAGCAAATAATAACGACATTAATTTAATAATTAAATAATTTTAATTCAATAAAACAATTGGACACGGTTTGCTTACCTCCGGAATACGAATACTTTTGCGTACTTTATTATATATATAATGGTATATTTTATCTTTCCCCTTTTAAATCTTCTTCTTTCTGTTTGTTTTTTTGGTGATGAGAATGTTTTAAATGATTTCGGAACTCATAATCGAATTTGAATACAAATAGCACTCTATGCGTATGCCAAATATCCAAATAGACTTGATTATAGCTAGGTATAATACGCCAGTGTTTGTTGTAAACAGCGGGTTTAGTGCGTTTGTCCCGTAAATTTTGAAGTACCTAGTCTGAATGCAGGAGTAGTTCCTACGCTGACCCTACGGCATAATCCGGGCTACAAACAGAGATATGAAGGCGTGTGATGTGAGGAATGATATAATACTAGAGGGTATTAATTATTATCTAAATTGACACATTTTACAATTAGTTATAAATTTGAAAACAGTATCTACCAGGTCCAGATCAGTGATTCAAAAGAAACGCCGTATGATTTGCTGTTCAACGCTCCAAACAACGTATGGTCTTAAAGACAAGACTGCGACTCTCGGCTAGCGCTTCTTATCTTAAGGTGCCCTTACACGTTCGGTTTTTTCACCGTTCCGAGCCATCGGTTTGCACGAGGGAAAATGGTAGGGGAAAACCGTCGGTTTGGAACGGAGGCAGATACGTCCTTACACGTTCGTTCCATTCCGTCCGTCCAACCCTTGATTGTAATAATTAAAAATATTTTAATTCAAATAAATGTTCCAATTATGACTCATTTGTGGTTACTAAATGCGTATTTTTCCTAATTATTTTTCTAATTAAAAATATATATATAAAATATATATATAAAACAATGTATAAAATCCCCCGATATTTGTCAATTGATGTTTATTGATGTTATTATTGGTAATCATTCTGGACCTACTAACAACTTAAATAAAGTAACGTTGATATGTTTGAAAACTTTTTGCTGCATTAAAACTATGGAATTTCTATTTGAATTGAAAATATATTTATTTGTATAAATGTATATAAATTAATAACAGTTTAATAGAGCTGAATTCAAGTTATACATATATATTTTACATTGGAAACATTTTTTGCATAAATTTTATTTATTTTCCAATTGTAATCCATATCCCTGGGCGGTGTATGAAAACATTTGCAAGTCCCTGTACATTAATCCATCTGGCAAAAATAATTCAAAATAATTTTTATTGACATTTAAAATTCTAACCGAAGAATGTTTGTCCATATGTTGAGGAAAAAATAATGCAATAATCAATAATAAAAGCAAAGATAATCTTAATTGTTTGCATTTCATGTAGCCGATGGAAATCTTATATCTAAAATACATTCATTTAAGTTTTTAAAGTTGTTTATTTATTTTAGAATTATTGCATTGGAAGAAAGGGGGGGGGGGTACACCACGTACCCTTGAATGTAGAATCTTGTCGATTGTGTCAAATGAGTCTCCGTTAGTAGTGCAATGTCTATGTCATGCTCGAGTAAGTAGATGTAAAGTTCGTTACTTCGTTGTATGGCTCCATTTGAATTCCAAAGAAGGAGTTTTAGAGAGTGTTGTGACATTGAATTAGGGACTGGCATTAGGAATAAAATTAGTTACTAGCGTGGAGAGAAGAGTGATGAGCGGAGTTATCATGGATTTAAAATCATTTAAAAATGAGGTCAAATATAATGAGAGATCGGGATTACTTGGTTGAAAGTTGGGTGTAGTATAATTAGATCTTGAGTATGAGGATGGAGTATATCCGGGTGTTGAGTATTGTGGTTGGGTATAGTGAGATGCTGAAACGTGGGGATAAATAGGTTGATGAGTTGGAGGTGAGTATTGAGGAGAATCGACTGTATATTGTGAATGTTGAGGAGGAGATGAACGATGAGTACTAGCATGAGAGAAAATGTGTAATGAGGAGTTATCCTCGCAGTTTGTGGATTTGTATATTGGGGCGCTGTGTTATAACATGTAGTGCTACAAGTTGGCTGTACGTGTGCAGTAGTTTGAGGTTCTTGTATTGTAGCATTAGTGTGGGTATGTTGGTCAGGTCCCGCCTCTGGAGGCAGGAACTCTGTTACCTCTCGCCTTGAAGTTCTCTGATTCCACACGTTGAGTCTTCTTCTCTGCAACTTGAGATGTACTAAGCATCCCCTGTAGTTTGCCGGATGTTCTCCACCGCAAAGAGCGCAGACAGGAGGCTCGTCACGTGGTTTCTGGCACCTCTCGCTGGGATGATCTTGACCGCACTTGACGCATCTTGGTTTGTAGTGGCAAAAAGCTCGAGTATTCTTGGCATCTCATACATTGGACAATATTTCTTCTCTTGTGAGGTTCTTCAATTTTAACTTTTGTATAGGCAATGTTAGTTAAATTGAAGACTTCAGCATTATTTGGAGATGGTCCCAAGTCCACAAAGAAAAGAGGTAGAGGTTCTTTAGAACGCGGATGTAATAATACATTAGTTATAAAACGGACATTAAATCCTTTTCTTTCTAAATCATATTTTATCATATCGTGCGGTGTGGAATAATGGAGATTTCTAATTACAAATCTATAGGCTTTGTCTTGTTGTGCTTGATAAGTGTGGAAGTTAAAGTTTTTCGATTCGAGATTTCGAACACAGGCTCTATAAGCGTCACTTGTAACAGTTTTTAAAGTGACAATCGATTTGTTTGAAAAACATTCAAAATTATTTTCCCCTATTAGGTTAACTAGGTCAACGCATAAACTTTGAAAATTTGTTATCCCTTTAATTTTTATTGGAGGTGGTTGATGAGGTCTTTGAACTGGTGTTTCAACTGGTTCTTCTTCCATTTCGTTAGAAAGTGGTTGAAACATATTACTAACGGGCACAATAGGGATATTATTTAATGTTGTTGAAATAACGGTTTGACTAGGACTTTGATTGAGGTTTATTTGAGTTTGAGTATTGTCAATAGAATTTTGTGAAGTAGATTCCGAAATATTTATGGGAGAACTATTATCTAAATGATTCATTTCAGTAGTTTCACAATTAGCAATATTATATAAATTAACATATGTTTTTGTTAGGTTAGGTTTTTTAACTGTGTCTTTTATCACTGAACTTTTTGAATTTGCTTTCTTTTTCTCTGGTTGTCCATTTTTAAGTGAAACATTACTATTACTAGTTACATTCCTCTTCCTAAGTGTTGTAGGAACCTTCTGAACAGAATTTCCACTGGGGCCAGCCAATTCATTCATACACATTAGTAAAGTTTCTTTTTTCACTTGAAAACTTACTTAAAACGTCCGTGGCTCTTAAAGAGATCACATTTTAACAATAAAACACCACAGTATTCACGAATTTAATAATTTTAATAACAAGAAAATTTTAGAGCAACCGCACAGTATAAGGTATCAAACAGCTGTTCCCAAAATTAAATGAATTTTATTTTTAATTGAAAAGTTAAATATTACTTTTATAGGATAATGCAGTAAACGCGATTTCCAAATACAAATTAAATATATGTAAAGACAAAATAGTAGCTACATTGATTTTATAAATAGATTTTTTTTAATTACGGCATACTTTCAAACACTGCTTAAAATTACTGATATTGGTCAATTAACTGTAGTAAAAACTAATATTTTTTATGGAATTGAGTGTAAAAATGTATCTAATTAGAACGGCTAATCTAATTGTAGATGCGAATTGGTTTTCAAGCAAGCGCCGAGTGCCTGATTTTATTTGAAAAAAAATGTCAAAGTCAGAGTCGCAGGTTATCGCAGATTATCTTTATAGAGTTTTGTTCTAAATTAGTTAGACTAAAAATATTAAAAAAATAAAAGAGGTGTTTTGCGGACATTTTGTAATATTTCACTTTAAAGTTAGTAGAACATCGAGATAGTCAAAAAATTTTCTTTCTCTTGGCCATAATTTCCAAAATAATTTCGATTTTTCACTTAAAATAAACTTCACAGTATACCTCTTCTAAACAGAAAGAAGACTAAATGAAAAGATTACGACAAAGCCAATGTTTATATCTAGTATTTACCTTCGATCTAAAATCCCTTCTCGAACAATACGAGTAAGTAAGTGGCACTAATACTGTTTTTTTCGAAACATTTCTTAATTTTAATAGCAATTGAGTTAACAAATATATGTAAATATTATAATTAATGATCAATTACATCTTTAGGAACATTTTAAATGCAAATTCAAGAAAAAAATAAAAACTTGATTTTTCGATTTTTGTCCATTGATCGAAGCACTGTGCGACGGTCCGGAACGTAGTTCCAAACCGGCGAAAAAACCGAACGTGTAAGGGCATCTTTAGTCCGATAGGGGCCCATCTAGAAAGGCGTAGAACATTCCAAACAGATGATCACGTACTAATACATGACTGCAACTATTCCAGGCAATTCTAGAACTTTTACAATGCAACAGAAATAATCGTCCGTTTTTATGGGAAAAAATTTTCTTTTGTTTTAATGTAAATCCTCATAATTTATTGAACTAAACCACCATTTGGGTACATATCAGATTTATTTCTCATGGGACTCTTGTATTAAGGCTCATTATTAGTGGTAAAATAAAAGAGAGCCTGGAAATGCTTGCGCGAGCGGGGCTGGCTTCCCCAGCTGTACACACAGGGACTAGTTCAAACAGACAATTAGGACTAGGCTTCGCTACTGCTCCCCGTGTTGGGTTACATTTACGCCATTTGTCTCAGCGTTGAAGAGAACATTGGTCATTGCTTTCAATTTAATCAACTGGTTTTTATATCACTTTCAAGAATTAACTCAGCAAGATTTAATTTGATTTAAAATATTCGCAGGGTAACTGGTTTATTGGTTCTAACGATTACGGGCTTCATAGAGTTACTTAATTATAACATTATGCTTTCTATGTCGATAGGTATTTTTCTCAGCCCTTGAAAAGTTAAATCGAAATTCTCCATAGAAACTATGATTACTGCTGGTAGTATCATAAAGAAAATTTTTACTATGTAGAAATTTAACATTGGAGTTTTAAATCTATCCGCCAATTTATTCCTGAAACTATACATACTATAATATACACTTAATTATTTAAGGGAATATGGAAACGACTCTGGCGGTAAAGTATTGATAAATAATTCATCCCATATTTTTTTCTCATAACTAGAGAAGCTTTGAAAGGATAAATAAAAATAAATACGATAAGTAAATAATATATTAAAATCGTTCATTTATTATTTTCAGATAATTAATTTTTAAACAATTTAATTAGAAGATAAAAGATGCGGCAACGACCAGGTAAGAGCGCTTCAACTGAGATGCAGAGGACCTGGGTTCGATTTCCGGCCGTGGCCGAATCTTTTATCTTCTAATTAATACGGCTGATAAATAAGTAATTGATGGGATAGGCAATTTTTCACAATAGTTACCAATACTTTTCTCTAAATTTACATTTGAAAATTATCATTTTAATAATTACAATAAATAAACTTATTAGCATTTGCAATCTAAAAAGTCCTATTCAATGGACAAATTTTGAGGGCTAATGAGAAGAGGCGCTCCCTTATTGGACTGATTAGTAGGATTAACGGGTGTAGGCGTTGTTTGTGCATTTCAAATTTTATGTCAATGGGTTAATATTATAAGTCAGTCTTTGGTATTAACTTTCACATTTTCCTAAGCTGTTACTGGAAATGTTGGGATGTTTAAGTTAGTATGAATTATATCGTTGCTGACATAAAATGATGCGTCCACTATTTTCCGTCATACTTTCGATTGAAAATATTGAGTTTTTTAATGTTGGATTTATTCAAACTTTGTTTATTAAAGATAATTTTTATCGTCTGTCATATACCCTAGAAAGAGGTCATTACCGTTTTTATTATTAAGCATAGTAGGTGCACCATATTCCTAGAAAGTTGACACATCCTATTCCTTATTAGTCGTTAGATGCAGAATGCTGCATGTATCCATTGCATTTCCCCTGTACCTAGTCTAGCCATAAATTCTGTCACAAAGAAAAACTTGAATATTAAAAAAACCAAGAGTGCTATATTAATGTACAAGGAATACAAACTTCTATTATAAAATTATAATTCAAAATGTCCTCCTTTTGCACCAACACAGGCCTTCAAACGACCTGGCCACTCATCCATGGCGGCACCCACCTTTTTCATGGGGAAATTTGTAACAGCATTTTCCAGGGACCTCTTCAATGATTCTATGTTAGGGTGTCTCACTCTGCAGGCCATGTCCTCCAAGTCAAACCACAGGATAACTGGGTTGTAACCCAGAGGGTTGAGGTCTGGACTACCAGAGGGCCATTGTTCAGCAGTTATAAATTCAGGGAGATTTTTGCGTAGCCAGGGTTGCGTACTTTTTGCTTTATGTGCTGGAGCTGAATCCTGCTGCAATATCCAGTGCTTCTCAGCTAAAAGGGTATTGTTCAAGGGAAGTACAACATTCTTCAGCACATCCTCCTGGTATGTTTTGGCCTTCATTTTTACTCCTTGATGGCAAAAATGGAGGGTCGTTACACCTTCCCAGCTAACTCCCCACCAAACCATCGCACTTGAAGGATGGTGACCTCTTTCAGGCTCAGGCTGGTTCCTTGGAGCTGGTAGCATAAACCCTATCATTTTGTTAATTCAACTTTCAATTTTTTCGTCTGTGAAAAGAATTTGTTTGTGCAGGTTACCTGCGTAACTGCTGAGCAATGCTTTACTTCTTTCTATTCTCCCCTTCTTCAGAGAAGGAGTAAGGAGATGACCAGTGGCGCGTCAGTAGGCCCTTAGACCAAGGTCTTCACCAATAATTCTTGCCATTGTTCTTGCTGATGTATTCATCTCCCGGGCTAGGATTTTTTGTTTTCGAAGATGATTTATTGCAATGCGTGCCCTCACTGCTTTTATCTTAGCTGTCCTAACGTTCCATGGACGGCCCGTTCGAGTCCGGTCCTGAGTACCACCGGTCTCCTTGCATCTGTCGATGGTGCGATAAACATAACGACGACTGAATCCTAAGGGTTTTAAAATTTTGAAAATTTCAGTCGGAGTTTTACCGCATTGTAACAGAGCTAAAACACAGGCACAGTTTTCTTTTCTTGACCCTTCCATCTCAATAACTGGAAGTTGACTGACATGATTTACCTGGCTGGCTAGAGGGACCTTTAGCCCTGTAGGATTCAGCAAGACCAAGGCCATCCCTTCTTATCTTAGAGATAAAACTAATCACATGAGTTGTGACAGAATTTATAGCTAGACTAGGTACTATAAGGGCTATCATATAATATTACCTAAAACTAACTAATTAACGTAGGTGCTTAGCCAAATTGATGTTATATATTGACAAATTGAAGTTGGTTGTTTAGTTTTTGAAAAAGTAAATTTATTTTACAGAAAATCTGGAAGTAAATGCTATGAATACTTACACGTTTTTATTTGTCTATCTGCTGTCTAGCTTTTTTAGGAGTGAGCTAAATTTATAATTAAGAATTTTTGGGCAGAATTTGATGCTCTACCGCTTTTATCCGTTTTCATTTAATTAGTAACCGTTTTCGAGCTGGAGGCATTAGAACATGAGCGAATTCATTATCCCGGGATAGTGGAAAAGCTTTCGATCTTTGATAATGAACTCTGGTGAAATTACTGAACTTCTAAATGTCATTCGACGCAAAATTTAATGTTCGTTTATTTTATAGAGACAGTGATTTTCTATTTAACCAGCCTTTTGCAATGTGAAATTTACATTTTCCCTGGACTATATCTTTAGTGTTTATATGTATACAGTTATTTTTTTTTTTTAATTTTAATTCAAGCATATGTTTCACAAAAATAAAATTAAAGAATGAATTTGTGTGTTCGTGTGTTATTTTTTTTTGGAGGGGGGGTTTAAAAATGATAAAAATAAAATAAAATTCAGTCAACATACATAACATTTACCGCATTTTATCAACTTATTTGCAATTAATAATTAGTATGGAGTAAAGTACTGATTTAAATTAATATTTCCTGACGTAAAATTAACATATTATTCTGAATACTGAAAAGTATTCAGTTTAGTCAGAAGTTGCATTGATTCGCCCTGCATTGTATTTACATTATATTATTGTCAGTATTTTGCATAATTAGAATCAACGGAGGTTGTTTCGACATTCCGGTGAGGTCAACATGAAATAATATGAATTACATCTCTCGTTTAAATACAGATTACTGACTACTCGTTTAAATACTAACTCTTACTGATACTCATACTCAGAGTTGGGTGTATTCGTATTCGCGAATACGTATATCACCCAGAGCACCCTCAATCTGCGAATACGAGTACGAATATTCGTATTCGCATATAGGAATACGAATATGTTTGTATTCGCAAATGTAACTACGAATAATCGTATATTCGGACGTACAAAAACGAATATTCGCAGGGAAAATCTTCGAATATTCGTGTGCTCGCAGCTGAAATACACAAATACGTTCGTATTTACTTGATAAAAATTTATAAACTCGTTTCGCTACCAAATTATACGAATACACTTATATTCGCAGGAAAAAATATGAATAGGGGAGAGCGGGGTTGGTTGGCAACAGTTTTCACTTTTTTGATTGTTGAGTCATTCCTGTTAATATAATCCCAATATGGATGATACCTCTGTAAACTCGAAGTATTAGAGTACTACAAGCATTTTTTTCACCACATAATATTTAATACTAAGATCATAGAAAATTGAAGAATTCATCAATCCAGAGTATGACAATTAACCCCCAAGGTGGGGCAGGTTGGCCTAGAAGGTGGGGTTGTTTAGCCATCTCATTCAAGTACTTTCTGACACATATTATTGTTATTAAAAGCTGCACTATAATGGTATAATAATTTTGAATCGGTTTTTAACAGCTTTTTAATGGAAAATAGAATGACTATAGAAGAAGATAGAAGTTTAGACTGTCGTCATTTTTTGCATAAGAAAAATTGCTCTCATCTTCCTCGCTGGAACTAAAGACAATTGGTAGTTTCATCTTTGATTATGTTTACCTTGCTTTTGTGAATTGCTACTGCGCCAAAAAAAAAGTTGAAGAGAGCCAACTAACCTCACAGGAGAGATCATATGAAAGATGGCTGCCAGAACAGGGGAGAACAATCAAACAAGAAATTGGTTAATCGAAAGGTTAGGTTTTTCAAAGGAGTTTGGGGCTATGTACTAGGCAAAATTTGCCAAGAATTGAATTGAATTTTTATAAACACTAATTCATGCATTACATGACTCAACAATGTTGAAGCATCCATTAAAATAATCATTGGGCAAGCCAAATCTTTTATGTCAACAAAATACCTAGTTTTTGTTGAACAGGGGAAACACGTATATGCCGAATTACTATAATTTATATTAGAAATATACCATTTTTATCGTTCTCTAGTTCTCTCTCGTCTTCTTTCTAAACAGTTTCTAAGTTAGTAAGTTAATTTGTAATTCTTTAAGTTTTGAGTTAGTTTTAAGACAGTTACGATTAGTACTACGAAAACTAATAGTTTCTGCTAAATAATCTGAAAGTAGAAATAATTATTGGTTATGTCATCATTAAAATGGCTATGGAAAACAACTGCTTTAAATTCTCAAAACACCGTTTTTGAGGGTAAGTTATGGTTTTAAGGGCATGTACGCCAAAGCTGATTTTTGGCATGAACTAAGTAGCTTTCATTAAAAGTACTCTTAACCCGTATATTCTTTACCTAATTTTTTTTTATGAATTTTTAAAGTTCACATTTTTTAATGTTTGTTAACTTTAGGCTCTATTATCTCTGGTGGGCTATTTGATAAAAATCTCAATTTTTTACATGTTATGCTTACATGCAACATAAACCAACTGTATGAAATTTTAATCTGTATATTAGAGTACTTCGGTAGCTACGAATTTTTGAAAATGGTCATTTTCGTGCTCATTTAACAATGCATAAACTTGATTATACTTTATTAATATTTATTTGTTTTTTTAATTTTATCTATGTCCGAAAGAAAATATTTTTAATTACTTTTTCATTAAAAACAAATAATAAAAATTTAATAGAGTAGATTTTAATTATAATTAGACCCAATGTTTCTTTTTTTTTTTTTTTTTGCATTAGACATAGATAAAATTAAAAAATAAAACTATTAATAAGGGTTATTAAAAGTGAAAAATTCACAAATAATAAAATGTTAATGAAGTATAATCAAGTTTACGCATTGTTAAATGAGCACGAAAATGATCATTTTCAAAAATTCGTAGCTACCAAACTACTCAAATATCCAGGTTAAAATTTCATACAGTTGGTTTATGTTGCATGTAAGCATAACATGTAAAAAATTGAGATTTTTATCAACTAGCCTACCAGAGATATTAGAGGCTAAAGTTAACAAACATTAAAAAATGTGATGTTTAAAAATTCAAAAAAAAAAAAAAAAAAAAGTAAAGAATATACCGGTTAAGAGTACTTTTAATGAAAGCTGCTTAGTTAGGTTTATTATCATGCCAAAAATCAGCTTTGGCGTATATGCCCTTATAAACAAAACTTACCCTCAAAAACGGTGTTTTGAGAATTTAAAGCAGTTGTTTTCCATAGCCATTTTCAAGTATTGGATTTCAAAATATTCAAATAATAAAGAGAACACGAAATATTGAACAGACTTATAAGGAAAACAATCGTGTTTGAATTATTAGTCTATGACTTACCTACCAGTCTTGAGAAAATGCGTTTTCTGTGAGAGCTTAAAAACTCAAAAATCGGCCTGAAAGGTGAAACAAAAATGGCTGCCATTTTGAAACGAATGATCCTCAAATTTTTTAAAAAATTGATTTGACTACTGATTCCATACGTAATTGGTGGTAAAATTATAATTTTTTTCTAAAATGATCGAGCAACCACTTTGGACCACTTGATATGGAATGACCCTATAGTAAACTTAATATTATTATTTCTTAAATTCCAAGCTTTCAAATGATACATTTTTCAAATAAATTACTACTAATATTATCGGAAATTGAAATTTTTGTTTTGGTAAATCGTATATTTTATTTCTCTTTTATTTGATTCTTAAATTCTTTCGTTATTATTACTAATTATTAATAATTACTATATTAATAATTATACTAATTACTATTAATAATTAGTTTATTCTTAAATTCTTAGCCATTTCTTGTAACTAGGGATGACAAGGGACAGTTATTTACCCCTCCCCCCCCCCAAAAAAAAGGACTATAAGGGAAGATTTTTTCCTTAGCCATTTAAGCCCTATCAGACCTAATAGATTTCGATAAAACCTACTTCATATTAAAGAATGCTTCATTAAGATTAAACTTAAAAAGTTTAATCTAAATCGTTAGAGCGGTTTTTTAGAAATCGTAAATAGAAAAATAGACGTTCTGATGAAGTGCTCCCTATGTTTACTCAATTTAGAGAAAATCTTTGCTGTCACATCGCGGGCCTATACATACTTCAAATACCTAATTTCAGTTTCGTACGGCAAATAGTTTCTGAGCTAGTCTGTTAACACACACACACACACACACACACACACACACACACACAGAAAATTTCGCGGGACTTGTTTATTTGGACTCAGGGGACACCATTTTAGTTGAAAAGTCGAATTTTTTCGCGATCGCAATACTTTCCCTTACTATATATTGCATATATTCATATTTATTTATATATATATAATTTACATATATATAAAGTGAAAGCAATAAATAAATAACAATTAAATAATTACTTTCAACATTAACGTAAAAGTGAATACAATAATAATAATGTTTAGTCATACAATACCGTAATTAGTGGTATTGGTTGAGAATACAAGTGTATTCTTATATTTTAGTAGCGAATACGAGTGTATTTGTATTTTTATCAAGTAAATACGACCGTATTTTTGTATTTCAGCGGCAAGAAAAAGAATATTTGCAGGGAAATTTATCTCCGAATACGCGAATATTCCTCCTAATTTACGAATATTCGCATTTACATTTGCGAGTACAAATATATTCGTAGGTTGGGGCTGCTTTGGGTGATATACGTATTCATATTGGCTAATACGAATACGCCCAACTCTACTTTTACTCACTGTTTTTATTTCAGTGAGACTTCTAAGGTTTTGCTTCTCCTCTACAAAATTTACGAAAAAATACATGTTCCGCAAATTTACTATCGATATACTTCCTTCATATATTACTATAACCAAGTGACTAACAAAAAATAAAATCTGAATGATTTTTAATCCTTATGAGTCAATTCTTAAATGTTTGGGCTTAACAAAAAAAAAAGGAACGATGAATGTTTCAGTGAATTTTTTAAATATATTCTTCGACGAAGAAAAAGTCTCCTTGTTATCTTTCTTCGATTTTAACTCATATTCAACATTTGCATGCCGAAATGCAAAGGAGGAGGAAACAAAATAATTTCTCTTCAGCCCTGTTCTTAAAAATATTATAATGTGATAATCAGTGAGTAGCTTTTCTTTGTAGGTATTTTTGGAAACATTTTACTATGAAGTTTCTAAATGGATAAATCAAGCTACTAAATATTAATTTTCACCTGTCACCTTATAGTTGAAAATCATCTTTGAGGTGGACATTGTCGGAAGTTAAAACACTTCATGTTTAGGGAAGTATAGAGCCTAGCAGCACCTACTTATTCTCTGGCTTGAATCAGTTACAATAATTGTTTAAAAGAGATCTCGCAATCAGTGCCTTTTTAATTTCCTTGTATTCAAAGGACTAATATCTCTGTTAATAGCAGGACTACGACCTCTGAAACTATTCTAGACTCTCGGCAGTATGTCTTTTCCATCTGCTCACTCCAGTCTGGCGCAGTTCCGCCTCCATCCATCTCAAACGTCTTCCCTTCGCTTGGCTTTTCACCCGCGTTTCGAACAGTAACCTTATCGGTAAACGGCCCACTGGCATTTTTTCCACATGGCAATGCTCTCATAATGTCTCAATTTTGATGAACCCCACTATGCCTGGAATGCCATACATCTCCCTAGTCTCATTGTTTTTTCTTGCTCGCCATTTTCCTTACTCGATTAAGGGCCCAAAAATAATTCAAAGGACCTTCCTTCCCCATGGCTTAATGATTCTTTCATTTTCCTATGTCAGAACCCATGCCCCACTACAATATGTTATTACTAATACTTAATTTCGCTCCACTCGAGAGGTTTCTAAAGCAGAGTACCTTTTGGAAAGCATATAAACATCTACTGTCAGCCTTGCTTTAATTTCTTCTCTAACGATCCAAGATAACTGAAATTGGCTTAGTTTTTAAAAACCTGGTTACACATTTCGATAAGTTGGTCTTTTTGTCTTTCAATCTGGAGGATCTCATGCATTTAGTTTTTTGTATATCAACATGAAGATTAGATTTACACACAGCATCTTGAAATTCCTTGGTAACCATGTAACAGTTTATAAATAAATTTGTCCTGTTAGTTCTCACTCCCATTTCTAGACCTAGATTAAATATGGTGAGGGGCGGCAATCTGTAACCTTGTCTGAAATGATTATACACGTCAAAAACATTTGAGACATCGTTCTAAATCTTCACTCTGCACTTGGTTTCAAATAATGTCATTCTTGCAAGTTGTACAAGTTTCCTTGGCCATCCTAATAGGTATTTGCAAGTTTTTCACCATTTTCCCTCTATCCATCGTATCATGGTCCACCTAAAAATCCAATAAAAGGTGGTAGCTAAGCACTAAAAAATCCACTAAAAGCATCCAAAAAATCCACTAAGCAGCTGTACTTTAATATTTTTCCTATCCCCTCATTTATATATTGGAGACAGTAATATCAATCAGCCAGATATCATAAATTAGACTGTACATTGCATCGATTGCACATTATCTGCACCAAAATCGGAAAGTTCTCCTTGTATATGAATGATGCCATATGCCTAATTATCGTGAAAACATTCATCGGCGGATCCAGCCGACTGTAAAGGGGGGGGCTGCAGTCCTAAAAGGGGGGGGGGCTGCAACCGCATAGCCCTTCATTTGTATCTGCCAATCAGCTTTTTTAACTTCATGAATCTTTCCCACAACTAAAATTCTACTTGTTCTGCATATTATTTGTTCTTTAACTTGCTTCATTACATTAAGGAAAGTCAAATTCTATCTTTTAATGACGAAAAATATTCCAAAGGGAGGGGCTGCAGCCCCCACAGCCCCCCCCCCCCCTGGATCCGCCAATGAAAGCATTGTATTAACTCGCCAATTTTTACTTTCACTTACCTATATATGAAATATATAGTAAGTGGAAGTATTGCGATCGTGAAAAATTTCGACTTCTGGTTTTCAACGAAAATACTCGTTTTGGGGTCCCCTGAGTCCAATTTACCAAGTCCCGCGAAATGGTCTGTATGTCTGTGTGTTTGTGTGTGTGTGTGTGTGAACAGACTAGCTCAAAAACTATAAACCGTGCGAACCTGAAATTGGGTATTTAGTGTATTTATATGCCCACGATGTGACAGCAAAAATTTCATCAAAACTGCATTAATCAAAATCAAAGGGAGGGGGTACTTTATTTAATAACTTTTTAAGTTTTTTTCGATTTTCTCAAAAACGGCTCTAACGATTTTGATTAAACTGAGTATTTGATCTATTTGTATGCCCAACATATGACTGTAAAAATTTCATCAAAATTGATCAACCGGAGGGGGGACTTTACTCAATAAATTTTGTTTCATTTTCACGAGTTTTTTTTTATTTACTCAAAAAAGGCTTTAACGATTTTGATCAAACTGGGTATTTGATGTATATATATGCCAAAGATGCGATAGCCAACATTTCATCAAAATTAGTCAAACGGAGCGGGCACTTTATTTCATAATTTTTTTCCAATTTTTACCTTTTTTTCGATGATCTCAAAAACGGCTTTAACGATTTTTATCAAATTCGTCATGTTTAATGAAAATTGTGCGTTCTTTAATATCAGGTAAGATTTATAATTATTAAAATGTTCTGAGGGGGCTTTTTTATGGGGGGGGGGGGGTTGGGGCCTTTTTTGTTTGTTTGTTTCCTATAAAGTACCTTTGTTTTTGTTTATATGGAGAAATTAACTGTCTCTCGTTACGCCTAAAAATAAGAAATGGCTAAATATGAGATATGATAAAAATAAAGAAAACATAAAGAGGAGAAAAAAAGAAAAATATTCAGTCAACTCATAAAACTCGTTGAGCCCACGCATGCGGAGTACGTCTTTAATGACAGACCATTGGTTATAATTAAAGCCGTTCTGTTCAAGAAGTGACAATTAACAAAACGCATCAATTTCTAATCTAAGTAAGTTGGTAAGTGAAAGATGTGTGTTGCACGCCAGATTTTTTCCTTTTCTTACAATAGTTCATAGTCACTATGCTCTTTTGGATTAATTTGTAATTGTCTTCCTGACATTTCATTGTTCATGCTTGCTCTGGGATTGAATAGATCTTTGCAATGGTCCACCCATATGTCAAGAACAACTATCCGATTTCCAAACAGGAAACGATTTTTACAGGAAGCGTAATCAGACTGGCAGACACTATATTTTTACTTTCACTTACCTATATATGAAATATATAGTAAGGAAAGTATTGCAATTGTGAAAAATTTCGACTAACGGTTTTCATCGGAAATACACGTTTAGGGGTCCCCTGAGTCCAAATAACCAAGCCCCGCGAAATGGTCTGTGTGTATGTGTGTCTGTGTGTGTGTGAACAGACTAGCTCAAAAACTATAAGCCGTGCGAACCTGAAATAGGGTATTTGGTGTATGTATATGCCCGCGATGTGACAGCAAAAATTTCATCAAAATTGGTCAAAGGGAGGGGGTACTTTATTTAATAACTTTCTAAGTTTTTTTCGATATTCTCAAAAACGGCTCTAACGATTTTGATTAAACTGAGTATTTGATATAATAATATGCCCGAAATATGACTGTAAAAATTTCATCAAAATTGATCAACCGGAGGGGGGACTTTACTTAATAAATTTTGTATAATTTTCACGTGTTTTTTTTATTTACTCAAAAACGGCTTTAACGATTTTGTTCAAACTGGGTATTTGATGTATGTATATGCCAAAGATATGATAGCCTACATTTCACTAAAATTGGTCAAACGAAGGGGGCACTTTATTTCATAACTTTCCAGTTTTTACCTTTTTTTCGATTATCTCAAAAACGGCTTCAACGATTTTCATCAAATTCGTCATGTTTAATGAAAATTAGGTGTTCTTATAACAGCAGGTAAGCTTTATTAGTATTAAAATGTTCTGATGGGGCTTAAATGGGGAAGGGGCCATTTTTGTTTGTTTGTTTCATACCTTTCTTACGTATTCTTAAGTACCTTTCTTTTTGTTTATATGGAGAAATTATATTCTCTCGTTACGCCTAAAAATAAGAAATGGCTGAATATAAGATATGATAATAATCAAGTAAACATATAGAGGAGAAAAAAAGAAGAATATTAAGTCAACTCATAAAACACGTTGAGCCCACACATGCGGACTACGCCTTTAACAGAATTAAAGCCGTTCTGTTCATTTAATGGAAATTATTTGTTTCATGGTAACTAAATGAAATTTTCAACAAGTACCTACATAGAGAATTATAAAATCAGAAGACTTGGAGTATTATGCTTGCATTGCCGAATTACCACAAGTAAAAACTTTTATTTAATAATAAAATAAATTATTGTTTTTTGTAGAGCAAATGAAAACAAAATTAAGAAATGATTGTGGAAAAATGTTTAACTTTGAGAAGTGGCAATTAACAAAACACATTAATTTCTAATCTAAATAAGGTGGTAAGTGAAAGTTGTGTGTTGCGCGCACGCACCAGATTTTTTTTTTTTTGCTTTACCATATCTTCCTTTTGATATTTTCAGTTTATATTTTATCTCTAAAAGAAAATGATCTGAATCACATTAGGCTCCTCTAAAACTGAGAAAATCATCTACTAGCATGTCTTTTTTCAATGAGTGAGAGTTCCATTTGGTTTCTAGTCTTTCCACCTGAATAACCATGTTATCTTTTGGGAGGTAACATGGTCACTCTTGTACTTAGAATGATGCTGGATTACTTTGGGGGCAAAATATGTGGTACTTATTATCATATTTTGGGTTGTCGCGAAATCAATAATCCTTCCCTTTTCACTGCTTTCCTCATGCTTGCTGTGGCTTCCTAAGATTGGTGTTTGCTTCCTATGATATATATTTCTTCTTTCAAAATTTTGGAAATAAAGTCCACTAAAGGCACGTCCACATTAGCGCAAACTTAGCGAAGGCTCGCAGCCGATATTCGGCAGGAATGTGAGGGGGTCCAACATTCTTGAGCAACACGAGCGCCCGTACCTAAACATATCCAAACTATTCAATAAAATCCGAAAGATAATGATTATTCATCAGCGAAACTTTTAAAAAACAGAGAGAGAGGGGTCCACACTACCATATGTGTCGACCGTCCTCAGCAGCGCGTGCGTTCCGTTTGAAGTGCCGACAACTGACGGGTAGGGCGAATGTGTTCACACATTAGAGCATTTTCAGCCGAATCGAAGCACCTTTGGCGGCAGCGCTAAGGTAGACGCGCCTTATGATGAATTAATCACATACCTTTTTGTATATAGATTTAAATTATTTGAAAAAAAGGGTCTTATTATTGTAGGTTAGCTGTTGGTTGGTTAAAGTTATCTATATACTCCACAAATAGAGTTTTATCGGTCACATATCAAGGTCTTTTTAATCCTAGTAATTTGTTTTGGAACTAGGAAGTTTTTATATTTAGCTCTTTTAGCCTCTTTCTCTCCGTATGAGTCATGGTATTCACCACCTTTCAAATCGAAGCTTTACAGTTCCTCCCGGGATAGACTTACAACGCATACTCCATACAAGGGCGTGCCCAGGATCAAAACTAGGGGGGGGGGCAAGCTATAGTCCTTCAGGTTGTAAAATCTTACCGCGGAGAAGGTCAATTAAACCAAAATTATGTGTATTTATAGTAGTGCTTTATCAACTAAGTTTTTACAATTATTTGCTTGAAAAAAAATATTCTATTAATGCTTCCCGCCTTAAAAGCCTAAAAAATTATTGCATCCAGCCTTCCAGGGGGGGGGGGCAGCTGCCCCCCCTGCCCCTCGCTGAGTACGCCCATGACTCCAACTATGCCCAACGCCTTCTTTTCGTCATTGGGCTAAACCAAATATCTGGATGAAGTATTTTTACATATTTATCTTTGTATATGGGACATTCTTTTACAAACCGAACAGATTTGGACAAAAATTGACCGACACATTTTAGATTTAACTGAAACTTTTTTTACGGGTTCTTTATCGAAAAAAAAGAGATACGTGTAAGAGGATTTTTTTTTTATTTTCGATATTTTGAAAAATAAACAAGATCGAAAATTCAAATTGTATTAACAATTTCAATGTTTAAATCGATTTTTAACAGTGGCGCCACCCATGAATCAACTTTTTACTATTTTTATCGTATTCTGCGTCAAATTTTCTATCGAAAACGCTTTTAAAAACGATGGAGAAGTTATTTTTACTGTAAGAATAAAATTAATTAATTTAGCATATGAATACAAATTAGAAGATAAACAATTGTCCGAACGTTTCCAAAAAGCTTTAACAATAAAAGGAACTTTAAAATATCATTGTATTAATCCGATTTCTTTACAGCAATTGGAAGCAAAACGGTTTTCATCTTGCGAAAACAAGGATATTGTAAAAATTTTTAAACAGAAAATGTAAACATTGCCTTATTTTTAAATATTGTATTTATTATTATATTCCAAATATTGTTCTTATTAACTAATGCATTATCGAAATCTTAATAAAAAATTTCATTTTCAACAATGTTTTTTATTTATGTATTTTTTCCCATCTTCTTGGCTAATAAAATACGTTTTTTAATTAAAAAAATGAAACAATTATTTGTATTTAAGAGATAAACGGTGTAAAACAAGAATATGAGCCGTAAAATGTCACCCACCTGTCGATGTGACGTACCGCGCTAAATTAATTAATTTTTTTCTTACAGTATAAATAACTTCTCCATCGTTTTTAAAAGCGTTTTCGATAGAAAATTTGACGCAGAATGCGATAAAAATAGTAAAAAGTTGATTCATGGGTGGCGCCACTGTTAAAAATCGATTAAAACATTGAAATTGTAAATAACAATTTGAATTTTTCGACAATTTGTTTTGAAAATATTTTTTTCTTAAAGCTTGTCTTTTTACCTTCAAAATAAAAAAAAAATTAGATTTTTTAGCTTAAATAGAACCGGAGTTATGAATTTTTGAAAAATAGGCTATTATCGATAAATCATCAAATTCACGAATTTTCGATCTTGTTTATTTTTCAAAATATCGAAAATTAAAAAAAATCCTCTTACACCTATCTCATTTTTTTCGATATAGAACCCGTAAAAAAAGTTTCAGTTAAATCTAAAATGTGTCGGTCAGAAAAGTGTTCGGTTTGTAAAAGAACGTCCCATATATTGATTAATTTTCTGCTACAGTTTCAGTTTAGAAAATTTTTAAACTCCCATTTTACGACACGCCTACCCTCGGATGTTTTTTATGAGTTGATTTTATCCACAGAAACAACATAATGAGTCCATTTCAACCTCTACGATCATCTCTGGGAGATCATGAGGCGTTGTCCTTAATGTTTTAGTGCTCATACTTACCTTCCGTAGTAAGTTCATTTAACTACCGTTTCCAATTGATTGTTTTACTGATCCAAACCATCGGACAAACCAGTCATGTTTGTTTTACTCTTGGTTGTTCATATATTTGAATTAAAAGCTAGGTTTGATGCCTTTGGATAAGGCGAAAGCGGTTTTTTGTCTTCAAGAAAAAAACTTTCATCTCCTTGGATTCCGTGGATAAGACGTTTTAAGAAATGGTTACTTAAAAATAAGACTAAGTCTGAATAAAAGAGTAGGGGGAAAAAAATAAGAAGAAAAGAGTTTGAGTCCGGGTAATTACTCAAGTGTGGTCTTTGGCTTTAGCAAGGGGAGGCTAACCCATTAGAGTCTGAAAAGAGTTTTACCAAGAGGGAAGAAAAAAGAAGTGCGAGAAGGGGGCTAATCCCCCGATGGGGGGGAGGGTGCTGTTTGCTTTGGCCCGGCTCCTTCCTCTTAGTGTGGGTGGGTCTGCAACTGGGCGTTCGAGTCCGGTCACTTCAGCCAGGGGTCCTAGAGTGAGCAGTGGAACTGTACAGGGCTACAGCAATGCTATGGTTGGCAGCTGTTCGGGAGTTCAACCAGAATCCGTAAAACTGTACCAAATATTAAAAAAATAGCCTTACATATTTATAATAGTTATTGCTCAAAATTTTAAAAATAAACTTTTTAAAATCCTTTTTTTTCCTCGCCGTTCAGGCTACAAGGGGTTTCCCGTGTCATGAGATAGGTTGATTAATGCAGTGTATTATTAAATGTTGAACTGGTTATCTTCGGTTTCACAATCATATGTCAGATGTGAATGGCTACGTTTGCCTACTCGGCCATCCCGCCAGCCAAAAAATTAAAATCATCTCTCAAACTTTCTCGGCTATGCAATTAACTACGTTTTTAAAATCTGTATCTCAGAGGTATAGAGCACCTAATCAAATTTTCGTGTTTGTTTGTATAATCCAATTTATTATATCTTTGAACTAAGAAAATCTGTTTTTTCTTTTGTTAAATAAACAGCTTAATGAACAAAGCTTAATAAGGTTATGATCTTGGTAGATATATTTTAACAATAATTGATTTCTGATGACATATTTTGGCAGTGCATTAAATAAAACTCGCTGAGATGAACCACCTTATTTCAAATTGTAAAGTTACAAGAAAAAAAAAATCTGGTGCGTGCGCGCAACACACAACTTTCACTTACCAACTTACTTAGATTAGAAATTAATGTGTTTTGTTAATTGCCAATTCTCAAAGTTATACATTTTTCCACATTCATTTCTTATTTTTGTTTTCATTTGCTCAAAAAAAATCAAAATCTGGTGCGATGCGCGCAACACACAACTTTCACTTACCAACTTACTTACATTAGAAATCGACATGTTTTTTTAATTGCCATTTTTATAAATAATATAAAAAACATTACTTGATTTTGATTAAAAATGATTAATTCAATCAAAATCATTAAAGCCGTTTTTGAGATATTCCAAAAAAATGTAAAAATTGGAAAAAAAAAGGTATGAAATAAAGAGCCCCCTGCATTTGACCAATTTTGATGAAATGTTGTCTGTCACATTGTGAGCATATACATACACCAAATATCCAGTCTGATAAAAATCATTACAGCCGCTGTTGAGTAAATAAAAAAAAACACGTGAACATAAGAAAAAGTTTATTAAATGAAGTACCCCCTCCTTTTCACCAATATTGATGAAATTTCGGCTGTCGCATCGCGGGCATATACATACATCAAATACCCAGTTTCATCAAAATCATCAAAGCCGTTTTTGAGAAAATAAAAAAAAACGTAAACATTAGATAAAATTCTTTAAGTAAAGTCCCCCCTCCGGTTGATCAATTTTCATGAAATTTTTACAGTCATATCTCGGGCATATACATACATCATATACCCAGTTTGATCAAAATCGTTAAAGCCGTTTTTGAGTGAATAAAAAATACACGTGAAAATGATACAAAATTTATTAAGTAAAGTCCCCCCTCCGGTTAATCAATTTTGATGAAATTTTTACAGTCATATCTCGGGCATATAAATAGATCAAATACTTAGTTTAATCAAAATCGTTAGAGCCGTTTTTGAGAAAATCGAAAAAAACGTAAAAAGTTAGTAAATAAAGTACCCCCTCCCTTTGAGCAATTTTGACGAAATTTTTGCTGTCACATCGCGGGCATATACCTACACTAAATACCCAATTTCAGGTTCCCACGGTTTATAGTATTTGAGCTAGTCTGTTCACACACACACACACACACACACACACACACACACACACACACACACACACACACACACACACACACACACACACACACACACACACACAGACCATTTCGCGGGACTTGGTTATTTCGACTAAGGGGGTCCCAAAACGTGTATTTCCGTTGAAAACCGGAAGTCGAAATTTTTCACGATCGCAATACTTCCACACACTATATTTCATATATAGGTAAGTGAAAGTAAAAAACACTAATTTCTTTTATTATTAAATAAAAGTTTTTACTTGCGATAATTCGGCAATGCAAGCATAACACTCCAGGTCGTCTGATTTTATAATTTTCTAGGTAATTGTTAAATATTTCATTTAGTTCATTAAAAAATAAAAGTTTTTACTTGTGATAATTCGGCAATGCAAGCATAACACTCCAAATCGTCTGATTTTATAATTATCTATGTACTTGTTGAATATTTCATTTAGTTCCAATGAAACAAATAATTCTCATTAGAGGAACAGAACATCTTTAATTATAACGCATTGGTTTGTCATTAAAGGCGTGTGGCGTTACTTTATTAAGTAAAGTGCCCCCTCCAATTAACCAATTTTGATAAAATTTTGACTGTCACATCTTTGGCATATACATAAGTCAAATACCCAGTTTGATCAAAATCTTTAAAGCCGTTTTTGAGTAAATAAAAAAAACACGTGATAATGAGACATTTATTAAGTAAAGTGCCCCCTCCGTTTAACCAATTTTAATGAAATTTCGGCTGTCGCATCGCGGGCATATAAATACACCAAATACCGAATTTGATGAAAATCGTTAAAGCCGTTTTTGAGTAAATAAAAAAAAACTCCTGATAATAGGACAACATTTAATAAGTAAAGTGCCCCCTCCAATTAATGAATTTTGATGTAATTTTGACTGTCGCATCGCGGGCATATAAATACACCAAATACCGAGTTTAATCAAAATCGTTAGAGCCGTTTTTGAGAAAATCGAGAAAAACTTAAAAAGTAGACAAAATTCTTTAAATAAAGTACCCCCTCCGTTTGGGAGGGTTATACTATTATACTTCCACTTACTATATATTTCATATAAAGGTAAGTGAAAGTAAAAATGTGCATGATAGGTATATGCGTTATGAGCATAAGAATATTTTTACTTTCACTTACCTATATATGAAATATATAGTAAGTGGAAGTATTGCGATCGTGAAAAATTTCGACTTCCGGTTTTCAACGGAAATACACGTTTAGGGGTCCCCTGAGTCCAAATAACCAAGTCCCGCGAAATTGTCTGTGTGTCTGTGTGTGTGTGAACAGACTAGCTCAAAAACCATAAACCGTGCGAACCTGAAGTTGGGTATTTAGTGTATGTATATGCCCCCAATGTGACAGCAAAGATTTCATTAAAATTGGTCAAAGGGAGGGGGTACTTTATTTAATAACTTTTTACGTTCTTTTGGATTTTCTCAAAAACGGCTCTAACGATTTTGATTAAACTTAGTATTTGATGTATTAATATGCCCGAGATATGGCTGTAAAAATGACATCAAAATTGATCAACCGCAGGTGGCACTGTACTTGATAAATTTTGTGTCATTTTCACGTGTTTTTTTTATTTACTCAAAAACGGCTTTAACGTTTGTGATCAAACTGGGTATTTGATGTATGTAGGTATATGCCAAAGATGTGACAGCCAACATTTCATCAAAATTGGTCAAACGGAGGGGGCACTTTATTTCATAACTTTTTTCCAATTTATACCTTTCTTTGGATTATCTCAAAAACGGCTTTAATGATTTTGATCAAATTCTTATCAAATTATCAGGTAAGCTTTATCGTTATTAAAATGTTCTGAGGGGGCTTAAATGGCGAAGGGGCCTTTTTTGTTTTCCCGTAAATGGACAAATTAACTGTCTCTCATTACGCCTAAGAATAAGAAATGGCTAAATATGAAATATGAAAAAAATCAAGTGAACATATAGAGGAGAAAAAAAGAAAAATATTCCGTCAACTCATAAAATACGTTGAGCACACGCATGCGGCGGAGTACGCCTTTAATGACAGACCATTTTTCATAATTGAAGCCGTTCTGTTCATTTAATGGAAATTATTTGTATCATGGTAAATTAAGTTTTCAACAACTACATAGAGAATTATAAAATCAGACGACTTGGAGTATTATGCTTGCATTGCCGAATTACCACAAGTAAAAACTTTTATTTAATAATAAAAAAATTAGTGTTTTTCACATAGCAAATAAAAACAAAAATAAGAAATGAATGTGGAAAAATGTGTCTGTGAGAAGTGGCAATTAACAAAACACATCAATTTCTAATTTAAGTAAGTTGGTAAGTGAAAGTTGTGTGTTGCGCGCACGCACCAGATTTTTTCTTACTTGTCTGGAAGCATTATCAATGTTGATGGGTTACATCATGACATAACAAAATGAGTGCCATATATATGAGTCAAAATATCTGAGAATGAGATGGTCATAATAGGAAATAATGACATGCCAGGCATGAGGAGGAAAAGCACCCAGCAGGACTCCCTTCCTGGCTTGGTGAGATGGCTGGCTAAGTGAAGCTTATCTCTCATCCATCGCCTTTTTAGTCTTCTCGTATCCTTGTTTATGGCAGATATATTCCTGATTGAACTTTTAGGATGTCCGTTCAAGTTAATAAAATGTCCTTTGTAAAGAGTCGTTATGTGCTTGTCTACTATTGGTAGATGGAGGTATGTAAGCAAAGGTTTGGTAGTCACGTACCAGGTTGCCTTTGTAGTAAGTCGTAACAGTTTTGATTGAAACATTTGAGGTTTTTGTGAGTCTTTTTAGATATGCCGAATATCTGTGAGGAGTATGTCCATATGGGCTTCTTTAACTTTCAATTTATAAAATATTTTTTAGCATGGAAAATGGCCGCGTGGCTTTACTTTGTCTATACATGCCTTCAAATTAAAAAAGAAATCATGTGTGTTATTCTAACTGAAATAGAATAAATATAGGTTTCTATATCTCACTTATCCGACCTCCCTACCACGCCCAGGAGTCAACGGAATCAATCAAATTTAGAGATGTTATTATAATTGCCCAATGTTCGGTTTTTAGATCAAAATCAATTATGTCAGTTGGCCGTAATTATGTCGGCTCTAGATTTCCAGATCCCATTTCTTGATGCCAATTAAACCGAATCTGGAACCTCCCACCGCATAGCCACCCGATTCATAGTAATTAATCAATTCTATATCAAATCCCACATCGCCATTTGATTATAGAATATGCATTGTTTATAAGCTGAGATTAATGTCCCACCCTTCAATTTGGAATCGATGTTAAATTATTGCTTACGTAAATCATTAAATGATATTCGATACAATTGCGTAACATTGCATATGCTAATTTATTTTCGTGTATTAATTTATCAAACAATTTATTATAAATATACAAAAGAATAAAGTCTGAATTAACAAAAAAAAATATAAATATAAAAATTTATACCTAGGCTTTACCTTTGGCAGAAGAATGACATGGTGGCCACATGTTAAATTAAAATAAAGATCATTAATAAAATACTTCATCTGCTTTACTCACTTTTTAAAATAAGAACCATAGAATTAAACACTCATTCAACTTACTAAAACCAATTTTCATAGGGTTCCAACATTTTAATAAAAAATAATACGACATATTATAAAAGCACCACAGCACGTGAATAACAAAACCCTACTGGTGTTATAAGCCGTGTGTGCCTATAGCACTAATTCTCAATTTCTATATATTCCAAAATCAAGGATATAAAAATAAAAGAGCTTCTTAATAAGGGCAATCTTGCTCCCTCAAACCATATATTTACACGTGATCCATTTATTCGTCTGTAACATAACGATTTCTGCTTTACTAAAATGTAACTGGCAATGCTAAGACTCGATTTTTTTTTTCGAGAAAGACAGGAACCGACAGATGCTAGAGACAGAAGACATAAGAGACAGAACCGGAAGGCCAACACTGGGTTGTTGTGTAGGCCTCCGGGCTAAAGTTATCTTGATGAAGATTTGTTGAGATTGATTTAAGGGAGCTTTGGTTCGGGAGTAGAGGAACCATCCTGTTTTTGACGATGGAATTTTCAGGGAAGAGACTGTATTTCTCTATTTTCTTTTACTTGAAAAATAAACACCATCTTTAAAATTCCATATGCTCATTTGAATAATGTATAAAATGTTTACATAACTAATGTTTAAAATACAGATACCTAATTGGACCCATTAGAGCGGAATTCAACCAACAACTTTTTCGACTTCGCATCCTGAGCGAAATGAAATATAGTGTGATTGTTCATTCCTGATATATATTTTTTTTTTCACCGCTTTAGTGTAAGAATAATGTGACTTGCCGTTGAATTTCAATCGCTTTCTTATAAGAGTAATTTCACATATGGGACACGATAATAAGATTGCGGTTTCTTCTAACGCTTCAAAGGAGTTCTAGATACTAGGAGGAAAAGAAAGGGAAAGGGATATTCTCCTAGTGTCAAAGAGGTCATTGAAAGAAACCTTCAACAATGCGAACAATTTAGCGCTGTTAACGGAAGATTTCACAGCCAACTCCAAAGCAAAGAACCACTTAAGTTAATCCTTTACCCTCCCCAGCCCAACTCTTCGGGGTCTACCTACTTCCTAGACCCAAATAAGCTTCAGTCTATCTTTATACTGCTGAAGATTCACTTCGATTTTATTAAGATCTGGCTTTCAAGATCGGTGATTTTAAAAAACAAGAATAAAAATAATAATTAGTGAAATCAAAAGTAAACAAAATATATTTTGAAGTTATTATTACGAGATACTCAAACAAACCATTAAGATATATATTTTATCTAGAACAGAATTTAGAGTAATAGCTATTTATAATTTTTGTTATGTTCTTATCTCCGGTCTACCTTCTTATTGGTCAAGAGATGGCAGGTTTATTTGTGTATACAGGTTTGTTAGTATACTTTTTTTTTTGTTCGGTACCCCTACCTGGCCATGTGTGGCATACGGGGGTAGAGTCTAGAGGTGTAACCAACCTATTCTAACCATGGTGGGTAGGTCGAGATTTATATATATTTCGTGGGTCCGCCACGAAATAAAAGTCATCCATCCCAGAGCGGATTCGAGCCGCCACCGTTCGGTTCGAGCATGCTTAAGCGAGTCCCGCTTTAACACGCTCGGCTATCCCGGCCCAAATGTTAGTATATTGCCCGGTGCACATGACGACACTTTTCTGCGATCCGGACTATAATCCTATAGGCTTGTGGTCAGGTGTACCTGGAGTATAATGGACCGATTATACTCCATTATACTATATACTATATACTACTCCATTATATTATACTACCATTATACATATACCGATTATACCATCATACTCCATGTACCCCTGACCACAAGCCTATAGGCTTATAGTCCGGATCGCAGAAAAGTGTCGTCCGTGTGCACCGGGCCTATTTATGTGTTAATGATCTATATTGTAAAAGATATATTTAATAAAGAAAAAAAAATAATTTAAAAAAATACACAAATTTTAATAATCTACAATGATGCTAAGTAAACAAAATAGAGAGAATCATCCAAACTGATGTGGACCTGCCTTCCACTTTTCGCAACTTAAAAATATCTCACGCAAGGTCCACCTTTATTTTCTTTCAGTTCTCATGAACTGATTATTATTAATGGATTAAAGACTTTACTTGATTAACAAAAGTATTGTAGGAAATAAGAAAGTATAAAAATACACTAAGAAATTCCAAAAAAAACAAATTTCTTCTAGGAACATATGTTGTATGATGGAAACAAAATTTATTTAGTCTATCAGCTATGTTGTAGCTATGTTTCCTCGAATATTATAAAAAGTGAAATACACCTTTTCCTGGTTTTGGAAGCCTATTTAAGAAAATTTATGGAGTGTGAAAAAATAAAACCTATTAAATGTATGGTTACAAGGTTTTATTTTCATGTTCCATACAGATATTATCGAAAAATGGAGTACCCAGGAGGAAAAAATAATTTTTTCAATAATAAATCCATTCATTTAGTGTAAAATAAAAATTCGAAATTTTCAAACCTAGCTTGTTACAGGTGTAGATAAATCTAGTAATTTATCGCCCTAAAACCCCTAATACTACTACAGGTGTAGGGAGTGAGAATTGACGTGGTTAACAATTTTTCGTGTTGAATATTAATGTATATTATTGAAGTAAATTATAATATTAAATGCTCAAAAATAAAAAACGGAGTAGTTGATCATTCTGATCCATATTCATGTCTGAATCCAGGTTAGATTCTTTTTTCAGAATCCACTATCCCTTGGCAAATCAATGGTAGGAGCGCACCCTCCCCCCCCCCCCCCCAGAGAAGTGAGGACACTAATAAACTATTTCTATACAAAATGCGCTAAATTTAGTCAATTTTTAAGCCCTCAAATTGAAAACGCGTTGTATTTAAACATTTAATAGTAATTTGAATGATTTTTATTTTTAGAAAAAAGTGATTAAATAAGCAAAATATAATTTTTATCCTAACTTAGCAATGTAAAAAAAACACAAAAAATACTGATCTTTTTTAGATAATCTAGACCTAGCCTTGAGAAACTGTCCGAGCTCCCAATTTATTTGGAATGGCTCAAATTTCAGATTTGTTGCTGTATTATTTATCGTATACTTCTGCGTCCACAGGAATTCGTCTACGGGGGGGGGGTGGTAGGCTGGTAAAATTCTTATGAACGGGGATGTATTTTGATCATGTAAGGCTCAATTATTTCTTCAAATAAAACTTATTGATATTTGAAAATGAATATAATTCTTTATATATTACTTAATAATTATAGTAAATGAATACGAATTTATTTAATGCGTAGTTTTTGTTTCACATATTTTCTAGGTGGGCAGCTGCAGCTTTATGAATAAAATAATCCATAAAAAGTCTTCTCGTTCCAACGTGGTCCAAAAAAGTAATTGGCCAATGTTCATCAAACAAACATAATACCTAATAAACATCATAACATCATAACAATCATCATAGATCTTCTGCGTTTTCAGGATCTCGTAGATATTCCACTTTCAGAGAAGAAAGTGGTCTCCTAAATCTTTACTTAACCTCAGGGGAATCATTGTAGTGTTACCAAGGACATTCAGTTGTATCTTTTACCATCAATAAATCATATAAATTGATTAAATAATTAAATATATATTAATATAGGTACACAAATTATTTAAAATAAGGAACCAGCAGCGGTAACTTGAAAGAGCTTTTATTTATTTATAATGCTGTTAAATAAATTATTATATACAATAACAATGCTGTTTGGGATATAGGTGGCTATAACACTATCCACATTAGACGATCACTAGCTAATTGGATTAAGCTCCTATCTCGTGGTTTAGTACGGCTTTAATAATCGATGAGCTTTGATTAGGTTCCGTCTTACTTAGCGCGCGTCTCATCCGTTCTAAGAATGTGTTCAGATCCTTCGCGCTAATTCAACTGACCATGTTGACAATGCAGAAATGCATTTAAATTAACTGAGTAAATTCCTTGTGCCTCTTCGTCCGTTCAATTAGTAGGTATTACTCTGCAACAGATAAACTTGTTAAGAACGCTCTGATGATACACTGAATTGTTTAGATATAGATAGATCAGTAGCGGATCCAGAAATTTTCTGAAGGGCGCACTTTTTGTATTTTTTAAATTTTTGCGTCATAAAGGACCTATTTAAAATATTTGTGCACATTCAAGTAGTAAATTTTCTATTAAATGTTTAAATACAATCCATTTTTCATTTAATTTATTTAAAGAAATATTAACGGGCTATCTTTTTTACACAGAAATAGTAATTATTGATTGGTGTTCTCACCTTCCAGGGGGGGGGGGAGTGCGCGCCCCCCGCGTCCCTCCCCTGGAATCGCTACTGAGATAGATAGATAGATTTATTTATTGTTTTTAAGGAAGGCCTTATAACAAGGAGTTGACAGCAACATACAATAAATGACATTACAATTTTAAACAAAATAAAATAAGTGCACAAAACTCATAATAAAGATACAAAAAAGCACAATAAAGAAAATTATACTTTTAATTATAAATTAAAACGATGCTGTATATCAAAATATGAAACAAAAATAAACTATATCGGTAAGTACTTAACTATTAATTATCCGTAGTAATTAATATTATTATTGAATGAATTATTTCCAAATTTTATTGGTGATATAAATTCATATTATTGTTGAAGATATTCGTTTAAGATAAATGATCTTATTTTGAGTGCTTGTTTAACATAACAATTTAAATTTATAATTCTGTCGGGTGAGGATAGTAAGTTCGCAGCATCATTACAATGGGGCAAGTAATATTGGCGAACCGGATTACACATTGGGCATCTCAGCAGGAAATGTTCTAAATTTTTTTCATTTTTTAAATTACAAATAGAACAATTTTTTTGCGGATTGACGCGATAAGTTATGCCGAATATTGCTCTTAGCTGCGAGTAAATTTTAATAACATGTAAAGGTATTTTGTCGTCGATGAGTTCGTTGCAATGTGAGCTGTTTATCAATATTTCTTTGTATATTTGGCAGTAGCGGGAGTTTATCAGAGTGGCTTCGTCTCTTTTCCTCATCCCATCGGAGAATCCTATGAGGATTGCGGATATATCGATTTTTATTTTCATAGGATCGGAGAATAACAATGGATCAAACAATTCGAATTGCTCCAACACACTTTGCAATTTTGTATCCCAGTTATACCTCATATTTCCTTCATATTCCTCATATTTATTTGTTTTACTTTTATGAGAATTCCAAGTTGCTTATTCTTCAGTCAGCAGCATATCTGTATCTGAGGGGGATTCAATAGGGAACCAATGAATGGCCACGAGTAACCTCTTTATAAAGATTAGGTATACCTAACAAGAAAAAACATAATTTTTCATGACTAATATTTTAGTGAATGTATGCTTGAGTATATGGTTAGTAATTTAGTGCAGAATATATGTGAAAGACAGAAAGGACAGATGACTTTCGAATCCATAACATATAATAAATATACTTATTCTATTGTTTAATTGATAACATGCCCATTTTTAATGAAAAGGGTAAACTCTAAGATAGGTCCATCCATCAGACATGGACCATCCCCTGCAGATTCCAGAGTAGGTATATGGGATATAGTGATGGAACTAACTAGTGACTAATACAAATACAAAAATTAAAGGACAAAATTAGGTAATACTACCGTTATATTACATCAGTACGCGGCCGTTTAGTGTGATCCCGATATAAGCTAAAAATGGGGTTTATACATTTCTGAACAGTGAGCGTAGCGAGCGGGAGTCGAAGGCTGGGACCTAATAAAACTGATCAAGGCCCTTTTAATACATCGAAATTATTAACTATTTAGTGGTTTTCATGGTTGACATAGAAGTTGATTCCTCATAAATCTTATTATGTTACAATGGGGGAGACGTAATTTCTAACGTTTCTCGGTTTATCCGATTACAAAGAATTTTTTAATCTATTTTTGAGTTTGTAAAGTACACCCTCTCAAAACATAAATCATCCCTTTTGAATATAAAAAAAGCCTATCTCGGCTTCTCAAAAACATGTTTTAATTTATACTGATGGATAAAAATCTGAAAAATTTACGGTTTCCCAGTTTATAACCCGCCACTCAGCAATTCAAATTGCATAACTTATTCTCCGCCAATGTCAGCGATCGTCTGAGCCTCCCACTTTTGATAATCGAAGTCCAGAACATCCCGCTGGTGTAAAAATGCTGTAGTTTCGTTGAGTTTTAGTTTGAGTAGTTTATCCGGGAGCAAATAGCCCTTCATTTTAAATTTATTCCGAATCAGATTGGACTTGTGGGCAAAAAAAATTGATTTAATAATTGTAACAAAAAGTCGATGATGATCTGAAGTTTAGTTACATTAAACCAAGCCAAAACAACCGAACCAAATAGAACTAAATAATAAATATACTTTTTAAGGAATCATTTGCAATACACCAGTATTTTGTAGTTCCATTTTATTTTATTTTTTAATTTAAAATACTTTTTTGAAAATCATTCTAATTGATTTGCAGTTAAAATAAATTTTATTTTAAAAACACAAAATACTTTTTATTTGAAATAATTTAATCTAAAAAAATGATTAAAATACATTTTGTCCAGGTCTGATTTACTTAATTTATATTATGTTCTTTTTATAGTGACTGAGCATCAGTATTTAAACAGTGGCAATAACAACGTTTTAAAATTTAAGAAACCATTTTAATGCTTTCAAATGTCTCCGGGACGAGAGAAAAAAAGCTTAAGTGCTGTGACAAATCTATGGGAGCAGGAGCAACCCCAGAACAAATAGCTAAGAGGGTAAATATTGCCTTCTCATAAAAAGAAAATTAGTCGGCATAAAGGCTCTTGGGGGAATGAGAAAAGTGGGGGGACAATTAGGGGTGATCTTCTGGGAAGTGGGGGGCGAGGCCACGCCTCCCGGCCAATGGGCTGCCTCCCTCGCCAGCCACCCTCCTTCGGGCGGGAGCGGGGTTATCATTCTCGCACTGCAAGTATCCGACGTAGCCGGCCCCGACGAGAGAGCGGCCGTCACTCTACGAGAAAACTGGATGTGTGCGGATCCGAGGCGGATCCACTAGGCCGCGAACCTACGACGGAAGAAGAGGACGACAGCAGCAGGATGGGACTGTACCCGGCGGACCTCAGCAAACCCAGGGGCTTGTTCACCATCGACAGCATCCTCAGCAGGCCCGGACCCCCGTCATCCTACCGGCAGCCGCTGCACTTCGGCCACATCGCCGCCGCAGCCGCCGCCGTCTTTCCCCCCTCGCCCGACTTCTTAGGTAAACATTGTCTATCATACATAAAAAAGAAAATAACTATTTACTATATAAATCTACACATTTTTTAAAAATATTTTCATTTTAAAATGATGGAAAAAGGAATTACACAATGTCAGTGACAGTTGTTACATCGACAGTTTGGTTAGTAACGGGACGCTATGATACCAGAAGGAACCGATCCTCAATATATGCAGAAATGAGGAAAGTAATGTAGTATTAATTGGAATCAAATCTTTCGGAAAAAAAACCCAACTACTATAAAGTTAATTTAAATTCAACTATGTATTAGATACATATGGTTAATAAGTTGTGTTAAGAACATAAGAAATGGAATAAGAATATTCAAAAAATTAAAATATAATTTTTTGAGTGGTACTAGATTTTCCAAGGCTGTTAACTTTTATGCAGAACATGTACCCCACACCCCACGTGTTTTGCGGTTCGGGTCTCCTAAATTCCGTACAGATTCATATTGGTATATTTTTTAATTTACTCCTAAAATTAGGAAGCTGTATAAAGAATTAATATTATTTTACATCGATGTTAAAAACATATGTGCAGAAAATGATTATTTCGAAACATTATATATGTATACTTGCATGTTGATTTAAATTGATTATGATGATTTTACATGATGTTAAAAACATGTATGCAGAAAAACATAAATGATTTTGAGACTTTAAAACACTAGGTACATGAAAAAGAATATAATATTGTATATGACATCCAAAAACATACAATATAAATGAAAAATACAACTTTGTAATACTTCTTCATTCGTTCTTTAACTGTTTTACAATTTAAAAACTGTTTTACTATATTTTATTATTGTTTTTGATGACTTCCAGAAATATACAACTTCATTTTTTTCTTTAACAAAACCGTTTTCTATTTTTTTAATATTTATTTTTATTGCTGTTGTTTTATTTTAAAGATGTCAATGATTTAAGATCAGTGGCTAAAATTTATTTAAATTCAATATCGCAGATTTCAGAAACTCAAAAGGCCTATCGAATATATGTGTGGTGTCATGTACTATATCATTATTCTTAAAAATTTTAAACTCAGTTGTGGGATACTATAGTTTTATTATATACATTTGAGGCCCCCATTCAAATATTTAACCTTATAAATCCATTTACAAACCAAATTATTCGCTTTTAATTCATCATAAACGGTTTTTATTTCATCTACGTATAATAATACTTGTACATCAAGTGATCACCTACAAAAATATATTTATATATAAGTCTATTACGGTATTTAATATTTTAAATAATAAATATGATATATGAAAATTAAATCAACTTATAATGTGGTAATATAATTATATATACTAGTATAGAGGGTACATAATAGATGTACTTTTGAGGGATAGAATTATCAGCGGCCGTCTCCTACACATGATGGATAAAATATTCTTTAAATGTGTCGATTCCCAGTAGGATCCTACCTACTTCATTATAAACTAAACTCTAAATTTATAAATAAATAAATTAATTATCTGATTCAATAAATATTATCAATATTAATACAAATATCTGAATAATAATATATAAATACATCTGCTCTTTTTCATTAATTACCATGGATTCAATTCTAAGTTTATGTAATCTTGATATATTCATTTTATTATTTAAAAAAAAAGAGTTTTATTTTGCAAGTTGGCGTTAATTGTTTCACTATTTACTACACATTTTTTCAGTAATTTATTTTTAAAATTGAACACTAGAAAATCATTGCAAAAGACTAAAAATAAAGTCGGCCCCACACAATAGCGGCATGCAAATGTCCCAATCTCAGTTTAAACTACATATTAGTAGCAAACTAAACCATTATGAATCTCCACTATTCCACGTCCTGAAAGCTCTGTTAAATTTGACGACTTCATTTAATGTTTTAACCTTGTATTAGTTTTGATTTAATGACATAACATCGTGTTTTAGAAATTTTTAAACAAATATAACGCCAAGCTGATATGATGTTTGTTTTAACCGTTTAGATTAAATATCATAAATATTTAATGAAGTGAAATATATTATAATATAAATATAAAACTACTGTTATGTAAACTACATTTGCCAGTAATTCCAAACTTTCTGAAATATTAATTATTAACAATTATTAGCTTATCTATATTAATTATGATTCGATATTAATCAAATCACTTTACATCACATCTTAATGAACGTTTTTGAATGGATTCAATTCTAAGTTTATGTAATCTCGATATACCTATTCATTTTATTATTTAAAAAAAAAAGAGTTTTATTTTGCAAGTTGGCGTTAATTGTTTCACTATTTACTACACATTTTTTCAGTAATTTATTTTTAAAATTGAACACTAGAAAATCATTGCAAAAGACTAAAAATAAAGTCGGCCCCACACAATAGCGGCATGCAAATGTCCCAATCTCAGTTTAAACTACATATTAGTAGCAAACTAAACCATTATGAATCTCCACTATTCCACGTCCTGAAAGCTCTGTTAAATTTGACGACTTCATTTAATGTTTTAACCTTGTATTAGTTTTGATTTAATGACATAACATCGTGTTTTAGAAATTTTTAAACAAATTTAACGCCAAGCTGATATGATGTTTGTTTTAACCGTTTAGATTAAATATCATAAATATTTAATGAAGTGATATATATTATAATATAAATATGAAACTACTATTATGTAAACTACATTTGCCAGTAATTCCAAACTTTCTGAAATATTAATTATTAACAATTATTAGCTTATCTATATTAATTATGATTCGATATTAATCAAATCACTTTACATCACATCTTAATGAACGTTTTTACGTTGTTATTGACGTTTAGTAATTTGATGTATTTATTGTAGTATTTAGATCTATTTTGTTGAATTTAATTGAATAAAAAATGGGCAGGGATATGTATACTTATTTTGCTTCTCAAATACTTTTGGACAATTAATAAACCTTCCAGCATTCAGTAAAAAATAATTTTTAGTACTCATATCATCAGAAAACACATTCATTAAATTTAAGTTGTTTATATATATAATTATTTGCGTAATTAATGAAAAGTTTATACAAAAACGTTCGAAGATGAAGTGATAAAATCACCCACTCCTTGTTCAATCAGAATAAAATTTTGATTCCATTTTAAGTTAATGTGTGTATTAAGAAATCCTGTTCTATTTCTTTTCTCCATTACAGCTTACAGCATTAGGTTAGTAGTAGTAGCTTACAGCTACCACCTTGCAACATAACACGGATTCCACTAGACTTAATTATTATTCTGTTCATGCCATTACCTACTTCACTTTTGGATATTTTCTTCATTAAATAATTAATTTAAATAAATATAATAGAGGTTAAACTAAATTAATATTATTATGAATTTTGATTTACCTTTCCATTATAAAAAAAAATGTTTATATTTTGCATCCCGCATTTCGAGAAAAAATAAATGCCAATTAAAATGCTGGGATGACTTGAATTTTATTTTTTTTAAAATTTAATTAACAGTTTTACTACTTGAACAATGCGGGTTGGTCATTCCTCGCTAATTTATAAAAATAATTCTTATATAATATTAGTTACTCATGCAAGAAAGCTTTATTTATTGATATTATTTTGGGATTTATAAAGTATTATCTTTTTACTAACACAGTTATGGTTTTAGATAGAATTGTGATGCAAAAGAAAAATTGTCACCCAATTAAAGTTATGATGAAGAAGAAATTACAAAATATCTCTTATATAAAGAAACATTAATATTTCTAGAATAGAAGAATTTTTTATTAAATTGATATGTATTCTTATTTTGATAAAAAAAAAAAAAAAAAAAAAAAAAAAAAAAAATGTACTTATTTTTAAGTTTAAGCTGCTATGTATTTTAATCTTTAACTATTTAATAGCAGGGTACAAGCGGTTTTATATTATTATTCTAGTCTATCAATCGTTTCTGGAAAGTCTAGATGAAATCACTATACTAACCAAATGGTATTGTATATTAGTAATAGAAATTAATGACCACTAATAAAATTTAACTAATGGCATGTAAAAAATAATTAGACAATTGTAAGTATGTCTGTTGTATATTTTTAATCGACATATGATGTGATATACTGTTCATACAGCTAAACTATTGAATTATTTAGAATTTATTTTTACTTTCGATCCGATAGATAGATGTATGTTGGATGGAAAGTATGAACGGCTATACAAAATTGAAATTTCAACGCTCCTTAAAGAAGTACGTTTCTATGAAAACCTATGGAGCGCTAAGCCTGATCTTGGATGAGATCTGATACTGCAAATTTAGGCCGTTGATAGTAATAAAGTGGAAATCGTGCGGTCATATAACACTCATGTGAGACCTGAAACTCGGGTCGAAACTTCGGATATGTGTACAACGTATAAATAGTGGTTATAAGTAGTATAGTGTAATATAGTGTGATGTGGTTATAAGTAAGTTGTTGGATTGTCCGGGACACATCAGAATCTTCGAAATTCTTATGATCACATCTCAAAAAAACCCGCAAAAAATAAAACTACTAAAAATGTTGCGGGAATGCTTGGGAATATGATCAGAAAAGAAAAAACTCTTACATATGTGTAGATATTACATATGTACTAACACTGCATTAGATTATCCATTTAGATAATAAAAGTAGGTATATCATAAATAATGATAATAAATATGAAATATCTATATACCTACAAGCATTTTTGTTTTCTGACCACACATGCACGCACCTCAAAAATTACCTTCTTGTTAGGTAGTTGTTGGTATGCACTTGAAAACGATCACTAAATTAATTTTGTAAAAGTAGTGAAAATCATTAATGAATTAGTTTCGTTATCGTGGGTCCGTTTGTATTAGTTAATGCAATTTTCTCTGATATATTTGGTGTTTAGGTTTGACCGCTTTCTAGAAATTATCTTCTGAACTTATATAAACAAGATTAATCTGAATTGAGCGCAATACGTTCAGCAATTAGAAAGAATAAGCAAACTAAAATCATGTATTTATTTTTAGATATAAAAAAATTATTAAAAATACCTACGATATTAATAGTTGTATATCAAAATAATTGGATGCCCTATTATAAAATTTAATTGAATATTTAATATATTTATTTATAAAAATACAGTATTAAATGTGTTTAATTTTCATTAAATCATTAATTTTCATTTACTTATTACAAAAGCTAGACTACTGTCGATAAAAAAGTTTAATTCCAATATTAGGATTGAAGGTGTTTGTATACAAGTACTGTTAGTAGTAAATGCAATTTCCTTTGAATCCTTTTTAAGGAAGTTGTCTGTCTGGCAGACAATCTTGTTAGTGTCTCAAGCTTCTTATTTCTTTACGTCTCTTCGACCACTATTTGTTTATGTTCCTTCTTTTTGGGACGATCGCTCTTTTCCATGGATTTATCATTGCATTATCTTAGTGGGAAGGTAAATTGTCATTAGACATTTTTTTTCGTGATATAACTGGAAATTTTGATAAATCTCCATGCTTGTGAGTATTTATTTGAAATGTATTCTTTTTAATGTTTTGATTCGTCATGTACCATATAAAACATATTTAATTATCTTTGTCAAATCGATTTGTAAATTTTCTAAATGAAAATTCAATAAAATCCTCATAATTTTCGTGTAGATTTTCATTTATTTAATATATTTTCAATCTATTACTAAACTACTTGCAAATAGAAAATATAGTTTCCTGGTTTTGGAATTCCACACCTCGGGTTGTAATTGACTGCATAACCGGCAATAGATGAAAAAAATATTTCGGAAGGAACTACAGGAAATTTTGAGGTAGGATTTTGGCCTGTTGCGTAAGTTGAAACTAATAAGATTTGCCATGAAGAATTTAATTTATCTTTCTTATTGTTAAAATTCAGGATTTATGGGGTGGCGGTATAGCCGAGTGGGTTAACAAACTAGCAAATATGCGGTGACCCGGGCACCAGATACTTGATTACCCGAAAACTTGACACTCAGACATTTAAAAAAAAAATTAACTGAATTTCTAAACTTATGCAATAGTAATTTATCGACTAATGTCAAGACATGAGATGTTAGCGGTGGGGTAGTGGGGGTCGGGTGGGAGGTAAATAATCCAATGGTATTATTCACATTACTGAGGGCGCTGCCTAGGACAAGTTAAATCCCCGAGATGATAATTATCAAACTAAATTATCTCCCTAATTTGAATTTGTAATACTAACATGATCCATTAAACTAATAAAACCGACCTCGCTTTGCCAACTCAAATTACTTCAAACAACACCATTCATTCCTCTCTACTCGCAATTAAATCAAAGCTCACAAGAATTATAATTATCTCCTAAGGCATTTATAAGGAAACTTTATGTAACTCAAAGAAATAAAAAATGGAAAAGTATGGATAAGAGTGAAAAACTGGAACCATGATATTTCGATTGCTATCAATATCATGATAAATGTGTTCTAATATCTGTTTCTAATAAAAAGAACCAAGGGAAAGTAACAATAACTTATGTTTTAAATACTTATTTATAATCTTTAATTTTTCTAAAAAAAATAATAATACAATAAGACAAACTACAAAGAACCTCTATTCTGTTATTTAAAAAATAAATAGTAACATCGGATTTCGAAGTGAATACAAAAAATCTTTTACTACTACTGCTACAATTTGAATAAGGTTTCTAAACATGTAAAATAAAAGATATTACTAAACCAAGGGACACTAATAATAAACAATATTTTATATAATTATTAATACTCAGATTATTTGTAATGATAAATATAATAGCACATTTAAACAACAAAGAAACTTTATTTTCTTATAATTATAATTCTTATAAGAAACTTCGTATAAATCAAATTCTTTATAACAATTTGAGCATTTTTAAACCCAAGAACGGTATTGTACCAGGGGGGGGGGGTTCACCTTGCAGTGATTTCATAGTTTGAGTAGTCTCCTTCTGGTAAAGGAAAAGTATACCGAAATTAATCCAGTGTAAAAATATTTTCCCAGTGAAAGTAAAAAAAAAAAAATTAGCCTTTAAGATTCGACAACTGCACAGTCCACTGAAATTAAAAAGGAGTCTAACCATCAATTTGTGTGCAAATTAATTTTTTGTTAGTAGGTGGATTAATGCATTGTTCCTAATAGAATAAATGCTTCTGAATCCAATTCAGAGACCATTCCCATTAAGCAGTGGGGGGGGGGGGGGGGCTATTTGATGTGTTAAGTCTATGGCATAACTGGCGTCACAATAAAAGATTAACTTAATATTCTCAACTCAGTAAATAATTATGTATTAAACAATAAAAGTTGTACAAAATTAAATAGAAAATATATACGTATTATATATATATATACTCTCATAAAAGGAAACTATAAAATAAAAGGGAACAAATCAAATAAACCAAATCAAATTTATTATCACTAAAAACTAAACTAAACATCTACTAAATACCTACTACTTACAACTGTAGTGCACCCAAATAAAATATACAAAAATACAAGTTAGCAGGCCTGTGCATACGTCTACTTTCAGTTAATTAGTATGCACTTTAATCACGCGCAAACTTCAACCATGCATCTCACAGAAAAAACTGGATTGAAGGCAGGCTGATAAGAGTAATATAGGTACTACTTCTGAACAGTGGCTTAGAAAATAAAACCTTTTAAACTGAACGCCATGGTAGTTCGATCAGATGACGATCACATAACCTCTCAAATCAGGCCACGCCCATGAGCCACTTTTCAGAAGTAGTACCGAGATATTAACCACGTCGCCGATCCAAATAGGTATGAACGTGGTTATTTATATATGAGCGGAGCGCCGTTAGTAAATAAAATATAGCCCAATATTATGTTTATATATTTCGCGTTACCGAAAAAAATAAGCGAGGAACCCGTACTTAATGTTCGTGATCTTGTTCTTTGATGACCGAACTAAGGCTTCGTTGTTGTTAGGGATAGTTTTCATTTATAAATAAAATGGATTTATATCTTTATGTAAGTAATCGCCTGAAATAACCGATTATTTGATCAAAATAGCATAGCTAAATGTTGAAATCGCCTGCTAAAATGTTACACTTCGTAGGCATTTTGCGATATATTTTTGTATCAACGTAGAGCTGAGGTTGAACTCCAGAGAAAAGCTGCTAAAAAATTGATCAGCTTTGGGGGATATCGGACTCGAAGTAGATCTATTATTCAGAACGGAGAGAGTATAATTATCAAGTTGGGCGGTAGCGAAGGGGTTCTGGGGCTGACCGGCCTTCCTTCCCGCCGGCTAATCTCGTAGGTTAGCTGCATTACGCCATATTATCCGCCATTAATCCTCCATCGTCGGCATTATTCATCGCTGAATAGGGGATTATCTAACTGCGGGAGGGGGGAGGGTATCCGCGAAGGGGCATTTTCATTCTGGCCCATTATTGAATGGAAATCTCCCACTAGGCTCTATAATAGTTCGTCATTAATACTGGCCGCAAATAGCGAGCCAGTAAATATACACGTCTGGGCGGTTTAGCGTGAGTTCTTTGTTAAATATGGCAGATCCAAACCTTCTCCCATACCCTACAAGGTTACAGTTTTGTGCCTGAAGCTTTAAGCGTCTAATTTTTTATTAAGTCGTTATATAGAAGACTGTTATAAATTACTGACGAGTTTTTTAAACTACTGTAACATCAACTGGGGCAAGTTTGTGCAAGATTTCATGTCTTAAACTTTGATCGAAAAAAACTAACAATGTTATTGATTCTGTTATACATTTTTTCACTATTATATAATATGCCAGCCTCAGACAAGTAGATAGCACTTGTGATTTCATTGTTGACATGTAATGTTTATGAATTGCAATTAAAAATATACTTTGCACAAGTTACCCCAGCTTGGGGCTACTTTGTGCAGTAAATTAAATACAGGTTAAGTATGTCATTTGTTGCTTAAAACTTTTTATTGATAAAGAAAATAATATTTACAAATTTCTCAATAAAAAAATAAACTTTTATAAAACAAAAAAATAAACGTTAACTTTTCATCAACTTATCAAATAATAATTGTACACAGTTATATTGTATAAATCACATTTACCTCCTCTTATCAACAATTAAACTACTTTCCCTATATATACCTATAAGTTTAGTGTGTTTTTGTGAATTTTATTTGAGATAGTGTTCCGGTGGATTTTGAACTTTGAAGAAGCTTTGTGAAATTTCTTCCAAACATTTTTCCAGCGTTTCTGAATAGTAGTTCTTGTATTTCCTTGTTCCAGGCATTCTTTTATAGTGCCTGACCATTTTTCTGCAGAAAAAATGTATAAATCAATTTTTGCATAAAGTTACCCCACTGACAAGATTTATTTATTTACATTTAATTTGTTATTGATTTTTAGTCGATTATGCTGTATTTTTTATATAATTATATCTAAATTAATCAGGTTGTACTTGAGATGAATTTTTGAGCAACGCTCTTACATTTCACAGACAAAGTTTGTCGATCTATTTTTCGAATTGAAAGTTTGTCCGAATTCAAAAATATAAACAACCATCAAGAGCGATTTCAAAATTAAATAATTAAGCGTGAGCGATCGAGGAGACCTCTAGCTTCAAATACCATGGGTTGCAATAATTTAAAATACAAAATATTCGATGGCAGCACTTGATTTGCGCCAAATTTGGTTTAGCACAAAGTTACCCCCGATGCACAAAGTTGCACAGAATGGGAGACCTCCTGATTGAGGCCTACGAAGAAGAAGAATGAAACCTAGAACAAGAGGAAAATGGACAGCAAGATGTGCTATGGTGCACCATTAGAACACTTGCTTGTGTTTTTATGTAATCAATACCTGTGTTGCCGAGAATCTGTAATGCGTATTGAGGACATCAAAAAAATAAATAAACTAAAAAGGAGAAGGAAATTGAGTTAGTGATATTAACAGAATATTAATATGTACAAATAAATAAATGAGAGTTAGTTTCCAATGAAAACACAACGTTTTTGTGGAAGTCGGAACCAAAGAAGTAATTTGTCTCCTCTAGGAGTAAGTATACCGTTGTGTATGCCGACATATATATATTTTAATTTTGATCTTACAGAAAGGGATTCATTTAGAATCTTCTTTCTTGTTTATTATTTCAGTTATTATTGTATTTATGTAAAAGTCACGTTGGGAAGTTTCATTATGTAGTATTTAATTATGTGGTTATTAATTTCATTTAAATATATAGTATTTAATTATGTGGTAGATAATTTAATGGGATTGTTGTCTCTATTACATGTAGCTTGTTCATCATTTATTGGGTCTTATAGTTTGGCTATGTATTACACCCAAATTAAATAGGCCCCATTCATTATGGATCTTTAACAATATTTTCTATAACAGTATTTTGTATTTATGTAGATTTTAAACTCCTAGTTGATCAGGGCTAATTAAACTTAAGTAATCTTGATGTCGACTGTTGTAGCATTATTAAATGTTTACTATGCACTGATGATTGACTGTGATATATGCACAGGTTCATGCAAATTAATGCACATTAGCTTTCGTATATACGTCATTTTATTAATGTATTCCACATTGGAATTCAATTAGAACTGGCTTCCAGTTCTAGGGTGCTATGTGAAATATTTATACGATCCTAATGAGGAATTCGTTATAAGTTGGCAATCGAATCTGGTTAAGTTAATAATACAAAGCTGAATGGTCGGATTGAGGGAGGGAGTTCGCTATTGTGCTCGGGGCGAAGGGGGCCTGCCTCACATCAGCAATCAATCTTAGCTCCTCCCGGCCTAATCTCTCCACTCTTTGGTTTCTGCATTAAATATTAAGCTACGCATGTAATTTTAAAAGGTGCGTTTCAGATTCAAAAACGTTCAATACATTCTAGGAACGTTCTACATTCATCAATATAAAAAAATAAATAAATATCAAAAAATATTTCTAAACGCAATCAAAGGCCTTTTAATGTTCTAAAATAATTTTGATCATTTTTCTAAAATAACAAAACGAAATAAAAAGGCGTAGTCGCCTTGTTGGAAGAAAGTAACACTTTTGATAAAAAACCAAGAACTGTTGGTACAGTACCTACCTTAGACCTTGTTCAAATCAATCTAGTGAGACCGTGAATATGAATAAAATAGCTGTCACGTTTAGGCTGGCGATATCATTCTTGATTTTAATTCAGATTTCAGTTTTAAATTACTTTACTAAGATTGCCCCTAATGATACTATCAATTAAAACGGATTATAAAAAAAAATAACTGTAAAAAAAATTTAGCTTAGCTACACGACTATGAAAAGTAGATTAAGCCATGATAATTCTCTAGAAGGAAGTTTCCTGGATTCTCTCATCTATTTACCTTCCTTTGGGAAAAGATTTTTTTTTTCTTTGATTGTTTTTTACTCCTAATCATGAATCCTAAAGGTTTGTTGTGTAATTTTTACCGACTGAAAAATATTGAGCGATTCCCTTCTTTTGCTTTATTTTTTCGTTGATGTTGCATAGATAGCGATACTGGCAATATGATATAAGTTTTTAAAAAAAGTATTTTCCTATTTTTGATTTTCTACAAACTTGAAAGTCGTACGAAAGCTTACTTAAATCTGAGAAATAATTGTTTTCAACATTTCCTATTCCACCTTCTTTCCAGCGAAAATATTATTGTGTAGGCTGAATATTACCATAAAGTACCTACCTACTTATCCCTTTCCAGGTGTAATGCTCCGGATCTTCCCTTAATATCCAGAGAAGTGGAGAGATATTGAGATACAATACTCTGTTCCAGAAACGAGAGCATTGTTGGCGGAGGTGATGCGGCTTTAAGAAAGGGGACGCATTTTAAAATCCCCGTCCCCGGGGGGCCTAGGCGCTACTCCTCCGAGATGCAAATCTCCTTGTGAAGCGAAGCGTGGGGCCGGGCTTACCCGCCTGGGGTTACCCACGGGCCGACCTGACATCTCCGTCTCCCCAAGGCTTAAAATATTTTTTTCTTCCTTCCATCATTCCTCTGAGACCGAGGATTTGTCTTTTTTTTTCATTTTGTTAAATTTGAGAAATGAGAGGCAGAGAGATGCCAAAGCTGTGAGGTGCACACTTGGAGTGTTTGTGATTTTCACCACTGATGATAAATCCCGTTTCAAGAAAAAAATTAACCAAAAGAATGAATCTACAGTTACACAGCTTTTACGATAAAATTTAACGTATATAGACTGAAAATATTTAGTGTATAGCCCTAGCTAGTATATAGTGCATATACTCTAAATCACCTGAATAATAATTCTTGTAGCTCTAATTTCGCATTCATAATCTACTTAAATATTTAATTATTAATTATAGTTAAAAATAATTTAATTTTATAATTTATTTAATAATTGAAATTTTTTGAAAATGGATTGTTCTTTAACAATTGTTAAACAGAAATTTTCCGAACGAATCTTTTATAACTTATTTTTTATTTATTTTGTTTAAACGACGTAAAAGTATTATTATTATTTTTTATTTTTTTTTTTTTTTTATCACATAGCCTTCTATCAATTCATTGGTGTTGTTTTTTTCGCATTTTTTTCATGTCATTAACTTTTGAGTTGTAGTGTAAATTTCCATACATCATAACCAAATATATTACAAATAAATTTATAAATGTTAAAAAAAGAAAAAAAAAAAACTAAAGGTATTTACGAATTAAAAGTGAGCGAAAGAGAAGAGCGATAAGTGAGCCGACCGGTGGCTGAGACAGGAAGGCGGGACTAAATATTTACCTCGGTTGCCCGCGGCTCCCAGCTCACACCTCCGCCCTGTATATCATTACCACCTTCCTTGTAATCATTTTAATTATATTTCCCTACTTAAAAGGTCTTATTTCCTGCACATCTTACATCAGGACAGTGGACGTTTGCGGTTAAAATTTTACGACGTTTAAACTCTTTTTGAAAATTGCTTCTTTATCGAGGATATAGTCATTACTATGTTACCCTATAGTCTTTATGTTGATTTTTACTTTTGATTATTTATTTATAGTCGCATGTAACATCATGCTTTAGTATCTAAAGTTGACTTTGAAGTTCTAACCCCCCCTTTTTTTTTAGATAAAATTAGATAAAGATTACTAATAGTTTAATATGAATTAATCACGATTGTATTTCTACTGAATACCTAACTGAATATCAGTGAATCTCATTGTTGAGTTTTATACTGGCACTAGACGCTCACCGAGGTAAGGAAAGAGCCGAGCCGTCTCGAGAGTGAATTGTTGGCTAGGCTAGTCTCGCAAGCCTTTCCAAAAAAAAGTCAGTCTAAGATGTCGAGGGGAATCGAGACACGAGGGGAAGCCTGGCCATTCCATTTAGTTCAGTCTTGTCGTACACATTTCAGCTTCTTTTATTCACAGTCCCATATTTATTGTGTCCTCCAAACTAGAGTTTTTAAGGAGGTTTAACTTTTTTAACATTTATACAAGCATATTTTGAATATAGTGAGAAAATGTATAAATTTTATCTTTTTAAGCCATAGAAAAATCCACTGAGAGAATTTATGTTGGAAAATTAGTTCCAAGCCTTCTACATAAACTTGTTTTGTTTTTTCAATTTTTTATCCGGAATCAAAACCTGTACCGGTAGCTAAATGGGAATAAGACAAAAGAAAATTTTAACAGCTATAAATGCAAATACTTCTTCAGCCACACATTGCCACGATACTAAGTCTTGAGTTACGGAAATTTTCCAATAATGAACTAAATTAAAAATCTCTCCATCCTGATAGGGGCTGATGATTTTTTGGCTTTATGAACTGACCAATCAAAAGCGTAAGAAACATCCGGATTCCCTAATGGATGCGTTTATAGGTCATTTAAGAACCTCACTCAATACAGTCCAAGCTCTTACGCAGTTCCCGGTCTCTCGTGCACAAAAAACTCAGCGAGAGTGCACCGGAGTGCTGCACTCATTATTTTCTCGCGTTTCCTCATTTATAAAGGGCGACCATCGCTAGTTGACGATCCCATTGTATAGTGTGTATTGCCGGCGTTATATATATATTGCAGCACTCCGGTGCACTCTCGCTGAGTTTTTTGCGCACGAGAGGTTAAGATGAATTATTATTGAAATCTTAATATGCTATCGAACTGCTTCAATGATATATTTACATCAATTGATTCGTGGACACCAAAACAAAGCAAATATATACTTGATTGGATTTATACAACTCCTTCTTGTGAAGTTCGTGAAATGAAGTACTTGTGCATGCGTATTTGTTTATTAATTAAATTTTTTTAATATGTACTGTCCTCCATCACTTATAGCTTTGTATTGCGTGCCTCAGGGATGTACCCCGGCCTGTACCCCAGCTACCTCGGGATGGGGCAGGCGGCTCCCCCGCCGAAGAGGAAACGGCGGCACAGGACCATCTTCACGGAGGAGCAGCTCGAGCAGCTGGAGGCCACCTTCGACAAGACCCACTATCCCGACGTGGTCCTCAGGGAGCAGTTGGCGCTCAAGGTTGACCTCAAGGAAGAGAGGGTCGAGGTGGGTAATAGTTTACTTATTTATTCTTTATTAGTATTATGTTCTGTATCTACTTTCAGTCAATGTAATACTTAATTGAAGAACTACTTAGTTGAATTACTTAACTTCGCCAAAAACACGATATATAAAGAAGCGCACTAAACACCCCTCCTCACCGTTAATTGGTGGTAACGACAACATTGCCGAGTGAAGTTTCGAAACCAATACTACGACGTGAGCTATGACGCAGTAAGCTTCATTTGCATTCCCACTGATATCACTGCTGGGATACAGCCCCACTTCTGAACTGCACATTTTAATATTACGATTTTTTTCTATACGTTCAGATGTATTCAATATTTAATTTTGTTTTTCTCGTAACGACATTGGATTACAGTTTAGATAAAATAATATAGGTTAGATCATATTGTATTTTGATTTTAGAAAAACCAATACCTTATGTTCGCTTTGCAGTATTTTATGCCACTCTAATAGCACTCTTCTTGTTCTTAATCTGAATAAAAATAAAAGTCTATATATAAGAAATATCCCTCATAGTTTTTTTAATTATATAAAGAAAAGTTTCAACATAACGATAAAATCTACTTTTATTTATTTTGAACCAGCATTGCTCAACGATAAAAAAAGAAAAAGAGCAACGAACCATCGTCTTTCATTCTTTTCCACAATCTGAAGAATTATGCCTGCAACTTTCCTCTTCCGAATAGTTCTATTTTTCTCCCCAGTTTTCCTCTACATTTTGATCTGTGTGCTCATTAACACGGTCTTCTCTCTCGGTCTCCCACAGTGATGAAATTATAAATGATTTTCGATTTTTTTTTCTAGCTTCTAAAAACGTTGATCGTTTTTATCCTTTTTCTGAAAGCTATAAATCGGCTTGATTTAATTCCTTAGGACAAGGATTATTACTACATAGTTTGTTATCATTCATATTAGCAAGAATGAATTTGTTTCATACAGTATCAGCAAGAATATTTATATATGCTTAAACTACCGCTTTGATTGCCCTTGGACCTATTAGGTTTTATTGGCTATCATGGAGGCGTTGATTGAAGACACGGAGGAAAGAGAAGAACTAAGCCCTAAACGTTTTATCGGTTTGTTTATAGAGAGCTCTGGGAGCGAGGGTCACTGTTTGCTCTGTGACAGTGCTGGATGTGGAGTGTTTGCCTCGGCGGCTTTCTGCCTCTTTGGCGGCCTCCCACGCGGCCCTGTCCAGATTAGCTTAGCTCCTGAGTTCCTTCATCTCTATCTATATGTGCTTATGATAATCTCTTACGGGCCAACTTATTTCCTCTTCAGAATTTTAGAATCTTCTACCTTGAAGTCAACTTAGCTTACAACAAAGTTTCCCGCAAGTCCTTAAAAGGTCTTGCTGATGTTTCACATTCCGCGTTTCTAAAGCGTCTCTTAATTATATTCGATTGAGTAAAGTGGTATACTTAAAATAGTTAGAAAGATAAAAATCTAGAAGGGGAATCATCCTTCCAAAAGTCGATACCGAAGATTACTGCAAGCTCGTTTGAAAGGCTCGAATTTTGAAATGGTCTAAGTAGACAAAAAACATTAAAACCAAAACTATTTCTAATTTTTGGCAAGTATGTCCGTATTCAAATTATGTACTACCATTAACAAGTGATTGGCACATTTTTATGTATTGTGAACTATGATTAATAAAGTAGTCTTACAATCGACTTCCTATCTCTACCCCATAATTGTTATAAATAAACATATATTTTTGTTACCCTTTGCGAAATGTATTTTTCCTAAACGCATATTTTCATTGTAAATTATTAAGGAAGAATATTTTTGTTTAAAAAAATGTATACAAAGAAATATTTTTCCAGTGTTTGTTGGTCTATCCATGTTTCTCTTTTCTACCCCCTCTATCTGAATGTTTGTTGGAAAAACAAGAGAGCGTTCGTAATTTTTATTTATCCGGCTGAGTTAGGTAACAAAAACACCATACCGTGGAGATTTGCATGCCGGTCGATTATACTGGCCGTACGAATGGCGGAATGATTTATAAGACTTATAAATATTAAAACAAAAGGATTGGTGCTGCTAACACTGCTCCGATTAAAGCTGAATGCGATTATCATTAACTCTGGAATCGATAATTTTCAATCTGTCGCATTAATATTACGCACATCGTTAATAACAGACAATGATATAGCCAATCATCGGTAGTTCTGAATCAGACAAGTACTGCTAGTGTCTTTTCAGTCTATATAATTGCGTTATATGTAAAAACATTAAATAAAAAAGTTTCCGATAAGTTTCTAGGACCACTCTTTTTTTACTTTCATTTAACCAATATATCAGGTCATCCCATAAGTAATGTCGGTTTTTAATATTCTGTTTGTTTATCTTTAGATTACTAATCCCTCCTTCCAATTTATTTTTGTTTATTATAGCATTAAATACAATTCTATTTATGATGTTTTGGTTGGTGAAACTTATTTATTCTGTGCTGAAATTTCATTTGAAATGGATCTCCCAAGAAACCACTTTCTTTTCTCACCTCTCCCGTTTAAATCAAGAACCTTTTCTGAACGAGATAGTAACTGGAGATGAAATTGAGTTTTCTATTGGAATGTTAGAAGGTCGCTGCAGTGGTTAGGACCTGAATAAACACCTGGGACAGAAGCGAGAGGACTTTATCCGAAAAAGTGATGATGTTTATATGGTGGGATATGGAGGGAATCCTTCATCATGAATTCCTTGATCTTAACCAAAGTATCACTAAAGATCTGTACTGTGATCAGCTGGACCGATTGAAGCGAGGAATTGAGGAGAAACGTACATCACTTATCAATAGACGCGGAATTTTATCCCATCATAACAATGTGAGACCCCATTTTGCAAAACAAAACTCATCAAGCGGCAAGAACGTGAATTAAGTCGATGAGGTGAAAAACAAGGTGTTAGCTTTCTTTAATTCAAAACCAAAGAATTGTTTCAGAATAGGCATTCAAAATTAGGTTTCAAGATGGTAAATACATTTTAGATTGAACGTGTTTCATTGATTTTATCCTGTGCCTTATAGCACGCCATTAAAAACCCACATTACTTATGGATTGGGATGACCTGATATGAAATATGTAAGTATATGTTGCACTACCTCCGAAAAAATTGTGGTGTATTGAAAATGATATTTAATATTTTTTATTAACAGTTAGTGGGTATTCGTACAAATTAAAATAAAAATATTCATTTTATTGCATTACCCGCTTTTTGAGTCATTTTCAATTTAGCTTTGTATTCATTAAAATTATAGTAGTTAATTTATACTTTTTGGTGCATTTATTTTTTCTGGTTCCTAGTTTTCAAAGTTGATTTAATTTGTTTTTTATGAAAGGTTATTAATATATTATATATATTAATATTAATTTACAGTAGCAATAATATATGATATTTTTATCTTAATAAAAGTACAATACCTAAAATAAGAAATATTGCGCAATATCTCCAGGAAGACCTAATAAAAAAAAAAAGTAATAAAAGATCTAAAAGGAATAAAAGGATATTATACAAAAGGATCCAATTAAAGCTTTATAAAGGATATTTCGTTTTCCCCTTGTTCAAAGAGAAGCCTCAGTAATCCCGGTTTATTCCGGAATACAGAGACATTGTTCAACTATAATTTGTTTTTTGTTTTTCGAGTTCTGCTGGATTTTGTGTAATCCAGTTGAAGTACAAAGAGATTTTTGGCTTCCCGGCACTTTTTTCTTTATTTGCATATTATAATGAAACAAATCAAAGTAATACGTAATAACTTTTTTAATAAACATTAATGAATAAAATATTATGAACTTTAAAGGAAATTCGTCTTTTACCGGCAGTAGTGCACTTAACTTCATCACAAACCATAAAAGCATTATTTTTTCTGTATTCTGTAATCATTATTTTATTTTTTCCTCTATCATATATAACTTTATCATTACCCGAAATTTTCACATGCCATAACATTTATTATTTATTATATCCAACTGTCATTTATACATTTTTTCTCACTATTTTTCCTTGTAATAAATAATAATTTTCCTTCCTCTAACACTCTCTCTCTTTCTTTACAATATTCCAATTTCTGGCTTACATTTACATAATTTTGTAATTTTTTATATATTTTCAGTCCCTATCTATTCCTATTGGGGTAGAGAGGAATTATCTCACATACGGATTTCAGCAACTGGGGCCTGATGTTTTTATAAATATATTTTTAATAATGAAACATTATTTATACATACAACATAACGCATAATACCTTATTATTCCGGTCAGTCTCAAAGATATATTCGCACCGGTCTGTCAGCTACTGTCTTATACAGCCTTTCCATTATATTCGAATAATAATAATAAATATAACTTAGAACTATGCTCCATTAAATGGTTAAGACAGGGGTCACCTGTGGTGTTGTGGTTAGCATGGCAACCTACAATACTAAAGATTGCGGGTTCAATTCCAGCGGTGGCCCTAGGATTTTTTAATGAGAGTAAAAAATCCTTAGCTATGCCGTCCCTCGGATAGGACGTAAAATGGAGGTCCCGAGCCTGTATGATGTCAGGTACTCGTTAAAGATCCCTATCCTAATTATACCTGGATAGGCAAAATTTAGGACTCCCACTGTAGCATCGTCCGATTAGCCTAAGCAGCATAAAAATGGACGTTAAACAAACAAACAAACAAAATGGTTAAGAATATCTGCATTTATGTTACCTTTGTTTGGGTTATTGATACCACTAAAAAAAATTATTTTATGGTATATTTAGATGAAATATATTATTATTAGCGAATCTAACATTCTACTAACATATTCTTAATAATCTAATATTAATATCTAATAACAAGCTTCTGTAATTTTATTGTCTGGAAATCTGATTAATTATTGTATTATTAGTTTATTTTGCCATTTTTTTCGGTAACAAGGTTAAAATTACCATATTAGTAAATAAATAAAAGTTAGCAAATTTACGTTGCAGTAGAAAAAAAAAGAAGGTTTAAATAACTAATTTAAATATTTGTTGCAATGAAAGCACTCTTTCATGATTTTTCAAGGAAAGGTGTATATTGTGAGATAGGTACCTATTAAGAACTTATACTCGTATGTTTAATATATTTTTAGTATTTTAAATCTGGCCTATCTGTAAATTAGGATTGAGAAATTTAATTTCATTACTTTACTTCTAAAAAAATAAGATATTTCAAACAGAAGGTATGAAATAAAATTTTAGATTCATTTAATCCGCTTATATGAAAGAGAAAGGTAAAAGTGGGGATGTGAGGAAGTGGTGGGGCGAAGAAGGAGGATCCTCATTGGCTGGGAGGGGAAGGGGGGGTGTGGCGGTCCTCTTTGATATGATAATCGTCGCCATGGCAGCCGTCCACTACCTGCCCCGTAATGAGAAGCTTCTTTCACTTCCCGGGCTTAACTTTGTATCTTCTAATTGACTCAAGCTCGCCTTTGATCCTTGCCCAGAACAAATTGGATTGATACCTGTCCAATATGTTATGGCTCCACTGAGAAATTGAGTATTAAACTTACATATTAGCCCTTTGTAGTCCCTGAGGCGTGTTTTCTATCTGTTGGGATTAATTTATTCTTATGTCTTCGCTTTTATTTAACTGTTGATTTTGTTTTTTACTTTCACTTACCTATATATAAAATATATAGTAAGTGGAAGTATTGCGATCGTGAAAAATTTCGACTTCCGGTTTTCAACGGTACCTTTGTTTTTGTTCATATGGAGAAATTAACTGTCTCTCGTTACACCTTAAAATAAGAAATGGCTAAATATGAGATATGATAAAAATAAAGAAAACATAAAAATATTCAGTCAACTCATAAAATTAGTTGAGCCCACGCATGCGGAGTATGCCTTTAATGACAGACCATGTTCATAATTAAAGGCGTTCTGTTCATTTGAGAAGTGGCAATTAACAAAACGCATTAATTTCTAATCTAAGTAAGTTGGTAAGTGAAAGTCATGTGTTGCGTGCATGCGCTAGATTTTTTATCATTTGTTTCGATTCCTCAGTAGAATTCATGGATAGCCAAAAATATGACGGAAAAATTTTTTTATTGGAAGAAAATTTACACGTCCATTAATAGAGACTATTATATCCATAAACATATACATATATGTTTATGGATATAATAGTCTCTATTTTTTTTTTTTGTAAATAAATAATTTTGGTGTAGGTATATAATGAATTTTTTATTGTTTTCTTCCCTTTCCCAAAATAATTTTCTTGATATCATTTTAAATTATTTCTAATAAATTGACTGTACATTATTTTCTTATTTATTAACTATTTTTATAATACGGTCACAACTGACTTTTTGACTGAAGTTTAAATGCCTTTTGTTTTTTAATGGAATAAATCCCTCATTTATGGACCGTAAAACACCTTAAGTTTACAAATATTTACAGTATTGTTTTTTAGAGAGGTAGAAAAAGTAATACTTTTTTTAATTTATATTTTCCTATATATTATTTTAAACATATTATTCTTAATACTCACCCTACCGTCCTTTATGGGTGCGAAACGTGGCCGCTAACTTAAAGGATTGAGCAAAGTCGGGGAGTTTTGGAAAATAAGGTATTGCGTAGAATATTTGGACCGAAGAGAGATGAATAAACCGCAGAATTTAGACGTTTACACAACGCCGAAGTGAGTGAACTATATCAGGTAAGAGTAATACAGGTGTTAGCAGCTCGGAAAATAAAATGGGGATGTAAAATTGCGAGATAGAATCCTTAAATTAAGCAAGGGGCCGACTAGAAAACGTCTTAGGGGTAGTCAGAGACGGAGGTGGGAGGATTATTGTAAATAACAATTGTGCTGTATTAGTATTTTTTTCTCCCCCCCCCCCCAAAAAAAAATCTTTTTGTTGGACTGCTCCTTGCTGATATGTTTACTCTGGATGGCGGTCGATGGAAGGTTTGAAGTGAGGGAGTTGTGGTATCGGCATCGAACCTTCGATATGCCTTTATAATTATTATTGTTACTAATTTTAAAGTAATCTTGCCTTAAATACAAGCTATTTATACATAATGATGATTTTTTTTATTTGATTAATTTATGGATTAAAAATATACTCTCTTCTTTACGATTTTCTCATTCACTCTGGATTTAGGTAAAATTATGTCGATTGAATGACTAGCAAATATGAAGGTTTAAACAAAATCAAATGTTCTTAAACAAAAAAATCTTCTTAGCCATTTAAGACCTCTCAGACCGTTTCAATGATGATAAAACCTACCTGATATTAAGGAATATTTGATTTTCATTAAACACGACGAGTTTAATCGAAAAAAACGTAAAAATGAGACAAAATTTAGGAAATCTCCGTTTGATCAATTTTGATGATTTTTTTGCTGTCACATCCCTGGCACATACATAAGTACAAACATCAAATACCCCATCTCACAATCAGTTCAGTGCGGTTTAATGGTTTTGACCTAGTCTGTTCACACACACATAGACCATTTCGCAGGACTTGGTTATTTGTACTCAGGTGACCCCAAAACGTGTATTTCCGTTGAAAACCGTTAGGCGAAGTTTTTCATGATCGCAATACCTTTCCTTATACATTTTACTTCTAGGTAAGTGAAAGTAAAAAAATGGAGTTTTGATATGGCTATAGTTTACTTTCTTTCATCGTTACGTATTTAGATTTTATAAATATATTCAAATATTCTCTTACGCTGAGTTTAAAAAAAGTATTTTTTAATTTATTTATAGCTATTGCTTTTCATCGGAAGTAATAACCAAGGCGATATTTAATGTATTTCCAGCGCCAAAATTGCCCTGAGCTAGGCTCAATCTTGTGAATTAGTTGTGAGCAATAAAGAGATGAAGCATCATTCCTCGGACTACTAATCACGGCTTTGAGCTCCGGATTGCTTCTTGTTAATTCAAACAGCTGCTCAGTTATTCGTTCCGCTTTAAGTAGTAGACCCCTTTTCTCAAACGCACCTTGAAACTTTGAAAGATCCCAGCGATAATAATTAATAATTGCCAGACAGTAACTTTTTTTCTTGGAAAATACGCATGAATGCAAATAAAAATCCAATTAAAGAAATCATAAAATGGGCCTCGGAAGAAAATTTACTGTTTTGGTTATAAAAACATAAGAAATATAAAAATTATTTATGTATATGATTACTATTACTAATCAAAGAATATATAATTTTTTTTTTTTTTTGCATATGTAGGTACATAAAACTATACTACCGTGATTGGGATAAGCTAAATTAAACTGTATTTTTTGGCTGATTAAAAAAAAAAATCTATATGTCCTTTATCGTCCTGTAATCTGTTCAAAACATTTTAGTACAGACATCTAAATATTATTTTTCCGTTGATATTTATCATTATCTAGTAGATCGGCTAAATTCTAGATTTTCTTTTTCGAAATTCAATAATGAGAATTTGGAAATTATTGTAAGTTAATTACCTTCTCCCAATAAGCATTTCCTAAGTACTAATCTTGTCTTTGATTTGCTAATATTTGATTATGTTTTTAATTAAATTTAATTTTAATTAAATGCAGTGTTTCTTTTTCTCTCATTTCTTAGTTATACTATTTCCTATTCATTATTGTTTTTTTTTTATGAACATACCTCTTCTTATCTTCTTAGAGCACTCACTTATCAGTGTTTGTTGATGTCATATTAGATGAAAAAATTTCAATCGCTTCTAACATATTTCTATATGTTAAACACATTATTCATAAAATGCAAGGGGGCAAATTAAATGTTTCTGTCTTAATTTTGTCCCATATAATATTGGTCTTTTAAAGTTAAATGATCCGAAATTTTGTAAGAAAAGTTTTTGATGGAAAGGGCAGAAGGGAGAAAGGAATAAGAAAGTTAAGTTAAGAAAAAAAGAAATCCTGCCCTAGATATCCGTTTGATCTCGCCTTCGGAAAGGCTTCTTCCCTTCCTCAATCCCCCCGGCCCTGTGGAAATTGAAATGAAGCCCTACTCCTTCTATTATTCTGCAGGAACGAATATAGATATTTCTAAAAGGCCAATAAATCTGTTTATACTTAAAGTCAAAGATAAATCCCAATCTTCCCATAACCATTTGAAACTCCTGAACAATTTATAATCAATTAATCGGATAATTTTTTCAATTACTAGGGTTAATTTCAATGCACCGTTTATATTTTCATCAAGAACATTTTACGTTTAAATTTTATATCTTCAAGAAAGATAAAATTCCATTTTAGAAAAAAGTGGAAAAACAGATTTTTTAGGAAATCCTAAGCTTCTTTGTTACAATTATAAGGTTTTGTTTAATATATTTTAGGATTTAATTTACTGATATTTTGTTTATCGATAAATAAATCGAATGTACTTAAATGGAGATGGATACATCTTTTTTTTTTTTTTTAACTTTATTTCTATATTCACACCTGTCTTAACTGAAAGACAATCAGTGAATTTGCTGAAATTATGAGACAATATTGGTATGATAGGCGTGGGGAAGAATTTTGCCCAGCGGCAACTCTTCCTGTCTTGATTTGCACTCAGGCAGGGAAATCACCGGCTCCCTTTTAGTCTTCAATAAGTGTTATCGGGCATGTGGGTAGGCCAGTGCTTAATGTTTGGGCGACCTTTGACAATTGCTGTAGAAGGCTAAAAAGAGGCTGTATAAGGTTATTCAAGCCTCTAACCAAGTTGGTAAGTTGCTCTGGTAATGAGTTGTTTTCAGTGAGCTGTGCCGGCTGATTGTTTCTCTTCCTCTTTTCTGAAGATTCCTGTTGTTTTTGGGCTGGTATCCTTTTACTAATTGGTCTTGCAGGGCGCTGCTGATAGTTTGATCCCAGCTTTGAAGGACCCGAATGAGGTTGCTGCTGTTGTGGTAGAGGCGGAAACTCATCTATCGGCGGAGGGACATTGATTTGTGGATGTTTTCTTGGAATCCTGGCTGCTTTCATTTTTTTCAGAGCTGGACATCCTCTGTAGCTAGCAGGATGAGGCCCACCACAACTGGCACACTTTGCTGCGGTTTCCCTTGGCTTGGTGCATACAGTGCTCTCATGGCCTCGACCACATTTTACGCATTTTGGTGCGTGATTGCAATAACTTCTTGTGTGTCCGTATTGCTGGCATCGTATGCACTGGAGAATGATTTTCTTTTTCCTGGGTTCTTCGATTATTACGTGAGTATGGTAAATAAATTCGATGTCAAATATTTTTTCATTGTATGTTGATTTACTTATGTCAACGAAGAACATAGGTAATGGTGTTTCAAAACGAGAGGTAGCATTTACTACGTTAGTGGCTTCGTAACCAAAGTTTCGTAATTCCTGTTTTATGATTGTGACTGGAGTCGCGTAATGTAAGTTTTTTAGGACAACTCTGGGACTTCGATCTTCAGGTAATTGGTACGTATGGAAATCCGCACCTTTCTCTCTTAAACTGGCTACTAGTCGGCGATATGTGTCTGTATTCTCGGGGTATACGCTGACACCATTAACATTAGATTTTAATTTGAAACTATTTTGACCACAGAACTTTTGGAGGAATGATACTAATCCAGTATAATCCTGTATATTATTTAAGTTTATCGGTGGAGGCCTAACACGAACAGGCTGTTTCATACTTGTGTTTGATGAATGTGGTTCAACTTCATTTTCGTCAAATTTTGATAGGGCATCGAAACTATTTTTGATGGCAGTGATGTCTTTTACCTCTTCTATTTTTCGTGGTTGAGCATCCGTTTTACGTTTCCGGCCGGTAACCAATTCCCAGGCTCTGATAGCATCGGCGTTTGGATCTACAACCTCCATGTTGCTGGTCGATGCCAAAAGTGCATCATCCATTCTTGACTTCACTTAACTTGACCTTCCTCTATCTTCAACCTGTTGATTAGTTGAGTTCAGGATGGACCTAGCTCGTTTAAAAACACGAAACTTGTAAAATAATTTTACATAAAATATTTTTAACCTTTTACATCAAATTAAAAAAACAGCGATTTCCTTGAACCGTCATTGTACACAAACAACTCATCTACTTTACAAACTTTTTTTCATTAGCAGTAGAACGTATACCTCATGATAGGTACACGTTCATAAAAAAAAACACCCGTTTACAAAGTCTTCAATCCTTTCAGTAATAAATATTACAACCCGTGTCAATAGCACCGTGGTACTTGACTAACTGGCTCAGCCATGTCTATAGTTGACCTTAGAAACCTGTCCATACTAGCTTACACTGGCATAGCGACCTACTACCTAATAGGAGACATTGAACACTTTCCTCAGAAAATTAGAGTAACTTACCCAAGTCAGAGAAGAGGTACCTCCGGGTGCCATCTTTCCTCAGGCCTGACATGTTATTATTAGATAAGCTTTCAACCCAGAATATTCTCTGATTGTCTAAAGGTATATATAGTTTTTATTCAGATTAAGCCATCTAAAAAGATAATCATTCTTAATTAATATTCATGACATTTTCTGAAGAAAATATATTTATTATTTATTTCTCAAAGGCATGATGTCTTTGGTCCAGTTCCCTCCATTAGTCCGCCATATTAAAGAAACCACTCTTGGTTTTTATACTGAATCTAGGGAAGAGAAATTAAGGTTATATAATTAATCAAGTTCAGTATCGTTTTTATAAGACATTATTATAAGACACGTCAAAGCCCCTATGATGGTTATTTTTTCTGCCTTCTTGATTTTTTTAAACGAATGGCTCTACTGCACGTTCATTTGTATACATTCATTGAAATTTGATGGCTCATTTCAATCTGTGAATTATTGTTATTTAAAATCTTTTTCTATTAAATTAATTTCTATTAATGCTGGCAAGTTTCTCAGCTTTATGCAATTTACCTGTCCTTATTAATATCCATCTTATTTAACAAAAGGACATTATTGTACTTTTCTAGGTTCAATTCGAGATTAAGCTATATATTATTTATTTTCATCTCTTCTGCACAAAATCGATTCCTTATCGATTTATCTCGATGAAGACTTAATTATTTTATTGATCCTTTATAAATTTTATAATGGATCCGAGATGGACAAGATATTCCACATGGCGGCCCGATTGAGACCTGGAGTCAATCCTCTTAGGCCGATAATGATCTCGGGACAGGAGGCCTCCTGCTAGGAGTATTAGTAGCAGCTTAAGCGGATTAGTTAGAACTTGGACAAAAAGCATTTAAGTAAATTCCAAAAAAATTAAAAAATCGAAACCGAAATCGTAGCAGAAAAAAATAAGAGGATTAGATAGTATGTTCCTACCTCCTAATACCTGTTAAAATTTGAAGAAGAGGTGATATTTCCATTGACAATCGTGTTCTCTGGTGCCTACCGAACTGTAAGGTATAGGGGAGATGCTATCTTGCTTCTGCAGGATTTGCTTCGTCCCCCGCTTAGGAACAACTGTCACTACTATATATGGCCTGGCTAACTATTTCGTTCAGCTCAAGTCATTACGATGAAGCTCGATTTGTCAATCAATAAACGTTTCTCAATGATTAATTGTCTATATTAAATATATATATATATAGCAAATCATAACAGACTAGCTTAACCCGGCTTCGCTTTCTTATGGCTTAGGTACTATAAAATTGAATTTCAGGGAAATAAATAAATTTATTCCAGCAATATTTCTTAATACTGCTTTGAATTGTTGTGGAATAAGCAAGGATTATAACATAATCACTGACGTTTTAATTTTGATATATACCTAATTATCTCCTGGAGTGGCATGACATTCGTGGCATTTGAGCACGGTAGGTCCTTATAATTCATGAAAAACTGATTTTTACGCTTTATGAAATAATATATGTTGGATTATTGTTGTTATTATAGCACCAAAAATGTTATTTTATTTAATTACGAGTTTTCATTTGATTTGAAGGAGCTGTACTGCCCATGAGTGTTACGAAAAAAAAAAAACCGCTCTAACGTTGACTCTTGGAAAGATAGACAAAGAAAGATGAAAAAATAAATAAATACAAAAGGAACAATATATGTATCTGTACATGCAATATATAAGGAACAATATATGTATCTGTACATGCGCTAAAAATACTTAAAATAGATTTTAAGTATTGGCAAACACAATATAATCCTGGATATATCTTTCGTCTGTTTGGAACCCTCCTTGTCGTTGTCATGGCAGCGTCATCCCCTCTGGCCCATTCCGCTGTCTCCGGATACCATGAGACGTTTTACCATAATACTTTAGGTACCATAGATAACTCCATTTGTTAATCCTTACATTTTCTGAAAGATTATAATACATTCAATATTATTTTTTATGATATTCAATTCTCCCAATGTTTTATTGTTATTTAATAGAGGGACTTATAAATTTTAATTAAACCTCAGAAGATAATTCCACATTAAATTTAACACGTTTTAAAGGATAAAATTGTTTAAAAAATAAATTTATACCTACCAAAATCTATGTGAAACCGTGCAGTGTAATTCAATTAAATATGTTTGCCAATGTTTTCTTTTATATCATTCATCTTTAGGCAAAAGGGCTTAAGTCATACAATTTTTTATTGTCTCGTCTTCTTAAAATTCATAATTGACTAAAATTTATTCGTTATTCACAATTTATTACAGCCTCTGTTGAAAGAATATAGTTTCATTTATTATTCTGGAATAAAGAAATACAGTCAGAAAGAATTTATAATGATTTTCAATAGCTTGATCAATCGTTGTTTTTTGATATATGTATAATAATAAAAATATATCATTAGGGTTTATATCTAATGTTAGTATCAATATTAAAATGTTAATCCTAATTCATAAAAATAAATAAAAATCAGAGTTATTTTTTATTTATATTTCCGCTACAATCAACTAAAAAATGAATATACGAAATGTAACTAACCTAATAGTACTTAGCGTACCAATATGAGCGCTAAATAATAAACGGTCTGGTTTTTAGTATTCTTTTTGAAATATCGGTGTCAATGTTTCTTGCAAACGGGTGGTTTTGGGGCTTAAAAATACAAAGATTGGAACTGTACCGCGTATCACCAAAAGCTGTCAAAATAAATTTGTCCTATTGCGGCCGGTCGAATTTACCATCGTTAAAATTTTGAAACCTTCAGATTTTCAGTGCTTTTATTTAATCTCCAGAAAGAATCTACAAAATATAAATTGTGATTCATCATGTCTACGTGAAATGCTCTTTCATGTGCTACCTCAAGACTCAAAACCTCAGTTTCTACTAAAATAATTCAAAATACTAAAATATTTATGCTGTTCGTTGTACCTAATTATACTTTTAAATATTCTGAAATTTCTTACATGATCTCAGAAATATTCAATATCGAACCATAGATATATTATATCTTAAATTTTCCATTTAGAATTGATTAAGAAAATAGGAACTGTCAAACAACAGCAATTTCTTATTTGTAAGAAATGTGAGATAGGAAGAATAGAATTTATTTCCACTAGTTTTTTTTCAGAGGGAGGCATTGCATACATTTTATTTGAATGTGAGAGCAATAATTTTGGGGAGATTCGTCCCTAGAATATATGAACGAAATATTGGATCCTTTTCCGCTCTCGTGTGGAAATTGAAGAAATAAAGACAAAAGCCGAGAAGACAAATGGTCTATAAAGTAATGGAAATACAAAGAAGAAGAAAAGAAAAAAAAACCGAATTCAATCTCGCGATATTGCCCTAAGCGAGAAACACGTAAGTTCTCCCCTCCCCCTACAAGGAGAAATATTAAATTCTGGCTTTCCCAGATATATGCATGATATTGATTCGAAAAGACTTTTGCCTTCTTTCGATTGGGCCTACGCTCCCTCTTCCAATCTCGGATATCAACTTGTCTCTGAATTCTTTATTTGTTTTCTTATTATTAACAATATATTGTACCTACCAGTTGTTTCCTTCGCTACATTTGTTTGAAGATAAAAAAACAAAACAAAAAAAACACAACCAGAACAAAATCTGAGTTTTGCATAAATCATTACAGTTCTTCTACGTTGATAATAATAAATTTTTATAATTGCTTTTTGCCTTTTTGTATACTTATATAGGTCCTTATTTTTTAAAAGTACAATCATTAAATCATTATCTGTCAGGAAAATTGTTCGGCCCCCGGTACTTCGCTACAATGTGGCGAGACCTGGAGGGAGGGATCACAGAAGAGAAAGATTCGATCACGATCGGAACGGACTCACGGTTAGCTCAGTGGTAAGAGCGCTGTGACGTAGATGCAGAGGACCTGGGTTCGATTCCCGGCCGTGGTCGAATCTTTTATCTTCTAATAAAATAGTTTAAAAATTATAAATTAATTATCTAACGATAACTAATTACTACATTACAATCATTATAACTTTTTTTTAACATCGTTGGATTAATGAAACCATTGAATGTGTTCTTTATAAGTTCACGAATCATGCTTCAATACTTTTTACCTTAGAAAGGTAACAACTGTTTGTTATCTTCTTGTTGGTATTTATATTCAAATTTGAATGTACTAATACCTCTCTATTTATTTACTAATAGCTGTTGTACTAAAAATGTAGAGATATATCAGTCAAATATTGTAGAATATTATTCATGTCGCGACATCTGGTTTGAGTTTATGATTATTATTTTCGTTGCTAAATGTTATGTTAAATTGAATCTACTTATTTATAATAAGTAGAGGCATCTTAACGTCATTAGCTGGCGGCGGACTTGGAGAGTTTTCTAAAAACTTTGAGCTGACATACAGTGTTTTTGCTATATGTTGGCGTTTCTTGATATCAAAATCTTCAAGGCACTTTGTATGTTTCCATTACATTGGCAATAAAATTTTAGAACAATCTTATCCATTTACATGCCGCAATTATTCAATTTTATTAAATAATAACGTCATTATTATTGTAAAGTAATTTTTTGTATAGGTTTTGAAATTGGCACCACTGTATTATATTCACCCGTTAACAGTTCATACATTCACTTATCTATTTTAGTTTAATAATAGAAATAATGAAACTAGTAAAAAGTAGATTGCCTACTAATAATTAGATGGCCCTTAAAGATAGCTTAGGTAGCGTATGTAGGGAAATACAATTGTACTAATCTCATTTATGTATAAGCAATACAACACACTTTTTAATTAAAAATGATATGTTTTTTTTTTTAATCAGAGAAAAATTAAGAATTCTAAAAATGAAATAAATTCGGCTGTCGTTTAATTAATAATTATTCTTTTAATAACAATCATGACAGCAATTGGTTTATTTTTAATTCAGAAGAAAGAAGAAAAAACAATGTTATCAATATTTCTTCCATCTAAATGGGGGAAAAAACGGTGTCCGTTAATGTAAAAAGTCAAGATAACAAAACATACACCTCTGCCGACAAAAAAAAGTTGATAAATGTCATATTCATGTGAAGTTGGAAAGTTGATTGGAAAAAGTGATTTAAAAATAAATATGGCTTAATGAAGCGGAATCATTTCGAGAGAGGGAAAAAATGAAAAATACAGTAGACGAAAAACAAAAGATTTTTTAAAAAAAAAGGTAGGGCAGAGTGGAAGGGGGTCGCTTTGATCGACGCCGCTACTTTGATTGGCTCCACGGTAATTAGTAAACTGCAACAAGCGATTAATTATTGGCATCTGTTGCATTGTTCCGCATGCCGGTCCGCTGCCAAATGCGCTCCGGGGGTAAACGCATTTTTATTGCACCCTTCTGTGTTTGTGATTTTTTTTTCGTTTTTTATTTGCACTCCGGCATTTCATCCAGCGAATAATATCGCTTCACCTTAATTGAAAAGTTTCGGAAGCGGTACGCTAATTGGTGGGTAAACCAGGTTCCCCCTATCAAGGGGTGGGGGAAGGGTCCCCGTTAATAGGAAAATTGGTTTTTACAGAAGGAAACAATTCGATAGGTGATTTACCTGTGACACTGCGAATTCCATAGTTGGAGATGGATATGTGGATATATATGGCGATGGAGAGAGATGGATATATATATAATTGGAGGTGGGGATGTATAACCAAATGGGAAAGAGCTTACCTGTCCAAGTAGCAACAGATCTTATGCTAGTTTTTATTTACTAAATTACTAGCTAAGGTGCCCGTCTTCGCTCCGGTAGTTGTGTGGTAGTTTTAATAACAGAAAAACTTAAAATTAATGGAAATATTGAACAAAATTAGCAATTTCTCGAAACTTCGGTTGGTATCAACATTAAAATTCAAGATCTGCATAGTCCGCCCAAATAAGGAACCCTATATATATATATATACTTTAGAGGGAGATTGAAAATAGTGAATGAACAATCAATTTTGCTGCAACTTAGTCGAGTTATGCATCGTTTTTATGGTTTCTGTGATTCTGAATCCTATAAGCCCATTCCAAGAAGTCAGCAGATAATAAGTTATTAGATAATAGTTGAAAAATTATATTTCCAGCACAACCTAAGCGCCGACTACAGTGATGGTCCTACTACGAGTATATCCAGAAGTATAGAAACTATCGAAGATTCACAGAAACTTTTTTTTAAATACCTTTCTTCCATTTCAACCTCCCTTAAGTTATTGGGCGGACTCTGCAGATCTCGAATCTTACTGCTATCACAAAGTGAAAACCAAAATTTCATGAAGTCATAATTTTTTCACCATATTTCTTTTTATCCTGAACTATGAGGGGTGATAAAATCTTATTGAAAAAAATGGTGTAATTGGAGTTAGTCATTTTGTCAACTGGAATCCTCATCATACATAGTAATATAACCAACTTCTTTTTCATAATTACATACAATAACAACACTTCAAACTTTTTATTTGCGATTTATATTTAGTCAATTTATCTCTTTTTTTTACGTCTGTTTTTATTCGCACACTGTACAACTAAAACATGTTCACTCATATTGAATTAAATTTACTTAAATATATATTATATATATATATATATATATATATATATATATATTAAATGTAATGTGCTGATCATATATTAGCCTTCTAATGGGAAAACTAATTTTTTAAGGAATCCAGTTGGTTTTCTAATTGATAGCAGAGATGTGAAATCATTATTTTATTTTGAAAGCAAAGGTGAAATTAATTATTTTCGCTTGATGTTTTAGTAATTTAAAAAGAACAGTTGTAAAATATATAACCTTTACAATCTGAACGGAATGAATGAACAATAAACATTGAGTGAAACGCACCCTAGCGCTTCCTGGTAGTCTGCAGCTCGAACTAAATTTTTCATTCATAAACTCCTACGTTATTCTCAGGTAGGCTAATTACATGGTGCGAGAGGCTTGAAATTCCAGTCCTTTTCTCTTCAATTTTACACCCTTAAGAGAAAAACGGGGTAGGGGGCGTCAAATTTTAAAATTGCATTGCCAAATTATTGTTCAAATTCCATATAATCTATATAAATAAAGATGAAATGCTGTTTGTTTGTTTGTTTATTTGTTCTTTATAGAAATCCATACCGTATGTCCTAAATTCTCCAAATTTCGCTCAGTGGTTCTTTGATACCAGGTGCGAACACCTGTCCATATTAAAATTGCATAGCTTCATCCGATCTTCAGCTGATATTCTTTATTGTTATAAAAATTGTTTTGATCTCGCTTTACATTGGTTTTTAGGAAATCGACCGTTTGAGTCGATAAAAGTCTCACTTTATAGATTTTATAGATTTAAAAAATGAAATGCTCCGGGTGAAACCGGTATATACAGCTAGTCTTATAAATAAAGTTGAAATTCTGTTTGTTTGTTTGTTCTTTATAGAAATCCATACCGTTTGTCCTAAATTCTCCAAATTTCGCTTAGTGGTTCTTTGACCACTGGTGGTTTTGAGGTGCGAACACCTGTCCATATTAAAATTGCATAACTTCAGCCAATCTCATGGTATATTCTTTATTGTTAAAAAAATCGTCATGATCTCGCTTTACAATGGGTTTTTTTTACGAAATCCTCCGTTTGAGTTGAAAAACAGCCTAAAATATCATTTTATACATTTTGAAGAGGCCAACAAGGCCCGGTAAGACCGTCCCTTGGTAGGCGTCGAGTTCTGGGATTTTTAAACCATATGTTTTTTTTTTTTTTTTAAATTACAATACGTTTATTTACATGTATGGTGAATTTATTTTTTATAAATGCCTCCTAAGAAGCGAGCTTCAATAGGAGTAGTGAGCTCAAAAGCTAAAAACAACGTCAAATACGAGCAGCTGAAACTCTCGACGAACATCAAATTAGGATTGAACAACAGAGGCTTAGACAGGCAGAATCGCGGGAAACTGAGTCTGCCCAGGAATACGAGGCCCGCTTTGCGCCACAAAGGCTTAGGCCAGCCGATTTGCGAGAAGCTGAAACTGCAGGCCAATATTTCTGTTTGTTTGTTTGTTTTTTATAGAAATCCATACCGTTTATCCTAAATTCTCCAAATTTCGCCAGTAGTTCTTTCATACCAGGTGCGAACACCTGTCCATATTAAAATTGCATAACTTCAGCCGATCTTCAGCTGATAGTCTTTATTGTTATAGAAATCGTAATGAACTCACTTTACAATGGTTTTTTACGAAATCAACCGTTTCATTAGAAAAATGAAATTCCCCGATCAAACCGGGTTATACAGCTCAAAGATGAATTTCTGTTAGTTTGTTTTTTCTTAATAAAACTCCATACCGTTTGTCCTAAATTCCCCAAATTTTGCTCAGTGGATCTTTCTTACTAGGTGCGAACACCTGTCCATATTAAAATTTCATAACTTCAGCCAGTCTCTGGGTATATTCTTTATTGTTATAAAAATCGTTATGATTTCACTTTAAATTTGTTCACGTTTATTAGAAAAATGAAATTCCCCGGGTGAAAAGCGGGATATACAGCAAGTTATATAATAAAATACTGCTGTACAATTACCAAAAAGTTGAGTCTGTAAGTAATAATCATTGTGAAAATCACTAATGTTCTCACTATCATTTTCCTCACTAACTTTTTTCCTCCTTGGTCCACTTTATCGAATTAGATGTATAGAAGATAGATAGAGAATACTTTTATTGATACTAATTACAAATTACAAAATTTTATGTTATTTACAGAAGTAATTACTGGCATAGCTACGGCTGTCTGTCGGGAGTACTTTTATACCATTATCTATTTTTTCCTGCCTTATTACTTATAATCTAGTTAAATATGATAATAATATCTTGATTGGATCTTACTTTATATTATCCAACTATAATATATTGTGATCCCTATCATCCAACCATGATCTCCATCGTCAAATAACAATGACCCAACACTTATTATGTTATTAAATTAATGTATTAATAATTAACATTTTTGATAACAAAGGAACGATAGATGTAGGCTTACTTCAAGTCACTCACTAGAGCTGCCCTGTCTTCACCATTTAAATATTTGACCATTTCACCTTCGGTCATGGTGACTGCTCCAAAATAATTTTTTCCTCATCGCCTCATAGAACAATTTTAATTCTTCCGCTAACTAATTGATTGGTAATTCAAGTTGAGAAGTTCACGTCTAGCTTTAAATATCATACTTATATCAGATAGAGATAGATTAGAATGGATATAAAAAGATAATTGTTTATAGATTAGATGATATGACACTTTATCGAATTATTACTGTTACTTTTTAAACAAATTTCTTCATTACAATAAGCCAACAAATTTTGTCATTGACTTCATTGAAAATATGAAATGAATTACAATTGTTAATATTAAAGTTGATCTTAAAAAAAATAATAATAAAATCAAATTTTTAAGAAGCATCCCTGTAGGCAACGTTATTCCTTATTCTTAAGATTTGTTTACTCAGCTCTGTTAAAACTGAGCGAAGTTTGGAAGATAACAAATCAAATTAAAGGGAAAAAGTTTTTTTTTTCCCCCTCGAAAAGAAACTTCCAAACAAGAGGTGAAAAGGGGGAGGAAGTTATAGAGAAAAAGAGTTAGAGGAAGAAATGTGTAGGGCCTGATGCAACGAGACAGTCGGGGGCGGGTGGGGGGAATTACGAGTGTAATATGAGGGTGTTACCGCCCCTAGCCGCTTTGTTTCTTGGAGCGGATGATTTTTATATCGTCACAGAGGTAATGAGCTCCTTTCGTTATTGCCTACACGTGTGTCTGTCAACCCTCTCGGCTATCTTTATTCTTATGCGGAGGTTACTTATTCAACCAATTTGTCATATGTTACCTGCTTGGTAGTTACTACCTGCGAGCATATCGAATCCATTTTGCATTTCTTAAAAGGATACGATCAACGGATATCAGAAACTTTTGCGAAGTTAATCAGAGGTTTGGGTACATTGGCAGCATAACATGGTTCCGAAATAGAAATGGTCGGGGGGTGCGTACATATTTAGTTGTGCCGACGATTCGACCAGAATTTTAGGACCTCATCAGGGCCTAATGAGAAAACTAGACAACTGTTACATATCATATCAAATTAAACAATAAAAAAAATATATATATAATTATTGTTGTAAGATCATGATAAAAATAAATGAAAAATGAAGAATCTATATGGGTGATTCTCAAACTACGGGCAATTTTTACATTTTATTTTCGAACTTTTTTAGTGTGGTTAAAAAAAAAAATGTACATGTATTTGAACCAATCCACAGCAAATCTAGCATGATAGCAGTTCACGATCATTGCTTGAAATTAAGATAATTCAATCTATAATTTCATCGCCTCGGCAATGATTTCAGTTACGTACGTCAATGACTAAATGACTAATTCGGCCAAAACCGCTGTGTAACTAATTGAGATTATTTTTTTTGCCAACTGACAGACAAACGATAGTCAAACAAATATGATATAAAGAATGAAATAACTTGAAAAGAAAGCGTGTTAATAAAAGCGGTGGTTATGACAACAACAAAAAATACGTGACTTTTTTTACGAGGCTCATGCGCGGAGGCCGGTTCCCAACTCAAATCGGTTAATCCACAGGTGGTTTTCCTTAAACTCCATGGTGATCACTATACTCAAAAGAAATTTCCCCATTGTTCCTCCTTTTTCAAGGCTTTATCTCTGCCGTTTTGTTTTATGAGTGGTAATGACGTCAAAGTGAAAATGAAAGGACAAAGTTTCGAAACTACTTGAACATACAGTTAACTAAAATTTAACAAAAAATTTAATTCAGAATGCTCCAGTTATTCTTTATGAGTGGTAATAAATTTCACTATCATTAAACGTAGGTTTCAAAAGAAAAAAAATACATATTAACTACAAAATCGAGAGTGGGACAGTGCGTGGTAATGACATTTTAGTAGCTTAAGTAATTATAAAATCATATTACTCATTAATATTTTCATTTTTAATATTTTATTATGAAGGAATAAACCTTCACCGTATAGCAATGGAAAAAAATCAGGTAGGGCTTAACCATTTGAGTAAAAGTTGTAATGGACTAAAACTTGCCCCTAAAATGAGAATCACCCCTATAGCTTATCTGAGGTAATATGAAGTTAATAAGATGAAGGTGAAAAAGTTTAAATTATGATGATTAAGATTACAATGATCAGTAAAAATGAAGTATAAAAATAAAAGTGGTAATACGAAATAAATCACTGAATGAAGGACAAGAACTGCATAATGATAATTAAAGAATAAAAATTAGATGTAGCCTTGTTATTATGATGTGACTATGATGAATGACAGGGATATTAATGTATTACAAAATATGACTATATCATGAGAATTGATGAATGACGGATGTCAGCTAAACAGAATGTTAGACTAGAAGGATGAAGAATGAATTAAGAAATATATAATATTGTGTTCTATGAACTGGAAATATAACTGTACAAGAAACACAAATAAAAATAATTACCTAAAATTGGATGTTATGTTATGAAAATATGAATTCAACGGATATGAGAATATTGTTCCGTAATAATGACAGCAATAGAGAAGAGTCTAAGACTAGAGGTTAAATTAACGAAAGGAAGTGGTAAAATGTTAATATTTGAGGCCAAAAATCTTAATTTTAGCAACGGCGAGTCACAATAATTCTAATTCTGCTTTACAAGGAGACAAAAAATTGCTTTGGTTTGTAATATTGGTTTCTTGGGCAGCACCACTTTTTGAATATTGAATCATTTAGCAATGAATTGTTTGCTGTTCCTGGAGTTAACAGAATTGAGAACTCTAAACTGTGGCAAGGACGAGTTATCCAAGAGTTTGCCACCTTCTGGTCTATTCAGAATAAAACGTTCATATTTATTCCTTGCATTAGCCCCGCCTGGAAGGAAATGCCATTCCAAAAGGATTGGAATGGCACCAGGCCTGACTCCAATATTCTTTGGTGCTGCCTCAACAAATTGAGTCCCCAATGCGAATTAGGGAACCTTTCTGTTTTAATATACCTAAGAAGTTCTGAAGATTTGTTTATCCACCTTATGACCCAAATTTTAAAACCTTAAGGATTATACTCCTATAAAATATGCCAAGTAAACCATTTATTGATTAGCTATAACATAAAAAAAGTTATTTAGGGTCGAAGTTAAGGCCTAAAAGGTGGTGTATAATTAAGCACAGATAGGTCATATTTGGGAGCGGAAACTTCGGTTGTCAATATTAGTAAACAGTAAAAATTGTTAACATTTTACACAATATTGTAACATAAAATTACCTTACAAGTACCTTAAATATCCAAAAAATAATAAAGCAAAAATAAATTGGATTCAGCTGAACCATAGTTAAGGAAATAAGAACGAATTAGCAACGTTTTTCAGTTGATTCAAGTTTAATTATTTCTGTTCAAACTTATATTCGTCGTAAACAATACATTTTTTACTTATCATGAGCTGAGATTACGAACGATATACTTTAGAGAGAACTCAATTTGAACTTTTGAACTTAGGTTGGTTGGATTTAGATCTAAATTATTATCTGAGCATTACACCAAAACTCGATAAAGATAGTGAATCCTTGGGAAGGCAGGGAGCGGACAGAGGCAGAAGACTGATCCAGTCTTGGAGCCCTAATTTTAATCAAGGAAGGAAAACAGAGGGTTAGAGGAGGAGCAGCTGAAACAACCCCGGCCAGTCCCACGTTTTAGAGTCGCCTCGATACTTCGATACCATGAATAGCTAAAGCAGCCTTTTTATCCACAAATCTTTTATCTCTTGCTCAATCCTTTCCTATCCTTGCAAATCCCTAGTATTCCCTCCTCTGTTGTTTCACCCCTTTTTCAACCCCACCCTAAAGAAACAAACTCCGGAAATTCAGCGGTAGCTTTTGTGTGGATTGAGGATAAAAAAGTATTATGTATTACGTAGTATTTCCAGCTTAATTTGATTGCATCCCTGGAAGAGGTTGAATTTTTTAAACCAAATTATTTTAGTTATAACTTTTGTATAGTTAAGATACTTTCGAATCTTTTAAACAGATTTTATGGATCGAATTCAAGCTTTTGTGTTAGGATCAATGATATTACACAAAGGTATACTTGGAACATTATAAGAACATACCATAAGGTCTCAAGGCCTGAATAATCACTAAATAAGAAATTGCGCTTATTTATATTCGAGTTATTTTATCGCCAGTCTCAGTGTGAAGCGGGTTACATATGTTTTAGGATTATTTTACTTTTACTAAAAATCAACATCTGTTTATTTATATTATTACACACAAAAAACATTTAAAATGTTCTAGATTTCCTGCAACCGTTACATTGATGTATTAGTACGAGACCAGATGTTATGCAATGATCTAGGCCTTTCTGGGATATTCCATTTCGGACAAAATATAAGAAGTGATGGACTAGGTGCTGATTCTTGCCTTGAACATAAGACAACAAGGTTACTTTTGAGTCACTGTTGTGTCACTTGTAGCTATTTTTTGTGACGACGTTGTTTATAATAATTTTACGACAGTAAAAATTATTTAAACCCACATTGTTGTTACAATATATAATATACCGGATTTACCTAATTTGATGTTTTAGCCTTTCTTTGGGCTAATATGTGTTAAAAGCAAACATGCAGCAAAACACAAACAAGCAACTTAGACGATGAAATTATCAACTCCACTAGCTTTTCTTGAACCAAAAATATAAATATATTTTTTTGTTTATTCTAGTTGGACGAAAAAATAAATTAAGGTTTTCATTAGAATAGTCGATACGCTTTAGGACTCAGATTCACAACTATTCTGCTAATGATAGTCTTGACGTTTGACGAGGTTTGACGTTTCCTCATGCTATTATGTAGGTATGTACTATGATCGCATCAAAATTCACGATGGAACTGGATGAAAAAAGGTAGATACTTGCCTCAAATATCTAAGGAAAGGTTTTCCTCCTTCACCTCCGAGGTTACCCCTGAATAGAATATTCTCGGAAGGTTTTATTAAATCATCGGCGTTGAGCAAAGGCCCGAATTATTCCTGTGGGACCGCCCGCGCCCATCCGCTGCGGGCTCTGAAACAAAAGGTTATTGTGGAAATTGTCGGTTTTTGAATGATTCAATACGAAAGTACAACATTGGAGAGGTTTATGTCTGAAAGAGTCGGGGGGGACAAAAATAGTACTGTTAAACCTGTGAGCTTTGTGAATAATTTAGCCGCTAGCCGGGGCGGTATCGGGTTTAATCTGAGCCCCTTTGTTGGAATTAATAACTAACTAGATCATAACCCTCCGGCCTGCTTACTCAAACTTGTTTTACAATTGATGCTTAGGCCCGCGCCTTCCTTCCTGTCTCGTTCGTCCAATCTTCATCCAATTTTAATGTACTTATAACCAGGCTTCTATATAGTTACTTTTGTTTTCTTATTATTTAATTATCAAATTGCTAGGTCTTTTAGATATAACAGAACCAGTGACCAGAGGCGTTCCCTGAAAATTTATACAATGGGAGTGGTTGGTAGAGTTAAAGAACTTACGGGAAAACATTTCCAAAGAGTAACAACGACGCACTAATTTATTTACAAAAATGATAGGGACTTTATTTAATCAATATACATAAATATCACTATAAAAGGGGCCATCTGGCGATTATTGGTTCGTTGCTCGGCAAATGGCCCTAACAGTTTTTAAAGTGAGTAAAAAACCATATTCTATGAAGTCCTTTGGAGGAACGTAAAATGGCGGTCATAACCCTGGGCGTTATCAGGAAAACGTTTAAATCCGTATCCTTATTATACATAGATAAGCGGAATTTATGACTCTCCCTGTACTATTGTCCGACTAGCCGCAGTATCATAAGTGAAGTTAAATAAATGAACAATACTGTATTGGGTAATTTTATTTCACAGAAATCCTCGTGGGAGATAGATCCCCAATACCCGCCTGCGCCATTCTGGCCAGTAATGATTCTCTAGCTCTTGCAGTTATTTTAGGGATCGGTGAAAGACCTTTTTTTTTCGACTCTCCTCGTCGACCAACAGTCGGGAACATGGCACCCCTGTAAACTGACTGAAATAGTCCGGATAAAGGACGCCAATATGTATGAAGTAAAATTTAAACAAAGGGACACTAATAACTCGTGATAAAAATAATAAAAGAAAGTAGTAAAAAGGAACAAGAAGCTCATTAAATTTTACGATTGCATAGTTTGTAGCATCTTTGTTTATTAAAAATAAGATTAACATTAAGTATATCGTCATTAATCGAGGAATAGCAACATGTTCATTATATGAAGTTTTATCTACATAGCGTAAATAATCCTGAAAGGTTTTAAAGTCTGCTTGATTCTTTCAACTCAAGAACCTATTTAACAAAGAAAAGAGTAATCTTGATAATAAAAGGTCCAAATAATCGATGCTCAACTATATTATCCGTCAGGTGGTTTTAATCTCTATGGAATATGCACTCAAAACGGGCAAATATTTGTTATAAATGACGCTGAACTACAAAAATCGCAGCGTGGATTAACGTTTTGCAAAAAAAAACTAAGTTATTTATTTTTCGCACTTGATTAAGAAACAATTTACTTTACAATACGCTAACAATTTACTGTGTTATACGCTTTAAAAAATTAAAATATGTTTATAAGAGTTCTAATATTTCCTCTGGAAGTGGGATTTAAAAATGTATTAATGGAAAAGCAAGAGAAGAATACCTTAATTTTTTTCATCGTTTAATTTACTAATTATCCACTTGTGGGTTAAATTAAAATTGAAAAAAAAAATAAATGAGGATTTCATGGTTTCATCGTCATGAAACCAGAGGGGAAATTATAAAAATTAATTTCCCTCATAGCTGGAGTATACGTTTAAAAAAAATGTTAGAATAACAGGGTAGAGGGAATAAAAAAAAAATCAAAATCCGGAGATCCAAGTAAAGCTCTCGGGTATAGGAATTAATTAAATGAAGCTGTTACGACCGCGCTGCTGGTTAAAAAAGATTAAAATCCTGGATCCCCTTTCTTATTCAAATTATTTGTTATATCTGAATTTTGTCCTAAATCTCTCTGAGCGGTGAAGCGAGCATAATAATATTTTTTTCTGGAAGAATAACATAATAATATAATAATATTTTTTTTTTGTATAATTTGAAGATTTTTCCTACTAAAAGCAATACCTCTTGATTATACGTCATATTTTTTTATTTTTACCTTCGTTCTTAAATAATATATTATTTGTCTAATATTCATTGCACTGCATAACATAAAACTACGGTTAAGGGAGAAATACATTTCTGTATTACATTCTATTAATGACAGACATTTACCTTTTTTTTATGGTATTTATTTGCAGTCTATTATTTTTTAATTATTTCAGCGAGAAATAATGTGTTACGGACAATGATACTGTATGTTAAAACTCAAGTCAGTAAAGTGTATAAATTGAGGGAGAATTAATAATAATAATAATTGTTTTATTAGCAGTTGGCGATAGTGGTGGTTCCTGGTGGGGTCGGAGAAAACCCTCCCCACCTCCCTAATCTTTAGTCTTACCTAATAAAGATTTTTGGTCTAATTACCTATGCGAGAGGTAATTAGTCACGAAAAAAAGCCGTATTAATTGCGGTTTGAAAATTTAAGTTTGCGGGAACTACCTAGAGCTCGCATTGACAAACTTGGTCGCGGTAGTCAGGGGAAAGCCCCACCCCCCTCTCCCCCACCACTACACCACATAATAAAGACTTTTTGAATATTTACCTTTGCGAGAGGTAATTAGCTAGGAAATAAAAAAACCATAGTAATTAGTTAATGAAAATTTACGGGCGCGAGAGCTAACTAGAGCGTTAGGGCGGCGAGTTGGCGATAGTGGTGGTTCCTGGTGGGGTCGGAGGAAACCCTCCCCCCCTCCCTAATCTATAGTCTTACCTAATAAAGATTTTTAGACTATTTACCTATGCGAGAGGTAATTAGTCACGAAAAAAAAACCGTATTAATTACTGTTTGAAAATTTAAGTTCGCGAGAACTAACTAGAGCTCGCATTGACAATGTTGGTCGCGGTAGTCAGGGGAAGGGAGGAAACCTTGGGATTATCTCCGTTCAAGAAAACTTAAACGTATTAATTTTTCCATTCTACTCTTACTCCCCATTTTTTTAAAACTATTAAATTAACTAATTTAAAACCACGCAAAAAGTCATTTTTAGAAGGGCGAGAATCCAACATATCTAAAGCGGTTAATAAAAGAAGTCGATATGCGACGTAATATATAAATATATAGTGGTTGTATTTATTCAACATTGGCTTGTGCATGTATATTTATTCAACATTAATTATGTTCTTATAAAATAAACAAACTCATACATATATACATTTTTTAAATACTCTCCCAGGTTGTAGCTTCTGTTAGCATACTTTTACCTATTACCTGATGTATCGTTGAGCATGAGTAAATTTAATATAATTTTTTATTCCTTGGATAAATGATAGTTGACCGCGTATTGAATGAATAAAAGAATATTCCGGGGTGGCGGTCAAAAAACTATAAATAGTATTTAACTATTTTATTGCAGCCAACCTTTCGACCCAACAATGCAAGTCTGCTTCAGGGCTTAATGAACAAGACAGACAATAAAATATATATAAATACATAGGACAAAATTTTCTATTCCTTTAGCAGGGACTTAATAAGAATATTTTTTATTATACCCCTTTCCAAGAACATATCCCTTTTTTTTCTCCATTATTAATATTGATTTAATAACATTATTTAATTTTGGATTTTCTTATCTTTATTAGGAAAGCCCTTTTAATAATATTTCTTTTTAGAAAATTCGAATCTTTTTACTTTTGAATAATATGAGAGAAATATTTAATTATTAATTTTTACTAAAATATTCATATAAAGTCGAAACGAACGAATTTCCTAAAGAGAAATATTCTTTAAAGTGTTTTTCTGCAAAATAGGAGTCATTCTATCAACTGGAAGGCTCAGATATTACATTTAAAGTAGTCATCTTATACCGAAGATATATTGTAAGATACACTAAAAGGCGATAAAGGGGAGAAAATTGGATATTTAAAACAAATCAGCGGGTCCTTGAAAATTGGAAACAAGGGAGCTAATGTAACGAAGCGATGAATCTTTAAGAGAGCCTCATCGCCTAAGTGCACCCCGAGGGCTTAGCATTCCCCAACAATTCCACTGGAGCTAAGGCAAACAGTGTTATGTAAGTCCCAATGGGTCTTGAGGAAATGCTTTTTTTCTTGGTTACGTAAATCTCTGCTGTGATTTAATTATATTTTAGTGCCCATTTTCCTCTTTAAGTCTAATAGCTGATAATCATTTAAGTCATTTAGCTTTTGCGAAAAATACGCGATTACATTTATTCGAATATTATTTTTTAGATAAATATGTACCTTCTTCCCCTGATTTTATTATGTTATGAGTGTCTAGGCTCGACGTAAATATGAAAATTGCTCCGCATTATTCGACTATTTATTACTAGACAGTTATGCTGTAAAAACAGGCCAATAATTACGAGTGTAAAGAGAAAACGATATCCATCCATCTCTGAATATATTTAGTTTCAAAATTCTTGGTTATGAATTAAATAATATTTATTTTTTATTTTATTTTTAGTATTATACTAAGTTTGACGGAGGTTGATTTTCAAAGTAGTAGGGGGGGGGAGGAGAATAGCTTTTAGAAGATCGGATCCGGTAGTCAACGTTTCAGGTATATTCGGATTGAAAAATGAAGGCTCATGTACTAACGAATGGAGAAGAGCCATTAAAACTGCTGATAGAGACAGTCCAGTCCATATCTCATATTAAGAGGGTAAACCACCTTACCCAATATTGGCATGACCTGTAGCTGGAAGCAATGTGTTAGGATGCTTCAACTGCATAAAAAGTGAATAATAAATGTCATATAAAATACGAGGATAGATAGGACCAATAAAGATGCATCAAAGTGTTGGTTGAGACCATCTACTATGTCTTATACAAAATCATTGAAAAAAATATGTTTTCTAGTAATCAACATTTTGTTTTTACCAATGGGTAATATGTTGCTTAGTCAAGGCAGAGGAAATACTTTCACTTAGTAACTAATAAGTCATTTGCCTTGCTATAACAAATTTCCTTTAAAATTCCAATAAATTATCATAAATCGAAGGAAAACTGCTCAATTATTCAAATATCTAAAACCAACTCTTCCATCCCAGATTTCTTTCGTAACACTATTACGATGTTTATTTTGCATAATGGAGCCCCGAAGATAACAATATTGAATATCGAATCCGTGGGAAAAGAGGATTTCTGAGAAGGGCCGGGAGGGGAATTAAGTTAGGCAGGGGTGGAATCAATATTTATTAGGGTCGCCAAAATGAGGGCTGTCTAAACACTCTTAGGGTATCACCAACAAAGTCCCCTACTATTATTGTTAGGGATTTTAAAACTGAACATCTTGGGCGATTACGCCAGTTGTAAGTGAGCCGTATAGAATGTTATTCGAAGGAGTAGGGGGAGGGGGAACACAATTTATCCATTATGGATTTAAATCAGAGAGGATCGTCTATTATGTGAGATAACAAGGGCTAATGGGTTTGGGTCGGGGGAGGCCCTAATCTCGGCTTCCACCGGAGCGAAAGATATCAACGTCCATCTCCTCTACTGTTGTTCTGTTGTCCTCGTATCGTTTATTAATTAGCGACTAGCCCTGTGCAAACATGACCCCTATCCTCTGTTATCTAAGCTTATGTCACTCCTCTTGGTAATGACCACAGTAACACCGAGCTAGTTTACCAATTGTGGTTCGTTGCTTACCCGCCCCCACATTGTGGTTTCTGTTTGCTTTACCTATTCTGAATTTACACTGGATGTTCGCCTGTAATTAAATGATTCTTACTCTAAGCTACTTATATTTTTCGATTAAAGGATCGTTTCAATTTTCGCTTTTTCAACAGTCTGTAACTAACCAGAAAGGAATAATTGTCTCTACACTTTTGAACAAAAAATTTATCTCTTTTTTTTTAATATTCTAATTAATAAACCTAACGGTTGATTCTTATGAACATTAAAATTATTACTATCTATAGTTCAATTTATTTTTTGATTTGATTTGATTTTACGTCGCTTCAACATCCAAGCCATTAGCTGCAATCATCTTAGATATGATATTATTTTATATTTTACTATCGTGTGATATTTTAGCGTTTTTTTCGAAGTATTTCCACTCTTTGTCGGAGGTCAAATTGGTTATCTTGATATCGATTCCTTCCTTCTCATACTTTCTGCACCGAAATACATGTTTCCCTGTAAGAAGTGTCATTGTAAAATTCTCGGTATGTCTGTGCAGCCCAAGAAGCAGATAAGATAGGTACATGTAATTATATTTATTAAAATTTTATTTTATTAAAACTATTACAAATTGAAAGATAACAAGTAAATATATGCAATATTTCAACAATTGTCCGACCTTGTACAATTGACCTTTTACAGACTTGTAGATAATCTTATCATTATTGGTAACACTCAAGTAACATTTTTAAATAAGAAGACCATTTGGGTATCTTCTTTTCAGATCCCTCGGAAGATTGTCAGGTTGATTTAAAGCGAGATCGAAAACAAATGGTTTGGGATGAATCTAGAGTTAATTGTAAAAGGTTTGGTATCTGCATTGGGCGAAATAACTCTATATAATTTACCCAATTCAAAAACGTCATATCTCAAAAATGGGCTATTTTTAGTTATTACTGGTTTCAAAATGCTTTGAAAGAATAACATATCGTTGCAAGATCGTCAATTTTTTAACTCAATCCTTGCGAAATCTGTAAAAAGAGTTACAAGCACCTCAAAAATCAAAATTGACTGGTTAAAATTTAATCGTTTTATAATCTAACCATATAGATTTCCATATATAAATATTCTGAAAACATTTTATTCTATTTTGGGACTTTAAATTCGCTCCTGAAAAATCATATTTCATACATTTTATATATTTTTAGTATATATTTTATATACTAAAATCTTTAGAGGAAGGAGCGTTGTGGAATCAAACATAAAAATTTAATTTGTTTAGAGAACTGCAAAAAAAAAAAAAAGGAGAAATAAATAGTAGAAACAAGTTTTGTTTTAAACTCAATTGGGAACAAACTCATGTTTTACATGCTTAAGTTGGAGACATTAAATTGATTTCCTTTTTATATGTAAATAAAGTAATGAGTATGTAAATAATGAAATTTTATTATGCGGAATATTATTTATAATAATTATTAGTTTGTATTTCAATTTTAGGATACCATATAGTATTCTAAAAAAAAAAATATTTTTTTGTCAAGCATTCATTATACAAAGTTTTTTTTTTTTTTTTTTTAACTTGTTAATCATTTATATAGGATGTAATCCAGTCCAACAAGTTACACACTCATTCCAATCGCTACGACTCCATTTGAAGTTTTAGTTAAAGAAGTTAGGGGAAACTTATTTAGGATATTATTTTTCTGATTTATATTCTTGTCCTCGGAGTCCTAAAGTCCCTTTGAGTTCGGAATACATGAAACGTTTGTAGAAGTGAAAAGAAGAGTAAAAGGCGCCGCTGAAGATCTCAGTCTTGACCATTACCCCAGATTCCGGTGAAGTGGTTATGGACAGAGATAGGCGGCGGAGGTGGTGGCGTTGGGACTTGGAGGAGGGGATTAGGGAGGCCACACAAGGAGCTCTAATTGAGGCAAGGGTAATCCTTTTAGCCCGAGGTTCAAGTACCACAACGGGCGGTTCCCCTGCCACAATGATCGTGGAGGGGGGTTGCTTGTAGTCAAAAGAACACGTTATGGGGATCCTGTTTTCTTTCCATCCGCCGCTCCCAGAGATTTATAGAGCCCTGTCGGGACGAAGCCTATTCCCAGCAATGGCTTCTGCAAAATGTTGTAGAAAAAAAAAAAAGAACATCTGTATGCATGCTTGTATCTGTACTCCGGTGGTAAACAATATTATGAGCACTTTTTTTATGAGCCCATTTTTTATTAAATTAAATTTAATACTACGGATTTAAATACCAAGTTGAATACTAAAAGACAGCTCAATAAACGTTTGTTGATATTTATAAGTAATTTGATGTATTTATCATGGTATTTAAACCCATAGTGGAATTAAATCTGTTCCTACGGAGTGCCTTTATAAATATACATAGTTTTTTTTACATTTATAATTTGTATATATTAATTTAAAAACTGATTAGCACAATTTTTTCGTTAGTAATCAACTTATCAAAATCAATTTATCAACTTTGTCCTTGTTTCTTAGCATACATTTAATTTGAGGGATTTAATATATATATATATATATATATATATATATATATATATATATAAATATATATATTTATATATATATATATATATAAGCTCGAAAAGCTACACGCATGCTGCACCCGGAACAATTACAAAGGAAAATAAGCGAAGGTCTTCCACGCCATCTTTGAGCCCATCCTAACGTACGCCTCTGAAACCTGGACCATGGCATCCCAGCTTTACTCAAGGGTTCAAGCTGTGGAGATGGGCTTTTGGAGGAGATCTAAAAGTAACAAGGATGGACAGAATTAGTAATCACGTCGTTCGGAACAGGATGGAGGTCCCTTTGTCTGTCAACCACATAATCGGGCAGCGAAGGCTAAGATGGTACGGCCATGTAAGAAGAATGTCCAGTGAGCGATGGCCGAGACGAGTCTAAGATTGGCAGCCGCCAGGAAGACGGAGAAGAGGACGACACAGAAAAAGATGGATTACTGAAGTAGAAGAGGAAATGGCGGGCCGAGGCCTTGAGGATGGAGACTGGCTGGACCGCGATCTCTGGAGCTCAGCCTTGGTGTAAAAACGCAACCCGCGTTGGAACGCCTATAAATGTAAAAGTATATTCAGTGGCTCACAGTCAAAATGATGCATGGAATTTACTTTAAAGAAAATCTATTTTATACCAAACCAAAATTTATTTTCAACAATCTTTGTTAACAAAAATTAGGCTAGAATTGACAATAGTTAAAACTGCATTTGAGAACAAATCCTAAAATTAAACTAAAACTTCATGAATAAATATATACTTTTAAGGTCACAATGAAAAGGATGCAAAATTAGAAACATCCAAAAAATCAAAAATATTTTAAATTTTAGTACTTTTTTGGAAAGCCTTTATATTTTGTTACCTCTTTCAAACGATTGGGCATGGGTTGGACAAGCATTTCAGTGTAAGTTGGGCTTATTTTGTCCCATTCTTTTTGAAGCGCCTTTTTGAGATCTTTGTTTCATATCTCATGTTTTCTCTCTTCTTTTTCTAATTTACTCCATGAATTCTCTATGACGTTTAGGTCTGGTGATTGGGGAGGTGTTTTTATAATTTTGGGGCAATTATATAAACACCATTCTCTAGCAAGATAAAAAGAATGCTTGGGCTCGGTTGCACTTGCTTTGAAAAAAAAAAATCAGGGTATGATTGTTTATCAATTGTTCCCTCAATAAAATGAAGATTTCCTATCCCAAAGGCAGCAATACACACCCAAACCTTGAGATGACCACCTCCAAGTCTGATGGTCGGGCGAAGATTTTTTCCATGGCGCTCTTCCTATGCCTTTCTCCAGACTAAATCTCTTCCATCAGAGCCAAACTAATTAAATTTTGACTCATCCGAATTTTCCAGAAGTACATGTATTTTCTTATATAACCCTTAGCAAAATTGATATAAGGGTCCCCTTTTATTTTAGCCACTGATATAAGGTTTTTGCCATGCAACTCTACCGTTATATTGATATTTTCTTAAGGCCCCTCGAATGGTTTCAGCACATACCATTGTATTTAATTCTTTTTAAAATAATGTGGTCAACTTTGGAGAACTTAATTTTGAATTATTTGTTATTTGGCGCAAAATCCAACGTTCATCATTTCCTGTAATAAGAAATGTTGCACTCACTCTACCTTTTCTTATTATTCTATTTTCGTTTTTAAAACTTTCAATTATATCTGAACGGTTGCATACCTCCTATTGATAGTAGAGGCGAATTTTCTTTGTATTTTGCCCATTTTAACACGGTAATTAGTAAATTGTTAATTACTATTTCTCGTTCACGAATAGTTCTGTGCTCACCCATTTTAAGCAAAAGCTCGTACTAGACTGATTACTTGTAATTCATATTGTTTATTTTGGTTTTCATTGAAAGAATCAAAAGGAATTAAAAGATTAATAAACTCATTTACCCGATAATTGAAGAGTACTTGTTACTTTCACTTTTTTCTGAACGGAAGTAAACTTGAGTTGATTTGATTTAATAAATTTAATGTATGACAATGAATCATTATGGCCCCATTTGCATCAGTTTTTAAATTTTAGCAAAGAGGAAGTAAATAGCATTTGAAATATAAATATTCGTTTGCATCATTTTGACTGTGAACCGCTGCATATATTTAAAGAAACAAGGACAATATTTACATATATTTAAAGAAACAAGGACAAAGTTGATAAATTTTACTAACGAAAAAATTATGCTAATCAGTTTTTAAATTTTTTTTTACAATAGGTTAGAATAGTTGGAACCTTCTCAAGTCAAATTAACGAATGGGGTTAACAAGGTTAAATAAACAAATTCCCTAAATACACTTTCAATCATGAAAAAAATATAGTATTTTATTACTCTGTTCTTAAGTAAATAAATATTCAGCTGTTTGCTAAATATATGGGCTTACGAATTATAAGTTATTCCAACATATAAAATACTCTACATTAAACATTAATTAAATATCCCTCAATATCCGCCCGTTCCGCATCATTCTATTCCACTAATATCCATTTCTTCGTCAAAGACTATATCAGATACTTTTCATCTTATAATTTGTATTCTTTAATTTTCAATAAGACTTTTGTATTCAATAGATACGTAACGCGTTTGCATCATATAATTTATATGTTTAGCTTCCTTTGTAAGTTATTTTAAATCACTACTCAACTGTCTGTTTGCACATTAAAAATACTTAATTTTCGTGCTAAAAAATCTTTGTTAGTATATACATCCAACTTTCCGATTTGTCTGACCTTAAATTTTGTGCAGAGTCGAGGTTTGTGAAGGTTTTGTCACCATTGAGTGGCAGTGTAGCCCTTGCTCCCTATAGACTCCGCTCTATTAAACCAAGCTTTACAAAGCAGTTTCCACACTGGGTCCTAATCTTTGTCCAAATGAAAGTTGTCCGTAGCTGTGGATATCGGGCGAGCCAACATGGGCCAGCGTATCGAATTCCATTTACCCGCAGCCCCGACTATTATTAAACGCTTTCGCCGGAGTTTAGGGGTTAGGGGGTACTGCAATATTGAGAGCCGGCATAGAGGCGGGCAGAAGTTAGTGCTAACATACTAAGAGGTTAAGCCATTGTTGTGCGGGCCGATTGTCACCAGACTAGATGATAGGTTCGCTGAAGGAGATTACGCCCAAGTTAGCCCGGGGCGGGGGTTGAATTTTTCATCGACTGAGGCGAGGCGTAGGGAAGAACAATCGGAACCGGGGGTGTGTTTTGAAACCAAATAAGAGCGGTTGTTGGCAGAGGGTAATAGAATAATCCCGGGGTTCCTTCGTTAAACAAGCGAATTATTGCCCTTTCCTCCCTTAGTTACTGCAAGATTGCTTTATCTAGTTCCATAACTCTTTTGTTTCCGTTTAATCATGCAATGATTAAAACCATTCGATTTCATGTTCTTCTGTTTATTTTTTTTCCATCATTCACATTTGCTGCATTGTAGATAAGAGTGAGAACCAACACTCAAGGGGCAATGATTTTGCCCCTTAACCATAAAAGATGGCCTCCTTTATATTTTCATTTCAAGTGACCACATCATGAATAATTATGTTTCATATCCCTATATATCGCTTTTCGGCAAGAAGATGGAAACAACTAAAAAAAAAAAACTGTTTTTTGGGCACCTAATTGCATTTGAAGTTTTGACTAAATTCTGAACATTACCTTCTATCCTCAGAGACTAGTGAAAATAATATTTGATCAAAAGTAGTTTATGTATTAGGTATTATATGTTCGATCTTCAGAGCAAGACTAACTCTCCAGTCCGTCGCCCCTTATATTTAGTCTGAATCAGAAAATTCTGGAACGTTCCATACAAGCGTAGAAGGTACTCAAACAGTCACAAACATGTACTAGAACAGTATTTTATAACAATATTCTAGAACTCTTTTAAATCATATGTTTTGTTTTTGTTTCACGTTACAATACTTTTTACAAAACTTTTACTGCAACACAATTAAATCACAGAAATACAAATTACAATTGGTTTGCACAATTACAAATGATTTTAGACAAATTTCAAATGTATCTTTACGACCCCATAAAAATCAAAACCGACTTCTTCAAAATACTCATCAGATTTTCTTAGTACGTAATGATAAGAGAAAAAAATACCCTGCTAAATCCCCAATACATACTAATATATATCAAATATTAACAATTAGCCGGTATCTCCGTGAAAAATATACCTTTAAAGATTATAAGACTTCACTCGCAGATAAGAACAAGAAACTTATACTCAATTGAAGTTTTGAGAAGTTATATTAAAATATTTTTAATTTTATTGTACTGTTGGAAGCTGCCAACTTCTGGGTTTAAGGATTGTACCTTAAAAACTATAAAAAATCTAAATCTAAAATCTACTTTCTCGTTTTGAGAATCGAGGAAGTTAGAAGTCTAACTTTATATAATTAGGTACATAATATTTATTACTAGTCTGATAAAAATGTTAATACAAACCACTTTCGACCGAAATAGGGTTTGGATGTATATTTAGTACTTGGTTAAGTAATTCTTGGTCAAGAACTGAAACCCTAGCTGCTTATCTTTGTTGGTCTATTGACAGTGCACTACTTCTCGATATCTTTCAGCAACTTCTTTTCCTTTTCCAGGTGTGGTTCAAGAACCGGAGGGCCAAGTGGAGGAAGCAGAAGAGAGAGGAGGCGGAGCGGCTGAGGAAACTGCAGGAAGAGGCGGTCGGCCTCCAAGTTCCCGCCCCCAGGGACCAGGCCTCCGACTCTGAAGAAGATCTCGTCGTAGCATAGATCTACACTATCTCAATAGAAAAGATACCTCAACGCACTCTAAGATAATAAGATATTTTATCAGCTGTAACATCTGTTCCATGTTTTCTGTTCATTTCTTCCGCTTTCATTTATTCTTTCTTCTATCCGGTGTATTTTCTAGTAGTGTCCTTAACGTGTATGTTTCATCACCATATATATATATATATATATATATATATATATATATATATATATATTATAAGATATATATATATATTCTTATAAATTCATGAGTAAATAATAAATTTCCTCCGCATTGAAAAAAAAATGGTAACAAGTTTGTATTGGATCGATAAAATAATTACTCAAATCGAAAATATTTTTGTTTAATTTATTAAAGCCAATATATTTTCATAAGTGCAACGACTCAATTAACAATGGTAGTTATATTTTGCAATAGCAGAATTCATGCAACTTAGTTGTAATAGATTTTCATTACAGTGCTATTGTTTTTGTTTTTATGAGCAAAATGTTATATTCTGGAAGTAAACGCATACCTATACTACCTCATTGCATAGAGAAATAGAATAGATTTTTTTTTTCCAGGTTGTACAGATACAAACAGAAAACTATAATTTATCCCAAACCTTTAACCTTTTTATCTTTTCTTTTATTTGTAAGATTACTCTTCATTTTGTTTTGATTCGTATTTGTCAAGTTTATTCGTATATAATAAACATAATCTCGATGATAATTACTTGGATGTTTTTGAGTTAGTCTAAAACAGTTAAAATTGGCTTTGTACAAAAAACATGGATGGTTAAATTTACAAACATATATATTTATTCTTAGGTTTTATCTTTGGCCGCGAAATTTTAATTAGGATTCTTACAAAAGTCATAAGAAAACGGTTTTTTTTTTCGTATAACTCGACAATAAATTTGCGAATGAAAGCTTATTTCATATTAAAGTTTCAAATCTAATCGATAACTATACAAGATTATTAAATACTCATCTTTATTTGAACATTTTAAACTGTTTTACATTTAAAGTCATTCTTTAAAATAAACATTGGAGTTTGCAATACGTTCGAGTAGTTCAGTGCGCTTAACCCTAGTTATTTATATCGTTCTATAATTTTATATATAATTCTATGAGCGGTCGTCTGTATAAAGCGGAATAGAAACAGCTTATTTTTTAAGTAAAACAAAACGACACATTTTTTTCTACCAAGTTCTTCACGTATATCTTCCTGTGATTAATAAAATAATAAAAATGATTAAATGCAATGAATTTTTTCTCATCTTGTGTTCAGTGTTTAAAAAACAAAAATGTGTTTATCTAAAATAGGACTTTATTCAGAAAAAAATGATTTAAATTACTTAAGTGTTCTGTCATATTTTATTTCAAGCTATTGGTGCAATAAAAATATTCTTATCTGATCTTTTCTGATATATTGTATAAGATTCTTAATAAATTACGCCTTCTTGGTATTTTTTTTCCTATTAGTGAATTGTAAATAAATTATAAAAATATTGTAATATTTATTATAAACTATATCTTTATAAATTTCTCCAAATTGAGGCAGCTATTACAAATCTTTTTTCTAGTTTATTATTTATTGTAGTGATAGTTCTCTATGCCTCGTTATAAAAAATTGTTGTGATATATTGTTTAATAAAAAAATAAATTATATTAAGTTGTAGTCTTAAATCATTTCTTCTTAAATAAGTTGCTCAGAAATAAAAAACATCAAGGTCATCAGAATGTTAATTACTGAAACCACTATACTAGCATTGCTCCATGCTTGAACAATGTGTAACATTAACATTATGTCTTATTGTACAATTGTAATGTTTTGGTGTTAAAAATAGTTAATAGTAATAGTTACTGTGTATCTATTTCTTGTTTAAACCAATTATTTTTTTTCCTCCTTCAATATTTTACAAAATGCTTACTGTATTTTTTTTCACTTACTCACTATAGATTAAATGATATAAGACCTGTAAATATTATGTATGTACTTATGTTATAATTAATAAATGTATAGAGAAGTTTTTAGTTGGAAAGCATTTCATAATTATTTGTAACCCCCAACTCACTCCAATGAATTCCATATGGATATATACCTAAAAAAAAATTAAAATCTTTGCATCTTATGTAATACACGAAGAGTAACTCGCAGCACCTATTGCAGACATAATTATGTTATATAATTATGAAATTATATTGCCTCAAAGACTTAAACTAAGCAAAAGAATATTCTAGAAAAAAGAAAAAGGCTAATTTTTTTAAATACAGGTCTTCGAGGTCCTGAAGTCTTATTACTCCAATTTTTCAAGGTGGATTTCAGATTTTGATTGCTACACTGTTAGATGTACTTGCTTGTTAGAATTGTATTTATTGAAATAAAAATTGGTAGGTAAATGTGGCGATAAAATGAAAATAATAGCATTTATCGACATTTACAGAAGCAATCATTTTCTAACAAACAAAAAATCATTATAGAGCATCAACAATAATTCTAAATTCAAAGGTAACCTAGGGTATTTCCTTTTCAGGTATCACGGAGGATTAATAGGAATATGGGAGGAAGAATGTTTTGAAAAACAGTGGAGTTAAAATTCATATATGTGCAAAAACAAATATATAAAAACAAACAAATTTTTTTCAGCTGTTATATGTTACATAGATTATTTTAAAATTATTTTTAACCGACTTCGAACGAAAGAGGAGGTTACTCAATTCGGTACGTATGTGACTTTTTTTTTGTGCCTTTTTTTTTTTTTTTTTTTTTTTCTATGTATGTTCACCGATTACTCAGAGATGGGTGGACCAATCGGAACGAAACTTTTTGCATCTTGTAGAGTATTTTCCCCAAGGTGGTCCCATTTAAACCTTTTTTGGGTTCCTAATTTATTTAAGAAGTTATCGGGAAAAAACATGAAAATAATTATTTAATTATCGCTGAAATTGTTTACTTATTGGAAAAACATATGGCATATATAACATAAGGTATGCTCCAACAAGCTATTAAAACTAATTGATAACTAAAAAATCCAAATATTGTATTACTGCTGGATGAATCAAATGGGAAAACCAACCAATCAAATTCAGAATCAAAAGAGTGGGGGAAGAACATGAGCAGTCTGTTAGTTATCGATGTGTTTTACGTGCTTGTTGGAACAAACTTATACATAACCTTAACTAATTTTTCAACATTAGATTTAAATTAAGATATAAATATTAGCAGAATATAATATCTCTGTCGTTTTCTGTAGCGATATTAGCATAAATAATAGTTAGATGTATATTCACCGATAACAGTAAACCTTCTTAATTTCTTAATGGTTGGACACCATAATCATAAGACAACAAAATTCGTGTAATTCCAAGAAAGACTGAGTATTTAATCGGTAATCGTTTTAAAGCAGAATTTAAGACTTCTTCAAGTTCCCGAAGGATCGTTTAAATTTAAAATCGTAGCTATTATTGATTTAAATTAGATTTTGATTTCTATCTTTTATTGACTATGCTCATTAAAAAAGAATAGAATAATTCCTGGGAAAGCTCATTTTCAGTTGACTTAATAAAGGATTCAGACACCTCTGTCTTCTTATATGTCTTCTTCCGGATACACTCGGTTACTGTTGAATATCTTGCCGGAGGTCTTGTGCCGATCCTTTAAGGATGACACTTCTGTTATGTTATCCGGATTACTAGTATCGGTTTTTAAATTTGTTTCTACAACTATCGAGGCTTTTGCTGGTGTTCATCCATCAATAAAAACTACAAAATAAAACTTGATAACTACCCGAAAACAACCTCATTGTATGAAAGTCCCCTCAGCAAACATTTGGCAGTCATGGAAATGATTGTTAAAAATGATGATAAATGCTACGCCACTAGAATTGAAGCAACATTGTTTAGCAATTTATTTTCTGAATAATGTTTAATTCATATAATTAAACATATAAGGATATAATTCATACTACTTCGGTAATAAATTTAGTCAAAAATTCATCGAAAGGAATTACGAACATAATTGAATCAACCTTTGGAATTAAGGCAGTAGTCTAATACGGAGAATAATAATATCCTTCGTAATTATAAATTAACCATATGTGAGTCCCAAACCCTGTTGCTTCTATCCTAGCGGGGCAGTCTTTTTGATATCGATAAATTTTATGGTTGCCCCTTTTTTTGCAGGGACTTCTATCCAATGATGTAATCCAATGAAGTCGTGTATAATATCGCCATAGTTTTCAGAAGGATATTCAAGCAATCAAAATTTAAAAATTACTTTCAAATTTACTATAGGTCATATTAGCATCCTCATCGATTCTCCATTAACGATATCATGTCTAAAACCGGCCAAAATCTCGACTGTTCATCTTGGAATGGCCGGATTTATGTAATTATGTATATTTAACTCAACACATCTCGGAACACTGATTCTCTACGTAAATGACAAGTACTGACGACATTTAGCAAAGGAAAAATATTGTCATTGTGGAAAAACATTTTATGTGTTCCCTTCCCAATTGAACATTGATCTTTTTTAAAAAAAAAATCCATTTATAATCATAAAAAGTAGTGTGTTGAAAGTTGTATAATACACGCACCGCTTTCCCACTTTTCTGTGTGTATTCATAAAATTGAAAAGGTAAAGTGTATTTCATAATAATTTTATACAATTATTGTATAATAAAAAGACCTGGGAAAGACAAACGTGGTAGAGCGTAAAAAGATTTCGAAATTTTTAGACCAACGTTTATTTTATCAACGACCAATTACCAACGAAATTATAAACCAACGTACGGATTTCTACATCTTCTCCAACTAAAAATTGTGAAATAAAAAACATTTTATAAAAAAATATTAAACCGACTTCGAAACCTAGGAACCAGTAAAAATAAATTCACTGAAAAGTATGAAATAATTACCTTCTGATTTTTATGAATACACAGCAAAATTGAAAATGGTATAGAAAGTGGAAAAGTGCAATAAGACGAATAATTTTACTTTGATTTGTACAAATACACACTAATTGTTAATAAAAATTATTAAATTTAAATATTAAATACTATGTTCAATACAACACAATCTTTTCGGAGGCGGCGCAAAATTTAAAATTTTTTACACTAGACATTATGAAAATCTTCTAAATGGATCTTCCCTTCCCAGCTATTGATTTCAATGCCTACTAATGGAATTGTATCAGTAACATGTTATTTCTATTTTGCGCCGCCTCCGAAAAGATTGTGTTGTATTGAACATAGTATTTAATATTTAAATTTAATAATTTTTATTAACAATTAGTGTGTATTTGTACAAATCAAAGTAAAATTATTCGTCTTATTGCACTTTTCCACTTTCTATACCATTTTCAATTTTGCTGTGTATTCATAAAAATCAGAAGGTAATTATTTCATACTTTTCAGTGAATTTATTTTTACTGGTTCCTAGGTTTCGAAGTCGGTTTAATATTTTTTTATAAAATGTTTTTTATCCATTTAATCTAATTCGTGTTACATTCATTCATATATTTAGTTTCTTATTAGACTAAACATAAATTTCTCTCATAGAATTTTGTAATTTTTTACTGTTGGCAATTAGTGCCGGCGTCCTTTCTATTCGGCGTGTGTGCGGTTTTACCGGCCTATTACTGGCTCTTTATGTAGTTGTATGTTTTAAAACACTAAATAAAATATATATATGCTAAAAAAGTTTATATGTAAAAAACACTAAGAATTTTAATAAAAATAACATATAATATTTTTTTTTTATTTCAAAGTCTAATTTAAAATTTTCCTTTTCAAATAAGGATTTGTCCAAATCAATTTAAGAATTTTTATAGGACACTTTATTATTATTGTTATATACCTTAAAATTAGGATCTATTATGGATAATAATATTTTTAAGCTGTTATGAAAATTCTTAAATTGATTTAGAAAGATTTTAATTTTCAGTGCTAAATGAACACGAAATTCATAAGCAACTTTAAATACCAACTTCAATCCAATTTACAATATATTTTTAATTTCATTGCAACTTCAGCAATATCGCTTAAAAGGAATTTATTAAAATAACGAAATATATAACTAGCCTCCTAAGAAATTAAGTATATCAGATCACAAGACTACTTAATTTTTTAATAGGATGAATATTGTTATGGATATAAGACTTTTTGATTATAAAAGATATGGATTCAATGATTCGTTCATTAGTGCTAAGGCAGCCTTTCTTAAAATCCTTTTTCGAGACAAAAAATTATAATTAAAATATTTTAAAAATACTACTTTTATTTCATTATTCAATACTAAGTAGTTTTCACCATTTATTCTTTACCTCTCTAACTGTCAAAGACTGTTTTATACCCTGCCTTTGTATTCCACCGCCATCTTCCTCCTTCCTGGCCCCCCACTATCAGGGAGCACAATGCTGGCGCCATCACAGGCTACATCCACCCGTTGGTTTTAAAAAGTATCTGTTTAAATAAAGTTTTATATGTTAAAAAAAATCTAAATTTATTGTAAAATAAACATAACCACGTGGTCCCTCTGTCGGTGCTCGTATGCTTGTTTTTCTTCCATTGACAACAAAGGTATTTTGTAAAATACTTAATGATAAACAAATTTAAATTGATTTAAAACCACCTCACAGTGGGCGGTCTATTTGAGTTCTAAATCCATCTGAGAGTAATTGCTTTGCAAAGAAAGCAGGCAAAAATGTAGCGTTATTTTCCAGAAAAAAAAATAACAAGGAAAAGCCAAAGGATAGCGATAACTAGATACCTATAATTTTAGCTAATGTAAATATTAATACCAACTAACATTTTTAGATACATATAAAACCCACCAATCGCTTTAATTATTTCCAACAAAACCCAATGCTGTCAGTTAGGATTAGGCAATATGGAAAGTTAGTTGTTTCATGTAATAATTGAGATCGGTTTATTATAAAAAATAATAATTTTCGTTAAATAAAAACATTATTTTTCGTAAATCATTCAGTATTAAAGGTCTCACAGCAAGGAAAAAATATAAGGTTTGTTATTATTATATTTAAACACTAGTAACTTGAGGAAACATAATTTCACATCCCTTCATTTAAACTGGGAGCCCCTGAGAAAATATCGACATTATTTAAAGAAAATTACTAAATTAATTCTTTAAATTCTTATATAACTGGTAGGTACAAAACCATATTTAACTAAGCACCAAACCATTTTAATAAATTTTTAATTTAACAAACCGGAAGAAGTGATAGAATCGGAATAAGAATAGATTCTTTCCATTCTTCGCGTATTTTTTCCTTGTGCCCAGACCTTTTTAACCAAATGATGTATTTTAAAGATCCTAGATTTTCCGCATGCCTTGATTAGTGCACTAAGAATATTAACTGGTACCGCAGCTTTATCCGACTTTAATATTCCAATGTCTATTTCAACTTCCTCTTTACTCAGTTCTACTCTTAACGGTTTGGCGTGTATGTATTTTTGAAATCCCAGCTTCCCCGCATGCCTTCATAGTTCACCAGGAATATTATTGGTTCCCGTTGCTTTATGGGATTTAAATTTTCCAAAGGCTATTTCGATTTCCTCTTTACTTGAGTAAGCTGTGAACGGTTCAGCACTCTGGTATTCTGAAGGATAAGATAAACTGTTATTTTCCGTCTTTATAATATTATTGAAATAGTGCCCCGTCAGTGGTCGATCAGTGAAATTCAGGTTAGTCCTCACCGATATTTTTATTTTTTCACGGATGCTATTTTCAGAATTAATAAAATGAACGACGAAAAACTCAGTTTGTATTAGTTTAGTTTCTCTACAGTTGTTTATAGTTAATTGAATTTTAGTTGAAATTTTTCTCTAAAAAAAGATTTAAATTTAATGTAATTTCAGTAAAATTATGCCTAGGTTTATGGAAATATATATTTCCATTGTTTTTTGTAGTTATAATTATTTTAAAAATCGAAGAATGGCGATTTTTAAAACAGTTAAACGCACTTAGCTCAAATACTGTTTATCCTAGAACAGACTATGTATTGGTAGATAGATTAATTGAGTTGTTGTAGGCAATGAGGGCAAGTTTTAGGCTATGCTCTAAGGATATATTTTTATGCTCTAGTTGTATTGCGTTAATAAGGAGTTCAATAAGAGTAGAATGAGATCTCTCTAAAAGACCATGAGCATCAGAATGACCTGGGGTAACATAATATGGCTCGACTTCATAGAATTTTAAAGAATGTTGTTATTAAATTCACGACCATTGTCCATTTGTATAATCTTAGGAATGGAAAACAAAGCGAAGTAATTGCTGAAAATTTCCTGTATTTCTATTTGGTTTAGACTTTTAAGAGGATAAGCAATTAATTTCTTCGAAAAAGAGTCGAAAGAAAAGTTAAACTTTTATGATTATCATAGAGAAAAACGTCAAGCTGATTTTTTTCGAATGGTCTATCCGGAGTTGGAACTAATTTATACTCGATTCTGATCGGGTTTCTCTCATACTTAACTTTTAAACAAATGCAGTATTTGTTAATATCTTTGAACATACCAGGCCAGTAATACCTTCTGCGAATGTGCTCGTATGATTCGGCGATACCTCTATGATAAGTGTTTCCTACATGATAATTTGAAATAATTTCTTTTTGTTCCGCTTCATTAACAATATCTAAATTAAATTTTCCTTATTGTTTTAATTTTATACTCTGAAAGTCATTAGTTATTATATGAATGAAATTTATGAGCATTGATTTGTATTTACTTTCTAATATCCCGTTTCTTTTGCAAAATATACCATATGTTGTTTTGGGTTTTAAAACTTAATGCAATACGTTTTCATTTGAATTAAATCATAGGGATTTTGAAAGAAAAATGTTAGACGGTTTTTATTTTATTTAGAAGAGTTTTTGAACATTTGGTTCTCTATTACCTATCCCAAGTAATATTTGATTTTGTTCTCTTTTTATAATTTTCTTTTCATTAGATACAAATTACAACTTGATCATTTGAACTTTCTTGTGAATGAACTGTCATAATATAGTCGTTATCGTTATCCGGTATTTCGTTCTCGTTGGTGGCATAATTTCGAAAAAAACGCATCGAGAACTTCTTGTGGATTAATTTCATCTTCTATTGCGTTACACAACTGAATTCGGGAGAGAGAATCCGCAACAACATTAGTTTTACCGGATACATATTTTATGTCAAATCCGAAATCGGATAAATTCTTAATAATTTTGAATTTGGTTCTTTAAGACTGTGAAGCCATTGGTGAGGTTTATGATTGGTTTGAAAAAGGAATTTTCATTTTATTCATTGTTTCGATTGTGCTACTGTGTTTTAATTGTGATAATATAATACTGCTATCGTTTATTAATTTTGACCGTGCGTCATTTAAACCTTTAATTTGTAGGAGTTGTAAGTTGGATCCTAATGCCGGATGCACACCGTGTATAAAAGTTCGGACTAGTGTTGCATCTAATTGCTGAATTAATTGTGTCAACAGTTCCCCGGTTACTTCGTTTAATTTATATTTAGTAACTATCACAGTTCTTTTTTCATCTAATTTATTTAAAAATTCTATTGGATGCTCACGATTGTTTGATTTCATAATAGCTACTTCCGCGATTAAATCCGATACCGATCTATTATCTGCAAAGTTTTTCCGAAGCGCATCGATTAATTCTGCGACGCTATTACAACTATTATTATACACTACCGCTTCTGCTGGCCCTTCCAATCTGACTAATAGCAGCTCTAAAAATGAGGCAGTCGTTATGTATTCTTTTGCTTATATCTTCGGTACAATAAGTAGTAACTTAGTAGCTCTTCGCACATACTAATAAATTGAGGCAGCTTATAACAGTTACCATCATAGTTAGGAATATAACTCAATATTTCATGCGGCATTGGTTTTGAAATTGCCATTTTAGTTACAAATTGGGAAGGTTTTAAAGAAAAATTGATCAGGAAATTGATCTTGTGATTCCTCCGGGTTCTCGTCTGATAAAGATGCTTCAGATGATGAAGAATCTCTTCTCGTCCTGTATTCTGTTTTCTTGAAACCAGTTTAGAAATGTTCAGGTTCCAACAGTTAAGGATTAAATCCAAAGTTCCTCAGATGTGAGAAATTGATCGCACGTAGGAAAGTCAAATGGACTTACTCTTGAAGAACTCCTGAAGTCCCCTGTGTTTGGGCGCTAGTTAGATAGTCTGATGGACTAAAAGTGTTTTTAAAAAGAAGATTTATTGAATTAGGTTACAATACACTGAATAGCAGAACTAAATCTATCAGACTGAGAACAATCGGCTCTAGTTGCCGGGGTTTATGTACTGTGTAATGCGGAGTCAGCTTTGAGTCTGCAGGAGGCATATACCTTTGGGTATAACTCTAGAAAGATTGAACTTGTACCATTTACTATTTTTTATTGCACCAATTTGAATAATATCCTAGTAGTAGTAATAAAGTTTATTGGGCGAAAAATATTATACAATATAATCCAAATTGTAAAAATAACATTTCACGGCATAGCGAACTGTCTGCCGAAATAATATCCTATATTAATATGAATATATTTTTTTTTTAAATCCGATTTTTGATTGATATAAATAAATCTCTATTCATATTCTCATTCCAGAATCTACTGGCAGACTTTAATTCTTTTAATGTCAATGTGAAATGTGGAAAAAATTGAAATCAAAATTGATGAACGGCTCTTGGTTGGCTTTTATTAATTAATATGTCAACCAATTTCAGTTTATTTAGTAACAAACGAACGATATTTGTAATATTTTTCTCGATCTTGAGGTTTTGAAGTATCATCTTATAGTTTAACTTCTTTATGAAACTTACTCAGCTCCTAAGCAACATATAACAGGTACTAGCATACATCCTTTTACCTAAACTTTTTGCATTGGAAGCAATCGGGGATATAAACAAGTACATATGCATATCACTTTTATTTTATTTTTTAAATTATCGTTATTTGATTTGGGGATCGAAAATTAGCTTTAAAATAAAAATAAAAATTTGGCATAATAATAGCGAAGTAAATTATCATAAATATTGTTTGAATCTTTGAATGAAAGTGTTTTCCGTTAAATTAAATCGAAGAACAATAAAAAAATTCCTACCGATTCAGGCAATTATTTAATAATTAGGTGACCAATTTAAAACGGAAACAACTTTATATCCAGTTTATCCGCCCATTGGTTTATAAATTGCACTCGGCAAGCCAATTATGCTCGAGGTGGTAATAAATTATTATTAGGGATAAAATAATCAGAGCAAACGGACCGAATTTATTTTGTAATGTTTTTCACCCTGGCCCACTCTTTCACCGCGGTAGAAACAAATATGGTTATTTTTCTGCCTCATACAGCCTTCATCCCCTTTGTTGGCTCTCGGAAATGATATGGATTATTTATTCAGTTGAATACGAATGAAATGTAGACGGTATTCGCTTTTGTTTACTGACTTCAATTTGAAACAAAATAACAGCCAGGGAAAATGTTTTCATTCTAAATGTGAGCGCAGTTTTGTGTGACAGGACTTCAGAATAAGTCAATCGCCATGGGCCATCCGCTGATCGTTGTCTGATAAAATCGTTTCGTTCGGTCCCCCTGTAAATAACAACTATACCATTCCTCTAAATTAAATAAAGTTACACTTCCGTTAGATTGTCTTTTTAACTAACCTAAAAATAGGCACTTTTAATATGCTTTAATCTTATTAATGCAGTGTGATACAATACATATTAAATACGAATCTAGCCTGTCCTATTATAAAAGAGAGGTGCTTGTGTCGACGTACGGGTAGCGGGCAACGTATATTTTATGAAGGCGTGAAGAAATGCTTCTCGAGTCTTGTTATAGACTTTTAAGAAGAGGGATCGGACTACTTCTAGATATCGGCTAACGAGAGATCTCTCCGTTGCATTTTTTCTTAACCGTGAAGATTCTGATAAGAATTAAATCACTGTAGAGACATGGCGATGGATGGACTTGATTTAGCTATGGTTGGAAGCAATCTAGAGATCACTGAGAGACTTGCTAAGGGCAAAGCGGCTGACGCGTGAATGAATATAAAAAAAACTATATGATATATAGTTAGTAGAAAAATTCACCTCAACTTTAGGATTCGGATCGAAAAATCATTTTAAAAATCGAACCGGTACTGAGGGTCCGAAAAATTCTGGTAAAGGCAGTATCCTGATTAATATTGAACTGTTTACGGGACCTATTCAATCTATATATGAATGAAATATTGAGGATAAGATGGTCACTAAAAGTAGCAATTTATAACCCTAAAACTTTAGACAAGATACGACCTTCCCTTCCGAAGTAAAACGTGGACACTAACTCGAAAACATATCCGAAATCAGTTTATGATTAGAGGTAAAATTTACTTTTAATTTGCAAGTTATGTTTTGAATATCCTGTTTATTACAGCTTTACATTATATTGATTATACCGGATTATATTGAAAATTTGCCGATATGGCCATAGTCCCCAAATACACCCCTAGGGGTAAACTTACATTAATGTCAATCTGTTCTAGTTTTCAGCCATGCCAAACACTTAACAGAATTAGGCGATTTTGAAACCCATTGTAAATTGGTTTTATAGTTCTTCACTTTTTCAGAACTAGGTAATGGTGAATTTAATAGAAATCTGAATCTTCTTTCTCCCACTAGGAATCATTCAACATTTGATTTTTTGTAAAAAAATGAATAATTTATGCATAAAAACATATAAGTCAACAGCTCCAGCTCATGACAGCAGTTATATTTTTGTAAACTAATTATAGATGGCTACTACATTATTCAAAAATATGGATTACCTACTCCCGGTTCACTGAAATCGCGCATTGGAGAATATGTAACTGTGCCGAATGGAGCGTTCTGTTTTTTCCCAGCGTCCTCGCTGTCAATAGAGTTTTTCGGCGGAGCATTACGGATTCGGTTGTGTTGTTATCTCTGGAGGGAATGGTAAAAATACGGGAGCAGGGCGTAAGGGACGGGCTGACTGCATAATGGAAATAATTGCTTTTTGATTGTTGTGCTAGGGTGCACGGGACCGACCGTGTAATCCATATCGAATGAATATTTGGATAAAATCACGGGCAGTGTCCTGTATCGACAAACAATTGCTCCGGTCAGGAAATAAACTGTAAATATGCCCAGCGACTGCAGGCTCATGTCAAATTAACCTCCAGTGCTGGTTAGTTTATGAGTTTACTTCAGGTAGTCTGATTTCCTTGTTAAAATTCCAATTGGCTGGCTTCTGTTTTTAATGCGCATAACTGGATAGGCATACATTTTCACGGCCGCTGCTCCAATGTAAATATTATCGTGACCGAATATGAGCAATGAAAAGCCCATTAATGGAGAAAGTGCTTCTGAATCATATTCTCGCACCGTTTGGTCGACAATCCTTGGCTCTTTGGATTACACCATTATGTCACATTTAATCATATGAATTTTAACTTTTTTTTAAGATTAGAACGTTTTAGTGTCTGGGATCCGCATAAAAAAAAAAATTATATTCACGAAGAGAGATGTGATTCGTTGTTTCTCTGTTGAAAAATTGTTCGAAAAGAATAATCTAATTATAAAAAAAAGACTAAAAGTAAGAATTTAAACCACTATTATGCCCCCCCACTTCATTCAAAAAACTAATTCAAGTTACCAGAAGAACAACCACTTAAACTGATGTTTAAACAAAATAAAATCGAAAACCCCAAATTGGCCTCGACATTATCGACCGCTAAGCATCGATGAATGTCATCACTAACACCCGGCAAATATTAGTATCTTGGTGACTGAACTGGTTATTTAAAGTTATCAAAGTAGGCAATAAAAATATAAATCAAAAGCAAATAATTTGAGTCTTAGTTGACTTAAATGAAACTTCGATACGGCTGCTTTCTTACTAGCCCAGGTACGAACATGTTTGGGGATTTTTTTTTCAACGAACTGTTCGTTGTGAATTATTAAAACGTAAGCTGAGAGTGGTTAAAAATCTTGTTGTTTATTATTAATAATCGTTGCGATGGCTCTTTCCATAGGAGAGAGCGGAAGTGAAGAGAAGCGATCGATGGAAGGATAGTGAGTAGGCTAATGTGGCTTCCTTTCTTAGCAACTCAGCCATGCCCGGCAATATCCCCTAATTGAAAGGGCAAACAATTTAGTATACCACGCCCACCCCCCTTCATGCTATCACGGTGCCCTGTTCACTTCGGCAACGTTATCATAATACAGTTCTCGTCTAGCTTGAGCTGATTATTCTATGGTAATTGATATAATTGAAAAAACAACATGGCTTGTCCTAAGGACGGATATTTTAAACTGTAACTAAAGAATATTATTTCTGTTTTTGGAAAATATTATTATTGATAGATTTACTTGGAACTTAATCCGCTATCTAAAAAGTTGTTTTGTTTTCAAATATAATCATATGTATATAATCATGCTTATCCATTTAATGTTAAGATTAACAAGTCCCTCAGCCACCAACTTGATATTTGTTGAGGTAGAAACTTCATGATGTACGTAGTTCATTCATGGTTTTCTTCTTATTATTTAAAAAAACACACACCAAAATTATTGAAGGAACTCCATTAACTTCAATTGAATAAGAAGGCGTAGGAGGAAGACAAACGTGAGGTAAATAGGGGGGGTGCTCTGGGCATTCATTGTTGTGCTGGTATAGTGGGACGACCATAAACAATCCTTAAATGTATTTTCTTTTTTTTTTTTTACAGATTGCTATGAAAACAACTAAATCTATCTCAACATTATCGTTTGTTGCACAGATAAGCGCGGCGGAACATTTGTGCCACCAACTACTATTTTTCCTCGAAAAAATATTTCTTCATTTTGTAATCATACATTTTTCACTTATTATAAAAAGAATTATATGTAATTCATCATAAGTTTTCTACTTGTACCAGAAAAACCTTTTTTATACCATAAAATTTCATTCAATTATTTTTTTATCATGGCGTTCATACCAGCACTTCTCGAAGCCTCAAGCAAAACATCGATGTCGATGAAACATCGACCAAAAACAATCGATGTTTTTAATATAAATTTTTAAACATTAACTTGTTAGTAACCAAAGGTCTCTCACGTAGAACTTTCGGCGAAGCTCTCGCGGAACCTCCCTTTTAAGACAAGGTACGTACTTTTCATATATTTTCCTCTTTTCCTCCTCAACTTTACTTGCCTGATCGAGGTCATTAGAGTCAGGGTGGGATCCATCCTCGAAGCAAGCGAAATATCTATCTTTCAGGAGCTTTATCAATCCATACTTGGCTCCTTGGTGACGGCGAGCTATCAGGAGCGAGTTGTTGGGACATTTTCGCAGCACTTTTGGTGGTGTTTCAGGCTCTCGGTTGCATTGGCGAGAGAACGACCCATCTTTTCCGAGCTGTCCGCTGATACCTGGAATTCCGTGCAGGTGCGCAAAATTAATATTCAGTTTCAGGGCATTGGGACATGGTGTTTGCAGGAAGACAGAGGAAGGCTTTCACACTCCCGGGAATTGTGGTGTCAATTCCCTCCAATACTTCTAAACACAGCTTTGTTATGGACGAGGGTAAGTAAGTCCCGGGAACAGATATTGGTTGACAATGTTGAGCTCCTGCTCGGGCGTCAATATGCATGAGGTGACAAGCTTATTCAGGTTTTCGTTGAGATTCGTCACAAATCCTCATGAGGATTTTTGCAGCTCTCCCGCAAACAGCAACTCTCCCAAGAATGTATATCCTTGTTGGTTTTTCCTTCGTTTAATGCGTCTGGATGCCATTCTTGAGTGAGAGCGTTGTTGCTCCAGCTCTCCTTTATTTAGGACTATGTCAACACTCTCTGCAGCACCCTTGTTACGTACCTACTCAGCCTGATCATCCACGAATCCTGTGAGGACCACACAATCCTGGTCTCTTTGTAGCTTATATCCAAACTTTTTAGGAAAATCTACGTCGTACAGATGACCAATGGCTGCGTTGAAGAGCGACGAAGACAAGGGGCCACCTTGGGGCACTCCTCGCAGCACTTTGATTTGGCTAGTGGTGTGGGCAACGATATTAATTTTAATATTATTTGAGCTTAGGAGATCTGATATCACATTAATAATTTCCGGTGACACTCATTTTACTTCTAATGTGCTAATTATATGTGAGTGGCCAACATTGTCAAACGCACCAACAACGAAAGGTGATTACGCAATCTTTTTTCTTACTTCTAGCATCCTTTAATATTGCGTCTATAATCCTTGCGTTGACGTGCGTTACGGGAAGTCCGTTTATGAAACCCCTTTAATTCCTGTGGAAGGTGACCTGCTTCCTCAGTTCTTGGTCCAAAACTTTTTAATTCGGCGCACAATTAAGTAAATCGTTATAGGAGCAAGTCCCGACTATGAGATATTACTTGCCGTTGCTTTTCTTTTATATATTAGAATGTAATAAAAATAAAATATTTTAAAAAAATAAAAAACCGATAAAATCTTTATCGTGCGGATTACTTCATTTGTAATTAACTACCCAGGCAACTACTTGTAGTTTGTAGTTGGCAGCACGGAATTAATATTTTGCAACTACTAGTTAACTAGTTTTAGTTCTAAGCTACAACTATAGTAGTTGGAAAAAAGTAGTTGTGAAAGGCGAATAAAACTAGAAATTGTAACTGTAATTACAGAGCGGCAACTACAGTTACTCAGCAACAACTATTTAAATCAGATGTTTTGCAAACATTTATTTTGTGTTCGGTATTAGTTACAGAATATCAATGAAATAATTAATTTTATTACACTCGTTATTACAGCAAAAAAGTTTAATAAATTAATATTTATAACAGTGCGGTTCAAAATAAAAACTTATTTTCTGAAGTATTAATAATGTTAATGACTTTAGGAAATATTTATGTTAGACAAATGTATCTACTTTTTTTGGATTCACTTAAGGTAAACGATAAGTAAACATTCAACGGCCAAAATATTAACATTGGCTCCTGAGTTGTATAAATCCTTAGATACATTTTTTTTTCTATTCACGTCGTTCGTGTAATATATTAAGTACGTTGTTACTTTTTTTATCAAAAGAACAATAGATATATATATTTATTCTTTTTTACAATATTTTTTTTTTTTTTAAATGAAATGTAATGAAAAATGTTTTTTTTTTTTTTTTTTTTTTTTTCAGTTAAATAGTTTTGGACTTATGTATTTCATAAAATAGAATAAATATTACAAATCTGGCATTTTATAGTATTTGGTATACTGAAACTTCATTGAGTAGCACCTACTATGTCCCAAAAGGTCATTCCCATTGTAAATAAATTTTTAAAAAATATTTCAATAATTAAATGGTGTCCCTTAGAAACCCTGAATGACTTGAGTTGCCAACATCTTCTGACGTTCTTATATCCATATTATACATTATATGATATGATCTCTTTAGTAATGTTGTATTAAGGTGCATAGGTGAGGTAAGACATCATTGTTTGCTCGACTTCACGTTTTAGTGTTAATTCGCAGTACGCCGGTATGTCAAAGTTTGGGGAATTATCTTGTAGAGGGTGACTTCGCACAATGCAAAGCCACCTTTATAGTTGTTTTAATGTTTATATTTAATCCTATTACAGTGGATATCGTTTATAACGACATCGGTTATAACGACGTACCGCTTATAACAACAGAAATCTTAAGTCCCTAGTCCCTAAGGTCATAGTTTAACGAATTTTTATCCGGCTATTACGACCACGGCTATTGCGACTGATCGGCTTTAGCGACCCATTTTGAGTCCCCCAAGGAACAAAAAGATCGGTTATAACGTCCGGCTATCGGAAAGAATCCTTCAATCCCGGCTTGCGGGATATTTCTTTGGTGACAGGAAGAAACATCTCTCACCTTTTCTAGGAAACTACCTCCCCTGATTGTTAGTGTCCCTCCCTAGTTCTCAAATAAGACACTTTTGCGTGGTGATATCTGGTTTGTTTGGATGTTAGTTGCGGTTTTGTTCTGAAGTCTTGCGTAGTCAGAAGTCTTGCGGAGGAACTGAATGTAAGTCATTAAGCTATTTCATAGGGACAAATAGAAAAATAGGGACACCATTCCGGGGACTAGTTGAACGCGGTGAATCGTTCAAGACAAAAAAAATAAGGAGAGCTACGGGCGACAAAGTCAACAGTGCTCTTACACGGTTTCAGGGACAAAAAGCCTATCATTGATTAATGAATCCACTTCAGAACCGTCTAGCGACTCCAAAAGTAGTATTTCGCGAGTATGGATTCAAAGATTTTGTACTCGCCATAATATTATTTTTTAAGCGGTGACTGCTAGCGACCCCCAAGGGATAACCAGCGATTGGCTTCCGTAAGTACGGCCATCTTTTACGGCCAAAATTTTGATGATTCAGATATTTTTAACGCAGATGAAACTGAATTTTTTTACAAGGTACTGCCTGATCGGACACTACAATTTTAAGGGGAAGAAATGTTCTAATGGAAAACTGTCCAATGATAGAATAACGGTTTTGGTGGCAGCCAATATGACTGGAATTGAAACATATACTTTTTGCAATAGGAAATTTGTAGTTGTAAGAAGGCTATCATAACGATCAGCTCTTAAAAATGGCCTAGACCTGATATAACGACCGACGTCGTTATAAGCGATATGTCGGATGTAACGACGATCGCTTATAACGACGAAGTTTTTACGGTCCCTTCAATGTCGTTATAAACGATATCCACTGTATTTCAAAGTAAAATAAATGGCCTAACACCCGAGATTGGTGACCCGTACCTCTGCCTCCACTCATAATCCAAAGACCTCAACCTTGCCGTGCCTCCGTAAGGTTATCATGAGTAGACAATAACAGGATGATGGGGGCCAGCCTTACCGTTACACTACCTGGCCCGAGACAGAGACAGTACCGTATTAGTTAGTACCTGAACGACAAATATGATCACTATTTGCCATACCATTTGTACCGCAAACAGACTCAGGAGCTGTTTACAGTGGAACCGCTATGTTTGTGTCCAACTGGCAGTCCATTTGTTACAATTAATTCACATGTTTACTACGACTGTCTTATTTACTTAGTTTCAGGTGGCTGGTCTCCGCTTCTGTTGTGATGGCCCTTTTTAACAAGATGAACAGTTTTTTGGCGCTGTTAGAGGAATCCTTGTAATTGGAACATTTTTTAAAAATTAACATGTTTATTTAATTTTCTGTTTTTAATTTTATATTTTATATTTAAAGATTTTATTTTGTGTAATTACTTATTTGTTATTTTTACTTTAACTTACCTTAATAAAGTAGTCAATTTATTTACTAACTCTTTATTCCATCACTTAAATCATAAATTAATTTATATACAAGCTGTTCTATATTAGAACAAACAAATTCATCAAGCATTTCCTGGATTAAATTCCTCAACCCATGGTTTATTTATTATTATTTTAATTAAAGAGCACCTTTTTAATGTATTTGCTGCTATACAACTTTTATAGAGCAGTTTTTCATTCGGAGTAGCCTTTTAAAAATTCCTATACTGAACTAATAAAAAATGCCAATTTTTTAAATGGAGTTATTTAAAGTAAGTCTATAATCGCGAAATATTAAGTTCTTTAATTTAGAAGATTATAAAATATTCTGTGCGATGAATTTGATTTGTAGTTTTAAGCAAAAAATGAAAGAAATATCAACATTATTTATTTAAGGGGGCTACCATTTTTACAGGAAGCGTAATCAGACTGGCAGACACTATTTTTTTGCTTTCACTTACCTATATATGAAATATATAGTAAGAAAAGTATTGCGATCGTGAAAAATTTCGACTTCCGGTTTTCAACGGAAATAAACGTTTTGGGGTCCCCTGAGTCCAAATAACTAAGTCCCGCGAAATGGTCTGTGTGTGTGTGTGTGTGTGTGCATGTGTGAGGGTGTGTGGGTGTGCGTGTGTGTGTGCGTGTGTGCGTTTGGGCGTGTGTGTATGAACAGACTAGCTAAAAAATTATAAGCCTTACAAAACTGAAATTATATGTATGTATGTATATGCCCGCGATTTGACAGCAAAAATTTCATCAAAATTGGTCAAACGGAGGGGATACTTAATTTAAAGAATTTTGTCTATTTTTTTATGTTTTTCTCGATTTTCTCAAAAACGGCTCTAACGATTTTGATTAAACTCGGTATTTGGTGTATGTATATGCCCGCGATGCGTCAGTCAAAATTCCATCAAAATTGATCAATTATAGGGGGCACTTTACTTAATAAATGTTATCCCATTTTCACGTGTTTTTTTATTTTTTTTATTTACTCAAAAACGGCTTTAACGATTTTGATCAAACTTGGTATTTATTTATTTGGTAGTGGCGTTTACATATTATCGAAACTCGTCGATTACTAATCTATGTAAGTTCGTAAGTGAAAGTTGTGTGTAGCGCGCATCGCACCAGATTTTTTTCTTTTTAAGTCAAAACTTTAAGAATCTAAAAAACACAATAAAAATTTATATTAATTAATGTCGATTTTTTGACAATGGATCTCGGAAAATTAAATAATTTTGTGTGTGACATGGGTCTACAAACAGATAGAAAAAAAACAAACTTTTTTTCACTCCAATAAATGAAACGAAAACTGACTCAAGTCTCAACTTTCATTGAAATGAACTACCTACTATAAACCGTATACATTTTTAAAAAAAATCTTAAGCAAATCGCCAAATTATGGGATAGAAAACCGTTAACTTAAAACTTTAACATCAAATTCCTTAACGCTTACATTTAAAGATCTTAGATATGCTAAAAGAAACCAACGAGCAGCTTTAACTAGACTAACCGTGCAAAAAACAGCATGTTTGCTTGATTAATTACAAATACAGCATTAGTTTTTTGTATTGATACTAAATACCAAAGAGAATAAATAAATCGAATGTGGTATTACACTTTACAGAGTTCCAGGCAAATGCACCCCAATAGAAACCATATTATTAATATCGAAGGGGTACCTTATTTACTGCTTTTCCTTGTACAGAATGAAGCAGCATGCATTATTTACTCGGCTGTACTATATTTTCGTCGTTCCTGGAGCATCCCACGTTTAACCAATATGAGGTAATATCGCCTTTTAATATAAATTGCGATAGGAATGCATAAAGGATATATCTTTCTTGAAGTCAAGTTTAAATTAATAAAGGAAGTGTATTCTATATTAGTCTGTCAAAGTAGATGTTGTAGGTATTGCATGCGGTGATAAACAGCAAGCTCGGGTCTTTCATCTAGTGCACTGTTCCTTCTAAATTATTTCAATTTCAGAGAGTCCTATTCTAAAGTAATAAATTTTATAAATTATATAATGCTGGAGTTATAACAAAATAAGTCTTGGGAAGACTGTCTTGCTAAAAGACACTCCCTACAGTCCGGGAGCTGAGGGCCAAACAACTGTCTGATTTGAAGACAATTTTTGATCAGAAAATAGGATCACCACTTCATGAAGTAATCTCTCTTTTCGGTCAAAGAAAGGAGGGTGGTAAGTGAACATTATGTGATGCGCTGAAACAAGAATTATTTATTCCTTTTAAATCACCATTTGGTGCATAATAGCGTTTCTATTAAAATTTTACACCAATCGGAGCATTCCGGTTTATATATATATATAATCCTTTAGTGTAGGTATGCCACTGGCCAAAAATATATATGTGTATAGTGATGTCTATACACTATTTTATTTTCCACAAATTATAAAATTTATTTTTTATATGTTGATATAAAGGAGAGAATTGGAATTCGATGGATGAATCTTGGAGAATGGAGAAGTAACAAATCTTTTGACCTCGAGGCCTTTCAGAAAGACCGCCCACGACCGGGTGCGGATGAACAGGAGGATAATACGGACTGAGGACGGTAGCTGGCCATGGATACAGCATACAGTTGGAGCTCCCGCATTGTCCGGCATGAAATGGACTCCGCAGCGATGGTCAATGCTCACTGGAGAGAGTAACCCTTTTAGTGACGCTGCCTTCTACATCCCGCCGCTCTCTTTCTTCTCCGCATTTTCCTTTTTTTCACAAGATCTGTTTACAACAAGAAGGGGATTGGTGTAATATAAGGCTGTCATCGCTGAATTGTATTATAGATCCAATTATTTAAATATATAATTTATGACTTTCAACTGCTTATTTGATAGAATTCTTCTCTTAATTGTAAGTTATCGGTACCTTGTATATTTAATGTTAGTACTGTGATCAAGAAGATGAGAAAGTTTCCAATATTCACACAACATACTATCTTATTGACTTAGCCACTCACGCTATTACTTGTTTTGACTTAGAAGAATAAGAATACTCGGAGGAAGAAGAAACTTAAGAATAATTCCGCAAAACTTGAGCACTTGCAACAAGAAACGGTAAAAAAATCGCTTGTTACTTCTGGGCGTGGCCTAATTTAGGCATGTTACCATAAGATAAGCGAACTCCCATAGCGTCCGTTTCAGGTAAAGGGTTTTGATCAGCTTTATTAGATCCCAACTTTCTACTCCCGCTTGCTGCGCTCGCTCTTCTGAGATAAATAAAACCGAAAAGGATCATTCTCAGTTGAGATCACTAAAGGGCGCTCTCCATATTAGCCACACCTAGCATAGTGGTGCAATATATATTTTTAATTTACTTCGGTTATTTTTACGAATAACTCATTTATATTTGTATTTGAATCGCGAACCGAAAGACATAAAAACAAAAAACATGATGATGGCGACAGATAATTTAGTATTGCATTGTTCTCTTTTTAATTACAAACAAAACTTTTTAAAATTAATAAAAACAAATTGTAGTTAATCGTAGGTGTCTCACACATATCCCACGATTGACGAATTAAAACTTAAGATCTTAAAATGTATTTCTGCATCTTAAAAACTATGAAAATTTCGTGTGGGACCTTTCAGAACTTTCCGCATGATTGAAACTGTATAACAGGGAATCTACAGTAAACCACCATATAAGCTGCATTACCTATGCGAACAACACCTGCCCACGACCGTACAGATGTACTAATACTCCTACTAAAAGGTTTTGCATGGAGGGAATATCCGTTGCCGCTGAGAAAGGAGCCGGCTAAGAGAGGTAACAAGAAGGATTATAGCCAGCTGGGTGGAAAGTGGAGGTGTGGAAATTGTTTTCACGGTCAACTTGCCCCAAGGAGCTATCGGTTACCGTGCTCAGTTGGCCGTGAAGTAGGGAAGCAGGGGTGGTCCATGGCAGGGGGGAGGTTAGCACTCTCTTCTTTCTCACCTTACCAACAATGGACTCTTTGTGAGGCACCAGCGAATTAGCAATCTGATGAATATCTTAGCGGAGGAATCCTTTACTAACGGTAGCCATTGTCCAATACTGGGTCATGTCGCTCCGATTGGAGAAACAAACCCAAGTATGTATCCCAATGTTATATGTTTTATGTATCCATAAAAAGCCAGCTGAAAAAAAGCATTGTTGCCTAAATCAAATGGCAGTAAATATATAAAATTCGCCTTTCTTTAAATCCAAAAATAGGTCATTCAAGAAAACTTCCATAAATAAATAATATCATGTTTCAATAAAACATGGGGAGGGAGAGGTGTATAAATTAATTTTGCAGCAAATAGGTCAAATGATGCATTATTCATAATTGATTATATACTTCTGAATCCAATGAATAATTCCCATTAGTGTACAGCCAATATTTTAAAAGTTCTTACAGATTATAGATAACAAAAAAAAAAAAAAACCGGTTTAAGATTGAATTATACCACATCTGTGATCTGGATCTGTGGAAATGATCTGAAAAAACCTACGTTTTTATCGACGTATCTTTAAAAAAAAAAGTAATATTTAATAAAATAATCACAAAACCTACTAGAAAATTGAAAAACTTTTTTTTTATAACTTCAAATATCTTTATATATATAAAATCTCATGTCACGATGTTTGTCCGGAATATAATCCGAAACTACTCAACCGATCTTGATAAAATTTGTCTCATTATGAGACAATGTTTTCTTTCCAACTTAAAAGATAGGATAGTTTAAATCACATTATAGCTTTTTAACACATTTATATTATAGGACACATATTTTTAATCACATTATAGTTTTTAACACTTTTTTGTGATTTGGTTGTTCAAAATAAAATAAACAAGCAATGTTTAAAATAGAAAATAATAGTTCATCCATATAAAAATCTTAATTATTTTAAAATCACATATATGTAAATCCACTAAGCTCTTCAATCGTAAGATAAAATAATTATTTATTTGATTAACAAATCAAAATGTGAAGCTTAAACAACGATTTACCAACCTATTGAAAATCATTATAAATTCTTTCTGATTGTATTTCTTTATTCCAGAATAATAAATGAAACTATATTCTTTCAACTGTCATAAATTATAAATAACGAATAAATTATAGTCACTTATGAATTTTAAGAAATGGATACAAAAAAATTTTTTTTATGACTTAAGCCCTTTTGCCCAAACATGAATGAATTATTATATCAGTTATTAATTTAGTTTTATTCCCATTACAATATTCCCAAGTTTTTCTAGGTTCTTATAGATTTAGTAACTTGTGTACGATTTCATGGTCCAGCTCACCAATGGAGCTTGATATGATAGATGTTTAGCCATTGTAAATTTACTTCTATATCATATTTTAAGGACTTATACTACTGATAATTCCTTCAAGGTCTTTACGTTTTAGGAGATTAGCTGGCCAAGGTATACTGCATTTTCGACCCCCTCTATCTTGTTTTCTTGTATGATAACAAACCATCACATTCAAGGAGAGGAGAGTGTTACCTTTATGTGTTAAGAAAAACATAAAGATAATTTAAAAACGAATAATGCATAAATGGAGCAATTTTCAATATTGATATATATTATATAATTTGTTTGGTCCCGCTTTGGAGAAGTTAATGTGGAGCGGCTTGGTATGGTATGAGAAATATAAATTGCTCGGTAGATTAAACTTTTCCTTTGAAGGTTAGAATGAACAAAGGAGGGAGGGAGGCCATATATGGGACAAATTTAAAACAAGAAGAAAGGAGCTCCCGTTTCATCTCCTCCTTTATATCTTATGGAATTCCTCGGTATCGAGGAAGCTGGTGCTATATGTATCCGACTTATGTAAGTGGCTGGGGGGAGGTTATAGTTTCCCTAGTCATTCAAGGACCTCGAGGAAATCTATTAATAATTTATTTATTTAACATAAATGAAGAAATGTAATATTTATAAATTTATACATATTTTTTCATTTTAACACCAAAGCTCCTGAAAGAATTTCCCTATACAGTATAACTAAACAAATAAAAATATACTTAGGTGATATCAAATTAAAATAATTTTTACGATTGGTATGAAATTCATTTAAGTATAGTAAATTTCACTAAATAGCATTTACCGGAATGTCGATGAAGATGCTCGGTTTTATAGGTAGCCTAAGAGACTGTAGTCATTGTGTTGTAAGCTCATATACCTTTTTAAATTAGTTTAATTTTCACAACGCACAGTTTAAAAAATTAGTGTATTTTATTTTAGTTAAATCATAATTAACTTAAATCAAACCCTATTTTTTGAATACCCACAACTATTATAAAATATTTTAAAAAACCCTGCCATTGAAACCATAATACTTGGCACCTCGTATCAATGAAATCGTAAACTGTATAAAAATGTAGATTGCTACCTTCTACAACCGAACCTAAATTCAATGATAAAAATACGCCCCCCCCCCCATAAAAACATAATACTAGACCTTAATATCAAAGGAAACGGATAATCTTTATATAAAACGTTACATATATGTGTGTGTTGTTGTTTCTTTAAAGCCTCTTTATGCTATGAAGGCTAATCGGACGATACTACAGTGGGAGCCATAAATTTTACCGTTCAAGTTATAATTAGGAGAGGGATCTTTAACGAGAACTTAACATCGCACAGGCTCGGCCCTTTTGCCTCCTATACGAGGGACGGCATAGCTACGGAATTACCCCTAACATCAAAGGAAAAGTTTAATAATCATTACCTAATATCACAAGAAACATAGATCAAAAATGAAAAAAAAATTAAAGATCTGCAGAGCACATACATGTTGGGCGGGGTACAGCCACCCTTTAGTGGGAGTTGAATACAGGGGGAGGTTGGTAAATTAGTTTTACTGCAATTAGGTCGGTTGATTGTCCGTATTAGATATACTTCTGATTCCGATGCCACCATTCCCATAACGATGCAGTCATCACGTCAAAAATTATAGCATGTTATATCTTCTAGGTAAAAAAACATTTTGCACTGCTAAAAAAATGATTATATGCACTTATGTAATCAAATGTGTGGAGAGCGGGTTTTCATGTTAAATTAATAATCAAATATAGGTTTATGCTTGTATGTAAATATTATTTCTGTAATTAATTTTTACAGTTATTTCTGTGTCGATAAATAATCTATATAATAAAGATGAAATTCTGTTTGTTTGTTCTTTATAGAAATCCATACCGTTTATCCTAAATTTCGCTCAGTGGTTCTTTCATACCAGGTGCAACACCTATCCATATTAAAATTGCGTAACTTCAGCCGATCTCTGGGTATATCCTTTATTGTTATAAAAATCGTTATGATCTCGCTTTACATTGGAGACAAGTCGAACGAGTGAAACCAGGATATAAAGCTAGTTACAAATAAAGCAAAAATCATCAGTCTGAAAAGAATCTCTGGGAACGATTTTTGTTTACAGCATGTATGTGTATGCTGACGGCCAGAAGATAGTTACAACTCAAATGTAGCAATTATGAGTAATGCATATCGCTGGAATCAGAATGACAAAACCAACAATTCCAGAATATAATCGCAATAGTATTTATAGTTCTGTTCGCGAAAGGCAAAAAATACCATGTTCTTTCATAGAGGGCACAATCGTGTTAACGCAGAAAGAGGGCCACTTTTGACTTACTGTTAGTACCAGTACTGGACTATTTTAAAAATCATATATTTTGTGTATTGTTTTGTTTCACGTTACAATATTTGTATAAACAAATATTTTAATGTCAAGTATTAACAAGTTTATTTGGAACGTTAATTGATCCTTACGTAGATTTCCTCGATCCCCTCCTCCGGTCACAAATATTTTACCTCCCGCCCCCCCCCCCCCCTGATTATTTTAATTTATAACTAATCGCAGTGTTTATTTTTTTATTTGTTTTATACTTAGCATTTAGTGAACTTCACAAAAGAATAATTAGCCAAATCATTAAAAAGTTTTTCAACATTTATCTGTATTTACAATGCAATCATAAAACAGTGGTGATTTTTACGTTAAATATATAACTTCATATTAGGTTCTGTTTTACGTCACTGAAGTTTCTCTTTTTATTTGATTTAGCAATTGAAAAAAATTTCTTGCATTTCTCCAACTTGCATTTCTGCAAACATGCAAGTCTCCAATATCGACAAGCATAAAAATTATTTTTTCTTGTTTTTGTAGGTAAATAAATAGAAAACAATAACATATTTAATTTTTTGAAAGATTTATTAATTGTATAACAAAAAATATAACAAAAAATATGAAAATATAAAATAACAAAATAAGCATAAATATTCTTACTATAAGTCACATTTAATACTGCAAACTTTTTCTACATTACTTAGTGTTTAAAAAAAAAAAAAAAAAAAACTATGTTCATTACTTAGTTCGAATAAAACTAGTTTTATTATAGTCCGATTCTGCTTTTATGATATTTTTATGCGTCAGCAGAAATATCTCCTTTCAAAGCAAATCGATTCATATGTTATTTCATCAAAAGCAAATATTTCAGCACCAATATCTAAAAAGCGTTTATGGCAAAGCATCTAATAAAATAATTAAACGACTTACATTAGTTTCGTATATACAAATAAATAACATCTATTATAATTCGTTTTAGAACTAACAATATGTTAACTAAAGGAAACATTAAATATTTTATAAATAACCTAAAAAATAATTTACTTATGCAACATCATAACACCTTCTCAATTGTTTTTATTTGATTTATTACGTTTATACAAATATTTTTTATCTAATTTTCAAATATTTCTTATTAATTGAAATTATCCATTATCTAAAATAAATATACCAAAATCTTTTGATTAGCTTATGGTAGTGAAATGAATTTGCCTTAGAATTAGGCACCTAAAAAACTATCAGATCTTCAATAGTTTGGGATTAATAATAAAAGTAAAATTTTACATATGGCACTCATGCACATATGACAAAAACTATTCTTCATATAACACTTGTATCTCATGCATGCCTAATTGTCCATTCATAAATATTCATCATACATTCCTTCACCCCTTCGCATCAGCATCAATACTAAACCTACTCAAAAGGTTTTACGCAAATCTGCATAGCAGAAATAAAGCGATCGGGCACGGACATCTATTCGCGATATCCTGTAGGAAGATGAGGATATACTTTAGACGTCGATCTTGCTGATGACGTTAGGTCCGCAGGGGCAAGGCGAAGACGCGTTAGTGACGGCATTCTTCTGGAACCTACGGCAAGCGGAGGTGATGCCAGCGGCCGCTAAGACCGTGCCGATGATGAGGAGGCAGAATGCCAGGGAAGAAGTGATGGTGTAAATGCCGACCATGGTCTTTACCTCGTCTGCGAGCTCCGGGGTTAGCCTGGCACGCTGGTCGAACCAGAGGATGGGCATGAAGTACCTCTGCGGAACCTCGCTGTACAACCTGCGGCAAGGAAAATAGAAAAATGAGTAAGGAAGGTTATAACTTGGAGTGTGTGAAAACTTCTGCGACAGGAAGAGCTTAAATTGTTATCATTAGTTTATCAACGCAAGGAATATATGTTCAATTAACATTACAAAGACATTTAGTTCAGGGTGGCCCAGGGAGGGATATGCGGTTTTGATTATCTCGTTCTAATCATCTTCACTGTCTTAAAACAAATGTTTTTAAAGATAATGATAACAGAGAGAATAAAATAATCTATCAAATCATAGTTTATAAGGAATCCTGAACATAATCTCTAAAAAGTAACATTTACTTTTTAAAATGTGGAAGAAATTTTTTTTTCTTTTAATTTTTTGTACTATGTCCAATTATTGATAATATTACGTTAGTCATTTTAGTATATGAGGCAGTTTATTTTCACATCTTCCATTATCGTTTTTAATTTTACGTTGAAATATATAATAATATTTGTTATGAATCCATTCTTTTATAAAAATGGCAGCAAATAATTATTGAACCCCTTCCTTAGATATAGATTAACAGATATAATGCTCATTATTAAGGTTTTTTCGTTTTGTTTTTTGTATAAACAAACGATAATGGTTGAACACGATAGATATGAATTGATTCATGACGCTAATGAAGGATGCGATTAACTATCGCTGAACAATTAATGATTTGAGCCAATTAATATTATCAAAAGATTTGTAATATTGCGATAGACTCTTAGTAACTTTTTTTGAACATTTTCCGACTGAACTGGCACCTGGAGTACTGTAGGCAATGGTTTTTAGAAACGTGTTGTATATTTTCTGGGTTATTTACCTTCTATTCTGGTTTAAATACTAGTTTTAACTCAAAAATTTTAGTTTGAGCTAAAAATCTTCGGGCGCACGGTAAACCAGCGAATCAGCAAAAACTCGACTTTTCAGGAGAGCCAAAAAACAGTTTCTTGCCATTAGTGCAATAGGGCGCCTGTGATTTTTAGATATTGTTCTATATGATTTTCTGGTTTGAAATCCATAGGTAGTAATCGTCGTGTTAGGGTTTTGAATTGCCTGGAAGATTACCTGGCTGTAAGATATAAAATTTATAGATAGTGGAAAATGAAATAATTTATTTAATTAGGAAGGAATAAAGGGTGAAAGAATGATGAAGTTTGAAAATTTGACAGTTCGAACAAAAAAAAAAAAAATTTAGCCTACAAGCCAAATATCTCCAAAACCGTTTTTTCTTGTCATATTCGTTAGCATACAATATTAGAGAACATCAACATGTTGAAATCATATAGCATTGGTCAATCCAGAATCAGATTTGTGCAATTTGCTGCTTTAAAAAGTTAACATTAAGTTGGTAATTATAAAGTAATTTTAACAATTATGAAGTTTATTTGGCTTTTCAAAGATATATGAAACTGTAGGGTCATTAATCGGGAACCAGCGGTTTTATTAAAAATTAAGTTATTGACTAACTTTCATAATTATTGATTAACTTTCAAACTTTTTAAATTTATGTTAGATTATAGGAACAAAAAGTGTAAACCCAGCGAGCTAATGGGGGCGTTCGGTTTAAAAGGCATTTTTTTTTCAATATAAGATTATCCTTTTTTTTTTTTTAATTTTATTTGTAATCTGTTATTGAAGAAGGTTTAGAACAAAATTGTTCTGTTCAGTAGAATAATAGTTGTTTAATGACCTTTAATAAATTAATCAAAATTGAAGTTAACCACTTACAGAACATCCTCAGAGTTTTCGACCATCAGATTAACTTGAAATCTGCCTTTGACATCAATGGGAACACCGAACGTCTGAAACATAAATTGAATCTGCCATTATTTGCTTGCACTGGAATAATTATTGTATGATTAAATATATATAATTGAACCCATACATATTAATTGCTAAGCAACTGACCTGCAATTTATTTAGGATAAATTGTATCCGAATATTGAACAGGATATTCAATTAGTAGTTATATCAAGCCTAATATCATATTGTCTATACAATTAACTAGGTACATATCAATTGCTTTGAGTTAAAAAAAAGAAACTTCATTTGTAATAATTGACAGGTGTAATCGCAATCAACTCAGTGATTGGTCCGTCCAAATGAGATATACTAAACCAAGTTGGTTGAATTAATTGTAATTATTAGTAATGGCCTGACGCACACGTGTAAATCCCATGCTAACAAGTGAAATAACGTTATTAACATCCTCTGCCTGCTATGTTTTGATTTAAATTGATTACAGGGTTATTTGTCCACCATTAAATACCTCAAAGATTCATCAACTTTTTGTTTGTAATTTATCAAGTATGTAAAAAAAGCGCTAAATATTTTTAAGCACCTTTGTGCTTAGCTTTATACTTTTTTGTTGGGAACTCAATTTCCCTAAGCGAACGATTTCATTAGTATTAGGAGTTTAATTAATTTTTTTCCTCTTTGGCATTAATTGAATTTTTATCTTTTCAGCGATAATCATCTTTGTTCCCTTTTATTAAATATATTTACGTGAATAATTGGAGAGTAAGGAAAATGAGTTTATTGAAGCACTGTATGGAATAAAGAACTTATATACCTACTGTTAATTAATCCGAAGATTTTAAATTTGCATCATTACATTTATTTAAATCTGCATATTTTAGCTTACATTTGCCGTAAGCTTCAAACATAAGAGGTTTGAAGCTTACAAAAGAAAATCTTAAAGAAAGACTATTTTATTAACTGACTTCGAAAGAGGAGGTTACTCAATTCGATGCGTATGTGGCTTTTTTTTATGTATGTTTACCGATCACTCCGAGATGGAAGAGACCAAGTGGAACGAAACTTGAAAAGTATCTTGTACAGTATTTTCCCGAGGTGGTCCCATTAAAATCTTTTTTGGGTTCTTAATTTATTTATGAAGTTATCGGTAAAAAACATAGAACTAGGAATTACGTATAGGAAAAACATATGGCATATATAATACAAGATATGCTCCAACATACAATTAAAACACGTTGATAACTAACAGACTGCGGATCTCCTTCCCATAAAATAAACAGTAAAACATTCTAAATGTTGACCTAATCGCCGGATGGTCACCATAATTATAAGAATGCAAAATTCGTGGAATATCAAGAAAGGCTGAGTATTGATAACCCTTTTTAAAGCCCTTCCTGAGTAATGTTAAAAATATATAGGTGTATAATATACGCCCAAAAAATAAGGAATTGTTTATTTAGCTAATAGTATAGTTCAGGGCCTAAGCATATAAGCAGAATACCTAAAAACGCTGGCTACACCTATTTTTTAACAAGGTTTTAAGAAATAAAGTACCAAGAAGCTGTTATTTTATTCAAATAAAATTCTCGATTACTGACTATAAAAATAACTACCAGGTGTGTAAATATGAAACCGGAATTCGCCAATGATAGGAGTTAGCAGTCAATATAATCTTCTAACTAATCCGTCAGTGGTGTTATCTGCTTTTGTCTACATGTAATAAAGAGATCCAATTGATACCAACATCAGTTTCATTCTATAACCGTGTTTTTAGTGGCGTTGAACATGTCGACTTTTGTGCCAACAAATCAAGATTTGCGGACAGAATTTATTTTCCGTTTCCTTCTGAAAAAAATTGGAGCATTATCACATAGGATGCTTGTTGAAGCTTACGGGGAGCATGCCCTAGGCAAATCTCAATGTTTCGATTGGTGGAAGATGGATTTCGATAAAAGAAACAAAGACCGTGGAAAACCACAAAAAAAACTTTGAAAACGCTGATTGGGAAGCGTTTGTTGGACAATTATTACATGTGACACCGTCTCCATTTGTATGAAAGGCATGGAAAAGATCCAGAAGGTCAGAAAATGGGTACCTCACCAACTGAATGACAGGCAGCAGGAAGCGCGAAAAACCTCATGGCAAATGCTGCTCGCCAGGTACAGAAAAAGAGTCATTTCTTCATCAAATTGTGACTGGTGATGGAAAGTGAATTTACTTCGAGAATCCTAAGCGTAAAAAAATCCTGGGTAACTCCTGGTGAACCATCGGCATCGCTTGGGGAGGAAGAAAATGCTCTGTGTCTGGTGTGATCAGATGGGTGTTACCTACTATGAGCTGCTGAAACCTGGGGAAACTGTTAATACGGAACGCTACCTACAACAGATGATAAATTTGAATAAAGATTTGCGCCAAAAAATCCCAAATATCAAGAAAGGACGCACAAAGTGATCTTGCTCCATGACAATGCCCCATCACATTCGGCTAAACGGACCAAGGAAACGATCCAAGTGTTTGGTTGGTAAATTTTTCCGCATGCGGCTTATTCACCAGATTTGGCCCCATCCGATTACCACCTATTTGCATCGATGGGACGCGCACTAGGTGAGCAGCGCTTCACTTCTTATGAAAATGTACGAAATTGGTTAAGTGATTGGTTTGACTCAGAAGAGGAAGCATTATTTTGGCGGGGAATCCACAAATTGCCTGAATGATGGGAAAAATGCATAGATAGCGAAGGACAGTACTTCGAATGAAAAAGTATGTATCATTTTTACACAATCAACTCTTATTTGCTATTTGAAAAATTCCGGTTTCATATTTACACACCTGGTATGTGATGATGTGCTGCTTATTTTTACTTTCATTTTCGTATATATGGATTGGAAAGTATTGCGATCGTGAAAAATTTCGACTTCCGGTTTTCAACGGAAATACACCTTTTGGGGTCCCCTGAGTCCCAATAACCAAGTTCCGCGAAATGGTCAGTGTGTTAACAGACTAGCTCAAAACTTTAAAACGTACGAGCCTGAAATTGGGCATTTTTGGTCTGTGTATATCCTCGCGATGTGATAGTAAAATTTTTATAAAAGTTGGTCAATCGGAGGGGGCACTTTATTTAATAAATTTTGTCTAATTATTACGTTTTTTTCGATTTTCTCAAAAATGGCTTTAACGATTTTGATTAAACTGGGTATTTGATGTATGTATTAACCCCTGATATCACAGACAACATTTCATCAAAATTGATAAACGGAGGGGGCACTTTTTGGAAATAAAATAAAAAACTAGTCATTTTTAATTCTTGAGACAACTTAATTTTTTTTAGTCTAATGTAGAGCATTATACGGTAGAAAATAGATTAGATTTTATAAAATATAAATTTCAAAGTATAGATATAAAAATAGCTTTTTTCATTAGAACATGATGATGATTTTGCGATATGTATCGTATCGAAAAATAAAAAAAGAGAGAAACAGATAAAATTATCATAGAAACATTAAGATATAGAGACTTTCAGTGGTTTATCAATAACCCCAGTGCCCCTGAAAGTTGGGAGTATGGTGTGATCTCCCGGGATTCGAATCTTTTCTTAACTATCGATCATTATAAAACAGAATGCGATAGTTAGATTAAAAAAAGAATAACATGTCACAAGCAACCAACGCCAAAAGTACGTCGTTCCTACCTAAAATGAAAAGATAACATAGACAATCCCATAGAAAGCTGTTTAAAGGGCTGACATTAATTTCAAATTTGTATTTCTTTTTAATTTCTTGAAAGATTGTGGGGGATAGAAGTAAAGGTAATACTCGAGTGTTCTATGGAATACTCGATTAGAATTCTATTTTTGGATATCATATGGATTAAGATGAAAATTTCTGTTTTTTTTTTTGTATGTAAGATACCTCCATTGAATTTTTTTTAAAAAAAATTCTAGTTAAATTAATATTTTTAATCATTCCATTTATATTTCAATTTTTAAATTAAAATTGATTCATGGTAAAGGACCTACAATATTTTTTTTATGATAAATGATCTTTCTAATCACCAACCACTCACAGTTATTATTATTTTTCTAATGTTTAACCTTTCTTTATTAAAAATAACTTAAATATATTTATTAGATTATTTGTAATCTAAAAAAAAATTTCTAGTTAAATTAATATTTTTAATCATTCCATTTATATTTCAATTTTTAAATTAAAATTGATTCATGGTAAAGGACCTACAATATTTTTTTTATGATAAATGATCTTTCTAATCACCAACCACTCACAGTTATTATTATTTTTCTAATGTTTAACCTTTCTTTAGTAAAAATAACTTAAATATATTTATTAGATTATTTGTAATGTATTTAAGAATCATATAATAATACGATAATACATAATATGTGTATACATATTACAAAACTATATGTGTATACATAATATTACAATACTAATATGTGTATGCATAATACAATAATATGTGTATTTTATATCAAATAATATCTCGCGGCTATTGACATTTTACATTGAAATTTTAATTTATTGACGATTTAATTATTACTAAATTACTACTGTGAGAAAGCTTGCAAGGAATATTTTTATTTACTCATAGGAAAATACTACTCAACATATATGCTAGTTATTTCGATACCAGAGAACACAAGTGCTTCGAATGCGAAAAACCAATAAACACTTCCAAGCCAGACTGTCCATTTTCATTGTCTATTTCAATAAAATTCATTCATTCAACACTGAATGACAGCACATAACTGACTGACAGCAGATAATTGAGAAAAGTAAATAGAAAAACGCAAAAATTTGAAAAAAAGAAAAAGTAATTGGAAAATTATTGATGGAAATTATTCCTAATAAGTGCCTCAACATAGCATGCCCCAATATGTGTATTAAAAATAAAAAAGGAATGCATCATTGCAATTATTAATCAACATGGAATTTCTTACTCCATTCCCAATAATTTCAAAATATTGTATTTAGTTTTGATCTCTTGGAATTAAATAATTAGTGATCATCGAAAGATTCAATATAGTTATCTGTATAATCCTAATTTTTTTAATGATCAACAGCAAGCTAGTTAATGTTATGACATAATTTTTTCAAAACTACAGCTGCGATACATTGATAACTTTTTTATTGTAGGGGGAGTGTCATTAAACGATCTGTATCCTGTCATAGCTCTCAAGTCAGCCCAAAGTACCCTGTCTATATGAACTCTGACTATAACCTAAGCGAAATCTTGGATTGGCGCCGACTCTTGAACAGAATCAACAACTAAGAAGTTCATTCCAAATCAAATTATATTATGACGTACAATAAATTCTTGTTCTTAGAATCATTAGCTCTATTAATGAAGTAATCCCAGTTTATCAAATCTAAGTTATCAATCCTAAAATACCAATAACAAAAGCCGACTTACCGGTTCCACTGTAATACTGAACTCGTGCTTCTCCTGATCTGGTACCATACCATCGACATGGTTCACCAGCTCTTCAGTACCATGGTAAAAGTGTGGGTAAGAAATAAACACGGGAAGACCTTGCCGGCAGCTGGTAATGTTGAGAAGACCAAGAGGCACAGGCTCGCCTTCCTGAAAGCAGGATGTTTTAGGGTCGACCACTCCTGAATCCACCAAATCTGTGCCTCCAGCATAGCGGAGTCCCTTTACGCCGTCAACCACGGTATCCTGTCCATTGCTAAGGTAAATGGTCCTAAAGAATGTTGAAGTGTTATCACACGATTCATTATCATTCTACTTCATCATAGCACATGCATCGTCAATAATGCAATCATTACCTGCAAAGATCTCCAGAGAAGAGCCCGATGGTGTCCTCTTTAGACAGGTATGGAGGGAAGACCTCTCCAGAAGTTCCGTCAACCTTACCACATCTGTCTTTGAAAAATCCAGTTGTGTTTTCGAAGTTCCAATACCTGATATGGCCAACCTGCTTGATATCATAGGCTCCAGTGTCCATGTTGAAAATCCCGTCTATACTCTTCGATCCATTCCTCTGAAATCAGACATAATTATTCATTCTAAGCTTCAAAAGCAGAAATCACTATACTTAGAACAATGGGCTGCTCTAAAGGTCATTAGTAGTCTTAGACCGAAACCAAATTTTAGCACAAACCGAAACAATACCGAATTTCGGCCACAGATCTGGTTTCAGGCCGACATCGAAACCGAAGCTTATTTAAGTGCGTATGTATAATATATTCAAGTGTGTAATATGTCTAGAGTTTAGCAATCTTATCAATGCAAGCATATGGAATGACAATAATTGAACTCAATTATTCATACTATACGTGGTCTTGGTTATGAAGAGTAGTAAGATTATAGGATCGAATCCTGGCCCCCTGTATTCCACTAGGATTGATCCTCGCGGGAAGTTCAAGATGTTGACAAATTATGACCTCATAAAAGACTATTTATTTTTATTTAAAAAACAGAGCATTATGCCCGATATTATCAGGCACTCAATATACTTTATTTGGAAAATTAGATAACCAGCTTTAATTTTAATGAATCCCGTTTCATGGCAAGGTTGCTGGACAAAATTTTTTTTCTCTTTGTCATTGATATTAAAAACAATTAGCTGTAAGAATACTATTCTTTGCACTGAACGTCAAGAATTTTACATGAAAAAAATGGTTTCTTTGCTTGTTAAGACGACGTAATTCACACAAGTAGACTTCACGCGCCACAATTACATTTTTGTCATCACACCTCACTGGAAGTTTTTATCGATTAAAGATACTAAACGTATTTCATAAATACGTGTGTATGGCCGATTTTTAGCCGAAACCGAAATACTGGCCGAAACTTTGATCTTTCACTAGTTATTAGGTAACCCCAATAAATCAGACCTAAAGATTATACAAATAAATTAATTATTATATAAAAATCTAAATTATCATTCTCAAATGAACTGACGGAGACTAATTATAACTTCCATTGAAAAGAAATCTTTTACTGACAATTTTATAATGACCTAATTTGACTTTGATAAGAAGGCTGATATAGTTCTAATTATGTAGACATCTTTTTTAATCTGAAGGAGAGACTGATAATGTTTATTTTGGTTCGGGGGGACATATTCGTCTATGAAATCTTTGGATATAAAATTCGGAGTAATGTTTTAATTTTATTTGAAAAAAAAAACTTCTACAAAAAAACAATAGGATAATGTCTCTATTAGTCATATTTATAATAATTTATTTATTTATATACAGTTTCGGGCTTTTCGACCACCTGGGTCATTCTCGCCCTGTAATACGAATTTACAGGGCTATTTATAATAGCATACACAAATCAGCTTACCTCGTAGAACCAACCGAATCTGTCGGCAACTTGAACGCCATCATCTAAAAAGTTCATGCGGTTCATGTAATGTAAGAATGTAATCATGCTGTCTTGGTACCCTTCGAAGAGAAGTTCCTCCACGGTCTTAGTGACCCAAAGCTTTTGGCTCGTCAGGGTCAAACCGTAAGACAGCTTTCTCCTCTCTGACTCTTCCTTGAATCGGTAACTGTGAGCCATAGCCTTAAAAAAAGATTTATTATCAGTTTTGAGGAGGGAAAAAAATAGTAATAAACTATTTTCTAGGACAAAACATTTATAATAGCCAGTCTATAAACAAAATATGCATTAATAAAATAGAATCATATTAGGGGCTAGTATTTTAATATGATATTTCACTCATGTTGGCTTCATTTGAACTAACTCGTTACGGAAATTTAATTCTGACAAACTTTAATTCCTACCAAGCTACAAACAAACGAAAGCTTTCATCAGAGAGAGCCAATCCCTAAGTTCCTTCCGCCCGCCCCCGAACGCCGGACCAATCAGAAAGTATCAAACACAATCAGTTTAATTAACAGGCCGTGGAGGCCGGGACCTCATTACTAACGACACACACAATTTGTCATAACTTCACTAACGTGTGATTGTCAGGAGAGCTGTTACCTTCTCTCTACCCCCCCCCCCCACTGGAGCGCGTCCTCCCTCCACAAAACGTGGCGGTGATGAAACAATGTTCAAAATGAAAATTAAGCCAATTTAATAAATGAGGTTCGCTCCCAGGTGGCAAAATACGAGTTCCCGCCGGAGGTGTATTTGTTAATGAGGTTTAATTGGTAAAATAGTCACTCGGCGGCAACTCACACTTCATACAATTTGACAAACAGATTGCTTGCAATAATTAACCGAGACTTTAACTGCACAGTTTTGTAATTTGGAGTCGGGGCCGTAGCACACTTGCAAACATGATAAATTTTTCTGAGACCCGCCCAATACGGCGGGTACTAGATCGAATACATTTAGTCATCATTCATTACTAAATGAATAAGAGATAATCTGATTCATTTAAAATCGTTTTCTCAATGTAATAGATTATAAAGATCTAATTATTAATAAAAGAAACGTTTATCAACCTTAACATAGGGGCCATCTGTGGTGTAGTGGTTAGCACATGGCACATGGCAACCTACAATATTAACGGTCGCGGGTTCGTGACTCGAGGTGGCCCTAGGATTTTTTAATGGGAGTAAAAAATCCTTAGCTATGCCGTCCCTCGTTTAGGACGTAAAATCGAGGTCCCGAGCCTGTACGATGTCAGGTACTTGTTAAAGATCCCTATCCAAATTATACCTAGATAGGCAAAATTTAGGAGTCCCACTGTAGCATCGTCCGATTAGCCTTAGTAGAATGAAAATGGACGTTCGAGATCGGAATTCCAAGAAAGAATAAAGTGATTCCCTATCAGAATGATGGGAGAATAGCAATGAGTAGGACATTGCAGTTACAGAGTATTACGAAACTTCAATATTGTAACACCAATGTGGGTTTAAATAATTTTATCTAGTGCAATAATCATAAATTTAACAATGTTACAAACAGTAACTATTTACAAGTGTCACAGTGAATCAAAGGTGACCTTGTACTTGATGTTCAAGGTCAGACTAAGCCCCAAGTCCATCGCTTTCATATATATTCAGTCCGGAATGGAACAATCGAGGTCTAGATCATTCCAACATGTGATTACGTACTTATGCATGAATGTGACAGTTCCACAAATGTCTAGAACTATTTTCAATATAACAGAAATGATCATCTTCTTTTCGTTTCACGTCACAATATTTTTGTCCTATAGTTTTATTTCGATATTTCAAAATATTGATATTTAAATTTGAATATAAAAAACCATTCACCTGTAGCAAAAAAAAAATAATAATAATAATAAATTAAATAAGCCTACAAAATAATATCTATACAGGAAGATAGATATGTGTCCTTCTTCTCGTTAGGCTTCCTAATTCTGGAGGGATGAGCATTTGAGTTTCTTTAATTACGAGAAAACATTCAAACAAGGTAAAAAATCGTAATTTATTAAATAATAATTTCCCTAGCTCTGTTTATTAAGAAGATGGAGGGGGTCTCTCAAACAAAACATGCTTCGAAACTGAATCAGACTTGAGAAAAGCCAGTGGTGGTATGCTTAACGGCCCTAGATCAAAAATAGGATAATCACGCGGAGAGCGTGTGATACTTACAAGTGGGACCATGTTGATGTTAGTAACATTATCCTGCAGGGTCCCGTTCGAGTGCTCTTGATCGAAGAACCAATGCCGGGTCTGGCGGTAGCTCACCGTACCGTTGTCGTTCCACACTATATCAACTTTGGTTCTCTTCTCGCTGAAATTTTTTTGCAAGATTATTAATAATAATAACAACTCATTATAATACAAGTAGGGAAAAAAATCTGGGGCAGGCAGCAAAAAATTTTCACATACCACACTCCTTAATTTCACAAGAAATTGAAATATTTAAAAAAAAAATATTTTTTTTCGGAAAGGAATCTCATAACACTTTTTTTCCAGAGAAAATATTTTTTTATTCTAATGTAAGCTACCGTCTGATGTTTAGATTTAATTTTATTACAGTTCCAATTAGTTACTATGGATACATTCTTCTTTAAATCAATTAACTTCTACCACTTCATTGACAAAATATTCTTCTTTCTAAAATTTTCACCTTTCCAAAGATATATTATACATAACTATTATATTACTACTCTTATTACCAGAAGTTCAAACTTTCATTCTGGGAAAACATATATTTTTTCCTCCTTTAATTGATAATAAAATTCATCCATATTTCATATTTAACCATTTCTTATTGCTATGGATAATTACGCCAAATAAACAAAACGAAGCGTTCTTCATATGAAGAATTTTCCCTTATCGATTTAAACACTGTCAAACGATTTCAATAATTATGAAACCTACCTATATACTTTAAATTAAGAATACTTGATTCTTATTAATGGTTATGTATAAATGGTTCTTAATCATGGTTAGTTTAATGAAAATCGTTAAAGTCGTTTTTTATAAAATCGCTAAAAATATGATGAAATTTATGGGGTAAAGTTACCATTCTGGTTACTCAACACAAAGAAAACTTTGCTGTAACATTAGGGTCACATACCTATCTCAAATTCCTATTTTCAGCTGTAGTAAATACGTTTTTTTGAGCTAGTCTCTACATACACACAAAGAGCATTGTGCAGGACACGATTATTTGGACTCCAGTAGGTATTTCTGATCAAAACTTGAAGTCAACATTTTTCACGACTGCAATAGTTTTCCTTACTATAAATATATAGAAAATTGGATTTGAAAATCGTTATATCAAAAACATTTATATAGTTGTGTTTCCTTTTTATACCAATGTAGGTTAGACCATAAGTCATATAATGAACTCATTAAAATGAATTTGTATTATACAGTAAATAATAGTTATATAGTAGTATGAATGCTCACTAGAATCTGTACGGTCCCATTTGAGTAAAAACGGGCTTCTCCGTGCTGATTTCGCGGGGATTTTCCCAGTTGTGAAAATACACGTCGATGTACATCGGTACTGGAGTCTCCTTCCAATGCTGAAAACTTTTTGAACCGGGTGACAACTGCATTTCCTGAAAAATAATGTTAAAATTTAAAAAAGCATATCCTATATAACAATATGCGATTGCATAAAAATCTTCCAGAACAAAAAATACAAAAACAAACATGGTATCTCGTGTAGTTAGTTGCAACCTTATTTGGAGGATCATCCGATATTTTCAGACATCGAGATTTTATAATTGATTACATTCAGTGTCAGATGATGCCGGATGAATCACTGATAAGATTAAGGAGAAAAAAAATGTATAAACCACTATTTCATTGAACAGATTGAGAAATTGTTATTTTTCTAATGACAACATGAATCACGCTTAAAAGATGTGTATTAATGTTTCGTGGATATATCAGTTTTTTTTACCTCGAGTTGCGAGTAAATATTTGTGTTAGCGACCGAATATAGTCATGAACGTTTCATATATATTTTTCGCCTTCAAACTATAAAATGAGGCACACTATTCCAAAACCAAAGGTTAACATTAGAACTCATTGAAACTGATTTGAGATCATAAATTAAATAATTTGAATACACTTATAGAAAATTCCTTTTTAAAAATTTAACTAATTAATGACGAGCATTAAATATGCATATTTAATACCTAATTTTAAAGTTAAATATAAAATACCGGGATGTCAATATTCCGGATATAGGACTAAAAATGAAGATTTTACTTACTACTTAATTATTAATAGGATAATAAATTCTGTAATTTTTAAAATAGAATTAGTTTCGCAGTAAACTCTTAGAAATTCTAAAATAAATTCTTCAAAGTTTCAAAATTATTATTTATAAATTAATTGGTAAATTATTTCCTTCATTTCATTCTTTCCTTATACAGATTTTTATCTTAGGGGTTGATGTCCCCAGTCAATAAACATAAAATTTTGACCGAATTCTGCACAATGCATTCACTCTTTCATCTCATGTTATGTATATTTCGAAAATATGCTTTTTTTTGTTGGTATGATTGTCTTCTGAGTGCGCTGTCTTAGCGGGATCGTTAAATCCTAAACATGAACCAAGCAGCATCTTTGAAATTTTTAACTCTTTACAATTTAAAAAGTTTACATTTATTCTTCTTGAAACAGAGGGGGGGGAAAGTCAGTCACTATCTTAAAGATCTTTTGCATAGCTAAAAGTTCACTCTTTCCTGATTAGCGTGGAGGCCCCATGGAATGAATTTCGAACTACCCACCATGGTTAGATTTGGTTGGTTACACTTTTAGAGTACAGGTACAGAAAAAAAAAATGGCCTGGTAAGGGTACAGAAAAAAAAAATTCACAAATTTGAAAAATCACGTTTTTGAGGTATGACCTTTTTTAATGAGTGAGCAAAATCATTCATTAAGGAATTTTCATAATGAATTTCTTAATGAGTGTGAATTCATGCTTTTATCAAGAAATAACTACCGTGTTGAATATATTGAAGTTTCGATGGCCGTACTATAACTTCAGATTTTGACTCATTAATTAGATTATATATTCAGATTACATGTCATTCATTTTAAGAAGTAAGAGCAATTTTATATCCTGCAATGAATATTATCCAAACAGAATTAATACCAGTAATAATAAATTTATAAACTCACCTGTTTTATGATGTATGAGAGCATGGCAGGCCAAAGTAGGGCTACAGCGACGAGCACGAAGCCTAGCTGTATGGCCAACTTGGTGTAGAACCCGAAAGCTCCAATCATCTCGTGATCTGCAACATCATCGTAAGAGTACAGATGAGTATAGGCGTCGCTGCGTTTGCCTATGTAACCGTTACAGTGCGTCATCGTGAATTTAAGTCACTATCGTCGGCTTTAATATCATATAATAAATAACTGGCACGGGAGCTGTGAACTCTCTTTGAAACAGCACGAATGTTGACGGTGTAGCGATTGCAATAAACATATATATATATATATATATATACACCTGATATTGAACCTTATCTCGAGCTCTTGAGAATCGCCTTATTTCCAATTTAAAAAAAAAAAATCACGCCACTCTATAGTAAGGAATCAGTAAAATTACCTCAACGATTAAATTTGGTGTACTTACTAGGTATTTTAACGAGGTATGTGATAGAGGACTGACAATGAAGATAGGGAAACGGTTACTGGAGTATGTTGACATACGTACTCGATGTGATTTTGTAATCTTACTTTTGTTTGGATTTCCATAATCTCATCCTTTTATTAACGAAAAAAAAATGAATAATAAGCTTTCTTTGTATTACTTATACTCTTTCTCAACTACGGGTTTACTACAATGATCATTCATTATTCTTCTTATAAGAGGTCTATTTTTTATTTGACTTCTTTTATAACAATGAAATAGCTCAAAAATTCATTATTGCTAAAGTAAAATTTTGCCGAATTTAAATTACAAACTTTGAAGTTTCAAAACTGATATTAAGATTCGATTCTATTTAGTGAACACGAGTTATTCGAAGTTGCCTGCATTTAAATTTGCACTTCAAAAAAGTACGTGGACAAAAAAGTATGTTGGTTCCGCCTTGAGTGAAATTCGAGTACACATTTTATCAAAATTTTCACTTAATAGAATTGGGAGTAAATATAATAAAATATTTTAACTATCCTGTAATAAGATCAATGAAAAATATTTATCTGTAATTCAATTAAAAAAATTTAAATGTTCTTTTGGATGCATTTGATGACAAATCGACAGCTATGGAATGTGTGAAATGTAATATTACTAATAATTATGTTTAGGAGTAAAGAGCCGAAATGCCAAATGGTGATGACCTGGGTTCCTTAAATTGACTTATCATGCTTACTGAGAAGCGGGGAATTTTTGAGGGGTTCTTGCTAAAAGGTCATCTGAATTACGTGTTCAGTAATTTTAATAGGTTTTGTATGATTAATTAACATTATACAGATCACGGCACTTTTTCTTGTTATCTTTAAAATATAATATCGTGGGAGGGGAACAGGCCCCTGATCAAGATAATCCTTTTTTACTTTTTTATACCCTAGGATGACGATTCTGAAAGCTCACCTGTTCGGGAAAATTATTGCTAAACGGCAGCCGAGAATGAAGTATCGAAAGGAACTATTCTTCCTACTGACCTGTGAAGACGCTGTTGGAAGAGGATGTGTACTGAACTACTCCCGGATCCTGCTGGTTCTTAAACCCTTCTGTATCTTCGCTGACCCTAGATAGCCCCTTGCGTAACGCGGGCATCTTCGATTCTGATAGCCACCAGCCACCCCACCACGGCAAACTGCGGCCTTGTCTTCGGGCACAAGTGGATGTCTGTTGTTTGCCAACGGAAGAACGCAATAATTATAGATCAGTCATTGGGACCTTTTGGAATACCCGAGGGAAGGCTGGATGCCGTAGGAGATTAGGCTCTCGATATTGATGGAAGATTGGTCGAGAGAGTAACGTACTAAGCATTGGTTAGGCAGATATATTTTCATTTTCTTTGTTTTAAAAAACATTATATATGTATATACATGAAAATATGGAGGTTCGACAAGGCCTGGACTACTTAAAATCATTTCATATAGGCTCGGAAATACAGAGCGCTTTCAGTGTGGCTGTGATACCAGGGGCGGTGACAGAGGGGTATTGGGGATAGATCCCCCGAAATTCACTACACCTTACACCATATTATTTCATTTTCTTTAGTCATATTAACTAGCGAGGAACATAAAGATATTTTGGATCAATGGCTACTTATAAATAAAATATAATATAATTCGTAGAATATATTTATGCTGATCTACATACAAGGTAGATGGTCAGACAAGTATATAAAAGATCACGATATCTTTTCTTGAAAAGTGCCACAAACGTTTCGACATTTGACCAGCGCCAATCTAAACCGCAAAACCCATGATTCGGAAATCATTTTGACAAGTAATTCCGACAAACAGTTGTGAGGAAGGTTTGAGAACTATTGTTGGTATTGTGATCGCATTGGATCTGTGGCCTATGCATTTCCAATGAGTTCGTTCAGAGCGACCACCGTTTTGTCGTTGTATTACCCATTCCGCTTTGTTAAACTCATCACCTTGCCTTGGCTAATGATGGGATAATCGATTTATGGCCAACAATGGGCTCGTATGATTGAAATAGTCGAATGCTTATTTGAACATTAATCCCCTAAGGTCATATCATTTATTTAATGAAATCGAGATCTATAAGTTCTATTAATAATTATATAAATAACAAATTGTTACATAAAATAGTTACATATAAATTAATGGACCGAAAATCGCTCTCAGCGTATTAGTAAGAAAGCAGTAATGAAGATGAGAATTGTTATTATTGATAATATGTCCAAATTATTATGTTGGCGAAGGAGGATGGATAAATGAATGGCGGATGGAGGGGGGTATGGGATTTTATGGTAGATTCAAGATTGGATAAGTAAGTAAGGATCTGTCAAAGGCTAGTAAGCTAGTAATTTTTTTTTAAAAGTATTTTAGTAAGTAACTGTTTGTTTTTTAAACGATGAGTAGCGTAGACAGGTGAGGCGGCCGCCCACTCGGTCTATTTCCGGGGAGGAACCAACATCAGGGAATTCATCCCCCTGCCCCTGTTATCATCACTATGAAATCGGGACTTCTCAATCATCAGCTGTGAGTCTCACCCTAGTTGGGGAAGGGCTTGGAGGGGCCAAAAATGTATCCGCCTCTGGCCTTGAGTGGTCCAGCTACGCCACTGCATACAATCATGCCAGTTTATCTATTTACTTATTTATTAATAATTATTAAACAAATAAATGTCATTTTTTCTGAAACAGAAAAAGACGAAAAAACAAATAAAATAAACGAAGAATTAGAATATAATAGAATATGCTTAAAAGGTAATAATTACAAAAACAAAGCCAGAAAAAAAAGGTGATATTCATTGAACTGTAGCTATATCAGAGCTAACGATATCGTAGGTAAAAACATATCCAGGAGCCATCGATAAAAACATAGATAATGTCTACAAACCGCTCTCGATATCTAATTCAGTATCCCTATTAACAGCACGATTTAAACCTGTAGCGAGATAGATTATGGAGCCAACCTGCAGGGTTTTCATTCGGTTCAATTTTTTATGCTCCGACGACTACTTGAACTTAATATAAATTTTATGAGTTTACACTTTCCTCCGAAGATAAATCCCGAAGTAACCTGTCACCTATAATATTTTCAGAGTAACAGGAAATACTATTAGTTAAAGTAGAACCTGCTGTTTAAACATGATTAAATCTCTTAGTCTTACGATACTATTTTATTTTTGCTGCACGAATGAGTTGCTGGATGTTTGAAGTTGGTCTTAAGTTTCTCGCTAATTAAGTTGGCTGATCGTAATGCGTAATGCGTAGGTCAAATTTTCGAAAAATGTATCCGCCTCTGGCCTTGAATGGTCCAGCTACACCACTGCATACAATCATGCCAGTTTATCTACTTACTTATTTATTAATAATTATTAAACAAATAAATGTCAGTTTTTCTGAAACAGAAAAAGACGAAAAAACAAATAAAATAAACGAAGAATTAGAATATAATAGAATATGCTTAAAAGGTAATTATTACAAAAACAAAGCCAGAAAAAAAAGGTGATATTCATTGAACTGTACAGAGCTAACTATATCGTAGGTAAAAACATATCCAGGAGCCATCGATAAAAACATAGATAATGTCTACAAACCGCTCTCGATATCTAATTCAGTATCCCTATTAACAGCACGATTTAAGCCTGTAGCGAGATAGATTATGGAGCTAACCTGCAGGGTTTTCATTCGGTTCAATTTTTTATGCTCCGATGACTACTTGAACTTAATATAAATTTTATGAGTTAACACTTTCCTCCGAAGATAAATCCCGAAGTAACCTGTCACCTATAATATTTTCAGAGTAACAGGAAATACTATTAGTTAAAGTAGAACCTGCTGTTTAAACATGATTAAATCTCTTAGTCTTACGATACTATATATTTTATTTTTGCTGCACGAATGAGTTGCTGGATGTTTGAAGTTGGTCTTAAGTTTCTCGCTAATTAAGTTGGCTGATCATAATAATGCATAGGTCAAATTTTCGAAACAGTCATTCAAAAATTGTTACCTTAATATCATTGTATATTTTTTTTCCGAACATTTTTATTAATTATTATTCGCAATAGTGGGGAATATAAAAATGAAATTGATAGCTAAAATAAAATCAATTGATTACAATGATTGTAGTTAGCTAGTGCAGTAAGAATGATTACTGGCGCCCACTTGACTACTTGAAGTGCATGACTGATGAAAAACTAACAATGATGACATATTACACACACATTTGGCCCATCATGATAATATATATTTATCTATTTTTTAATTAATTTAATCTGTATTTTCATCAATAAACCATTTCTTCATTGACCCGTCATATTATGCTTTTGAATATTGTATATTCATGGTCTTTTCGTGGGCTGAAAATTATTGAGGCTTTATCAAATAGAATGTAACTCGTTGGAAGAATAATTAAAAGATATTAAATAAACTTAGAAGTTTGTTGGGTCGCAATATATTACAAGGCTAGCTGACCCCTGCGAAGCATTCGCACCCTAACCTACTTAAATCTCACTTAATTAAAGTACCTACACACCGTATATTTAGCATCGTATAGTGCGTCATGTGCATAGGTGAGGATTGAAGTAAAGAATACATGTGTTTAAATTTTTTAAAGTAGATTATTTATTTATTGAAACATATCGGTTTCGCGGAAAGCGAGTGCGTTATTTCTATTAACTGAAATCGCATATTTTTGCATTCAACTCGCTAACGACGGCGACAATCGAAAAAGTGTATATAACCAAAAATGTTCGTCTCGACAAACTAAAAAAATGACACCTTCGAAAAAGCCCTGCGACCATTTTGAAATTTTCGCTAAGAAATGCAGTTTTTCGCTTACAACTCGCAAACGAAGGGGTTAATCGAAAAAATGTATATGACCGAAAATGTTCTCCTTGAAAACCTTAAAAGATTGACACCATTTAGAAACCTCTAGATTTTGATTCGTAAAAACCGCGGTTTTACTAATAACTCGAAATGAGTGATTTGTATATTTTTTCGATGTAGCGGTTAAGAAACGCTTTAAAATGATGCCTCATTCGCCAAATTTGATGAAGTATTAAGGAAGTTATAGCATATCGACAAAAAAAAGGCCTTGAGAAATAATATATATGATACTCTGGCCAGTTAAGATCGGTAAAAGTATCCCAAAGCAATAAATGGCTGCCAATATACACCATCCTCTGCCCCGCAATTAGCTATCTTGAATCCTGAAACGCTAACATGTCTACATCTTTTTTTGTTTAAATAACATATTTTTATAACATATTGTGGCCATATTAACTGAAAAGATTGAAGAAGAATCGTCATCTTCCTCTCTATCCTCATAAATAGAGGGGAAAACATCTTCCGCTTTAGATACATCGAACAGAATTTCCATTGGTTTCGTAATTATACTTTTGTATCGTCCATATGATAAGCAATAAATTATTATAGCTAGGCTGGATCGGCGGCCATTTTCACGATGTAGTAGTGGCATGATACATCTCCAGATCTTTTGACATGATACATTTCTTCAGGTAATCCCTAAAAAGAATGTGACCCACTGAATGAGAGAATGAAACCCTACTATTTAGCCATTATACAGAAAACAGCTTTTTTCAAATTTATTTACTTCTTTTTGTTTGTTCTTCATAAGGTATACAGTATTATATTTATAACAAAAAAAAGAGTCTTCAGTATTTTTCGATTCTTCAGTATTATTTATTTCTCATTTAAGGGGATTTAAAAAAATCCTAATTTGATTCCAATATCGTCATCTTTTTAGGAGAAATATGACCTCGCAAGGACAACTAAGTTCCAAAAAAATTAAATTTTCAGTATATATAATTTACTGTTTGGCATCTAATAAAATATTCGGAAGCTTTGAACTATCAAAATGAGAAATGTTTACGATTTTTAATGTTTATAAAAAATGTTATGTAACTTCTGATTCTTAGCTAATTATTGAACGAAGTGAGGTGCCACAGATCTTATGTTAAATTCGGCAACCATTTACATTTTACACCCCTGGGGCACTTTTATCTGTCTTAATCGTGCAGAGCTTTCTGCCTTATACAACTGTCCACTACAGAAAGGAATGGAAGTCATCTGTATAATGACAGTTGTACGAGGTTATCACTAAATATTGAGCTATCCCAAATCGGCATATTTAGTTTAATCATTTTTTAACCTTATTATTAATCCAGTAAGATTATATTATCGGAATGCCGATGGTATTAGATCATGTAACAAATATTCAAGACTTTTTTGCTAGCTGATGTGAATATTTTCAGAAGACAGATTCCAGACAACTATTATGATTTTCCATACGGAGAACACAGGTATTTATAAACAAAATAAATAAATTAGATTTTTTTTTTTTTAAATCTCATGTTGAAAATGAATCCATTCATATGTATTGATTTAGTGATTGGCAGCAACAATGTCGTATCATAATAAATTTTATCATAAAATACTTTTACTTAGTAATTTTGTCAGAAATTATAAATATTTGACTTAAGGAAATTTGCAACAACTTTAAGGCAATATATCACTGAAGAAATATTTTTCAAAATAAAATAATTATTTCATAATTACAATATCAAAATCATAATTACTAGTTGCCATTCAATTTAAATAAAGTTATTGGTATCTAAGGATTTCCAATAATAAGGGGTCTTATTTAGAACAAACAAATTCAATGAACAATGTATAATTTTTTTTTCTTTATTACAGCTTCAACGTCAAAGTTCATTTTGACTTCTTTTTTTTAGTTACTTTCTTATCCATGCAATTGTATTTAATGCGTCTTTATCTTTCCCATTCGATAAATGCATTTAATAAGAGATTAATAGTCCACAAAGTCCATATAATATAGCATTAAATTAACAATAATTTTGCTGCTAGTTGTTTATTTAAAACCAAGAGAATTGTGAGGTTGAAGTTGTGGATTACTTTACTCTTTACTGGGTGTTTCGGATACGTACAGACAAATAAGAGCGAGTATACATCAATCTGTCTTCCAAAAAGTTCCCATAGAAGGCATGATGCTCTATTTTCGAATAATCGCAGTATTTGTGATTTTTCAACTAGCAATTGTTGTTTTTCAATTGAAAATAAAAAGAGATGGAAATGTTTATTTTTTACCAGTCAAGAGATCACTTAGTGTTCATCAAGTCTGGTTAATAAAATATAGAATATCAGAAATCATCAAAGTAACGTTAACATTGACACCATAGCCTGAAAGATGTCTGAATTTGGAGAACGATTTAAAGATACTTCATTAAATTTTGTTTTTTCTTTTGATAACTGTTTAGTAATAATCGACCTAGTTTAATTAAATATATTTAATATATACTTTTTAATATAAAGAATCCCAAGTCTACACAATTAAACGAAACATGTTTCACAAAATAGGTAGGTACACACTCCCTTAGCAATACAGTGCAAGGGTGGAAACAAAAGCTACATGACGTTTCAAACCAATAAAATTATTGGTATTTTATTTTATGACATGCCTAAAGTGACAATTGATTAATAAGTGTCCAATTTATAAATGAATATGAAACAACCTAATTAAAACTCGACCCTACGGTTGATTTTCTAATTGATTTGAAATTATTTGAAACCACTTATCTTTTGACTGGTTTCAATTAGTTTTATGATTCTACCAAAAATTACCGGAACGTATGAGTTTAATTGGTTCCCATTAGATCTCTGGCAATACCCGCCCTTATTGAATATTATTCATTACCTAATTGGTGTTAATAAAAAAAAAAATCTTAAACCATATGTTTTTAAATATTGAACGAACTTCATCCTTATAGACCATTAGCTTTTGATTCAGTGTGGGCCAATGTGCAATGAGAATGGATATACATACTTAAATCATTGGTCGCACCTGTAGACAGTATGCAGATAGGTACCTATAAATTCCCTTTGCATATCATAAGGTACATTTATTAGACAAAAGAAAAACATAAATGAAAAACCCATTGAATATCCCAGTATATAACTAGTTCATATCCAATTTTTCCAACTATAGTCCAGAAAGCTAATTGTTTTTCATTGTCAACCTTCTAAGAATCACTAGCCAAGAAAACGTTTATTTCAGCCAGAAAATAAACTGAGCTTACACCATGTCTGTTCCCAAAATTTTAAAATACAAAACATAAAAATCATACTTTTTGGAAAGTGGAGGATATTCATGCCATGAAAATCGTCGCTTTAAATTATTAGAAATGTTTCCGATGTGAATAAAGTCCCAATGCACGAAGTAATTTATCGCCTGAATAGTTATCTATCAATTATCAGTATTTAAATCAAACACTCCTGGATTGCAAAACAAACATACTACACTTTTAACGATTATTTTTGCACAATGTAAAAATGTCTGTAAACAGTCTCTGATGATTTTTTAATGGGAGTAAAAAATCCTTGGCTCTGCTGACTCTCGGATAGGACGTAAACTGGAAGTCCCAAGACTGTAGGATGTCAGGTACTCGTTAAAGATCCCTATCTTAATTATACCTGGAACGGCAAAATTTAGGATTCCACTGTAGCATCGTCCGATTATCCTTAGTGTCATAAAGTGGCGTTAAACAAAATAACAACAATCTGATGTTAAAGTTTGAAAACATGTGGGATATTTGATGGTTTGGATTGTGAACAATCTATACATCATTATCAAATCGAGAATTCAAAATAGAAAATTGCAATTTCCAAACTAAAATCCATAAATAATATTAAAATTATGTACATATAGTAACGATATAATTTGCAATTGAAATATTTAGGTATAAATAGAAAATTTCCCATTTTGAATTCTCTGCTTTTCAAATATAATAAAATAAAAAAATGGGTGTTTTTTTTCTTTTTTAGGTCCATTGATGAAAAAACGTTTTTATTTTTTAATCCATTCTGAATAGTTTCAAGTTTAATATTCAAAACAATGTCAATTTTCACAATATTGTTTAAAAAAGTAATTAAAATAAAGTCCAACTTTTGTTTGATTTTAATAGTAGAAAATTAAATATTAATTTTAATATTCCAGTAATTATTGACTTGGACCAGTAATATAAAATATTATAACTAGAAACGGATTGAAATGTTTTTACATATTTTTTTCTAAGCCTCGTAGTGTCCTCGTCCCACGCAGTCTATATTTTTAGCACACATTTTTAAAATTTCAGCTGTTTAATATTTTTGATATTTTCTTCAATACCTGAACTAAAAATCTGTCAGATTTCATGGTTTTAATCTTTATGAGTAAAACCCCAGTAGGCCATTTTTTTAATTAATAGAAATACACGATTTATGGGAGAAATACTAGTGTCGAAAGTTTATAGAATTTCTGATCCACAAAAATAAATTAAATTTAACAATAGCATTATTGGTACTTATAGCGTGGTAAATCACAATTTAATGTTTATAAATAAAACAAATTTTACTTTTAAGGGCATAACCTATACCTAAATTAATGCGCTGTTTATGTGTGCAGAAATAGCAAGTATACAGGGTGTCCCGAATTTAAATGGCAAAACTTCAGGAACTTAGAGGGGATCGAAAAACTAAGACAAAAAGAGAGCAATAAGAGCAGATTATCGGAGAAGAATTGTGCCCAACGCCACTTCGATGACAATCCTGAGACTAGCTAGCATCTGAAGAGCATCTGCTGCATTAGGAATATCGCGGCAAACAATATGGCGAACTTTGAAAGGTGATAATCGCTACCCATACCATCTTCAAAAAGTTCAGAATTTATTACCTCAAGATTATGTCAAGAGATTGAATTTTAGTAACTGGTTTCTTGAAAAAATTCGCGATGATAATTTATTTCCATTAAAAACTATATGGACCGACGAAGCTACCTTTACAAAAGGAGTAATTGTTAATCAAAGAAATTATCATGTATAGGCTCTTGAAAATCTCAGAGCTGTTAAAGAGAATAGGTTTCAGCATGAATTTGCTATTAACGTTTGGCTTGGAATTTAGAACGGATTACTGGTGGGACCATATTTTTTACCTGAAAAATTGAATCACATTTACACATTTTTTGGAGAACGACTTTTCTAATTATTTCTCGTCGATTAGGCACTCTTCTATTTGGAAATCTGCGCGCATACTCCCGCACCGCTTCTAAAGCATTATCGTTACAGAAACCATACACAAAAATCATATCAGCGTACTCAACATTGGAATATGTACGCGGCATTGTGGCTGATGCTATTCACACAAAAATATCTGAGTAACTGACTGAAGACTGATTTAGGAATTATAATCCTAGAAGGAAGCCAACATGTAAACAAATAAAAGAATGTAAAGGATAACATTAAGTGTTTACATATCTCACTGCCTTGCCTGACGAACTTTGAAGGTGATAATCGCTACCTATAACATTTTTGTTTTGTTTCTTTTTTGCGATTTTTTCTAAAACTAAGCAAAAACGAGCAAATCTCTGAAGAACTTTTTGTCTTAGTTTTTAGATCCCCTATAAGTTCCTGAAGTTTTTCCATTTAAATTCGGGACACCCTGTATATTTCCCAAGTATATATGTCCCCACCTCTCAGGGAATCCTATAGTGTTTCGATACCTCTATGTGTATTTATATAATTGTCAGTATGCTTTTTTATTAAAGAATGTTAACATAAATATTCTCATTATGAAGACTATTAAAATTTTTATCCAATCTATATAAGGTAGCTAGAATAGTATTGTTTCCGTAAAAAAAAGTAAGCATTGTTTAAAAAAAATAAAAGTATTCTTTCCGGCGTTTCTTCATGAAATTGCTCTTGGTATACGGAATTTTTTGAAAATCTTACTGGTTCTATCTGGCTGAATGAACGTGCTATATTGGCTGCGAAACTTTTTGACGTTGACGAATTAAATTTTAACATAAAAAGTGAAATTGCAAGAGTACTGATGGCGTACAAATCAGTGGATTCCATCACTAGTCAAAATGATGTCAATTATCCAACAGAATTTTTAAAGTCACTGGAATCGCCCAGATTGCCGCCTCCCAATTTCCAATTCAAAATGGGATAGGTAATCATACAATAAATATTGTTGAGAAATATCAAACAACCAAGTCTTTTTAATCGCACCCGGCTAGCGACGATTTTTTTGATGAAAAATGTTAGTGAAGCAACGATTATCAGGGTAAAATATAAAGGAGAATGTTTTGATTCCACGTATACCTGTGATTCCAACTGACAAAATAAAGGACTTTAAACGCTTGCAGTTTCCCGTGCGACTAGCATTCGCAATGAGTATTGACAAACCTCAAGGGCAGTCATTAAATGTTTGCGGCATTAACGTAAAAAATCCATCTCGCATCGTCAATTGTATGTCGCCTGCTCCCGTGTTGGAAAAGCATCAGCTATGTTTGTTTATATGCCAGACAACAAAACAAAAAACGTTTTTTATCATTAGCGCTGCAATGAAGAAAATAGTTTATAGCACTGTAACTGTTAATCTATCAAATAAAAGCATTTCATTGTTTTGACAGCTTATTTGAGATTCTGTGTTAATGTTACTATGGCTAAAAGAATGCATTCCTCAAATTTAATCTGCAGGGACACAATCGGTAATAGATACAATTCAATAATTAAACCTCAGAAATAAGTGCTTCTCATTTTTACATTTTTCCAACCGATACAAAATAGATAAAGAAAATAAAAAAATACATTAAATTTGGAGAGAATAACGTTTATCAGGTCAGCTAGTTTAATTTAAAAGTAAGTATGATAACACATTGCGGCGCGTATTACAAAACCTGATGAGATTTTTTGTATTCTCATCGCACAAATAAATGTGTGAGTTCATCGTGAAGATCTGATGCAGTTATTATCTGTTGATAGGTTTTTGATCGCTTACTATACAGTTTTTCGTCTACCAACAGATTTCAAATGCACCACACTTCAGCATTCATCCGATATTTTCCATATTTTTGGAACAAATTATTATTATTTTAGGATATACAGGAGTAAGGTTCGCTCTACATGCTGATCACTATGTCAGCAAAACTTTTTATAAGTGTCTTACCACGTATTTCTGTACTCCTATACTTTTTGATGTCAGGGAAAACATAACAAGAAAATATCGAAACGATAAACACTTGAGATTGTCTGGGAATGAATCGAAATCGCATCTGAGTGACTACGAGTTATTTCAGTTATCTTTATAAAAATAACAGGCGATTCCTTGAACATTGTGTGTTTAAGTGAGCTCGCAAGATGTGATTCAACTTTTCAAATAACATCAAATTATTGCATCCACCATGGCATGTGGTGATGGTCCAAAAACTTGTTTTATGTACATTTTAATATGTATCATATTTCCCTCTGGCTTGATTACATATGATATAATCGATGAATAACATTTCTCTCTTTCCTTGTTAGGGATATCGTTTCAAACAATTTAGCATTCATTGATAAATTAGGTTATTGCGATGAAATATTAATTATAAACACTCAGATCTCAGTTTATTCCATATTTTGCACTAAAAATAAGTTGTATTTTTAATTTTAAAAAACTATTACTGACTCTTTTAGTCAACAGTATAATATATAGGAGTATAATAAATTAGTTATGGTATATTACAAATTTGATATATTAACTACATTAAAAATTTAGCACATTAATTACAGATTATAAATTAAAAATGGTATATTTCAAAATTAATTAAATATGGTACATCAAAAATTATTTCAATGGATCACTATTTCAGTTGTTTATTTTTTCCTCTTATTTTAGAATTATTATGCTTCATCATGGTTTAAATGTAATCACTAGTTTTATATTCGTAAGCTCAAAATTGAAATAAATCTTAGAACCACGAAGGGGTTTGCACATGAAGTAGAGCTTAATGTCAGTACTGTAATAAAGTAAGAATAATATTCTATTTTTTCTATAATTCTTTTTATATAAATGAAATCGCGCGGGTCTTATTTCCGCGTATGGATAGTGTCCCACGGTTGGTGAATGTGGGGATGGCCGATAGAAATTTTAAGAAAGTTCCTCCCGGCTATGTCCTTAGGACTCGCTGACCACCAATGAGAGCGGCACCCCAGGCTTGCTAGAGGCTAGCACGTTCGGACGCCCTACTCACATATTTTTTAGTTCACATCATCACGAATGGTCGTGGATCTCTCCAAGGTAAAACACTCATCCGGAAGTAAACTAGTCCCAGTTTCGGGTCTCCAGGTGGGGACTACTCTAGGGGATTCATGGCACAGGTTGAAAAATATAGATTTAAGTATAGGGTTCCTCCTCTTAAATCGTGAGGAGTGAGCGGGTGGGTTAAAGTTGGTTGCAAATGAGATTATGGGATATAGTTTAGATATCGTGGCGCTGAAGGTTCGCTGGCCAGGGGAGGGTTCGTTAGGGGAGGGTAAGTACTCTTTTTCGTACGGAGGGAGCGGAAGCTATTGTTTAGGGACCTGAATCCTGATTAGAAATAGGTTACTTTAGGCGTTAGGAACATTCAATTTTTGGGATATAGGTTACAGGTAGCTATGTTTAATGGGGCGGTGGTTTAAATTTGCGTTTATGTTTATCACACGCCGAGGATAGTGACGATGAAATTGAATGCGAATTTTATGAAAAACTACCGCAAAGCTACATGAAAATTATTCTGGGAGACGCAAACACAAAGGTAGGGAGGGAACAAGTATATTTTCCTACGATCAATGTATCAATGATATCGGAATGCGAATAATTAATTTTGCTATCTGTAATGATTGTTAATTTTATAAATTAAAGTAAAAAGGAAATATTGGGTTAGTCCCAAAACCCTTTTAATGATCTATTATACAATGTGTTGATAACTTATGTTTTAATTCTTTCTTTTCTTTTTTTAAAATTAAATAAATACATTATAATCTAAATACTTACTAAACCAACTCGAAAAACTTAATAATCAAAAGTACTACATTTAAATATAAAGATAAACATAAATACACAGAACTAAATACAAAAACTTTGTGGCCCAAAAAAGACCCATTGGGGTAATGACCCATGCGAGAGAAAAACAGATTCAAAGAAACAAAAATGGCCTCGGAAAAAACGGATTGTCTCAACGGAAATGACTTGGAACGGAAAAGGACTTCAGAAGTGGAACATGGAACATTGATGGGGAAATTAGCCGAACTTACCTTTGAAATTAAAAAGTTTAGAGTATAACATACTCGGGATAAGCGAGGTTAAGAAGAAAAGAAACGGAGAGAGGAGGCTGGAGAAGGATTACATACTTCTGTATTCCGGAGTGGCCAAGGGAGAGTTCGCCAAAGAGGGCGTTGGAGTCATTATGTCCACCGCTGCAGTTTGTACGCTGGAAGACTGGGAACCAATATCCACAAGAATAATAGTGGCTGACCATAAACTAAGTATAGGGAAAGTATTGCTCATCCAAGTTTACGCTCCTACAGAAAATTCCTGAGACCTGGACAAAGAATTATTGGAATAATAAGATAGACTCGGATCTACAAAGGATTGTAGATAGTAGAAAGACCAAGCAGAGATCAAGAATTTTAATTGGGGATCTCAATGGCCGAACCGGGTGGAATTATACAACATGGCATGGAACCATGGGGGATATGGTGGAGAAAGCCCCAAAAACTCTATACAGCGGAGTCTAGGGAGAAGTTGCAGAAAGCCCTTCTATAATGGAAGGAGGAGCTCCTTACTTAAGGGATGGCAATAATTACTGCCAAAAACAAAGTGCTTGTGGTGTCCAGGTATGAGCATGAAGATGTGCAACTGTTTTGCGGAGGTGAGGATCTCGAGGTAGTGAATCACTTTCCCTACCTAGGAACCATCATCAGCAGATCTGGTGAAGTAGATGAAGAAAGTTGTAATAAAATCAATAAAGTGTAATAGAACCAAGTACATTACCAGATCTGCATTGGCATAGTAGGCCACCGAAATGTAGGGAGAGTGACAAAGCTACACATATACAAAGCAGTATACCTCCCAAAGCTCACATATGGTAATGAAAGTTTGGTCATGGTGGACAGGCATATCAGCCGGATAACAGGAGCAGAGATGATATACCTTTGCAGAGCGGTAGTAAAACAAGAAGGGGTCGCCTGCGGAATACTTCTAAAAGAGATCAGCTGCAAGTTTCTGAACAAAAAACCGGCATCGAAAGAGTGCAGCTCAAGTTGTTCGGCCATGTGTGTCTCATGGATAAGGAATATAGAGTAAACTACCGAGAAAGTTAATGGAAGCCCGCACGATGGGCAGAAGGCCCAGGGGTCGCACGAGAATCCAATATGGAGAGTATTTTGAGAGGATAGGAGCAAAAAGAGGAAAGACGTTGGATCTGATGAAGAGGATGTGTCGAGACCGCGAACAATGGCTTCATTGGATCGAGGCCCTTCTACGCTGAATGGCACAACAGAAGGACCAAAAGAAAAAAAAAAGACATGAATCATGGGAAACCACGCGAATCAATTCTCTCTTAGGGATTCGTAGCATAATTGTTTATTGGTTTAGTTCGAAATATTACATTTAATTAATTAGTCTTAAAGTAATAGAAGTAGATATCTCTCAGACTGATTAATTTCATTGCGATGAGCGTATGTTTGTTCTTAAATCAAAATGGCTGCTTGATTATCACTAACTAGTTCACTTATCGTGTAATGAATTGATAATTAGAATTAAGCGGAATCATCGAATGTAATCAGTTCTAGAACCAGGGGCGTCGGAAAACCCAGGCGCCATGATAAACAGACTGTTTTTCAATGGTTCAACAGTTGGCTAAAATTTACACACAGATGCATAGTCAACCAGACCAGTTTCCAAATCCAATTTAGGAGGATTTTCAAACATACATGGACCTAATGATAGCTTCATTTTATTCATACAAGTTGAAAATCAATGTTATTCATGTTTATTTGTAAATGAAGTTGGCCTCGGCCCTGTTTTGTAACCTACCTGTTGGTTTTAAGGTTACAACAAAGTTCTGTTCATGTTGGGATGTTTAAAGTGGTATCTCTCGCCCTTTTATTTCTCCTTTCCCATAATACAACAATACAAAACAAACTTTAATTGATATTTTAATAGATTGATCTAAATAATACTATCATATTTTTTATTAGGATGATACAAGAATTTTCTTTTTTTTCTGCGCCATGCTTGGGGGCAAACAAAGTTTCACTTGACACCCATGCAGGCCTAGAAAAAGTTAAACTGATAGGATATGCGTATACAATCTTTACCCATGATCAATATATAAACCAAATAAAAATTGTCCAAAGTCTAATTTCAGATCTGATAAAATTAAATCTGACTGAAAATAGAATTTAGTTTAATTGATTTAATTTTAAGGATTAATTTTAAAATTTTTAGAATGTTTACTTAACTAATCGATGGCTTCGGACTTGAACAATTTAGATTGGAAAAAAATATTATTGCTGGAGCTTCGGTTATTGAAAATCAATAAAAAATATATTTTAAAAAAATATACACAATACTTATATATTTTAATCAAAGAATTTACTACTTATCGTGCTAGCTAATCGGAAACATTTAACACCTGCGGGATTCCATTCCCACCGGCTATTTAAAATAGACTTTTGTCATTACTTTAATTCGTAAAAGAAGGCAGCTACCTACTGAATTTAATAGAAACAAAAAAAAGGTAATAATGTTAAACTTTATGTGAGGTACCGGGCGAGTTCTTATAGCACAAAACATACTATAATATACACATAAACATAATCAGGAAGAATATCTACCCCACTAAATTGAACAGGGCATAATGTAATGCCCGAGCAAACACTTGGATTGTATTTTTCTTAAATTTCCGTACCACAAACTTTAACAATGTAAATCTCTGGATTCATTGTGTTATGTATATAACAGAGAGAAGTGGCGTTTTATAAAGCTATCTTACTGACTTACATATTATCTAATATTCGAAAGAATATTAGAAGAGCCTCATTAGATCGAACATATGGAAGCAGTCAAGTTTGAACTTAATAATTAATTTTTATCATATCATACAAACACAAATTAAACCTTATACATTTTAAGTTTGCAATAAAACAATATTTATAATAGACTGAAATTTATTATTCTAGTGATCCACTATCCGACCCAGAATTTAATCACAAGAAACCAAAAACAGGCACTTCATCACGTTATTTAGCAAAAATGTTTAAAGCTAGTATTCTACTCCATTAAATTTAGTCAAGTCCTTCTCTAATATTTTAACACCAAAGTCAATTCTAACTTTAAGTTTAATAAAATAATTTTACAGCATGTCCTTACTTATTTTAGAGAAGTATAATAAGTTTGTAAATATCTGGTATTTAAGAACCTCTGATAGACAGACTGCAGTTTAAATGTGTAGGTCTCATTTACATAAATTTTATAGTGAAAATACCCTTAGAAGACTAAAAGGTTTTTTAAAAAAAACGTTACTTGCTGATTTTCAATGATTCAGGTATATATAGAGAAACCGATAAGAGAAGTCAGGTGATCTACTAGCTCAAGTAGCTTTGATTTTACGTAAGTATTAATCAAATATATAAGCTATCTTACATTTTCATTTGAAGGACAAACTCACGGACAGAGTATCCTCACAAATGTCACGAGTGATGAATTCCTTATATAAAAAAAAATTATCAAATATTTAACAAACAATAGTTGACTTGACTATGGAATGAACTTGAATGATGTATTTTTATTATTTTATATTACACAGGTCAACATGACTGTTCGCCTTCTCAAGATCTCTCTGTCCTCTTCTTTTCTCTTCCATTTGCTGACTTCTAGCTTTCTCGTTACGCTGTCCACTCTGCTTTTGAATCACTTCCATCTGCTTCTGGGCCTCCCTCTTCTTATTTTCCATTCAAATGAACATACAGTATTTTCTTGAGCACCCGATCATCCTACATTCTGTCCCCGTGTCGTGCCCATTTAAGCCTTGCCTCGAGGCAATTAAAATATCGTTGTTTTCTAATTGATAAATAGATTATAAAAATACAAAAACCTCATTCTGCGTGTTATGTCCCTCAAGAATAATAGATTCGTAAATATGGCTCACTTCTTCTAAGAAAGACATATCTAAAATATCTTTTTTTTTTTTTTTTTTGTGACCAGGTTTCCACCTTGTAGGTGCCTGGTGGTCTAATCAGAGTTGTGCTTAGCTTTGATTCTGCAGCTTTTGATTACAGTTTGGACTTAAGCAGTTAATGGTTCGCATAGCTGACTTTATTTACAAACCATTATTCTGTTTTAAATTTCTTAGCAGATTAATTTTTCATTACTTAGAGCCTAATAGAGATAGGGAATGTGAGTAAATTTCAAAACTTAAAATTACCTATTTCTGAAGTACTGAAGTATGAAGTACTTCTATTTGCTGCCGAGGATAATTATAGGTATTTTTATTCTTTAGTTGACAACGAACCATATTCTTTGCCATTTTCATATATTGATCAAAGAGCTTTCTCAGTGGCTTCATATATTGATCAAAGAGCTTTCTTTGAGCAGTTTAAGAATTAACGCCCTTTTTAAATATTGGTATTGATTGGGTATGTAGTAGGTACAAAATATGTTTAAAGAGCAGTTCCTAGCCATTGCTTATTATGAGGTACATTATCATAACGCTTGTGGCTATTTCAGTATTTCATGTCGTTATTGGATTTGAGACTGAAGAACCAGATTATCCAATCGAGTATTATAATATGGTTTTCCAAGATGTCGGTAGCCACTCGGAAAAACGATCTACTGGTGGTCTGCTTCGGGATCCTTCTGCGCCTGCTGACTCTGAGCTCCTATATTCCCAGTATCTATACCGATTCGTCACTGCCCGAGTTTACTATACCTATTGTTATTGAAAATTATTGCGGTAAAAAGAGCGGAAGGGAACGCCCCATAGACTTATAGATGACCTCTATAAGTCTATCTATGCTCTATAAGTCTATCGGGTCCTCTATGCTCTAAAAGGAGGTAACTATAAAGTAACCTCAGCCTAAATTAGATTGTGAATAACAATCAATTATTACTGATGCAAAAATAATAAGTGGTATTGACGGTTAGTGCATTCCAAATATGAGGCTAGATCTATTTTCAACAATTTTTCAGGACTCATCAAAAAAGGATCAATTGGAACCGCTTTTGATAAGAAATGGAATCTTTTAGTATTGATTTTCGAACGATCTAGCCGTTTTTTAAACAAACGTGTCTAACACATTTTTTTTAAGATTAAAAATTTGGAAAAAAAAGAAGAAATTGTTTGGAAAAAATGGATGTAACCGATTTTGAAATCAAACGCCTCATCTATAACCCATCCACACGATGAGGTGAGCTTTCTCACAATTCTAGAACTTGTATTTTATCAATATATATACTTTTTGTAAAATACTTATTTCCTCTAATTCATACGAACATTTACACTTACTGTGTTCCCTGGTCATTTTGTCTGGGAAGTACCTCTAAATTCGAACCACACAGAAATGTTAATGCAGTTTCTTTCAAAATTAATAAACCCTTTAAACAATTTTCCACCCAAAAACATCCGTGCTTGGCTGAAAGTTCCCCGCGTTTACACGATTACAGCTTCTGTAGGGTTTTAATTAAATTAACTTTCAATTTGCCACAGAAATCATTAGCTTAAGCCGTTTCAGAAGCATGTCATTAAAACTTTTTTTAAAGTAACCATAATGTTAGATATATAAATAGTAATATTCGATATTCGATTGGGAACGACTGATAATTCCTGTAAAGACGCCTAAAAACAGTACCACTGATGACGACTGTTATTGTATAAGGGTGAAACATGGCAGAAGAGCGCATTAGATCGCAGATGTCTAGCTCGTTTTCGCCAACACTTGAGCCAGCTTATGTAACGTCCTCTTTATCTCCCGTCAGAGATATCTTGGTCGATATAGCTGTCCTTTCCCATTGGCCGCCCAGGCGGTGTGGTAGATAGTCGGTCTGTTATGAAATAAATCGATCGAGGATCATTGAAGAATATTTCATCACTTATTCATTCATATGGCTCAAGGACTTGAGGGAGATTTGTTCTTAGTTGACAAGATAATAACGGCTTATAAAGTCAGAAAAAAAATTTCTTCCCTTCAATATGGAATTTTGAATATACTGTGTTTGGTCAAAGCTAAAGCGAAACGAAAGCCTTTTTTAATTTGTTTGTGCCATGAAATATTGTCCCAAAACGTAACATCAAAATAATAAACCTCTTAATTAGGAGTAAATATAATCTTCAAGTTTGTTTGATTAACGTCACTTTATGGGCCATTATCTGAAGATTTCACTTCCTAGTATTACTTTCACTTACCTATATATGTAATATATAGTAAGTGGAAGTATTGCGACCGTGAAAAATTTCGACTTCCGGTTTTCAACGGAAATACACGTTTTGGGGTCCCCTGAGTCGAAATGACCAAGTCCCGCGAAATGGTCTGTGTGTGTGTGTGTGTGTGTGTGTGTGTGTATGTGAACAGACTAGCTCAAGAACTATAAACCGTGCGAACCTGAAATTGGGTATTTAGTGTAGGTATATGCCCGCGATGTGACAGCAAAAATTTCATCAAAATTGCTCAAAGGGAGGGGGTACTTTATTTAATAACTTTTTAGGTTTTTTTCGATTTTCTCAAAAACGGCTCTAACGATTTTGATTAAACTGAGTATTTCATCTATTTATATGCCCGAGATATGACTGTAAAAATTTCATCAAAATTGATTAACCGGAGGGGGGACTTTACTTAATAAATTTTGTAACATTTTCACGTGTTTTTTTTATTTACTCTAAATCGGCTTTAACGATTTTGATCAAACTGGGTATTTGATGTATTTATATGTCCGAGATATGACTGTAAAAATTTCATCAAAATTGATTAACCGGAGGGGGGACTTTACTTAATAAATTTTGTAACATTTTCACGTGTTTTTTTGATTTTCTCAAAAACAGCTCTAACGATTTTGATTAAACTTAGTATTTGATCTACTTATATGCCCGAGATATGTCTATAAAAATTTAATCAAAATTGATTAACATCAACAGTTACATACTTAAGGAATCGTCACCATACATTCAACAGCACTCTCAAATTCTTTTCATTTATGAAATTTTTGGAAAAAACGAGGGAATTTTTCAATGAAGTGATGAATTTTTGTGAAATTTTCAAAGTCTTTATTATTTTTTAATCACTGTAAATAGGTTAAAATTGAAAAAGACTGCAGAATCGAAAACTATGACCATTTTCCATCGAAAAGCAACAGTTGAGTGAAAAAATTGCTTGGAAACTCAACAATTTATTTGAAGTGAGGGAGTGAAGTAGCCATTGACCACTAGATTTCCCGTAATAACCTAAATCTGACAGCGGAGACAAGCCATCGCGGCCACTGGTCGGCAGTCAAAACGATCCTAGGGTCTTCCCTGAACCGATTCTTTCCTCCCCGGGCTTTGAGCCATGTTCCCCCCAACGCTCAGACCATCCAACACTTCATGTGGGGGAGTGAAGGAAAAACGTCTGGATATAACTTTTTTATAACACCAACAATAAATGAAACCGTTTATTTTTTCATGGAATCTTGAAGTAATAACTGACTTAACCGATTAATCAAACACTCAATAGTTGAAAGAATACGAATTTTTAAAGTGGCTAGCCTGGGAGTCGGACAAGGTGAGGGAGTGAAAAAACAATTAATTATAATTTTAGTTTATAATTATGAATTTAGTTTGGAGCTAAAACATAGCCACCATAGAAAAACAAAAGGAGTGAAAGACTCTTATGCCAGTTTAATATCCAGTGTATAATTAAGATAGGGATCTTTATATCGGACGGCATAGCCGAGGGTTTGTTGCTTCCTTTATAAAATCCAATCGCGAACCCGTGACCTTTTAGTATTTTAGGTTGCTATGCTAACTACCAAAGGTGACCTCTAATCTTCAAGTTCTTTCCTTTTTAAAATTCTGAAAATATGAAGTAACTATTCAATATCACAGTAAATATTTCCGATTAAATGTAAGGCTTTAGGTTATCAAATGTTAAGGTTATGGTAGGTTTAGTTTTAATATAAGTTCTAAACCCACTCTTTAAATTAAAATATGCAAAGAAAATCAACAATCCTAAAATTTAGTTAAAGTACTTTTTAAGCTTTTGTTTTTTATCATACTTCAAAAAAGCGATTATTGTTAAATTCGACCACATTTTTTTTATATTGTGTGAAAAAAATATGAATGATATCAGAAAAAAAAAATCTGGTGCGTGCGCGCAACACACAACTTTCACTTACCAACTTACTTAGATAAGAAATTGACGTGTTTTGTTAAATATCATTTCCCAAAGTCACACATTTTTCTACATTCATATCTTATTTTTATTAATCGTTAAAGCCGTTTTTGAGTAAATAAAAAACCCCGTGAAAATGATACAAAATTTATTAAGTAAAGTCCCCCCTTCGGTTGATCAATTTTGATGAAATGTTGGCTATCACATATTTGGCATATACATACATCAAATACCCAGTTTGGTCACAATCGTGAAAGCCGTTTTTGAGTAAATAAAAAAAACATGTAAAAATGGTACAAAATTTATTAAGTAAAGTGCCCCCTGCGGTTGATCAATTTTGATGAAATTTTTACAGACATATCTCGGGCATATAAATAGATCAAATACTAAGTTTAATCAAAATCGTTAAAGCCGTTTTTGAGAAAATCAAAAAAACACGTGAAAATGTTACAAAATGTATTAAGTAAAGTCCCCCCTCCGGTTAATCAATTTTGATGAAATTTTTACAGTCATATCTCGGGCATATAAATACATCAAATACCCAGTTTGATCAAAATCGTTAAAGCCGATTTAGAGTAAATAAAAAAAACACGTGAAAATGATACAAAATTTATTAAGTAAAGTCCCCCCTCCGGTTGATCAATTTTGATGAAATTTTCACAGTCATATCTCGGGCATATAAATAGATGAAATACTCAGTTTAATCAAAATCGTTAGAGCCGTTTTTGAGAAAATCGAAAAAAACCTAAAAAGTTATTAAGTAAAGTACCCCCTCCCTTTAAGTAATTTTGATGAAATTTATGCTGTCACATCGCGGGCATATACCTACAATAAATACCCAATTTCAGGATCGCACGGTTTATAGTTTTTGAGCTAGTCAGTTCACACACACACACACACACACACACACACACACACACACACACACACACACACACACACACACACACACACACACACACACACACACACACACACACACACACACACACACACACACACACACACACACACACACACACACACACACACACACACACACACACACACACACACACACACACACACACACACAGACACACACACAGACCATTTCGCGGGACTTGGTCATTTCGACTCAGGGGACCCCAAAACGTGTATTTCCGTTGAAAACCGGAAGTCGAATTTTTTCAAGATCGCAATACTTCCACTTACTATATATTTCATATATAGGTAAGTGAAAGTAAAAACACGTGAAAATGATACAAACTTTATTAAGTAAAGTCCCCCCTCCTGTTGATCAATTTTGATGAAATTTTTACAGTCATATCTCGGGCATATAAATACATCAAATACCAAGTTTGATAAAAATCGTTAAAACCGTTATTGAGTAAATAAAAAAAACACGTGAAAATGATACAAAATTTATTAAGTAAAGTCCCCCCTCCGGTTGATCAATTTTGATGAAATTTTCACAGTCATATCTCGGGCATATAAATACATCAAATACCCAGTTTGATCAAAATCGTTAAAGCCGATTTAGAGTAAATAAAAAAAAAACACGTGAAAATGTTACAAAATTTATTATGTAAAGTCCCCCTTCCGGTTAATCAATTTTGATGAAATTTTTACAGTCATATCTCGGGCATATAAGTAGATGAAATACTCAGTTTAATCAAAATCGTTAGAGCCGTTTTTGAGAAAATCGAAAAAAACCTAAAAAGTTATTAAGTAAAGTACCCCCTCCCTTTAAGTAATTTTGATGAAATTTATGCTGTCACATCGCGGGCATATACCTACACTAAATACCCAATTTCAGGATCGCACGGTTTAAGGTTTTTGAGCTAGTCTGTTCACATACACACACACACACACACACACAGACACACACACAGACCATTTCGCGGGACTTGGTTATTTTGACTCAGGGGACCCCAAAACGTGTATTTCAGTTGAAAACCGGAAGTCGAAATTTTTCACGATCGCAATACTTCCACTTACTATATATTTCATATATAGGTAAGTGAAAGTAAAAATCTGGTGCGTGCGCGCAACACACAACTTTCACTTACCAACTTACTTAGATTAGAAATTGACGTGTTTTGCTATATATCAATCCCCAAAGTCACACATTTTTCTACATTCATATCTTATTTTTGTTAATCGTTAAAGCCGTTTTTGAGTAAATAAAAATCTGGTGCGTGCGCGCAACACACAACTTTCACTTACCAACTTACTTAGATAAGAAATTGACGTGTTTTGTTAGATATCATTTTCCAAAATCACACATTTTTCTACTTTCATATCTTATTTTTATTAATCGTTAAAGCCGTTTTTGAGTAAATAAAAAACCCCGTGAAAATGATACAAAATTTATTAAGTAAAGTCCCCCCTTCGGTTGATCAATTTTGATGAAATGTTGGCTATCACATATTTGGCATATACATACATCAAATACCCAGTTTGGTCACAATCGTGAAAGCCGTTTTTGAGTAAATAAAAAAAGTACGTAAAAATGATACAAAATTTATTTAGTAAAGTGCCCCCTGCGGTTGATCAATTTTGATGAAATTTTTACAGACATATCTTGGGCATATAAGTAGATCAAATATTAAATTTAATCAAAATCGTTCAAACCGTTTTTGATAAAATCAAAAAAACACGTGAAAATGTTACAAAATTTATTAAGTAAAGTCCCCCCTCCGGTTAATCAATTTTGATGAAATTTTCACAGTCATATCTCGGGCATATAAATACATCAAATACCCAGTTTGATCAAAATCGTTAAAGCCGATTTAGAGTAAATAAAAAAAACACGTGAAAATGTTACAAAATTTATTAAGTAAAGTCCCCCCTCCGGTTAATCAATTTTGATGAAATTTTTACAGTCATATCTCGGGCATATAAATAGATGAAATACTCAGTTTAATCAAAATCGTTAGAGCCGTTTTTGAGAAAATCGAAAAAAACCTAAAAAGTTATTAAATAAAGTACCCCCTCCCTTTGAGCAATTTTGATGAAATTTTTGCTGTCACATCGCGGGCATATACCTACACTAAATACCCAATTTCAGGTTCGCACGGTTTATAGTTCTTGAGCTAGTCTGTTCACATACACACACACACACACACACACACACACACACAGACCATTTCGCGGGACTTGGTCATTTCGACTCAGGGGACCCCAAAACGTGTATTTCCGTTGAAAACCGGAAGTCGAAATTTTTCACGGTCGCAATACTTCCACTTACTATATATTACATATATAGGTAAGTGAAAGTAAAAAAACCCGTGAAAATGATACAAAATTTATTAAGTAAAGTCCCCCCTCCCGTAGATCAATTTTAATGAAATTTTTACAGTCATATCTCGGGCATATAAATACATTAAATACCAAGTTTGATCAAAATCGTTAAAACCGTTTTTGGGTAAATAAAAAAAAACACGTGAAAATGATACAAAATTTATTAAGTGAAGTCCCCCTTCCGGTTGATCAATTTTGATGAAATGTTGGTTATCACATCTTTGGCATATAAATACATCAAATACCAAGTTTGATCAAAATCGTTTAAACCGTTTTTGGGTAAATAAAAAAAAACACGTGAAAATGATACAAAATTTATTAAGTGAAGTCCCCCTTCCGGTTGATCAATTTTGATGAAATGTTGGTTATCACATCTTTGGCATATAAATACATCAAATACCAAGTTTGATCAAAATCGTTTAAACCGTTTTTGAGTAAATAAAAAAAACATGTGAAAATGATACAAAATTTATTAAGTAAAGTCCCCCCTCCGGTTGATCAATTTTGATGAAATTTTTACAGTCATATTTCAGGCATATAAACAGATCAAATACTCAGTTTAATCAAAATCGTTAGAGCCGTTTTTGAGAAAATCGAAAAAAACTTAAAAAGTTATTAAATAAAGTACCCCCTCCCTTTGAGCGAATTTGATGAAATTTTTGCTGTCACATCGCGGGCTTATACATACTCTAAATACCCAATTTCAGGTTCGCACGGTTTATATTTTTTGAGCTAGTCTGTTCACACACACACACACACACAGACACACAGACACACACACACACAGACCATTTCGCGGGACTTGGTTATTTTGACTCAGGGGACCCCAAAACGTGTATTTCCGTTGAAAACCGGAAGTCGAAAATTTTCACGATCGCAATACTTCCACTTACTATATATTTCATATATAGGTAAGTGAAAGTAATATATCATTTTTTGTTATGCATACCGTTAGGATAAGAATGACAAAAACTACAATGCCAGAATATAGTCACAATAGTATTAACAGTTCCGTTCTCGTAAGACGCAGATTACAATATTATTTTAAGCAAGGGATGATCTTGTTAACGCAAGTAGAGGGCTACTTTTTAGTTATAGTTAGTGCCAGTGGTACTAACTGCTCCAATCGTAGACTATTTGTAATCTGCGACTATTTTCCCTGGTCGCTGTTTATAGGTATGTAAAATTGAGAATGCAGTTGAAATCACATGTGATTATCCAACAATTTTTCTTCTTCTTCTTGCCGACGTGCGAAATATAGTTTTCGCGTGGTTAATATTTTAAATGTTCGTCATGCGGTACATGGCTATAATTTTATCCCTTATTCATCTGCAAATCACCGGTAGGTAAGAATACTTACCTTCAAAATTTCAAATTTCAGAAATCTTACTTCTTTTTTTTTCGATTTATTCGCCAATATAACTGAAATATCGAACGTGCCATAACTATATTAGAAATAATTGCTCACTGTCTGTTCATAATTTACTACTGATAAATAAGTATTTTAATAACGAAAATCTTCCTTTTGATAAATTTGAATGTTGACAGTTTCGACTTATATGCCTCTATTATTGCCGACTGGCTATGTAATGAAAAATCTTAAAATATGGATAGAACATTTGCGTAACACCAATTTTATAAATCTCTTTTTTAAATATAAAAAAATCTGGTGCGATGCGCGCATACCACAACTTTCACTTACGAATTTACTTAGAATAGAAATCGACGCACAGTGGGAAAATTTTGTCATTTAGCGGCCAAAAATCTATAACTCCTGATTAAATGACGATAATCGAATAATTCTTTTTTCATTAAAGAGCATGGGATTCCCTTTATCAGTGAGAATAAAACATATAAAAATACTATCGCTCAAAGTAGTTCAGATTAATTTTTAAATGAATTCTTTTTTCACTTAAATATAAATAAAATAAGTTATTCGGTACAGGGTTATACATAGGGAATGAAATGAGTCAGTATTATTATCTATTGAGCTTTCCGCTTATACACGTGTCTTTTTCAGGCACTTGCTCCGTTCGGAAGGTGTATAAAAAAAGTTATTGTCTTATGAAGTAAAAATCCAAAAAATTAAATTCAAATTACCCTAATTTTTAGTACTTTTAACGGAAAAAATATTTTCCTAAAATTCAACGATAAGTATGTTTTATGATTTAGTCTAATTCGAGGCCGAATGTATAATGAAAGTTAAAATATAGGGATTTAAATTTTAAAATCGATATATCGCAGATCGATCGCATTTGATCGATCTAATTCTATTATGGTGTTTTAGAACCCGTCACCCTCTACCAGTATGGAAAAAATCAGAACCAACTATTGCCAATAATAAAAGTTATATCAATTTAAAAACTTTCTTTTTATAAATTATATAGTCAACGTGGATGAAATTAAAACGCATTTTTATTCAATAATTTTACAGCCATTCTTCTTATTTATAAAATATATTAGGTGCATTAATATAAAAATTAAAGCTAAATAGGGAAAAATTGAAGGTGTAAAATAAATGTTTTTATTAATAAATAAAAGTTTTTATACTCATAATAAGGTTGGTTGTCACTTCGCGGGCATATACATACATTAAATATCGAATTTAATCAAAATTCAAATCAAAAGAATTACTGCCGTTTTTGAGTAAATTAAAAAAAAAAAAAAATGTGGAAATAAGAAAACATTTATTAAGTAAAGTGCCCCCTCCGTTTAACCAATTTTGATGTAATTTCGGCTGACGCATCGCGGGCACATACATACATAAAATACCAAGTTTGATAAAAATCGTTAAAGCCATTTTTGAGTAAATATAAAAAAACACGTGATAATGAGAAAACATTTATTAATTAAAGTGCCCCCTCCGTTTGATCAATTTTGATGAAATTTCGGCTGACGCATCGCGGGCCCATACATACATAAAATACCAAGTTTGATAAAAATCGTTAAAGCCGTTTTTCAATAAATAAAAAAACCCCGTGAAAATGGTACAAAATTTATTAAGTAAAGTGCCCCCTGCGGTTGATCAATTTTGATGAAATTTTTACAGACATATCTCGGGCATATAAATAGATCAAATACTAAGTTTAATCAAAATCGTTAAAGCCGTTTTTGAGAAAATCAAAAAAACACGTGAAAATGTTACAAAATGTATTAAGTAAAGTCCCCCCTCCGGTTAATCAATTTTGATGAAATTTTTACAGTCATATCTCGGGCATATAAATACATCAAATACCCAGTTTGATCAAAATCGTTAAAGCCGATTTAGAGTAAATAAAAAAAACACGTGAAAATGATACAAAATTTATTAAGTAAAGTCCCCCCTCCGGTTGATCAATTTTGATGAAATTTTCACAGTCATATCTCGGGCATATAAATAGATGAAATACTCAGTTTAATCAAAATCGTTAGAGCCGTTTTTGAGAAAATCGAAAAAAACCTAAAAAGTTATTAAGTAAAGTACCCCCTCCCTTTAAGTAATTTTGATGAAATTTATGCTGTCACATCGCGGGCATATACCTACAATAAATACCCAATTTCAGGATCGCACGGTTTATAGTTTTTGAGCTAGTCTGTTCACACACACACACACACACACACACACACACACACACACACACACACACACACACACACACACACACACACACACACACACACACACACACACACACACTTTTGAATTTAATCAAAATTCAAATCAAAAGAATTACTGCCGTTTTTGAGTAAATTAAAAAAAAAAAAAATGTGGAAATAAGAAAACATTTATTAAGTAAAGTGCCCCCTCCGTTTAACCAATTTTGATAAAATTTCGGCTGACGCATCGCGGGCCCATACATACATAAAATACCAAGTTTGATAAAAATCGTTAAAGCCGTTTTTCAATAAATAAAAAAACACCTGGAAATGGGACAACATTTATTAAGTAAAGTGCCCCCTCCGTTTGATCAATTTTGATGAAATTTCGGCTGTCGCATCGCGGGCACATACATACATAAAATACCAAGTTTAATCAAAATCGTTAGAGCCGTTATTGAGAAAATCGAGAAAAACATAAAAATTAGACAAAATTCTTTAAATAAAGTACCCTCACCGTTTGACCAATTTCGATGAAATTTTTGCTTTCACATCGCGGGCATATGCATGCACCAAATACCCAATTTCAGTTTTGTACGGCGGTTTTTGAGCTAATCTGTTCACTCTCACACACACACACACACACACACACACACACACACACACACACACACACACACACACACACACACGGACACGGACACGGACACGGACACACACGGACACGGACACACACACACACGGACACGGACACGGACACACACACACACACGGACACGGACACACAGACCGTTCGACTCAGGGTACCCTAAAACCTGTATTTCCGTTGAAAACCGGAAGTCAAAATTGTTCAAGATCGCAATACTTCCACTTACTATACAGGGTGTTTCGGAATTGCACGGCACTATTTTAGGTACGTGTTCTCTAACACAAAATAAACAAAAAAGTTCATATTAACATGTATCTCAAACTCATTTATTAAACAGATATCAAAGGTTAAAGATTTATTATTACTATTTATTTATTATTATTACAACATTTAGAGTAAATGTTCAAAGGCGCCTCCGTTTTGTTGAATGCAACATTCAGCACGACGAATCCATGCTTCTCTGGCTCTTCGTATAGCATCAGGATGGTGGTTGATAGTTACTGCGGCTTCCACGATACGATTTCTTAGCTCTTCTTGCGTGTCGACTGCCGCAGAATAAACCATAGACTTCATCCAGCCCCACACAAAATAATCTAATGGCGTTAAATCCGGAGATCGTGGTGGCCATTTAACAGGTCCGTTTCGACCAACCCATCGGTCTCCATAAGTTGCATTTAAATAATCAGTGACACTATGAGAAAAGTGAGCTGGAGCACCGTCATGCATAAACCACAGCCTTTGCCTAATGCTTAGCGGAATATCTTCTAGAATATCATGCAGATTATTTTGCAAAAAATGCAAGTACGATATACCTGACAGCCTAGGTGGCAAAAAGAAGGGGCCGATGATTTTGTCGCTTAGAAGACCACACCAGACATTTAAAGAGAATGTATGTTGGTAATGTCCAACAGCAGTCGTATGAGGGTTTTCTTCGGCCCAAGTATGGGTATTTCGAAAATTAAGAATCCCGTTTCTTGTAAAGCAAGATTCATCAGTAACCAAAATGCAGTTCAGGAAGTTAGGATCTCGTGTGCATTGTCGAATTAACCACTGGGAGAAATTTCTGCGCTTGTTATAATCTTGTGGTAACAAATCTTGCCTACTTGATACGTGAAATGGATATAATTGTTGTTCGCGTAAAGTTCGCCATACGCTGGTAGAGGAAACATCGAAACGACGTGACAATCTTCTGGTACTAGTAGTAGGAGATAACTGAACAGCATCGAGTATTTCTTCTTCTACGTTTGCAGTTCGTCGAAATCGTTGTCGACCGGCGTTCACTCGTATAGGTTTTAGCGTACCATTATCCCTAAGACGTCTTTCAATGGCCTCAAACGTTTTACGATTTGGTATTCTTCGGTTAGGAAATTTTTCACGATATCTTCGAATAGCAGCAGCACCGTTTGTATGTACCTCGCCATAAGTTAAAAGCATGTCTGTTTGTTCATCAAAAGTGAATAAATTTGTGGTATCTCCCATGATAATCATAAATTGAACTGTGTCACAAGATTCACTCACACTAAAACACACAGAACTAGACAAACAGATGAGCAACTACTGTCATTGCTTATCGTTCATTTGTTTATCAGGTGATTAAAACCTTTTATTTAGTATTAAACACGTTAAACGTTGTACAGTCAGTCTTAATGCAGTAAATAAATAATAAATCTTTAACCTTTGATATCTGTTTAATAAATGAGTTTGAGATATATGTTAATATGAACTTTTTTGTTTATTTTGTGTTAGAGAACACGTACCTAAAATAGTGCCGTGCAATTCAGAAACACCCTGTATACTATATACTCGTATTTCATATATAGGTAAGTGAAAGTAAAAAAAAAAAACGGTAAGAATATTTAAGTTCAGTTAAACAAAGAGGTCCAAAAATCGAATTGACTTTAAAAACATATATGATCTCTCATTCCGGCATCCATATTTCACAGTCATTAAACTCTCAGCAATTCTATTAAAATTTATTGGTTATATTGAATTTGAGGGGTAGACATTTTGCAATATAGACGTAACCGAATGAGTCGTTATTGCAATAAAAGCGTCACAAATGTTTTCGCATTCTTAAAAAAGCTATGGAGTCTATGGAATGTGATAATACTGATGCATGCTTATTTCTCCACAATTCTCAAACTCTTCTCCACGCATATGTGATTGTAGTATAGGCAGTGGCTTGGTTTTGATTACAGACATACAATAATGAAATCGATTCAACCCTCCGCAAGAACACAAAGCTTTCCCCCACCTTCGAAATTGGGGAATCAAAAATGATCCTTAAATGAAATACATATTCTCAATGCATGATAATATTTCCAAAATGAGTTTAGCTTTTAAAAAATTATTAAGAAAAATACATCTTTAAAAGACATACCTACTTCAATTAGTTTTAATATAAAGATAATGCTATAAAAATATAGTTTTCGTCCGACATGATCGACCTTTAAAAGAAATTTGTTATCAAATATTGTACACACGAAGCCGAATGGAAAACAACATTTTAGTGCAGTTATTAGTTCCAAGAATCCATACGTCGTTTCATCATTCACTGATAATAACACTTATCACCTACTTTTCTTTTTGTCTGGCTGTTTTTTTTATAGATTTCACTAGTGGCAATGATTATTTGTTTTAATACTAGAACTTGTCAATATGTCAATTGTGAGTAACTACTAAGATTTGATAAAAAGTGAATAACCTGAGCACTACTAGGACAACGCTAAATTAAATGGCCAATATTTACTTGCGCGTATACAGAGACCTTCAGTAAGCTCCACGATGAGATTATCAGCATTATACGCGGGAAAGCAATAAGACTAATAATAATATCAATAATATTATTGTATGGTTAGGAAGAACCGATCATATCTATCCAAAACAGAGATCAAGCCAGTATTTCTAGCCACTATTTCTGTACTCTGGTGCTTTGTTCACGGGCAATGCGACGTCGAGGTTGATGTAATGCTTAAAAGATCAAAAATTATATAATTTTTGCTTAAATAAAATAAACAATGTTTTCTGAAATCGTGAGATGTAGTTCAGTTGAGGTCCACCAATTTTATAAGGATCATCCTAAAAGTTATTGTTTGTTCAACGTATATGCCAAACCTCTTTTGAGGTTGAGCGGTATAATTTAAAATGCAATACTTTTCATCTATTTTATCAGTATACAACTTACATTACTTCCCCTCTATGCATTTGAAGAAAAAAATATTTCAATTATACAGTTCATATTATATAATATTATAATCATATTATATATATTATATAATATTGAAAATGTAAAGCCATACTGATCGATGGTTGAGCGGCATTAATTTTTTACTGCACTATGAGCCTACTCGTACCTCCTCTTTTTTGTCTGGATCAAATGGATTTGATATACTGCAAGTTCAGAAATGTCTATTTTAAATGGAATCTTACAACGTCAATAATAATTTTATCTCTCCGGTAACGGTCCACTAAACCTGAACTGTTTCAACATTGTGAATTACGCTAATTTGAATATGAGTGAAATACGCTAATTTATTTAAACTATTTCCGGTTGTTATTCAGTTCAATCTATAATGTTCCCTTGAAGATTGTTTACAGCCTTAGGAGAAGGTAATTTTCCAAGAGGCGAGACTTCATTGAACCATGGCTGAGGGCACCCTCCTAATTGGGCCCGTATCTTGGACCTTTATCTGCATTCTGGCTCTGGTCCGTCTGGTAAAAAAAAAAATGATTGATTCAAAGTTAATCACTAGCTACGTTGTCTGAAGAGTATCTTTTTGTTACATTGATTTGATTTAAAGCAAGTCCACTAAGTACATATATTTTCCTGGGAGATATTTCAGAACGAAGCTGTAAGGCAAATGTATGAATCTCAGTATTTTCAGCCGATTATTTTTGATTTTACAAACATTTTTTATTGGGCATCAGGGACACATCATTGGGATGTGGTCACTGTAAGTAGTGACATGATTGTGACCATAAACGTAATTGTGGAATTTTGTAATTGCAAATACAAGGGCCACGATTTCTTTTTCTATTTGAGCATATTGATATTCACTGTCTTTTGACGACCGACTTGCGTACATAACTGGCTTGCCATTTTGAATTTAGGCACACCCTATTGCATCTTTACTTGGGTCTGTTTGTATCTCAACTAGTCCCTCAGAGTTAAACGATGCCAGCAGGGTTAATTTTGAAAAACTTTCTTTTAATAAATTCGATTGATTATTTTGTAGAGGTGTCCAATTACATGTCTTTTTTAAGCAGTTCTCTTAATGGCGAAATTGGTTCAGATAACTTTGGTAAATGATGCCTTAGAAAGTTAATTTAAAGTAATTAGGAGCCTTCAAATTGATTATTGAGTGGGTCAGATTTATGCCCATCCTTATGAAATAAAATTGCTAAAAATTTAACTTCATTTACAAAGCATTGTATTTTAGTGGGGTTGAATTTTATATTATTTTTCTACCGACTCTCATTGCCTCGGAAACTATAGACTTTAGTTCTTCCTCTGATTCTGCAGCACAAAGCAAATCATCAAAGTAAACAGTCACACCTGGAATATAGCCAAAATATTATTAGGTTAGTTTCTGAATCAATTCTGGTAAAACTGAAAGACCAAATGGTGCACGTCTGTACTTGTAAATACCAAACGGAGTGCTAAATGCGCAAAGATTACGTGGCTCATTGTCTAAAGTAATTGTTGAAACCCCTGTTTAAGATCAAACACGCAAAACAACTTCATGCATATTTCTTCATAAGTTGGAATTTTATAATAGTCTTTCATCAGATATTTGTTTAGCTGTTTTGGGTCGATGCAGAAGCGTTATGATGCATCTGGTTTTTCCTCAATAACTAAATTATTTACCCACTCTCTTGAAATATCGACTCTCTCGATAATTTGAAGATTTTCCAAGTTATCTAGTTGTCTTTTACTTGGATTTTATTTAAAGGGCATCCTGCGAGATGCACATGCTTTCGGCACTGCTTAAGATTTTAAAGGTAATTTGCACACCTCTGGAAAACAACCTATTCCTTCAAATACATCACGATATTTTGACATAAAAGTAGACAAACTGTTATCAGTAATGATATCAATTTTTTTTTATTAGATTTATATCTAAGAATGTCTTCAGGCCCTAAATAGGAATCTACCCTCGTTATTTAACCACAATAAAATATGCATGACAAGACATTCTTACATTTAACTTTTAATTTAATGCTTCCCTAAGGTTCAATTTTATAGCCTCCAACTGCTTCAAAAATAGTTGTTCTTTTTCTGACATTCATAGCCTCACCTAGTTTTATAACCAATTGAACTGGTATTACATTCGTTCCAGCTCCTGTATTAAGCTTAAAATTGATATGAATCGTTTATGTGAATTTTTTCGATAGTAAAATCTACAGGCTTTTCGACCTCAATCGCGTTCACGTTATCTTTTTTGATTTCACATTTACCACACACTTTGGCAAAAATATTATATTTTTTACATTTATAGCAAATTCAACTCATTACTGGGCATACCCCTAAATTATGTCTAAGTCCACAACGTCTACAATTAATTGTTTTATTCTTACCTTTGAGACTACAGTCCTGTGAATAAATATAAACTCAAGGAAAAAAAACTATTTTGATTAGTTTAAATCATTTAATTTGGAATCTAATTAACAAAAGATATTATTTAATGTTTACTGTAAATTATTAGTTACAATTTTAATAAATTATTTTATAATATTGCCAGGATTTGCTAAAATTTGGACAAAATAACAAAACAGACCTGTGAATAAGTATAAACTCAAACATTGTCTGTCTCTTTAATGCATAAATTCATTTCAATAATGAACACTTCTTCCATGTTTTTTAATCACCTCCAGTAGTCTTTTAGGAACACTTCTTACTAAATTAATTAAAGTGCTGTCTGATATGTTTTCCCAAGCTTGAGTTATTCTTTCTTTGAGCTCATCAATATTTTGGATTTCTGGCTTCTGAAGGTCGTAGACTTCTCTTGCCATAATCCCCCATAAATTTTCAATCGGATTGAGATCCGGACTAAGAGCTGGCCAATCCAAAATGTTGATCCCGAAATTCGAAACCATTGTTTTGTAAAACGTGCAGTATGAATCGGTGCGTTATCGTGCTGAAAAATAATTTTCACTGACTTTCCTCTTCCAGTATTGTAATGAACGGCAAAAGAAACTCTTCTAAAACATTTTGATAACCTTTTGCTTTCAATTTGCCGGAAATGAATGCGGTTGGGACTTACCCTTTTCATTAAAAGCAGCCCAAACTATGACTCCGCCAGCCCAATGGGACATTCGTGACAAGATTTTTTTTCTTTTCTTAGATCATTCCAGTAGCAATTTAAACCATTTGGACCATCAATATTTATTTATTTTTTAATCACTTAAAATAACTCTTGACCATTTTTCGCTGTCTTGAATATGCTGTTCAGAAAACTGCAGTCGTCGCTGCAAATGATGTTTTTTGAGCTGTGGTTTTCTCACTGCCTTACTATATTTTAAGTACTTTGATTTCTATATGCACTTCCTAACCAACCTAGCATCACATCCTAAATTAAATCGCCTCAAAATCTGTGCAGAGGATGCTCTTATTTTTGAGATTTCTCTCAAAACCCCTCGTTTCACTTGTTTGGAAATTTTTGAAGGCCTTCCACTTCTTTTGTTTTTCCCATAATTGCCTGGGCCGCTGTTTAAAAAGTTTTTTACTACACACTGGGAGCGGTTTAGCACACTAGCAATTTGCCTCTGGGTCATCCCACCTCTTCTTAAGTCTATAATTCTTTGGCGCTCAATTTCAGTAAGTTGAGTCCCGCGCGGCATTATTTAAAAATCAGAAAACGCTACAAAGTATAAAAAACAAAGAAATATGCTCTCCCTTTAACATTTAGAAGAAAACTGAGGTGATATTAATCCATTAGAATAGAAAATAAACATTGAGTTTATACTTATTCACAGCGTAAACGTGCTTTATTTACAAAATCTGATGATCGTAAATTAACAAACATGTCTAATGCCATTTAAAGCTTCTTGCCAATCTAATAACATTACAATAAGTCTAAGAAAATTATTGTGCAATGAATTCACTTTTAAATTTCATAAATACTTCGATTTTATTAGTTGAGTTTATATTTATTCACAGGACTGTAGTTCTATTGTTACCTTCAACTTTTTTATTACTGTGATTGGTTTCCTTCACCTGCAATACCTCTTGATTTCCTCTTTGAGCATCTATCACTTGGTCTCCGCAATCTCCACTGATATGCGAAACTTTTTTACTTACTTTAAGGTTAAATCTTCTCGCAATAACCTTTCCCTTCATACTGCAGATCTTATTCCTATGATTGGTTGAGCTTTTAGCAGCTTTTCTTATTCATTTTTTTTCTTTCACAATCAAGCTCTTTAAATCTGCATAAAATCTGTTAAAGGTACGTCAGGTCCTTGTCGCCTGTTCAAGAATTTAAAAACCTCCATAGTTTCATTTTTTCTGGTGATATAGTACGCTTTTAAATCCTCAAGGATTGACAAAACCGTTTCATATTCATCGTCAGTAGTTCGAATTGAACGGTAGAGTTTCAATGCCCCGGCTCCCATCAAGTTTTTAAGCCTTGCTACTTGAACATCATTGGATTTTTTACCGTTTCTGTAGCCACCATGTAGATTTCTATTTCTTCTTCGTTGAAGTCGAAAACGTTGAAGTTTTCTGTAATATTTAAAGAAGAGACGGTGAGACTTGCGGGTTTGTTACTCTCCATTTCGCGACCGTTCCTAAGATTAACAAATTACCAATAAGAAAACTCTAATTAAATTCCCCAACTCAGCTTAACAATCAATAGACACCGTTCGAATACCGACTGCGCCATTTTTTGCGTTTTTAAAGGACATAGATACAATTAGGAAATTCAGAAACGAAAGAACACCATTTTATTGTATTGTTTTACATTGGATGGTGTTGTAAATGAGAATAAAGGGTAATACTTCGGATGAGCATCTCCAAGATGGCGGCCGGCTTGAGTAAACAACAAGGTATTCCGATCACGCCCTACACGATATCCACGATTCAGTTCGGGTTAAACGAGAGTTCCCGAGCAGATGTAGTCCAGATAATCAACATCCCCGCCTCAATAATTTGAACAACCAACATAATGTACAAATGAATGTTTCTTTAATATAATTAAAGTACAACAATAGATATCAGTAGAAGTACTATTTCAATATATAAATATTTCCTGTGATGGTTGCATAGGTACAATTTTAAATTTTAAACTAAACAGACCATTTAACAAATAAATTTAATAGTTTGTTTTAAAATATGTTATTGTCCTGTTTAAATGATTAAATGGGTTCAAGTTAAATGCACGTATAAATGGAAAAGGTACAAATAAATTAATATAAGAATCCGAGTATTCCTAACCACCAGATTATTATATCTTTGCTATTTAGAGAAAAAATATATTTAAATAACCAAAAAGGAATAATTTAATCTTTTGTTTGTTAATTAACAATGATTTATTGAATATAATATAATATTGTATTGTAATGGCAACACTGCGTCGGTGTGAAGGAAGGTTCTGTGTGAAGCAACCCTCCATATTGTTGTTTGTGATTTGAATAAAAGGCACGTTTTATGTTTCAAGTGTTGTATCTTTGATTATCCCCATAATCCTTAACAGGGTTATGGGCCCAATACGGCCATTGTGTTTTATAGTGGATTAAGTGTTAAAGGACAGAAAATGTCAAAAGAAAAATATCAAATTGTCCCTTTCGTGGGGGACAATTACAACGCGTGGGAGTTCCGATTGAAAAGTATCCTGCGGGATAACGGAGTAATAAAGGCGATCGAAAAGGAGGATTTTAGTAAAGCTGCAGATAAGAAGCGATGGGAAGCTAAGGCCCAGGCTATCATAATAGCGGCAACCGCCGACAGTCACCTCGAATACTTAAAGGACAGATCTGCTTATCAAATGATTAAAAGCAAGGAAGACAGCTTTAAGAAGAAACGTTTAAGATCTAAATTATTTATAAGAAGAGAGTTGTTCGATATGAAATTCGACGAACGGAACTCTTTAATGGAACATTTTATTGATATGAAAAGCTGTTTGCACAACTCGGGGATGCCGGCAGTGAGCTGTCGGAGGAAGAAAAGGTTAACTATTTACTCCTATCAATGCCGAAATCTTATGAAGCATTATCACGGCTTTGGAAACTGTGGAGGAATTGAAAATGGACATCGTGAAAAACAGACTGCTTGGGGAAGAAGAAAAACGGAACAGAGGAGCGACCAAATCCCTTCACTCTTCAGTCTTCTTGTGCTATGGATGTGGACGGCCCAGACACAAAAAATCCCAGTGTAGGAGCACTCAGCAGGCACGACACAAGACTGGTGACTGGAGACTTCACGGCCGTGGACGTAGCGACTGGAAGTACAACGGAGGCCGAGACGACAGTAAGGCAACTCATCATCAGACCCAAGGGAGAGGTAGAGGAAAGTCATTTATTAGAGGCACTGAAAATACTGAAGGTAACAAACTTGTAAGTTTTATGTCCTCTAGCCCTGACAGCGAACAGCAGAATAAGAATAGTTTTAAATGGGTTGTTGACTCAGGTAGTTCATTTCATCTTGTAAATGACATTAGTTTATTCTTTAATTATTGTAAACTGGATAAGCCAATTAAAATTTCGGCTGCCAAAAATGGCGTTGATTTAGAGGCTGTTGGTGTTGGGACAATAATATGTTATTTAAGTGATTTTGAAGGTGACATTATATTAAATGATGTGCATTATGAACCACAATTAAGAAAAAATTATAATCCGTTTCCAAAATGGAAAAGCGTGGTTTAAAGATCATCTTCAATAAAGGGGAAGTTAAAGTTTTCTCACAAACCAATGAAATACTTATGGTTGGGCATAGACTAGGGTCCCTTTATTTTATAGAACTTAAAGTAATATTTAATGATTGTTATTACGGTGCAAAATCAGACACAATGATAATTCAGTAGAAATTTGGCTATAGTAGCTATAGTTGTTTGAAGACTTTAGTAAATAAAAATATGGTTGATGGTTTAACTGATTTGAATGAAAAAAAATTAGAAAATAGACATTGTGAACCATGTATTCTTGGTAAGATTACACGCCTTCCTTTTAATGAGAAAATGTATAAGGCTAGGAAACCATTAGAACTAGTACATACCGATGTTTGTTTTATTAGCCCTTCTACGTGGGACGGGTATAAACATTTTGTTACTTTCATAGACGATTTTACCCACTTCACCGTAGTTTACTTATTAAGAGACAAGTCTGAGGTTTTTGAATATTTTAAGATCTATTATAATTATGCTAGTAATCATTTTGGTCATGGTATATTGAAGTTAAAGTCAGATAATGGTGGTGAGTATATTTCTAGAAATTTTAAATCCTTTTGTGATGAAAAGGGCATAGTATTGCAGTATACTGCTGCATATAATCCCGAAATAAACGGAGTAGCTGAAAGAATGAATCGTACTCTGACTGAAAAGGCCCGTGCATTATTGTTAGATTCACAGCTTCCTAAAGAGCTTTGGGGCGAGGCACTGCGATATGGGATATATGTCACTAATTGTAGTCCCACTGCTTTCCTTAATGTTACACCATTTGAAATGTGTAACATTTCAAATGGTGTAACATTATAACAACCAACATGTAGGTACGTCACTGAACAGTCGAGATTTTGGCTGTATTTCGAATATACATGATGATATAATGAAGATGTTTATATGGCCTATAATAAATTGGACCCTAATTTTTGAATTATGATCGCTTGAGTATTCTTTATAAAACTAATGAGATGATATATATACTGCTCCGTTAGGGACCTTTTATATTTCTGTATTTAAATTGATCGTTGGAAAGTAGTAATTAAACAAAATTGCATTTCCAAAAACAACATCATTGGATAGAAGTACTCGCAGCAAATAAGGGGCAGCCATAAAATTGATCGTTATCAAAACGGGGGCAGCCGCTAGGATAGAAGTGACAGCGTTTTGGGAGTCATTTTATGCTTAATTTATTATTACGAAGGATATTATTGTTCTCGATATAATAATACTACTGGTTTAATTCAATAATATTTCTTGGTCGAGTCTATTATGTTCGTCATCCCTTTCTATGAATTGTTGACTAAACTTGAGAGCGAAGTGGTACGAACAATATCCTTCTTAATAAACAATTATTCAGAAAATGAGTTGGCAGAAAACACTGCAGCTTCAATTCTAGCGGAGTAGCCTTTTTGATAGCAATCATTTTTATGGCTGCTATATTTTTACTGCGTGGACTTTCATACAATGTGATTGTTTTCTGAGAGATATTAACTTTAATTTGCCGTTAGTTTTATTGATGGATGAACATTGGCAAACATTGAAATTTTAAATTTTTCTTAAATGTCTGTAAAGACGATTTAATTATTATCACACTACTACTGAGAGAATGTTTCCTAGGAAAATTTTCATTTATTAGGGAATATAATACACAACATATACGTTAGTTATTGCGGTACTTGAGTGCATGGCCGCCTCGAATGCGAAAAACCCATAAAAACATCCAACCCAGACTGTTTTAAGTCCATTATCATTTCTGTTTCAATAAAATGCATTCATTCAACACTAGACTTAGGTCCTGAAAAGCGCACTCATGCTTTCAGGAAACGCAAACACTTAATGACGTTTTGACTTTTGAAAATCTTGGCAACCTCCATAGAATATTTAAATTTCTTTCGATTTAATAAAGATCGATCAAGACTTCAAAATCCATAAAAATTGAAAACACAATCTGGCTCTTTAGTAACGATTTATTCTGCTACATTTCAGTTATTACATAGGAAACGATTGAGACTAACACATTGGCGCACTATATAGACTCTATATAGAAAATAGCAAATCCTAAGTGCCACCAGCTAGGGACATTATCATAAGTACAAAATCATACAATTACCCATCATATATGGAATTGGAGAACGTATTTAATGCATTTTCGAACCACATTTGAACTTAGATAATAGTTATTTCTTTCTCATAATCAAGAATTCGACGCTTAACTGCCATTTTCATTTATACGCCTCAATAGTTGCAGAAACAAAATTAAAAACCGATAATAGTAATCGGGATAACATAACAAAAGTTTCACTCGAGAATATCATTACATATCTTTATTTAAATCTATTGTTGAAAATTTATCTAAGGTTATGTATAAGGTTTGTTCCAACAAGAACCTGAAACACGTCAATAGCTAACAGCAGACTACTCATGTTTCCCCCCCCCCCCACTCTTTTGATTCTGAATTTGATTGGTTGTTTTTTCCAACCGATTCACCGAACATTGAAACATTATTAAGCATTGCTTAAAATCAACTAATCAAAGTTAGAATAAAAAGTGAGGAAAGTACATGAGCAGTTTACTAGATATTAACGTGTTTTAATTGTTTGTTGGAGCATACCTTATGTTATATGTGCCATATGTTTTTCCAATAAGTAAATATTTTAAGCGATAATTAAATAATTATTTTCATGTTTTTTCCAGATAACTTATTAAATAAATTAAGAATCCCAAAAAGAATATAATGGGACCACATTGGTAAAATACTCTACAAGATGCAAAAGGTTTCGTTCCAATTGGTCCACCCACCTCGGAGTAATCGGTGGACAGACATAGATAAAAAAAAGGAGTAATTAAATCGAAATATTAATAAAATTTAAAAAAAATAAATTAAAATCGAGCGTAGTCCTCGGCTCCAAGGGTAGAAGCTAATTATCGGTGATGGAAATTGGATGAGGCCAAAAATAGGGGGGTAGGTGCGGGAATAATATTAAAAATCGGTGTAACCGCTCTTACCCACCCCCTTAACCCTAATTTATGGCTTGAGTTATCATACCTCGAAAGCATAAAAATTGAACGAGAGCGGAGTGTTAGGCAGTATAAAAATTGCCAATTAGATCGAAAGAGTAAAAAGGACTACTTGAATCTTAAAAAATAAAAATCTGGTGCGTGCGCGCAACACACAACTTTCACTTACCAACTTACTTAGATTAGAAATTGACGTGTTTTGCTAATTATCATTTCCTAAAGTCACACATTTTTCTACATTCATATCTCATTTTTGTTAATCGTTAAAGCCGTTTTTGAGTAAATAAAAAAAACCCGTGAAAATGATACAAAATTTATTAAGTAAAGTCCTCCCTCCCGTAGATCAATTTTGATGAAATTTTTACAGTCATATCTCGGGCATATGAATACATCAAATACCAAGTTTGATCAAAATCGTTAAAACCGTTTTTGAGTAAATAAAAAAAACATGTGAAAATGATACAAAATTTTTTAAGTAAAGTCCCCCCTCCGGTTAATCAATTTTGATGAAATTTTTACAGTCATATTTCAGGCATATAAATAGATCAAATACTCAGTTTAATCAAAATCGTTTTTGAGAAAATCGAAAAAAACGTAAAAAGTTATTAAATAAAGTACCCCCTCCCTTTGAGAAATTTTGATGAAATTTTAGCTGTCACATCGCGGGCATATACCTACACTACATACCCAATTTCAGGTTCCCACGGTTTATAGTTTTTGAGCTAGTCTGTTCACATACACACACACACACACAGACCATTTCGCGGGACTTGGTTATTTCGAATCAGGGGGTCCCAAAACGTGTATTTCCGTTGAAAACCGGAAGTCGAAAATTTTGACGATCGCAATACTTCCACTTACTATATATTTCATATATAGGTAAGTGAAAGTAAAAAAAAAAAAAAAAAAAATCGAGCGTAGCCACGGCTCTAAGGGTAGAAGCTAATTATCGGTGATGGAAATTGGAGGAGGCCAAAAATAGGGGGTAGGTGCAGCCGGAGATAGCCGAGCGTGTTGGAGCGCGGCCCGCTTTAACACGCTCGAGCCGAATGGTGGCGGTTCGAATCCGCCCTGGGATGGTTGACTTTTATTTCGTGGAGGCCACACGGAATAAAATCTCGACCTACCCACCATGGTTAGGATAGGTTGGTTACACCTATAGAGTAACCCCCCGTATGCCACACATGGCCAAGAAGGGGTACCGAATAAAAAAAAAAAAAATAAAAAAAAAAAAAAAAAAAATAGATTAAAAAAAAAAAAAAAAAAAAGGCACATACCTATGGAATTGAGTAACCTCCTCTTTCGAAGTCGGTTAAAAATGAATGATTTAGGATCTAAAAATTTAAGGATTTTAAGATACGTTAAGGGTACCATTAAGTAATTATAATTTAAAATATAATAAGAATTGTAATTCCGAACCACTAGTTGGATATGCTGATGCTAGTTTTGCTGTAGCTAAAGATAGGAAATCTATAACTGGTTATGTATTTAAAGTATTTGACAACAGTGTTATTTGGCGTTGCAAAAAGCAGAGCACTGTAACTTTAAGCACTACTGAGGCAGCGTTATACTCCCTCAATGAAGCCGCTATGGAGGCTTGTTGGATTAGGAAATTATTAAATGAGTTAGACGTTAGTTTTAATACCACTACCATATATGAAGACAATGAAAATACAATATTTTCTTTATGTAATCCGGATCAAAAAAGAATGAAGCATGTGGGCGTAAAATACAACTTTATTAAGCAACAAATAGCCGACATTTTTACGAAACCATTAAACAAAACCTCTCATAATTATTTTGTACATAAATTAGGATTGGAATAGAGTTTAGGTCGCATTGTGTATTTTTAGTTTGTTAGTTCTGTTAATACAAATCATTGTAATGTTAGTTCTTACTTATTCATTGTAATGTTAGAAATTATTGTAATGATTTGTATTATCATAGCTGTTATATTAGATATCATTGTGATAAAGATAATATCAGGACTTTTATTTTCTGGCCCGAAATGTAAAAGTCATGATGTGATTTTTATTTATTTATTAGAAGTATAAAAGTCCGGATTTGACTTTTATTCTCTTTACGAAAAAATAAGAGTTAATTTCAAACCCTGGTTTCAAGTGTTGTATCTTTAATTATCCCCATAAACCTTAACATTTTTTTGTAAATTTATTAGTTTCTTTTTTTAAAATATGTTATTATTAAATTATTAATGTATAAATAAATGTGTAAATTATTAAATGGGATCGAGTTATTAATTAATTATTAATTATTAATATAAGAATCCGAATATTCTTAACCACCAGATTATTATTTTTTTGTTATTTCAAGAAAAATGTATTTAAATTACCAAAAAGGATATTTTTAAAAATGATTTTAAGGAACAAACTGTATATGATTTATTAGATTGAAGAAAAGGAGTAAAAGGTTTAAGATATTGTATCTATTAAAATCAATTTAACTATAATTATCGCCTAACTGTATTATAATCCACTAAATAGAATTAATTTAATTAAATAATCGCACTTCAGTAGACCTTCATTGGTTACGATATTGCCTCTGCGCAATGTTAATTTAATTAAATGTTTATATTTGTTAATGTTATTCAGCCCTAACCCAATTAAAAGTTACACATATATATCAATCATTTTTCGGTCTATACTTCCAAGTTTCGACGAGCTGCTGGAAATTCGTTTTATAAATATGCCATTTGGATATAGGTACAGACTGTGTAGCTGCATCAGACCTAACATAATAAAAGTAAGCAACGAATGAATTCCCCTACAAAAATGTGGATAAAGCCGACATATTAAAGAAACATTAATTTGTACATTATGTTGGTTATTAATCAATAAATTATTGAGGCGGGGAGGTTGATTATCTGGACTACATCTGCTCGGGAACTCTCGGTTAATCCGAACTGAATCGATGATATCGGGCAGGGCGTGATCGGAATACCTTGTAGTTTACTCACGCCGGCCGCCATCTTGGAGCTGCTCATCCGAAGTAATACCGAATAAAGAATTTCATAGACCTTACTTAAAGACTTCAATAAACAAAAACTTTACATATATGTATTAGTGAATTGGAATGAACACTTTTATAAAGTAAAGAAAATTAGAACATGTGTTTTAAAACAAATAATTAAAACAAAAAAATTACTTGCTCATTCACCCCTTCCTAAAAAGTTATTTGCAGCGTGCAGATAGTTTTCTTTCACAAATAGGACGATTTACTGCCTGCAGTGGTACCTACTTACTGTAACAATAAAGTTTCGCACAACAAGTTTCTCCAATCCGTTTCAAAGTTATGAGCTCGTATTCTTATTCATAAATGTTCATATACACTTATTTTTAATATATAAAGAGAAAGTTCATCAATAAATTTGGAATAGTCAAAACAGGATTTAATTACCATGATAAATACTTTGTTAAATCTGTTTTTTCCTTACTTATAGAAAAAGTTTAATAAACTTGTTTATTGTTTAGAAGTCCCTCTCTCAAAAAACTTCCTTAAATAAAATAACCACTTTGTCAGTCGAACTGGATTTAAAAAATTGGTCAATTACTCAATTAAAAATTACTCAATATTGATGTATAAAATGAAATTGAGGTTTCGTTGTTTAAAGAAACACAAGTAACTGTTCGTTACTTGTGTAAAGAGTTTATAAGATCTAAGTTCTTTTTCGAGTTGTAGGCGTACTCCTACCCAAGATAGCCTTCACTTTATCCGGATCAAGTTTAACTGTTCCATGATCAATCTGTTTCTTTTTTAGCACGATAAATACATGTTTTAAACCCCGATTGCCTTGGTCATTTGAAATGGAGATTTCCCTTCTATTTTGGATCATTCTAATTGTCCGCTCACGAATGACACAACTATTAATACTAACTATAAAAGAAAACTTAAGGGGTGTGACGAATAGTTGCTGAAAAATCTTACCGGGATTTAATAATGGGCCACAGTTTGGCACAAATCACTAATCAACTTTCAAATAGTCAGCCTATTTAATAAGTCGAGTGAGTAATTTGCAATATCAAAGCATTGGTGCCATACAAGAAGCGATTTGAGATATTGTAGTTATGTAAGTTTTTAATAAATCTTCTTGTAAACGATACTATCAAAATTGCCCAATTAGATGAAGAAGAAAAAAAAAACAGGAAATAAAAGGAGAAAAAGATTTAACGTTAGTGGAAATCACAACTTTAATTCGAACTACCTTATATAACCTTTCATGAATCCTTTATATATTTCTATTTAACCAGTTTTATTATTATTATCTTTGGACTAATTTAAAAGAAACGCTAATTAATATTAATTAATTGCCCAATATGTCTGAGACGAGATAGCTAACTGTCCTTATCCGACGCACGATCGCAGCGCGAGGTGACAGCCTCTGTCGCCTCATTAGTCAATAGCACCCCTCCTGACCTCCGATAGTCAAATGGACGGCGAAAAAGATTTAAAAAAACACTTTCGATAAATAAAATAAAATAAAAAACGCCTGATCTCTAGTGGCATAAATAGGAAGGGAAAAGCTTTGCCTTGAGACTCATCTAAGAAAATTCGTTAAATCTCGATTATAATGAGAATTTTGATGTCATCATGACAAAAAAAAGGATTAAATTAATATATATGTATATATATATATATATATATATATATATATATATATATATATATATATATATATATATATATATATGTGTGTGTGTGTGTGTGTGTGTGTTTATTTTATAGATATTTTAATTTCTTTTCATTATCAAATATATAAGTGGAGAAGAAATAGTTTATTCATAAGAGATTGTATATAAATCAAAATTTCCCTTCCTTTTTTAAATTAGATGACGCAAATCGAAATAAGAAACCGAATTGATGATTACATTGAATATTTTTTGACGCAGTTTCCGATATTTTTTGGACGGCTATTTTATCTTCTATAGATTTAGATTAAATCTATAGCTATCAGAGCAGCAACGTTTTACAATCATAATTTATGTTAATGATAATTGGTAAACATGAATTAAGACCTTTTTGATTTTATTCATTTTAAAATGAGTTTTATATTTTGGTAGATTGGAAACGTGTGGTATTGGTGTTAATAAAATTCTTCAAACTCGGAGGAAATTCTTCAAGTAGAATGCACAAGCGGATCCCTGGAGAGGCAGAATTAAAGGGGCGGCAAAGTCACACTTTTTTTTTTACTTAAGTAATAGTAATAAATGCTTATCGAACCCGGATGTACGATGCCGACCCGACACGACTTACCGTTCCCCCCACACCCAATGCCCCGTTCAATGCCAACTCCACCAGATCAACCCTCACAGAATCCTCCCACCTTTGTCTCAATCTACTCTCGGTCGTGTTTCCAACCGACAAAGCGCTTATCTTATTAATGTTTTATCTCTCCATTCGCAACTAAGACTCAGTTTTGCACGCCCATTTTAACCACGCACGACTGCAAATTCTACAATGTTAAAAGGGTAAAAATGCTCGCAATTAGGCATTGTGTAGCCGTCTACATTCTTCGGTTGATTTATCCGTCTAAAGCAAAGATCATTTAATTATAAATTTTGATTATTTTAACCTTCATTCAGTCACTGAAGTCAATATTATCTTATTATGAAATTTATTTTAAAATACATTACCTAAAATGCTTCTTATAAAACTTTCGCTTTATTGGATTTGGGTACGTGAAAGGAGGGGTGTACAAAATTAAGCTTACACTTCTTGGGATTTGGTTTTGTGTCCTTTCTTGGCAGAGAGGACATGATAGTTAAGTAGGAGCATCTATAATGTTCCAAATCAGGTACTTCGGGGCCTGCGTAACATGCGAATAGGCTATAAATGAAAGACTTCTACAAAAGCCATGCAATACGATGTGCGATAATCAGAATGAACAAGTATTTATTTTTTGCACTCCGAATTTTACATAAATGATACCAAAGTTAAAGATTAATGTATCTATATAAGTACGAAAGTTTCACAAACAATGAATCTTGGCTCAACAATAACCCTTATTTTCTGACCAGCTTAAGTATGAACCTTGATGAGCTATGTTGAATGAAAGAGGGTTCAACATAAAATACTTTTCTTTATAAAACTACTATGTCACTGATTAATTATTATTTATTGTTAAATTTGTTCAAAAAAAGTTGGTGTGTTTGTTTAAACATAGATGTAAAATTCATGAATTAGCAATTGCCTATCAATGACATAACATTAACCTCCAACAGATAAGGGGATTTTTTCGATACAGTATGGCCAGTTCTCTAAGATTAAAAATCCTAGACATGTTTATTACTGTTGCGGTACGATGAAGATATCTTTAGCTCGATATAATCAAATGTCAAGCGAACTTATTGCACAATTATATAGTACAATATAAATATATCAACAATTAAAAACCAATAAAATTGATATGATGAGATGAAATGCCATAAAACTTAATTAATCGTTGTCATAATAACCATTATAATGAAACTACTATCTTTCGCACTTAGGATAAATGTTGAGTTACTTTTAGTACTGGCTGCATTATATTTAATGTATTTTCCATTAAGCAAAGGTACATAGTATATAGAACGGTCAACTTAAATAAATAAACTACTTGATGTTTGTAAATCCGCAAAAGTATACTTACTAATCTGAATCTATGTTCAATTCAATTTAGACAGATCACATTTTTTTTTTTTCTGCTAGAACTGTAAAATTTCCTTATTTTATCCCGAAGCAGTGGTAACCTATCGCTTTCCAAAAACAATATTTTTTTAGTTCATGTATTTTTAAGTACTATTCCACCATTTTTTACCTTATATCATTTAAATTAAAAATCATTTAATTAAATTTTAAAAATCTTGAAGATAAGCACTTACTAATAATTCCATTAAATTGGAGATGGATTTATATAATTTTCCTATAAATTTTTCTTTTCGATTTTTGTTACTTACATAACATTTAGTAATTAACAAACAAATGTTGATAAGGTCAAACTTCTATTTACTTCTATTCTGTATCATTAATGCTTAGTGATCATCAAGAAATTAAAGAAACCAATATTATGTCACCAATATTCTGAATTCTACAATTGCATATAAAAATCAGATATCAATAATTTAATCTGAAGAAATTAAAATATTTTCTTTTTATATTTTTGAGGGATATTAACATATTCTATCAAAAATACTTTTATGGAGTTATCTTTTGATTTATTCATCTAATCTTGCACGGCATGATTCAATGAATTCTAAGCTATATTGGAGCTCTTGTGCTGTCAGTGAAAATCTACACATCTAATATTGTACCTAATTTGACCAGCTTTTTATTATTTTAGGTTAAAAACGGGAATAAAAAAGACAATTGAATATGAAGGCATATTAAGGCCAGAAAGTGTAGGTAATGTTACCTTTTTAGAAAAAATAGTGGTAGATCAGTATTTCTTAAATGTTTTTGATGTACAATTAAGCAAGGAGACAAAATATATTATATTTCCCCGTTGAAAACTAATTGAGGTACATAAATGGAAAAGGCTCCAAAAATTGAAATTTTTTTTAAAAGTAATTGGAAAAACGAAGTAAATACCACCACCAATATAATGGAATCGGTGGCTAAATGCCTATCTCGATGATTTTTGTATTTAGAGACGCCAACAGATATCACAAACTCTGTATGTTTTTTAGGGATCTTTAACGAGTAGGTCTACATTGTGAGATGCGATATTTCGTATTGTAAGCTGCTACGCTAGCTACTACATCACTGATGGGCCCAAGGGACGTTATGATCACACATAGGTACTGATTATTTTCCTAAATTATTGATACCTGCTTGTTATTATTGGATATATTGTAGCAAATCCAATAAAGAATATTGGAAATAGAACAATCTAATATCAAATTTATTTAGTAGAAACTTATTCATCTCATGATGAGACGTGTCCCTAATATGTTTTTTCAATGTTAAGAACTAATTTAAGCTCAGGTAATATTTTTTTATTTATAAATATCAAAATCAATAATTGGACACTAACAGCCTTTTAAACCCCTCGATTAATAATGATATATGAAAAAAGTTTAAAATTTAATACGTTTTACGAAGAAGAATCGTATTTTAAATGTTATTTACTCCGTTATTTTTTCATTGGGAAGTAAGACATTGAAAGTAAATGTTCCCATCTCTAAAGCATCATAGGAAATCGGTTCAGAGGCCATAAGATCATTTGATGAAAGGAGATCGAGGGGCTAAACTGCCAAATGATCTGCTCTGCTAGGTATCGCCCCCCGAAAAGACAAAGGACCCCCCCCCCCCCGACCCTTGGAGGCGAAAGAAGTTCCCCGAAGGCCTTCCCGCCCTCCTTAATTACAACTTAAGCGTCAATTTTCTGCGAGAAGGAGTGACTTTAATTAATTAAGGCAAAGTAATAAATGTAAGAAGTTTTGCTCAACTGTGAATAATATCTCGCCGTCAAAGGCCGAGGAGAGGGGGGCCAATTATGACATTAGTTCTACTGCGCCGCTTCTTGGGGCCTTATTAAACAAGTTAAGAAAGTGAGTTCTCTTTTAAGCAGGAATCATTTTATCCTGTATTTAAATCCATACTCTTCTTTCTAACGGGGAGCTCCTCATTATTAAAAAATAATTAATACAACGTCTTCGAGACTTGAAATAAAAAAATAATTAATCACGTTCAAAGAACCAGGAAAAAAAATAACGGGGAAGCCTAAAAAACTGAGCTCATATTTTCATGAATAACAAAATTACTAAAGTTGAAACTTGACACTTCGCGTCGTCGTAATTGACAATCGTGAATTGTCAGTAAAATTAATGATCTTGACTTATGGTATTATTGATATGGATCAATTTTTTTTTAAATATCAGATTTTACCAAAGCACCGGATTGTAACATATATCAGAATGGCGTGCTTAGTGTTGTATTACATCTGTAATTTATCCTGTATCCTGGATTAAAATAGGCCAGTTAATATATATAAAGGGTAAAGAGGAAAATAACAGCTGTCCTTACTAAGCATATCTGAGTGTTAATCCGTCTTCTCGTTCCTGTTTTACTTTACTTACCTATGTATAGGTATATAAAATATATAATAGTAAGGAAAATCATTGCGATGTGAAATATTCGACTACCGGTTTTCAACGGAAATATGAACACGTTTATATATATGTATATATATATATCCTTATATATATAAAAATCTCGTGTCCCGATGTTTGTCTTTCTATTTCTTAGAAACTACTCAACCGATTTTAATGAAATTTGGCTCAATGTATATAGTTTTGGCCGACTTAATAGATAGGATAGTTTTTAACTTGATTAGTGATCAAAATAATTCTTATATAGCGAATTATTGCAAATACATTAGGTCGTGTTTCGATTTATTAACATGGCGTCATATGTCGATTCCATATCCTTTTTGTTTATAAGCATGCTATTGTAATACAGGTTATCATTATTATAATTTTGTATTGTGTTATGTGAGTGCAGTTATTTGTTCCTATATTATTATTTTCCACAGACAAATAGTAATACAAATCTTTGTATTTATTGTTAATTTTCATTAAAGAATAAACTAATCAAGAAAAGGTTACAATAAATTCTCAAAAGAGTAGGTAATTTTTCTTCCTTTTTCTTTTTTATCTGTATTTCAATTAAATTACTAGCTAAGAGCTGAAACGCTTTGCTGTGGCCCACCTTGATATCAACTTTTAGTAAAGTAAATACATTTTAATAATTAAAATTAGGAAATATTTGAAATAATATTCTATAGTAGTGTAACAGCACCTACTGTCAGAGGTGTAACCTAATAGAAACCTGACTTGGGGAGTCAGTGTTGCCAAAAAGTTGTGAAAATTAGTGGCTATACTGCCGGTAACCAGACATGCATCCTCCCTGAGTGTGTTTTGATTAGGTGTTGTGGAATACTTTGTGATTTGCTAAAGAACTGCACAATTAAGACTTTAATATTATATTTTCAGTTGATTTATTTAACAGAAGTTTCTTTATTTTCATTACTCGTTTTGTTATTATTATTTAAATACAGTGTTTTTTTATTTTACCAAACCTTTTTATTATTTTTATTCCGTGCTCTAAAATGTGAAATTTAAAAAATGTCAGTGAAGATTTGTAATTCCTCCTTTATCAACAATAATTTAAAGTTGAGAAAATTTAATCCCAATCGGATAGAGGCTGTTACTTCCTGTTCAGCAGAGTTGTAATTATCTTTAGATGCAAAATTTAAGAAATCTCAGCAAAGATTTTAATCCTTTCTTTAATTTAAAGTAGGCTATTATTGGGGATGATATTTCGTTGTTAATTTCACCAGAATACAATTTTTTACTTATCTTTAAATGATTGTTGATTAAGAAAGGATTACAAATCGCGGAATTTTTTAAATTTTACATATAATGATTATTACACCTCTACTGAACAGGAATAATTGTTATTTGGGTAACCGCAAGTTTCAGATTTATCCACCATAAATATGAGAGTACTACTGCAAAATGATTCATCGGCAGATATCTTTTCTAAACAATTGCTTTATTTTGGAAACGGTGAAATAGAGCTGCATCGAAATTCAAAATTTATCAAATTACCAGAAAATTTCTGAACTGTTGTAGAGACGAAAAATGAACTGTCTACGAAATATAAAGTGTCTTTCCTGATATTTTGAACAATTATTTGGACTATAATTGGCTGGGTAGTCGTGGTATTTTGGCAGCAAAAAATGTTTATTTCGATGAAATAAACTTCCAAAATCAATTGTCAATGTTCTAGATGTAAACGAAGCCGTAAATTTCCCATCTGAATTTTTTAATTCCCTGGATATACACCCAAACAATCTCCAGTTGAAGATTGGCTCACCGTTCATTCTTCTTCGTAACTTAAATCCACCTCAATTGTGCAACGGTACACATTTGGTCATTAAAAGGATCACAGGAAATGTTATTGAAGCAAAAATGTTGCCTGGAAGGTTTACAGGAGATATCGTCCTGTTGCCACCTGTTCCCCAGGAACCGACAGAATTTTTAATAAAATTTAAAAGGCTTCAATATCCTATTCGTTTGGCTTTTGCCATGACCATAAACAAATCCCAAGGGCAAACAATGTCCACTTGGAATTTGAAAATCCGTGTTTTTCCCATGGGAAATGGCATAACTCACGTGGGAAATGGGCCTGCTCACGTGTGTGGAAACCATAAAATCTTTGGTTTGTGTTAAAAAAACAAAACAGGTTAACCCAAAACATTTTGAACAAATTAGTACTTGAATAAATAAAAATTCTTAATTGTATTATGTAAAAACCTCTTTAAGAAAAGATTTCTTATCACTCAAATATATTGCTAAATTAAAAGCTTCAACACATCACCCTCCTACCGAAGGGTCGGTAAATCGAGGTCTTCAAGAAATTAAGAAAAGCGCTTATCAAAAGGATATATATGACGCGTTAACCAAGATTGGCATGACCCTGAACAAAATTAAACCCGTTGTTAAACTAACAATACCAAGTTGAAGTAGTGTTAGGCCAATAATCAATAGATTAATGGCTGAGGTTACCAAAACTTACTTCCGTCATCTTTTTTAAAATCAGTGGAAAAATATAGCCATTTCGAGTTAGTTTATACCGACCCATCAAAAAAGGGCGATAGTGTTGGCAGCTCTGTTAGTCGTAAACGAAATTAGCTCCTTTTTAATCAAACTACATTGAAATATGAGATGTAAAAAATAAAAACTTTAACTTTCCTATATTCTTTACCAAATACTTTTAAATGGTGTAATGCTCTATTCTCAATCACGTTCGATTTTGATTAGCTGAAAGGTTTTCATCTTTATCAATGAATATTGGTATCACTTCATTAGTTTAAAAATATTAGGATATAACTACTGAGCCACAGAAACGCGTGGCTGGGTCTGCTAGTATATATATATACATATATATATATATATATATATATATATATATATATATATATATATATAGAGAGAGAGAGAGAGAGAGAGAGAGAGAGGAGATTCCTGCTACAGCTTAAATAAAAACACTAAAAAAAAAGTCGAGGGATCTATAGATTTTAAGAAATATGGTATGGTTTTTATAAATAAAAACGTTTTCCCGTAAATTAGGAAGAAAACAGTCTATGTATTTAATAAGAGATACTAGTTATGTACCTTAATTTATAATGTTAATTCCATCTGGGAGATAATATTTGTATTCACAATTTGCATTTCGTCTATTTAAACAAATCGTGGAAGTTTAATGTTATGTTCCGCTTACTCTGAATAGATTTAGGTATAGGTAGAGTTCTTGAGCTCTTATTCATGTAAAAATGATATTTTTTGCTCATCGCAAAGGCTAAGGAAGAATAATAGAATGATCCAGTTGGACCTAACACTGAGATGAAAGATCCACCGGCGGGCTCGGTTTTGAGGATCTTCTAAGCAAATAGGAGCAACAAAGGAGCCATAACGAGGCATTATACCGACAATGGGGCTAAGTAAATATCTTTGCTTGTCGGGAGGCCAATGCTAGAACAATCTTGCGTGGAATGGTTGGGCCCAAAGCCGCCGGCGGCTCCAACAGATGAGGCAGCTTAGCGGGCCAAACAGCTGGCCGACTGCTCGGCAAACATCCAATGGATCCGCCCCTTTCTTCTATAATCTTGCTTTTTTATTATTCAAGATGTTTTTTATCTAAAAAAAAAAAAATCACAAATTATATGATTTTTTATCCATGTTTTTGTTTTGTGGATAAAAAATGTAATGGACTCGACCATCAGCATTACCCTTTCAATTTGAACGCCTATAAATGTCAAAAAAAACTTAAGTGGTTTTATGTACGTAACAGTAAAAATAAATATAACTTTTGTATACATTTGTATTTTTTTAATACAATGATCTGGGACACACACTTTATGTTATAGGAAAAAGTTAATAAATAATTAAGTCATTGTTGAAGGGTCTATACCCGGCCATGTACCTGGACCAGTGATAAGCATAAAAAACAATTGAGGAACTGAGGAACAAAACAATTTATCTCTATAAACCAAAAATTTACTTTTCCCTTGAATCAACTTTAAAAATTCTGTATAACAACAGCTTTCGACTTCCGCTCACTTCACTCACTCACAAGGAGTGAACAAACTCACAACGGGTCTTCTTTGTTGAGATCGGGGCCATATTAAACTTCTTCAAATCGGGCACGCTCAGAAGTTACATGGCAGTAGATAAATCAAACTACATATCGGGCCTTCATCAATCTATATGCTGGATTTTCTTTAAAAACGTTGTTAAAAAGTTTTATAAAAAAATAAAAAAGTTTTATTTTTAGAGATTTATAGGGTAAGGAAGAAGAAGGAAACAATGGAGGATTACTGCATCAATAAAAACCAAAACAAATGAAAAAAAAAAACCCGAAACGTAGGTGAATGGAAGAATTAGAGGTGGGATTGAATCCGGATCATGGAGAAAAAATACAATTATTCTGGAATAAAATTAAAGGATTGAGACCGGCAAATCATAGTTGAAAATGAATATTAAAAATGAACAATCTAAGACTATGAAGATATGTGCTGCTTCGAGGTATGGAGTAGCCATTAAGAAAAACAGATCGGACGTGAATATATTTATTCTGTGAACATCCAGAATGGACGTTGAGTTCGATGAGGTCACAGAGAAGGACAAAATTAGGCGAGCTATTGAAAAGGTAATGAATGAAATAGCTCCTGACGGGATAACTTAGTTGGAGAGTTTGTAAAGAATGGTGTTAGACTACTTAACTAAGAAAGGCAGTCAGGCGGAATGCCTTTACTATAGACTCATTAGTACACAAGGTGTATACATCAATCCCAGAAAGTAGACTGAGACCTCTGGTGTAGCCGTTCATGGCATAGGAGCTAGCTGGTTTCAGCCTAGGACGACAAACACAGGATCGAATATTTACCCTCCGGAATAAATTGCGAAAACCATGGGATAATGATAAAAATATACGTCGCCTTCCTTGACCTTCAAGCAGTGTTTGATTCTGTTCTGTAAGCGGATAACATTGTTCTGATTGCGGATTAAGTGGTGAGTTTGCAGCATATATTAACTGAATGGATTGAAGAGCTTCGTAGGAAAGACATGCCGGTTATTGCAAGAGTAAGCAGATGTTCAGGAAGGAGGTGTACAGGAAGATTACCGATGATGATAGAAGTTTTTTACGGATTTTACATACCTTAAAACACCTTGAAATAGATCCGGGAAAATGGATCCAAAAATCCTTCACATGATAAGCAAACCACCCTGTGTGCTACCACATCCGCAATACCGTGATCTGGCATTGAGTGAGTAAAATCAAAGAATTCCATACATTTAAGTGAGTGTACTTACCTGTACTCCTGTACGCCTATGAATACTGACTGACAAACAGGAAAGTTAAGTGATTTAAGCAGAATACTCCAGAGGACTGCAGGAAGAACTTGAAGAGAGTGCAATGAGAGGAAATATAGGAGTTGGGGGACCTTTCCGTGAAGGATGTCCTAAAAACTAGCTGAAAAATTTCTGCCATGTCGTCAGAATGGAGGAACACAGAGACCGACTAAATACTATAGACTATGTTTCTGAAGATAAAAGATCCCCTAACTGGCCAAGGATTTCATACTCAGATTTCATCGACCATACTTGTAAAAGAGAAGAAAAAGATTCGGTCAAGCAATGAACACAAAAAAGGGCAGGGAGCATTGGCAGTCCTCGTCTGACTCTTGCTATGCTGAATGGCTCTACATTGTGATACAAAATAAGAAGAAGGATCCGTTAAAGGCGCCTCGTAAACTGGATGGCATTTATCGTTGAATGACAGAAAATAAAACTCTATCCATGATAATTATATTCCTTTGCAATAGTTTAAGAAAAAATCCAATCCTATTTCAAGAATTATTTATAATCCACTAAAAAACATACAGGAACACTAAAATGAATTCGAATCATCCGAATTGATTTGCAAGGGCCAGGAAACATGTGAAAATTGTGATTATGAAACAGGTGGGATCATGGCCCTAAATTTCTTGCTGGATCCGCCCCTGTTAATTTAGTTATTGTTTACCAAGATTTCATAAGACGATACTCTATTGAAAACTAACCTTACCCACTACAACTCAGTAAATGTCACAATCATATCAAGAGTGATTTTTCATAATCGTACTCGTAAATAAAATAAACGGCAATGTCAAGGATACGGAACTCTGACTCCAATTGTTCCGTAATCAATATAGCTAATAAAAGATAGCTTAATTGAAATGATATGAAAGAGTTGATCCAGTGTAATTGCATATATAAAAATGCAAACTTTTTTACATATTAGTTATGAAATATGAAGACGTATCAAAAGCGAAATCTATCAGGGTGGTTGTGAAATACTTTAAATGCACTGGAATGTTATACCGGACATATTAATTTTTACTGATACAAAATTTATAGTGATATTAAACTTAATTTAAAAATTCGTCATGTGCTTCGGATTCAGTAATTTGCATTAATGATACCTACGTCCTAATGGCTAAACAAACATTTGCGCTTGTAATAATTCCATAAATATTATTCTAAAAATAAATATTTGAAGTCCATTCACCGATCATACTATAACTGTCATACAATATTAATATTCTAACTTCAACATATAATCTTCTCCGCTGACCCCATCCCCCACTTAGTTGCTTACACTACTAAAGGTCGCGGTTTCGCATCCCGCCAGGTGGTCTCGGTTTTTTTAAAGGGAATAAAAAATCCTTTGCTATGCCGTTCTTCAGATTGGACGTAAAAGGGGGGTCCGAACCTGCGCGATGTCAGGTACTCGTTAAAGATTCCTATCCAAATTTAGGTAATACCTACCAAATAGGTAAAATTTAGGAGTCTCAGTACCCCACTGTGGCATCGTGCGATAAGCCTTAGTAGCATAAAATGGTGTTAACAAAACGTTAATCTGTTGATTGTTTAAATGTAATTTAGTATTGAAGCTTTTCGACATCCATTTTTAAATAGCTATTTTTTTAAACATTAACCTTAACCTGTTAGGTTCCAAACGAATTTAAACATCGATTATATCGTTTAATATCTGTTTTTAAAAAAATAACTTGTTAAGAATCCAAACGCAATTTTCTAGGTAGGGATGCATAATAAAAGAAATTGTTGAAAGTCTGCCTCATAAAATTATATTTATTTCTACATTTATTCTTGGAATATAGAAATAAATGTAATTACTACAACCTGGAATTTTTCTGTACTAAATTTTCAATCTAGTTTGTATTTTGAATAACTATAGTATTAATTTTGAATTGACTTCCAACAATAATTGTTAATCTATATCAATCGCCGCCTTGATCATATCTGTTCCATCATTCAAACTTCTTGAAATAAAATGCCCGGTTCTCCTCCCGAAATGTGGGAGGTACTGGGAAGAAGTTGAGATATAATAGACATGTTTTCACTTGACTAAGAATGGCTAATCAAAATAAGAAGAATACCTTTGTGGGGGCTGACAATAGAGAGCGATACCCCTGACCTGACTGCCATTGTGAGCCCCGGCTTAGCGTGCCGACATGTGTCCTCTGCGACGTGGCTTTGTGTTCAGCCTTCCTCTATTCTGTTCTCTGTTTGTGGATTGGAGAATCTATTTGTATTAGATAGCTTTTCCATTCCACTGTATTTTCAAAGCAATATTCTTTTCAAGCACAATATGTAAAAATGGTAGGCCACCTTTAGATAAACCCGTTTCCTTGACCGAACAGTATAGAAGTCCCCTACATCACAATAACTTATAAATATTACAATATAATATTACAAAATAAAATGGTAAGAATTTTCCAAAGGGAAATAATATTAAAAGTGCTTTTCTAAAAATGTTGAAATTGGAGTCATTATCATTATGTCAACTGAAAGGCTCATATAATTACAGTGTTTCAGATAAAATACAACTTTATATTTTTTTCCACCTGACATGATAATGAAAGAATAATTTATTATAAGTTTTAGAATTTAAACTACTTTTTTCATGCATAATATAAATCTTCTTGCCTTTTTTGAGAATGTTAAAGGAATAGAGATAAAATGAAATGAGTTCACAAACTTAGACCCAATAGACAGCAAATCTTTCTTTTTAATATTTAATATAATACCTCAACCAAAATTTCGAAAACCTATGGCAGTAATTTAATTTTTATACTGCTCAATTCAATGGAATTGGATATATCTGTGAAGATAAGAGGCAACGATTGAAGCATAGGCTCTGAGCGGTTCGGCGTGGCATCCTCAGCGTATGAGAGGTTGCCAAGGAAAAGAGTTTGCCATCTATAATTTCTTGTACATTGTGATACACGAAACAATATCTAGCATCTGTTAATAGATATTTGGGTATAACTTTAATGCCTGGGCTATCTTTAAATCTTCATTTTATGGATGTTTCCTCGGCTTAAACCGCCTTGTGAGGTGTGTGGCGAAGAGGCAGTAGTACCTTTACCGGCAAAACTTCAAAGCTTTACTCTGAATTTTAAACAATTATAGAGGCGTTATATATAGAGACGTTTTAGGAGGTAGGCTTTTATTTAAAAGAGCGAAGCGTCCCACCGATATAATAGCTACAAATTTTAGATTTCATGTTGTACAAATGTAGATTTCATGAACTGCTGTTCTAACTGGTGTTGACAATACCGAAATCGGTCTCAGTGAGATTCTTTCTATGTTTTAACTGAGGGGCGAATTAATAAATCTAAATTATAAGCCTTATAAGAGCTCTACACACATTAATCAGGATGAATGTACCCATTGTTACTATAGAGTCAAAGAAGACACTTACCATTTAAGAGTTTGACCAATTCTTACTCCATATCGCCTTGCAGTTTTCGGAGAAAGAGTTCTATCTTTTTAATTTACGCTTCATTTAGGTACATAAAACTAAATACAGTAAACTTTAATTTTATTTTGTTTCTATTTGTTAATATCATGAATATTATTAAGATAACCTTAATTTTAGAAAAAAAAAAATATATATATATATATATATATATATATACTTTTTTTGTAAATTTCTCCAATTGCATTGTACATTAAATGATTTTTCTTTTTCTAAGTAAGTAAAAACCGGCAGATGGTTTCCCATGGCTGCTTAGTTTATAGTATAGATACATATTTTGTATGCATTTGTCGAATAAATTTCTTTTGAAGTTCAATCAAAACATGTTGAATTCATAATGGTTGAAGTTAATTTGAACATGGTGGTGAGGAAAAAACAACACTTATAGGAAGCTATACATGTTTAATTTTGTACGATATACCGAACCGTATTTCAGGTCTTCATCTGGGCTAAACACAAAAAATAAGATAACAAATAACTAGAGAAATTTAAAGAATTAAAAAGATAAGTCGATTATAAATGTTTAAGTAATGAAACATTTAATTTATCATCTAAAACAGATAATAAATATGCTGTCTATTAGCAATCAAATACAATTGGGCAGCATTTCTTTTCCAATAAAATGCCTTTTATCTAACTTTCCTTTAACATCATGATATGCTTGCTTATTATTTGGTGAAAAGTAATCTATATACATGTGGAAGGAAAACCAGCACCCTTTTCAGGTATTCCTATCATAAAGTCTCCTAGACGACTCGGCTTTCGGTCAACTTTTAATAGCTCAATCTCGTGCGGATCAGAGCCACCTTCCCCATTTTTCTTCATCTGAAAACGCCGACAACCCCAATATTATGTTATTTATATTTTTCCACCCTTGTCGGTAGGTTCCTATCTATACTTTCTTGGCAATCCATGATGGGGTGGTTCCATAATGCTATATAGCTAGTTAATGTTATATTTTGATTAACACTAACCAGTGTTGAAATTTATTGCTCCAATTCGAGTGGCGTCCCATTATACTTTCGTAAAATTTCGTATATGTATCTATGTATTTTAACAACTTAATAATACAACAAAGACTAACGTATTTATTTCCTAGCGACTTGACCCTCCCCCCTCGTTAATCCGGTCATCTACATATCGGTAGCGATTACACTTGAGCGGGAGGGTCGCTTTGAAAAATAAACATAATTAATTCGCTAATACAGCGGGAGGCCCTGCTTAGCATGTGCTTTGTCCTCCTAATGATGACACTAATCCAAGGACCCAACTGCTCCTCGCTCCACCACACTTTCCCTCCATTCCTCCCTAATCCTCCCCTACGGCTGCAGATTATCCCCTGGCCAATGGGAGCGCCCTATACCTGCCACGCCCCCCTCCTGCTCTCCCAGGCCCCCCTTTTAAAGCCCTGTCTATTTGTCTCCTAATAGTCTGCCAAACGCAAACAGCAAAATGGATATTTATTTCCCGTTCCAGATTAAACCCAATATTAAAAGATAAGCTGTTTAAATTTGATCATACGTAATGAGGATTTTCAAGGATTATTTTCAGTTTTTTAAAGTCAATAAATAAGACCACGTTTAATTTTTTCAAAATCTGTTCTAATATCTACTCAAAAACTGACTAATAATTCCAAATGCAGGGGACGATTATAATTATCCTTCGTTACAGTGAACATAAGTAGATGGTTGCCCATTCCTTGAAGTCCAATATGGCCTACTCGACTCAAGAAAGTTTATTGCTCTCTTTTCCTCAAAAAAGGTTCTAAATGAAGTTGAATTAAATATGTGCGTGTTCTAGATTTTTTCTGATTACAATTCCAAGACGATTCCAACCTGTTCCCATGTACCTTGCTGCGAATATTCTCCCCAAATTAAAACCACACGGAAATTCACAACCCATTAAAAATGTGACCACCTCAATAATATTTATGGCTAAACTTACAGAGAAGTATGAGAGAGGGATAGATGCGATATCGATGTCGATGTTTCTAAAATATCGATGTTATGGAGCCGATGTGTGTGTATGTCTCAATGTGGTTAGTTAACCTTTTTCTTTTATTTATTTTTTCTGTAAATTACATAGGTGCTGTAATGAATAATACGACACATAAGAACAAACCTCGTAGCCAAGTTTTCAAGTATAGACACTTAGTAAATCTAAGCAAAGAAAAGAATTACTACAATAGAGAGAAAAAGACAAAGGACAATAACCGACAATTCATCAGAGTTTTGATTAAAACAAAGAATTGTTAACGATTTTTAGACAAAAACAAAGATGCTTTTAACACCGATATTTGAAAATAAAAAGATTTTTTCAGCATCGATGTTTTGGAGCTAATGACATTTATGTGGTATCCATACTGTAAAATATCCATGTTTATAGTTATTTAGTTACATAATAGAATTTTTTTTTTTTTTAACTATACCTAATTCTACCTATGTTCATGTTTTTGTAAAATGGAAAATATTCATCTTCAAAAGAGAAGACAAGAGAAATCATGCGAAGATTCATAATGAAATAAGTAACAGAAAAAGTTCATCCCAGCGTCCTATTGGAAATAGTTATTGGGGGAATTCAGGAAAACGCTACTTTATTATATGTATTTAGCTAATTTTGGTGCAAAAAAAAATCATTCAAAAATATTCAACAATATTACGTTTCTATGTTCCTACTCGGGCCACTAAGGCCACATCGATGTTTAAGTAAGTTTAGTAATTAACAGGTTATTATTTAAAAAATAGATATTAAAATGCTTCCACAACTTAAAAAACGTTGAACAGACGCATGCGCAGTACGCCTTTAATAACAGACGTATTAACAATGGTGAAGACTTCTCATTCATGGTAAAAAGTTTCCATCGTGTTTTGAAACATACATATTTAATGAAATTATTTGTGTCCATGGTAACTGCATGAAGTTTTTAACAACACAATAGAGAATTATAAAATCTGACTCGATGGAGTATTATGTTTTCATTGCCGAATTATCACAAGTAGGTAAAAACTTTTATTTAACGATAAACAAATTTATTGTACTTTTATGGAGAGTAAATAAGTGATGCTCAAATTATTTAAAGCAGTTTAAAGTGTGACTGGTACAAGATAATCTTTAATAATTATTTTTAAGTTACTAACTTTAGTTCCATAATAGATTTACTATAAGCCATAAATAAACCTTCGATTCCTCTTCACAGTATATTTACAAAAAGTAACACGCAGCAAAAAACAAGCAAGAAGTAAAAAACTCGACTAATGATGAAATTAGGATTTTATTAGGCCCATGAACATAAATAAACAATAATGAATCGGAAAGTACAGCTAACTTTCAAGTTTTACAACACAAATTATAATCATTTACAAATATTATACTATGGTATTTATTATATTATTTTATTATATATATATATATATATATATATATATATATATATATATATATATATATATATATATAATGTGTTGTGAAATAAAACTATGTTGCGTTTCTCTGTAACCAAAATTTATTTTAATTAAATACAAAACTTTTTATAATTTACATTACAGGTTTATTTTAATATAAAATCTTACCTGTAACCAAAGAAACAACACTATAAGAAACTATTTCACACCTTTTATATAACTTATTCAGAACTTGAAATTTAATAATCAATAATAATCACATTTGATCACATTTAATAGTGGTAACGATTAGTCTTTTTTTCAAATGTTTAACCTTCCCGCTATCACACCTGTTCTTTCTGGATAAATCAATTATAATTCAAATTATATTAAAAGAAGTTGGGCGAATATCTTTTACATCTCCCCACCCCCCTCTGGAGAAGATAAATAGCAACGCTTTATTGATCCTCCATTAACTTTATGTCGGAACTGGAACAAGTTTCGTAATATGGAAAAAACCCGATTCTGGTTTCTCAAAGCTTTTTTTTGTAAATTGAGTTTGAGTTTTTTTCCAAAATATTATATGGTCCTACTTTTAGTTCATCTAATTTTTTTCTGTTCAATCGATTTCCGTTTTCAAGATATATTAAATTTCCTACGTTTAATTCACAACTTCTTCTGTTTTGATCGAAACGATGTTTATTATAATTATGTGATTGTATGGTTTTTTCTAAGGCAATTTTCCTATCTTGAATTAAATCATTAAGTGTTTTTTCCTTTTTCAATTCATCGGGAAGAATATCGAAATTTTTACCTTCTGATAAATATTTTGGGGAAAAGCCTGTCACTGTATACTCCGTTTCATTGTACCTTCTAATGCATTCGTGACATCTAATTTTGTTGATCAGAGTTTGCTAGCCTTTCATTAAGGCCATTAGAATGTGGTGCATTGACTGCCATAAAAACAATGGGTATATTTTCTTTATCTAAAAATTCTTTGAAATCTTTTGAATTTATGCCTGGATATTGATCAGAGAGAATCATGCCAATTTTATTATCCTGTATGACTTTTTGAACCAATTTCTTAAAATCATTTGAGCCTTGTATTTTCTCTATAAACGCTTTACTAAATTCCTCCGAAAGTAAAATCTTTTCTTTTTTTCCAATCTTTTTGTAATAGATTTCATCTTTGAATTTCAGTTTGTTTTTATTATTCGTATATCATTTTTTCCCTGATCCTTTCGGATATCTTCTAGTTTTATGAAGTTTACAATTTTTAAACAGTCATCCTGATTTTACTGCGGTTCTAACACTGCATTTCTACTTAAACAGCCTGCCTCTAAATTATATTTTCCTGGAGAATATATTATATCAAAATTAAATTGGGGAAGATAATAGGTTAAGTCTCCGAGTTCTTCATCGGTTCTAGCCTTAATATTCATTCTTTCTAGGGGCTTATGATCACAGAAAACTGTAAATTTCTTGCCCATAAGCCAATGCTGCCATTTTTTTACCGCCTCTTTAATTGCCAAGCATTCCAGGTAAATAGCCTTTTTTCTTTTCTGAGCTTCATTCAATTTCCTTGAAAAATATGCGCATGGTTTTTCTTCTTTATTTTTCTGAGATTGTTTCAAGACAGCTCCAATTCCTTGTAGGCATGCATCTGTGTAAATATGTATCAGTAAATATGGATCAATGATGTCCAAAATTGGTTTTGAACACAGCAATTTTTTTATTGTCTCAAAGGATTTTTGACATTCTGCAGACCAGATACATTTTTTGATAAAATTGTTAATAGCAGTTAAATTATCTTTTAATGGTTTAATTGTATTACCCTTAATTATATGGCCTAAATATTTTACCGAATCTTACGCGAAGTTACACTTTGAAAATTTCAATCTAAAGCCTTCCTTTAAAATTGCTTCTAATAATAATGTTAAATGTTGGATATGTTCCGAAAATGTCTTAGAGAATATCAGAATGTCATCTATGTAATTCACAGAGAATTCCGAGAGCCTATGTTTTCTGATGATGCTAGATAGAATTCTCTGAATGATTGCTGGGAACGTTTTCAAGCCAAATGGTAAACAGTTCCACTGAAAGTGTCATTCTTGTGTAACAAATGCTGTTTTTTCTCTGTCTTCAATTTTCAAGGGAATAGACCAGAATGCTGAGTTTATATCCAGCGTTGAAAAAAAATTGCAATCCCTCGTTTTAACCATTAAATCCTCAATCAGTCGGAAAGGTTGAGATTGAGGAACTACAATTTTATTTAAATCGCGAAAGTCAATGCATAATCTTGATTTTTTTCCTTCTTCTTATTTAAATGCCAGTGTTACCGGAGCAGCAAACGGGCTTTATGACTCTTCGATTAGGTTTTTCTCTAATAATTTCGCAACTTGTTGTTCTATTTCTTTTTTGTCTTCAATGGTGCATCTATATGGTCTTTTGCAACAATATTTATCTATTAACAAATCAATACGAGCCTCATAACCTCTTACGGTGCCTATATCGTATTTATCTTTAGCAAAAAGTGATTTATAATTGTGGATTAATTCATCTATTTTAGATTGCTGCTCATAATTTAGATTATTCACTGAAATATCAAAATCAGTCAATTCTATGTGCTCATTAAAGTTTATTTTATATTCTCCTATTAGTCATCTGCAGTTTTTATTATTAAATCAGCATTGCTGTTAAAATGCTATAAATTCTTTTCTTCTTTACCATTTTTATCCGAAAAGCCGGGAATTATTTCTCTATCTTTGAAATTTATTATTTCTTTAATATCCTTCTTTTTAATTTCGTATTTCTTTTGGGTTATTTGCAGTTTTTCATTCTGAATTAGATGAAAATTTTCTATGCAATCTAATCCAATTAAAAAATCATAATCAAAATGCTCTATCATCTATCACAAAACATTAACATTTTTTTCAATATCAAAAATCTTAATCTTCAGAGTTACCATGCCAATAGCCTTTTTCACGGCATTAATCGTTTTTAACTTTACATTTTTTTTCGGTTCACTAAGTTGCTCATTTTTCCAGGATAGTAATTTTGAATTTATGAGGGAAACGTTAGAGCCTGAATCATAAATTCCCATAGCCTCAAACTTATCATTCAGCAATAATTTAATTTTGATTAATGGCGGAACTACTAGTTTTTTGGATCACTGTCATGAAATTCTACTTCTAATTCCGAATTATTAATGCTCTTAATTTTTCCTGACTTTTGTCGTTCATTACGTTTGTTTTTGAACCAACACAAAGATTCATGATAATAACGAATAACTTTGCCTTCATTTTCACAAATTCTACAAGGTTTGTCTTTTTCGAAAACTGCAACTGATCTTTTTTTCAGAATTCTTTTTATTTACTAAATGCTCAAAGCCCCTAATGATATTAAATAAATCATTGGTTTTCCTTAAGCTAATTCTATCAATTTTATCACATATAAAGTATGGCAGCCCCATAACAATGAGATCAATTATAGTGGTCTGATGCATTAATTTATTTATTTCTAATAGAAGCCTTTCTTTTTTTAAGGCATATTCTAATAAAGAGCCTGGTATATATTTGAATGACATAGCCTACCTGACTGGCGTCCATCCCTTGTTTGCGTACGTTTTACAAAAGTTATCTTTCCATGTTGACCATCCTGATTTGATTGTATGTTTTATGAGCATCGAACTGTACCAATCTTGGCATGGTTCTTCTAGAAATAACCTAAGTGTTGCAATTATATCAATATGTATTGGGTGGGTGCAAAAATAATGCAGGTTTTTATATGACAAAAAAATTGTATTATAATTTTTATAAAACTAAGATTATTTATTCAAAATATTTTTCATCATTATCAACACATCTTTGCCAATGTGTCAGAAGCATTTTTATTCCAGTTTCAAAAAAAATCTTAATCTAAACTCGCGGAAGGCATTTTCGGTTTCGCGAAATGTTTTGATGCTTCATCCTAGGCCTGACCCTCTCATATTGTCATATAGAATCCATTTTTCTTCACATTTCACTATTCGATTAAGAAATGGTTCATTTTGGTAGCGCAACAGAAGAGAATTGCAAATTTCAAAACGCTGATGTTTTAGGCTGTTGGTCAATTAGTGAGGTATCCACATATCGAGCTTCTTTACCTTACCAATACATTCCAGATGCCGAACAACTGTTGAGTGGTCAACGCTAACTTCTCTCGCAATGCCCCGAGTAGTTTTCCGAGGGTTTTCTTCTACCAAATCCCTCAGCTGGTCGTGATCAAAAACAGAAGGCCTACCGCGACCTTCCTTATCTTCGAGATCAAAATCTCCAAGACGAAATTTTTGGAACCATCGCTTCCTTCACCCCAAACAACATGATGTTACGCGCGGTTTGAGCCACACTTCGACGAAGTTTGAACTCGTAAAAATAAATTTTACGAAAAGTTTGTTTTGACATAGTGAATTTCAGAGGTCCTTACTCATAGAGAATGTAACACAAAGTAAACTAATCTTTGAGGAAAAACAGCATCAATAACCATTGTTTATCATCTATTAACTAGACTTTGTATTATCTTTGTTTACTCGGCAATCACTTGCCTAAACAAAATGAATATTCAAAACCTGCATTATTTTTGCACCAACCCATTATACTCGTATAGGGAAGTTGTGACAGGCCTCCAAGTTTTTTTTTCGTGAATTTTTGCATTTTTTCTTATTCTTAAATATATAATTCATCAATACATTTCAATGTGAACATTACATGTATATTTTCCATATACGTTCATTTACTTATTGCAATATGTGTTTTTCAATAAACAAAATAATCATTTTTATGACACAAAAAATAGTTAAGGATAATCACATTCCAGGGAAAATCTGTCCCGAGTGCGGGGCAAGTTTTCCGGTCTCTAAAAACTCTGTGAAGCATGTACAAGTTAAATTTTTTTTGATAAAAAATTAATAAGTTCTTACTTATTAATTTTTAACTTAATTAATAAATTCTGCATGTTTTATAAATGTTTGTATATATTTATTGCAAAATAAAACATAGGTTACAAAAAAAATATTTTAAAATATTCTATTGTGATACATAGTTTGAAAAAACGCTTCAACATTACCTGAATAAAAATTTATACCAACAAAAAAACTTGGTCGTGTCTTGGAATTTTTGGCTTGGTTAGAAAATGAATCCCTTTGTATAGATCTTTGACTTAACCTGGATGAATGATTATGCAAGTTAATATGAAATCAATCACATAATCAAAACAATGAAGAAGACCATTAGTATATTCAATGCTTAAAGCAGATATTGCAATGCTGGTGCATTTATTTTTAGTTTTAAAGGGTTCTTGAAATTATAGCAAATACAATACCTTTTTGGTTAGTCCACCAGCTGGCGCTTTACACCTCACTAAAAAACTAAAACCAATTTTAAAACGTGCCAAATTTCATTTTTTTTTGTGAGAAAGGGGACGGACCTCCCCCCTTTACTAATCCCCTTTCTATTGAGCTAAATGTCAGGAATGGAGATTCAAACTAGGAATGCGACAACATGACAACGATGTTATATTCAAAACATCGATGTTGATAAACCGTCGACCACAAACATCGAAGTTTAAGAACATTGATGTTTTTTAATATACTTAATTGTTTTAAACTGCAATCTGTTGAGTGTTTAAACATCGACATTTTTCGACATCGATTTTTTAAATATCTATTTTTTAAATATTAACCTGTTAGCTTCCAAACGAATTTAAATATCGCTTAATATCTGTTTCTTTTTTTTTTTTTTTTTTTTTTTTGTTCCTCCCCTTCCTCGCCTTATAAGCTATACGGGGTTTCCCGGGCCAGGGGAGAGGGTGGGGGATTGATGCCAGGTTTTATTAAATTTCCCCTGGCTCCGGGTTTTGAACTTGCTATTTCAGGTTCCCAATCATATAATGCCATGGACAACGCGTATTTTCTAACGCGTTTGCCCACTCGGCCATCCCGCCAGCCAATATCAGTTTTTAAAAGATTAACCTGTTAAGAATCCAATCGCAATTAAATAGCGATGTTTATTAACTACCATTTCTTAAACATTAACTTGTTAGGTCCCAAACGTATTCGAAAATCAATGTTTTTAATTTCAATTTCAAAAACATTTATGTTTTCGCCGAAAATTATTTAAACATCGATTATTTTTAGTTTCCTTCTCCAATATATCTTGAAAGATATTTTTTCATATTACATATTTTGCCTTTTCTTATTTTTATGAGAGACAGTTAATTTATCCATATAAAAAATCGAAGGTACTTTATAGGAAAAGTAAAAAATTCCTTCGCTATTTAAGCCCCCTCGGAATGTTTATATGATGATGAAAACTACCTGATATTAAAGAATACTTGATTTTCATTAAACAAGGTGAATTTAGTCAAAATCCGTTCTTGAGAAACTCGAGATAGAAACACGTAAATATGAGACAAAATTTAATAAATAAAGTGATCCCTCCGTATGATCAGTTTTGATAAAATGTTTGCTGTCACATCGCGGGCATATACAAACATCAAATACCAAATTTCAGGCTCGAAAAGTTTACAGTTTTTGAGCTAGTCTGTTACAGACTCAAACAATTTTGCAGGACCTGGTTATTTGGAATCAGGAGACACCAAAACGTTTATTTCCGTTGAAAACTGGAAGTCGAAATTTTTTATGATCGCAATACTTTCCCTTACTATATAGTTCATACATAGGTAGGTGAAAGTAAAAATGTTGAGAGAAAAAATAAAGATGTGGATGGTAATATTTTATAATAGGAACATCAAAGGTAATAGTTTTAAATAAATTAAATTCAACTTATATTTGTAAATGATTTTCCCACAAAAGGAAAATTCTTCAGTCGAAGCTTACATATGTTATAATGTAAGTGAAAACAGCCAGAGGGAGTATTATATAGAGGGTTTCAGAAATAAGAGGTAGAGGCTTGGAAAAGCGACAGGAAGAAAGCCCGTGAAGTGGATTTCGGCACGACAAGGGGATGGTATGTGGATGTGGATGCCATGATCCTTCATTAGCTGAGAGTCTCTCAAATGAAAGAATAAGCTTCCCGTGTGTCTAAGTCCTCTCAGCTAATGGATTGTCACCCCCGGGCTAACCTCTCTTTTACACTTCTCATTATTTTATTGGACCCTCCGTCTCGCACATTTACTAAAATTAAATGTTAAGTTGAAGGAGGTTATTCTCAATGGTCTTTTAAGGGGGTGGGCTTAGCGAGTAAGCCAGCTCTATAAAAGGCCCCAACTTATTTCATTTTTGTTCACATGGAAAGGATTAAAAAAAAAAAAGAAGAAAAAAAAAGCGGTAAAGGTGTTCATTTAGGAAATGCTTTCCGTTTTTTAATAATTAGACTTTATAAGAAAGAACTTCAATTTAATACATTCTAACAAACTAATATATTTTTTTAAAATGGTTATCTCTAAAACAAAATATATATACAATTATTATTAATTCAGGAGATAATGAAGTTTTACTTGTTTTATGGTTTAAACTCTATCTGCAGACGGGAACCATCTGATTCTCATATAGTGATAAAATCCTTCATCCAGTACTTGTATCAAAGATAATTGCCTGCCTACCATTTTCAGTCTTTTCGCTCAAAAAGCTTACTTTGCTCAAGATCTTATATGTTACCATATAAGGCATGTTGTTTCGTGAAGGAATAATATATCTTAAGCTATAAATGATTGTCGGTTATCGAATGTATATAAGTTTGGTTCAAGACCTCTTGGGAGTTAACCACATCAGAGAATGTACCTTCCTTGGCACTGCTAAAAAAATTAAGTTGGGGTACATTTTAATTATCTTATGTAAAAATATATCCTAATACCTTGTCAATTGCATCGATCTTTTATTAAAAATAAGATCAGTAAATTTCAATGATGGTTTAATATCCATGCACCATTTCAGGTAATGAATTTTTTTTTTTTTTTTTTTTTTTTTTTTTTTTTTTTTTTTTTCGTTTGGCGCATTAGGCCTAATGAGACCTTTGGCCTCGCAGTGTGGTCTTCTTACAGACATTTGTGTTGCTTGCGGGAGCACAGACAGCCTGGAGGGGGTAGCCCAAACCTCACGTTGCTGTAAGCCATGGTCACCATAGTCCAAGACTATATGTTCGGCTGTTTCGGGTACTCCACAGGTAGGACACAGAGGATCAATATTCTTCCCATAATGGACGAGTTTTGTGCGGAAGCCACCATGTCCAGTTAGTAGTTGGGAGACCCAATAATCAGGTTCTACCCATCTTGCTGCTAACCTGGAGCTGACGGTTGGAAAATATTTTCTCAGCGTAGCTCCCTTTGGTGTCGCTATCCATCTCTGATTCCATTGGTCCAGGGTGTATTCGTGAATGATATTCTTCCATCTGCGTGGTTCCTCATTGATCCTTGCACGAAGACACTCCGGTAAAACCGCCGACCCTTCCCTCATCATTGTGTATCTAAAAATGTCTTCCTGCAGGAGGAGGTCGATAGGTACTGCTCCCGCAAGGACATGTGCCGCTTCATGAGACAGAGACTTATAGGCCCTAGTTACTCGCAGCAGAGCCATTCGTTGAATCGTAGCCAACCTGCTCTTTTGCCGGTGCGAGAGATTCCTATTCCAGCCAGGGGAAGCATACCTCAGTATACCCAGGACTACACCTTTATAGATGGCCATAGTCGCTGGGTATTTCAGGCCCCAAAAGACTCCTCCGATCCTGCTGAGTCCGTTTAGAGTTAGGGTCACCCTACTTCTGAGGTAGTCTAAGTGAGGAGTCACATTGAAATTTCTTCCAATCCTAATGTCAAGGTAGGTGACCACCTCACTTGGACGTATTCTAGTTCCTTGAATATTAATATTAATCGGGTGAGCCCTATCAGTCCTACCTCTAAGGAGAATAGCCTGGGTCTTTTCGGCAGCCATCTTCAGCTTCTTTCTCTCGCACCATCTTCTGATCAGGTTGGCGCACCTCCCCGCTTCTTCTTTCAACCTGGCTCTGCTGTTCGATGCCACTACAGCGGCCAAATCGTCCACGAACGCAGTGGCGGGGAACCGTTCTTCTTCAAGTACTCCCAGCAACTCGTCAAAAACTATTTTCCACAGGGCGGGACCAAGGACACCCTCGCTCTACACAATCTTCTACTTCATAGAAGCATCCTCTCAGTCGTATTGTCCTGTCCTGTAAATAGCTGTTCACGAGGGAATACAAGTTGCTGGGAGCCTCATACCTCTGCAACTGCTGGAGCACGCTAGGCCACCAGACGCTGTCGAAGGCAGAAGTTATGTCAAACAAGAGTAACATTACATATTTTTCCGCCCTCTCTTCAACGTCTTGGCGCACCCGCAGCAGGGCATCTACGGTTCCCCTACCTTTGGTACACCCGTACTGCCGTGGATGGCTTGCTCTACGGAAGACAGGCTGCAGGCTCGTAGCCATCAGGTTTTCCAAAATTTTGCTCAATACAGGAAGGAGGCAGATAGGTCTGTATGATTTGGCTTGTTGCTTGTCTTTTCCTCGTCCTTTGTAAATGAGCCTGACATCGGCAATTTTCCACTCTCTCGGGAAGTACCCCAAGGCAATCATTGAAGATTTGCAGTAGCCTATTTTCAATGTAGGGGATACTACACTTCAGAATTGCCGCGTCAATGTTATCAATGCCTGGGGCCCGACCAACTTTTTGCCTATCCACGGCAGCACGTAGGTCCCAAATGTCCCATGGTGGGCACAAGTCTGTACCGGGTGGGCATACCGTAGTACGTCGTACAAATCCTTCATCCTCATTGTCCTGGGACGGATCATCCCTAGGGTAGGTTTCTGCAATAAACATTTTTGCAGTCTCTTCCAGAGTGGTTGCCTGTACATTTCCACTTCTTATGTCGGCAATCACTTGTGACGGGGTCAGTTTGTCTAGGGCCACTCTGTAAGGTATACCCCAGGGGTTCTTAGATGATTCCTGGACTATGAACTCGTCCCAGGATTTCCGTTTCCTTAAACGCAACTCGTTTTGGTATGCCCTGGCCTTGGACTTGTACTCTTCCCGAAGTGCAATGCGCCTATCATCACAAATGCACCTCTGGTACGAACGCCGTGCCTTGTAGAGCTCTCTCTTCATTATTGTCAATGCAGGCGTCCACCATGGAACAGGTCGAGCTCTCGCCTTCCGTCGCTGGAGAGTTTCCTCTGCGGCGTCACAGATAATAGCAGTGATTCGAGATACCTTGTAATCCAAGTCGTCTGTATTATCCGTCTCCGCCACATCCCATTCGTCATCGACTAGTTTTCCCTCCAGCGAAGAGCGGAAGGCATTCCAAGCATTTTTTCGGATTTTTTCTATGTATGTCCACCGATTACTCCGAGATGGATGGACCAATTGAAACGAAACCTTTTGCATCTTGTAGAGTATTTTCTCAAGTTGGTCCCATTAAAACCTTTTCTGGGTTCTTAATTTATTTAAGAAGTTATCGGGAAAAAACATGAAAATAAATATTTAATTATTACTAAACATTTTTACTTATTGGAAAAACATATGGCATATATAACATAAGGTATGCTCCAACAAGCTAGTAAACTCATTGGTAACTAACAAATCTCTATATTGTTTTAATGCTGGATGAATCATGTGGGAAAACTAATCAATCAAATTTGGAATCAAAAGAGTGAGGGAAGAACATGAGCAGTCTGTTCGTTTTCGACGTGTTTTAAGTGCTTGTTGGGACTAACGTATACATAACCTTAACTAATTTTTCAACACTAGATTTCAATAAAGATATTTAATATCCGCAAAATATAATATCGTTGTCGTTTTCTGTAGCGATATTAGTATATATATTAGATAGATATATAGTTTCACGGATAACAGTAAACCTTCTTAATTTAGATCTAGTCGACGGTTGGACACCATAAACATAAGACCACGAAATTTGTGGAAATCCAAGAAAGATTGATAACCGTTGATGATATATTGATAACCGTTTTAAAGCAGAATTTAAGACATCTTCAAGTTCCCCAAGGTTCGTTTAAATTTAAAATCGTAGCCATTATTGCTTTAAATTAGATTTTGATTTCCGACTTTCACTCGCTATGTACGTTAAAAAGGAATACAATAATTCCTGGAAAAGCTCATTTTCAGCTGATTTGGGGGCCTTAACATTCAGGAACCTCTGTCTTCTTCCGGAATCACTCGGTCATATTAATATACGATACAATCATAAAATCTTGTGCCGATTTTTCATGGAGCGACACTTCTGTTGTTTTCCGGGTTACTACTATAGGTTGCTAATTTTGTTTCTGCAACTAGAATAAATTAGAAAGGCTGTCAGTGCCAAATCATTTATTTTGAGAAGACGAAAATCTGCTATCTAAGCTCAAATGTGGCTCGAAAAAATATAAGGGGCATGTCTAGTTATGAAATAATGTACGTTCTGCTAAATAATTTAAATATTAGTTTGTTCCATCACCAATTTCATCTAAGATGGCTAATTGTCTAATTGTTTTTAGTTGCTAGATGGTGGCACACAGGCTTTGCTATTGTCTAGATAGGAGAGTCTTGATATAAAAATCTTTAAGATAGGCACTTATTAGGAATTATTTCCATCATTCATTTTCCAGTTGATTTTTCGATTTTTTACACTTTTCCACTCGCCTAAATTGTGAGTTGTAATTGTTTGCTGTGTATTAACTGAAATGTTGTAGAAGAGCCAGACTGTCTTAAGAAAATTTCCATTGATTTTGAGGTTGCGATCGATCTTTATTAAATCGAAAGAAATTTAAATATTCGATTTTCTAAAGGTTGCCGAAATTTTCAAAAGCCAAACCGTCATAAGTTCAGTGTTTGCGGTTCGTGAGAGCCTAAGAGTGTTGTTAAGAGCCTAAGTCCAATAATAAATGAATGAATTTTATTGAAATAGACAGTGAAAATGAGCTCGTATGTGTTTAGAGGTTTTTCGCGTTCGAGGTAGTCATCTGTCAGGTACCAAAATAACTAACACAAATATTGTATATTGTATTTCCCGATTAATGAAAATTTTCCTATCACACTTTCCCTATACAGACATTACATTATTTAACAAAGAAATTGAAATTTCAATGTTTGCCGATGTTCATCCATCAATAAAAACTGCAAAATAAAAGTTGATATATCTCAGAAACAACTTCTATTTATGAAAGTCCCGTCAGCAAAAATTTGGCAGCCATGAAAATGCTTAATATCATAAATGCTACCCCACTAGAATTGAAGAAATTTATTTTCTGAATAATTTTTTATTACGAAGGATATTATTCTTAGTACTTCGCTATTAAATTTAGTCAAAAATTCATCTAAAGGAATTACGAACATAATTGACTCAACATTGATCTTATTTAAAAAAATTCCAATTATAATCGTAAAAGGTTTTTCAGCTTTTCTGTGTGTACTCATAAAATTGAAAAGGTGACTGTTTATAGGATTATGTATAATAAAAAAAGCCCGGGAAAGACGAACGTGGTGGTAGAGCGTAAAAAAATTTCGAAATTTGTTTTACCCAACTTACGGTTTTCTACATTTGTTATCTTCTCCAACTAAAAAGTATGAAATAAAAAACATTTTATAAAAAAAATTAAACCGACTTCAAAACCTAGGAACCAGTAAAAATAAATGCACTGAAAAGTATGAAATAATTACCTTCTGATTTTTATGAAAACACAGCAAAATTGAAAATGGTATAAAAAGCGGAGAAATGCAATAAGACGAATAATTTTATTTTTATTTGTACAAATACACACTAATTGTTATTAAAAATTGCGAAATTAAAGTATTAAATACAACACAATCTTTTCGGAGGCGGCGCAAATACGAGTATAAATGAAAAATCAGAAGGTAATTATTTCATACTTTTCAGTGCATTTATTTTTACTGGTTCCTAGGTTTTGAAGTCGTTTTAATTTTTTTTATAATTATAGATGATTGTATTTTAATAATTACATATTGTGTATTGTTATTCAATTTTGTTATCGTCAAAATACGCAAAATCGTCAAAAATTGTAAATTATCGCTTTTATTTGAGTTATAGATTTTTCCCTATTTATTAAAATAAAATGTATTTATTGCTATTTTTTATATTCGTAGTCTTGTAAAAATATATTACTCCTAATGGATTATAAAAATTAGTCTTCCTTTAGAGAGATAATTAAAAAAAATTAATGCGAGTTACTAATATTATAACGAGACAGAGGGAACTTAAAAGGAAACCCCTTACATATTTTTAGCAAACTGTACTTCTTACTGCTTTTCATGCGAGCTGCGTTATAAATTTCTTTTACTACAATAGTGGCCATAGATAGAAAACCTATTTAAGCCCACGATGAGGAAAAGCAAAACGAAAAAAATTGGAATAGACATAGATATCTAAGTGTCCTTTGTAAAGGAATATAAGGGAAAACAAAATCATAGAGAAAAAACGGAGAGAGATGTTTAAGCCCGGATGAGATGGGAGATTCGTCCTTTGTAAAGGGAGCTCTGTGGCCGGTGGAAGGCGAGAGCGGTAATAGAGAAGAACCTCTGGTGACAATGGAATGGTGCAGAAAATAGGATTCTTCTCAGCTATTGGTAAAAAAGATGCCATCAGGCAACCCAAGATTCCTTTCTTCCGACATCTTGCATCACAGTCGACTGACACCTTGGGAAGTGTTAAAGATGTTTTATGTTGTGCTGTAAACAGTGGAGGCATCGTTAATTTCCTAAATTTTATTATTTTCATGTGGGTGAAGAATAATCAATCTTAACTAAATTATATATTGTCCAAATCATGGTTGAGGAAAGTATTTACTTTTCAAAACCAAAAAAATTGTTGCTAGATTCGATTAATTGTTTCTTAGTGACTCTTTTGGCAAAAATTCTTTTCGACCAAAATCGAAATAATAGGAGAATATTCCAGTTGTTTGTGTACGATTAGAAACGATCCATAATAAGGGGACATTACCTTTATATATGATTTATATATATTATATATTACGACATTAACTTTATATATGTATAATATAGTCAAAACACACAGTGAACATTATTAATAATAACTTGTCAATGAAAGTCCATTATTAGGAGCTCTCCGCACTAGGTTATTAAGCTGAGCTGTTCGCGGGCGTGGTAACACCATCACAAATATATTTTTTTAAATATTCATTCGTACACAACAGAATGTGATCCACATGGATGGATGTTTTTAAGTTTCACCTTCATGAATATTGGGCCATGAACCTATCTATGGGCCTAAATATGGGCCTTCATCACTATCGTAAAAATAAAATAGGTATTATAGGAAATGAGATTGAAATGAGTTAATAATTAATTAAATAATCATTATATATATTTTTTAAATGGCTAACGATCCACATGACTGCTAAAAGCTGTATAATATTTTGTTTGAGCTAGGGTTATCATTTTTTCTCGAGTGTCAAAGAAGCTTGTTCGTCTTGTAACGATGGGAATACTAATAAATTTCTAATCTACAATTTCGATTCTAAAATGGTGAATGAATGAATAAATGAATGTAGCCATTATTATAAAGAGTAAAAATAAACAAATAATAAAACAAATAATGGCTCACAATGAATAATATATACAAAGATACAAAGTACTCTAATTTTACAATAAAATAAGATATAATAAAACTAAAAAAAAATTAAATAAAGTTCTTCTAGTTGAAAAAAAAATAAGTATAAATAATTTAATAATAACGTTTTTACTCTTTATAGGCCTTCCCTTTAAGGGAGTATGGTCTAACTTCCCGGAGTGACCAGCTCTACTGGGAAGTGAAGTTCGTTGTTAATTCCTTCAACTTTACTCTGTCTTGGGCTATTCTTGTCCAGTTCGGGCCTACGGAGTTTTTGAAAACGTCTCTCCATCTTGTTGGCTGCCTTCCTCTGCATCTTTTCCAATTATAAGGTATCCAGTCAGTGAGTCTACGTGACCACCTCACATTTGTTAAACGCATTAGGTGACCTGCCCATTTCCATTTTTGCATCTGTATAAATATGTTGGCATCTTTGAAGTTCGTTCGTTTTCCTATTTCGGTGCACCTCACTCTATCATTTTTCCTAATTTTGAGCACACTTCTTTCTATTGCGCGTTGCCAAACATTAACTTTATTAGCTTGGGCCTTGGTAAGAGACCATGTTTGGTTTACCATGTTTGTTTGCTCAAATGGTAGTTATCCATTAATGACCCAAAATTACACCTAGAGGAAAAGAGTTAAAGTATTATTACATAACCCAGCAACAGGCCTATACGTACCTATATAGCTTTGTATTTAGTGCATATGTTCTATAAAGTCTTTGACAGGAAGCTCAGTTTTAATACCGCTATGGCCAGCAGAGCCCACCAGGTGTTAGTTCTCCCGCCGGTGGATTTCCTTTGTTTGTTAAATCTTCTGTTGGATTATGCCGGCGGAGGCTGAGCGCTAAGCCGAGCTCTCTCTGTAATCTCAACGGCTTTCCATTTGCTGTAATTTGTATCCGGCTGATCACATCCGGCGCCGAGAACGATACCTCAATCAGGCTGATTAGTTGAGAGCGCTTCCCCACCTCCCTCGTTAATTAAAGATGCCTCAGTAGCCGGGGAGGCTTTGGCGAGGCGCCTCACGGCAGATCCGACTAATTGATTTGATGAAAGCTGCAACTCGTCAACCTTTAGTTTTCCCCAGGCTCACGGAACCAGTTCATCTAAAAGTATGTGATGATATCTTATGTCTATTAGGCTCTTTAGGGGCTTAACAATTGTATACAGAAGTTGCAAGTACAGGTGAAAACAAATTTGAACTTTTATTACTAACGAAAAATTATAAATATATTTTTACAAAAACTCATATGACAATAGCTCCATTTTCCTCAAAGATTGAAGGTACTACGCTATGCACCTCTGGAGAACTACCGGCTGTCTACTGGAGGACCGAAGGCTGGAAGAATTCCTATGATCATTAATCACTTTAATTTTAATGAGAAAAGAGTTGAATTATTTTACATTTTAAAAACAATAACTCAACAAACATTTTTCTGCAGTCGAAGGGTACACATTGATGTATTGCTTTCAAACTAACATAAGTTAAAGTAAATTTTATGAAACTTATTATTGATTGTTCTTTAACATCGGCTATAAAATATTTTTTTCTGAAATGCTCTGGAAGTCAGTCATTTATGAAAAACCAACAAAAAATATACTTTTCAAGTCGGCGTAAAATACACATAGGCGGATCTAAATCTGGCATCTTAACAATCAGATCACAACAACAATATAACAAATAACATACCTAAAAATCAATAATATTTCACCTTTTCCTATTAACATCGCTCTATTGAGCTAACTGGATTTAAAATCCGCATATTTGTAGCAGCTAACGGACGTTGGTTATATTCGGTTAATATTTTCTAATCAAACGATTAATAGCTTTATATCTACCGATTAAGTTAATATGTTTCTGGCTGTTCTGACTATTTATCGATAGTTCAAGTGAACGATCCTATTCTTGGACATAAAGGATAGAATAAGCTTCCAAAACTGGTAAGATTATTTGAGTATGATGATGAGCTGCTCATTATGCCTGAATGTTTGCACCTTGTTGCGTTAAAGTAATTGCATACAATTTTCCTCATTGATTGACGCTCGACCGACTGTAAGGAGATGAGAAGAAAAGTTTCGGAAACATTTTAGGCCAAAGATAAACGACATAAAAAGCGAAGTGTTTTAATTAAGAAAGCCAAGCAGCCTCAGGCTCAAAAACATTGGCATATAAATAATGATTCAGAGGAGTCACAGAAGGAAAGAGAGATACCGATTGTTGAATTGGAACCACCGCTGGAACCCGGAAGATATTGAGGATGCTAAAGCTAACGAGCGAATTACTTAAATATAGATACAAAACAATATGCCCAATCCACAAGAAAGGTTGATGATGAAGGTTGATGTTCTTGATTGCCAAAATGCCAAAGAAGCTCCTTTCTTCTTCAGAGCGATATCTGATGGTATCAGACTGCTGTTATGAGGGGAAGGTCCAAAACAGACTATATTTTTTCGATGCGGAACATTTTGGAGTAAGGAACACAATATTACAATATAAATAACATTATAATACAATATAAATACCCACCATTTATTTATTGATTTACAAAAGGACTATGAGAGTATTATCAGAGAAGTATTCAACCATGGCTTACTTATGAAGAGGATACCATCAAAAACTTGAAAAGGTCAGTTGAAGAAATTAAAATGCAATGTTAGAGAACAAGAAGATACTTCTGAGGATATAACATTTTCAAGTTGGTTAAGACAAGGGGACTGTCTAGAATATACTATTTTAAACTTGATTCTGGAATTTACAGTGAAAAGATCCATCAGAGATCCAGGTGAAGGTATCCACAGATTATTATTAACCACAGAATCTGTCACGATACTGGTTTCCGAGGATGATATGGGCATTATTGGGAGGACGTTTCAGGATCTGATCAGAGCAGTTATTGAAATCCATCTTGAGCTGCATCTGTAGTGGGGAACGAAATGCTTTCACATAAAGCTATCCCGAAACCTATTGAGATAAAAATTGTGACCTTCACCCTTGAGAGGGTTGATGATTTCATTTACTAATCCTCAGGTTAATTCTGACGTTGATATTCGGCAGCGTTCAGATATAAATTCTGACATCGAATAAATACTACCTACTTCAACTTTTAAAAAGTAAAGCTATCTCCAAAACAATAAGACGTTAATCAGACCCTTATTGACATATGTGCCAGAGAGTTGGACGTTAGAAAAAGCAAAAGAAGCAAGGTCAATTTGACAATTTGTTAATTTGGCATTTTGAGGAAGATAGTTGATCCTTTGAATGGGGTATGAAGGATTCCAAACAAAGTTGAGTTGGGGGAACCAAACATGACCCCGGATGTTATAAGTGTTAAGAAATTGTTCAACATCGATGGTCTGGCCATATTGCTACAATTACACCAGAAGAAAACAACATAAACAAGGCCAGGAGAGAAGATTGCGACGCACAGTAGGAAAATTTTGTCATTTAGCGGCCAAAAATCTATTAATCCGGACTAAATGACGATAATCGAATAATTCTTTTTTCATTAAAGGACATGGAATTCCCTTTATTAGTGAGAATGAGAAAAAAAATAAAAATACTATCGCTCAAAGTAGTTCAGATTAATTTTTAAATGAATTCATTCTTCATTTAAATTGAAATAAAATAGTTTATTCGGTACAGGGTTATACATAGGGAATGAAATGAGTCAGGATTATTATCTATTGAGCTTTCAACTTACATACATTCTTTTTCAGACATTTGCTCCTTTTGAAAGATTTTAAAATAATTATTCTATGTAATCTTAAATATACTATATGTGCTGGAAGATCTAAATATTGTAAATGAAGAATGGTGAAATACTTCTTCCAAATTGCTTTTATTAAAAATTTATAACATATACATTAATTTGCCGACGTTTCGGACTATTCGTCCCTCTTAGACGTAGAGTAATAGAGTAATAGATAGTGTGATAAGAATATTGTAGTAAAAAGTGGTAGTCATGTGAATATATATATTTTTTTATATAAAATGACCAATTTACTTAGGTAATGGAATATAACTGTAATATAGAAATAGATGGACCTAGCCACCAAAAATTGTCAGGTGTAAGGATTACTAGTTCTTGGCAGAAGAAATTTGCCCTGAAGAGGGCCGAATAGTCCGAAACGTCGGCAAATTAATGTATATGTTATAAATTTTTAATAAAAGAAATTTGGAAGAAGTATTTCACCATTCTTCATTTAAAATAATTATTGTCTAAATAAGAATAAATTCAAAAAAATAAATTAAAAATACCCCATTTTACAGGAATTTTAACGGAATAAAATATTGTCCTATAATTCAACGGTAAGTATGTTATATGATTTAGTCTAATTCGAGGCCGATTTAAATACTTTCTTTTCATAAATTACATAGTCTATGTGGAAGAAACCAAAACCCATTTTTATCCAAAATTTTAAAGCCTTTCTTCTTATTTATAAAATATGTTTGGTGCAATAAATAAAATAACATCAGAGAGATGAGCATAGATTTTGCTTAAAATAAATTTAATTTTTTTTCTGTTGAGCTTTACTTCTTAGATTAATGCACTAAACATATTTTATAAATAAGAAGAATGGCTGTAAAATTATTAGATAAAAATGCGTTTTAATTTCATCCACGTTGAGTATGTAATTTATGAAAAGAAAGTATTTAAATTGATATAACTTCTATTATTGGCAATAGTTGGTTCTGATTATTTCCATACTGGTAAAGGGTGAAGGGTGCTAAAATACCATGATAGAATTAGATCGATCAAATGCGATCGACCGGCGATATATCGATTTTAAGATTTAAATCGCTATATTTGAACTTTCAATATATTTTCGGCCTCGAATTAGACTAAATCATATAACATACTTACCGTTGAATTATAGGACAATATTTTTTTCCGTTGAAATTCCTAAAAAATAGGGTATTTTTAATTCAATTTTTTGGATTTTTACTTCATCAGACAATAATTTTTTAAACACCTTTCAAATGGAGCAAGTGCCTGAAAAAGACATGTATATAAGCAGAAAGCTCAATAGATAATAATTCTGACTCATTTCATTTCCTATGTCTAACCCTGTACCGAATAAACTATTTTATTTCAATTTAAGTGAAGAAAGAATTCATTTAAAAATTAATTTGAAATACTTTGAGCGATGGTATTTTTATTTTTTTTTATTCTCACTGACAAAGGAAATTCCATGCTCTTTAATGAAAAAAGAATTATTCGATTATCGTCATTTAATCAGGAGTTATTAAATAATAGATTTTTGGCCGCTAAATGACAAAAGTTTCCCACTGTGCGACGGTTGAGGTGCCTTTACACTCACCACGAACATCACCTTCGAACAAGTTCTCCTTCGAAACTTGCCTTACCGACGTGAAGCGAACAGCCATTTATACTTCACGTGACTTTAAGCGAACCAATATGGCTGACGCACCCAAAGCTAGCTTATGATAAAGAAAAAATCTCCATTATTAATATATTTTATATTATCTGAAAAATAAAAAAATAGGAGACGATTTACAACGTTTCAGAAATTACACTAGTATCACAAAAAACTCCTGTCACTTAGGAAAACCCCAAATCAAAAGTGACACTAGCGCTACCCCCGAACCCAGCGCTACCCATTTATTTGCATCAATCAGACGCAACAGCACGGTAGTGGTCGACAAAAATAATTATCACTAATTTTGATTATTTGATTATTGTACTAAACATACAAATTGTCTAATCTCCTCCTTAACTTCATCCGAACAATCAGATAAATTATTTTAATACGGTAGTCTATCAACGTTTTTAGTACTGAGCCAGACTTCGTACAGTAAAGAATTGGTTTTGAAATCTGAAACCACAATATTACTAGGTATCAAATGAAGTATTAATTATGAGATTAAAAACAGTACTAGATGTGATTTACTCACTGTACCCGATTGATACCGCAGCATTTCGCAAGTATGCAGCGGAAACGGCTGAGATGGCAGTGACTCGGTACCCCTGGTATTCTGTCATATCCAGCGTCCACGAAATTCATTTCCATGTAGCAGACATGATTGAGCACGCTGCTCTTTGTATCGGGTCCCTCTAAGAAGAGGCTCAGGAGAGTAGGAACAAAAATTATAAGCAGTACAGGGAACAGGAAGATATCTCGAGTCGCAACAAATGAAGATGTTTTCCACCAATTATTAGTTACAAGCGACCCATACATTAGGCATTTTAGACCAGTGTACAAGTATAAAAAGAAAAGAGAACTAACCGAGGAAGCATAGAATTTACTTAAACAAGATTAAATAATTATATCCTATTTGTATTATTGTACATAAAAAGGTTATAAAAAAAGTTAACTATACAATTTTTTTATATTTTATTTTCCACTTGAAATTTTAACTTGATCTGATGCTCTGGTTTCGTTGATATTGATTTCATTAGATTCTGCACCTCAAAAAACATATACGACTATACCAAACACGAATTTTTGATATTTTCGACTTTTTGACCTGAAATTTGGACTTGATCTGGTGGTCCCATTGTATTGATTTTGATTTCATTAGATTCGACACCTCAAAAAATTAATACATGGGAGGTCCCATGCCGCTAACAAAGTAATTATAATAGATATTAGGTGTTTCCCATTTTAAGCTTTTTTGGACCACTGTGCGTTGTAGCGGTCTCAAACACTGAGCTACCATGTGCCGTCAACCCAGCCGCGCTGATGTAAGACTCTACAGTCTTTTCCCTGCAGATAAAATTGTTAAGTAATTATTTTATTTATCCGAAGACTTGGTATTGTCTACCAGCACATTTTTAGGTCTATCTTTAAAAACTTGACGCTCTTTAGTAAAATTTGAATAATGAATTAGTTTTTCAATTCAGAAAATATCTATTATTTTTAAAATCATTTTATAGGGCAAAAGTATGTAAGGATTGGGCGTTCAGAATGCAACTAATATTTATATCTTTTCACTAAAAGAGGGTATTATATTATTGAATATTTATTTCATCTTTTTTATAAATGTTCACCCTTAAACAAAATAAAAACAATATTTTTTAAACATAGTCGATCCAATCTTATTCGAAATCTCAAATATTTAGAGGAAAAGCAATATAGAAATGGCACAATCAATATACATGAACAAGTAAAACAAAGGGAAGAGCAAATTATCATCTCAATTTGTTCAGCAACAGTCTTGTAACATATTTATATAGTTTTGTCTGAACTTGCGCAACTCTTCAGACGCGGTATAGTACAAATAGTAAGGTACCAAACTCAGGTGCGCAAAAAAAATAGGATTGCTCGGCGAAATAGGGTTTGATAACAAATCTTGATGCCAAAAAAAAAAAAAAATAAATAATATCTCCATCTCATACAAAAGAAGGAGTGAAATTGTGTACCAGGAGATCCCCACCATATTCTCGTTAGATGCATGAAACACAGAAAAGAAAAAGAATTTTTATCACTTGATTAAGACAAATCACTCGTTTGAAATTGAACTCAAAAACAATCAAGGAAATAGGAAACTTCGTTAAAAGAGATAACTTGATAATTTAATTGATATTATAATTTTAAGTTATTATGTAATTATTTATATTATTTAAATCCTATTACACTTACAATACTTAAGGTCGCGGATACACGTTCCTACGCTGTCGCGCGGTGGCCCTAGGAATTTTTTATGGGAGTAAAAAATCCTTGTCTATGCCGTCCCTCGGATAGGACGTTAAATGAAGGTCCCGAGCCTGAACGATGTCAGATACTCGATAAAGATCCCTATCCAAATTATACCTGGATAGGCAAAATTTAGGACTCCCACTGTAGCATCGTCCGATTAGCCTTAGTGGCATAAAGTGACGTTAAACTACATGACGAACATGAATTTTTGTAACATGCCACACTAGTACTTAAATCATTAGTATTAAATACTCGGATTCCATATACATATAATATTTGTAACAAAGTTGCGATACCTATTGACTAATTTAAATGTATAACTGTGTTCTACTTCTTTGTAATACCACACGAGATAACATAACCTGCTTGCGAGAAGGTTTTGTACTCTTTTATATATTTATTTTCTTAGTTAGTTAATTCAGAAAATCTTGAAAAAATGGTTGAAGCAATGAGACAGACAGTAGCTTCTATGTTAAAGGGAATAGATAGGTAAGATGTATTTATTAACTTACCAAACTTTTAATTATTGGTGCATGTTTTTGTGTCCTCATGGTACCTACTGCTTTACTCAAACCATTCAATTATTAAAATTAATTTGATCTTTAGTGAGTTTCTATTTTAAATGATAGATTGATAATTTTAATCACTGTTTCATATTTGATAATATGGCAGTAGACACATTCTATGTTGTGTTTATTTTTATTATTTATTTAATTTTAAAATTATTTAAATTCAATTAGGTTTATATTTGTAACGAGAAATATTATAATTAGTTTAAAATATTATAAAACATATGCTTCACTGCAATAGTTTCCATTTTTCTCAAGCAGGCCCGGCCAAGCGTTGCTGTGGCTCAGTAGATATAATGCGTTGAATTAATTATATCCTGTTTTTTTTAATACAGTCAAATTGAAATTCGCTGATAAAGATAAAAAGGTTTCAGCAAATCTAGAAACCTAAGGGATTGAGAATAGAACGTCTTGCCAAATTTTAAATTGTTTGGTAAAGAATTTAGAAGGGTTAAAGTTTTAAATTTTTAAATCCCATATTTCACTATAGTAAGTATTAATGATCCATTCATTTAGCACTTACTGGATTATTTCAGCAGAGGCGAGATTAAATATCAATAACACACATGTAAATGAATAAATTGGAATAGGGTTTAGTACAATCACAATAGACAGTTGGCAAAAATATACCAAGATTAATCTTTTGCCATAATATATATTAATTAAATTCAGAATATAAAACATCAGGATATGAGATATCGTATTAGTAAGGTCTACATGAAAAGGTTATGAAAAGTGAGCAAAACAGGTTATGAAAAGCGAAAGGAACCTCAAACCATGTTCTTACAGTAATACTATAAAAATTAATTATTTTACTTACGGTATAACATTTAATTTTAATGAATGAGATATATAACTTTAATTAATAACTTTTTATAATAATAATTTACAATTTTTTTGTATTATTAGAATTCACAATTTCTATCTATTGATGTGTTAATTGGTGCACAATGTTTTTGGATAACCTGTATTCAACTAATACAAATATATTCTATAGTTTCCCAACACATGAGCGACACATAATTGTCAACGGGAAAATCAAAGAATTTTCTAATCCAAGCTGTAAAAATGGGATTTGGCTACTGGATGCTTACCCTAAATATCGAAATAAAATTGGGCTCATCATTTATAATTAGAAGAAATAGAAGAAATTTTTTAAACATCTTTGTAAAACTTGGGCCACCCAATCCTTCTAACAGTTTTATTTCATTTTAATTGAAGTTTTTCACTTCTTATTATTTTTTATTTATTGTTCTAGGTATAATCCTGAAAATCTACTTCAGCTGGAGCGTTATGTTGAAATTCAGTCCCAAGAAAATGCGTATGACTTAGAAGCCAATTTAGCTGTTTTGAAGCTATATCAATTTAATCAGAAATATAATCTTGATATAACTGCCAAAATCCTTCTCAAGGCTCTTACCAATTTTCCACATACTGACTTTATTTTGTGCAAATGTCTTCTCAGTGAAAAAATGGTAAGTCTTATATCCCACTTGTTTTAATTTTTTAATTTTCTAAAAACCTAAATATTTATTAACTTTTTTATTTTTTCAGTGTGCAGAAGATCCTATTGCTCAGATAATATTTTTGGCTGATGTTCTGGAATGTTGTGACTTCCAAACATTTTGGGCCCGAGTGGGAAGTATGAGTGATCTTTTGCCAAAAATTAACAGCATAACTGGTTTTCATGATTCAATCAGAAAATTTGTTTGTCATGTTGTTGGCATTACATTCCAGACTATTCATAGAAACTTACTCACGCAACTTCTGGGAGGAGTTGATGGTATTTGTTTTATATTTTTAATATCATTTTATACATATTTACAATGTGCTATAATTAATAATATTCACGTTCATTGCAAAAGGATTATTAAAAACAACACTAATAACAACATTACTGCAATATCACTTCTCTGAGCTGCCTATTTTGACTAGCCACTTGGCCATGATAATAGAAAACTCTCATTGCATCCTTAATAGTTAATCAGGGGCTTTCTACTTCAGCTCACTTTGCTCGTTCAAAAGGTATCGACGAACCTTTAAATAGTCCTTTTCAATTGAGATTGGGGCCACACTAAATGGCTCCAATTAGGCAAAGCCCAGAAGTATATAGCAGTAGCTGTAGTACGAAAAAACTTTAAAAAATTTTTTTTTATGATATAGTTCTATTTGGTTCGACTGTCTTCTTTGAAGCCTATGTGCTTTTTACTATAAATATCATAATCATATTATTCATATAATTAAATGAACAATAACAATTAACATTAAAATTTATATTATTTTCATAATTACCGAATAATCAATGTCAATATAGATATATGGTAATTTATTATTAATCAGTATGGTTTAAATAAAAATCTGGTGCGTGCGCGCAACACACAACTTTCACTTACCAACTTACTTAGATTAGAAATTGACGTGTTTTGCTAAATATCATTTCCCAAAGCCACACATTTTTCTACATCCATATCTTATCGTTAAAGCCGTTTTTGAGTAAATAAAAAAACCCGTGAAAATGATACAAAATTTATTAAGTAAAGTCCCCCCTTCGGTTGATCAATTTTGATGAAATGTTGGCTATCACATATTTGGCATATACATACATCAAATACCCAGTTTGATCAAAATCTTTAAAGCCAATTTAGAGTAAATAAAAAAAACACGTGAAAATGATACAAAATTTATTAAGTAAAGTCCCCCCCTCCGGTTAATCAATTTTGATGAAATTTTTACAGTCATATCTCAGGCATATGAATACATCAAATACTCAGTTTAATCAAAATCGTTAGAGCCGTTTTTGAGAAAATCAGAAAAAACCTAAAAAGTTATTAAGTAAAGTACCCCCTCCCTTTAAGTAATTTTGATGAAATTTTTGCTGTCACATCGCGGGCATATACCTACACTAAATACCCAATTTCAGGATCGCACGGTTTATAGTTTTTGAGCTAGTCTGTTCACACACACACACACACAGACCATTTCGCGGGACTTGGTCATTTCGACTCAGGGGACCCCAAAACGTGTATTTCCCTTGAAAACCGGAAGTCGAAATTTTTCACGATCGCAATACTTCCACTTACTATATATTTCATATATAGGTAAGTCAAAGTAAAAATGGTTAACCGTATAATATAAAATAATATGGTAATCCAAAAAGAAACATACATGATCAGCTCCTGTCGGAGAGAGAGAAGATCTATAATTATAGGAATGAATAAAAAAATATACCACCAGCGTGAACATGTTAAGGGTAAACCTTTTACAAATAGTGCACAAGTAACTACAAATAACTTTTGAATATTATTTACTAACTTTTAATTACTGAATACTATTAATAACTTTTAATTGTCTGAATCAAGAAATACACTTGAATTAAGGAATACACCACCAGCGTGAACATGTTGTAGGAAAACCTTTTAGTGCACTTATGCCTAAAATAACTTTTGGATATTAATTATAATTATGTTTATACACGATGACATAGTGGTGATTGCAGATGGACCTGAACATCTACAAGCAGCTGTCGACGAATGGTCAGAAGAATTGAAAAGGAAAGGATTGAGTATAAATCCCACTAAGAGCGAAATCATGCATATTGGAAGAACAGACCAACAGCCTGGAATTAACTGCCTTGGTCAGAACCTCGAAGTGGTTGACAATTTCGACTATCTAGGCACTATTATAAGTATAGATGGGCGAATAGCAGAGTTTGGCAAAAAGTAGTTCAACTAAAAATTACAGGACTACATATACAGTAATTGGAAAATAGTAGCAACTACAACTACTTTTGTAATTTGTAGTTGCCTGACCACAACTACAACTACTGTAGTTTGAAAAAAGTAGTTGCATTTTTACAACTACAACTAGTAGTTGTAATTGTAATTATAGACCTAAAACTACAACTACTTTTATTGGTAATGGAGTTTTAATCGATATCAAATATAAATCGATGTCAAGTATTTCCAATGCAATTCAGCTAATATATAAACCACAAGGATTGATTAAGAACCAAAGAATAAAAAATTAATTGACTGCATGAGAATCATGAAAAAAAAAATTGTATTACTTACTATTTAAAAACATATTTTCCCCATTTAAAATATAAAATAAACTTTTACTTTAAAATAAAACACATGGCAAACGCAGAATTATATTTTTCCCGAGACAGGTTATCACACTGAACTGAACGGGGGGAATCACTACTCTTCCTATATTTTTGTAAATTTTATGATATACAAGAACATTTGCAGGCAGGTGCTATACCGCCACTTATATGTTTATGACTTAGAATTTTTCCTGCCAATTATAAGAACACATTCCTCACACTTTTTTTCTAAGGCAGTATCACTTTGAAAATAATGCTGCTTTGTTAGCCAAAAATCAAATATCAAAAATAATTAGGATTCGACATGACATCTTCATCGCGCCCACCACTTCGAGAATCACTGTTATAGAGGATCACACCGACTGTAGACTTCCAAACACTTACTGTAACTGTGTACGGGTGCAAGTTTGGCTTTAGAAAATATTTTGGTTGTTTATTTTTGTCCAGCTTTTGACTACAACGCCTTTTGTTGCGCATAACAGCATAATGTGATTTAGAAATGGGTCGTTTTTATCAATTAACAAAAGCATGGAACAGAGTTCATAGCGGCGATTTTTTTGGTATTCGTTTAATTGATGAGACTCACCCACTTTGCCAACTTGGGTCTTTATCCATTATTGGACCTCAGCTGGTCGGGGTCAACAACAGAATCGCCGCCACGGCCTTCCTTGTCGCAGTCCAAATCTCAAGAGCGAAATTTCAGGAACCCCCACCGCAAAATGTATTCATTGATAGTCCCCCGACCCTACAATTCATTAAGTAAGGAGCATGACAACGAGAAGGACTAGGTTGCAATACATAGAATGTTTCACCTGTGGAAATGATTCCTTGTCTTTCCTTATCAAATCAACAAGGGTCTGAACCTTTAGATCTTTGATTTTAATAATTTTTCGGTTATTTGTTGCATTCATCAATGTAAGGAAAAATAAGAAATTTTAGATTTTTCGTACGTACTGTTTCTGAGAAACAAAGTTTTTAAGAATTAAAACATAGAAAAGGTGCGTTTTTATAACAGTTTTTGGGTTATATTCCAAAATAAATTTGAGCTAGAAAGCTGAAACAGGCGTCATATTTTTTATTATTCTCAGATCCGGAAGGATGTTATAATGAGTATTTAAGATTTGTTTTTTCTTTTAGTTTCGAGAATTAAAAGTTTTGTCTGATTTCTTAGGCAAAAATATCTCAGAGGTTCCATGCATGAATAATACACTATTTCGATCATCTCGTACTAGGTTTGTATCACAAACCTGCTGATCTTTTTATTCTATTTTTGATTGCAAAGCTTGCCACAAATAAAACATATTCTGTTGGAATCATTTATAAAAGATTTTTATGACAAAATCATTTTTTTTTTCAAGGGAAAAATAACAACATACTTAAAACACGATCGGAAAGAGAGTGATTTAACTACTACGTGAATAGAAGAAAATGTATCAGAGGATTGATACAACTTCGGAGCGAATGTTAATCTTTTTTTCCGATGACTGTTTACATATCATTTACCTCAGGAACCAGAGTGAATAAAAAAAAGAAATAGATACATTTGTCGAACATAAATGTTTATTAAAACAATTAACAAAATTAATGCTTCGAAAATGTTTTTTTTTGTACCGTAGCGTTATAATTGGTAATTTATTTCACTTGTTTGGCATAATAACAAGTAGTTATATTACAAAATTAAAATATTTAAAGTTATGTATTTCATTGATATCATTGAACTAATCCTAAACACAAAATAAATGTTCGTAAAAACATGTGTTCAAATTAGACGTTGCTTAGCAAATGTAGTTGCAGGTCTAAATTACAATTACAACGACTAGTTGTAGTTGTAAAAATTAAACTACTTTTTTCCAACTACTGTAGTTGTAGTTGGAAACTACAACTACATAACTGGTAATTGCAAAATAGTAGTTGGGCGCTGCCAACTACAAACTACAAGTAGTTGTCTGGGTAGTTAATTACAAATGTAGTTAACTACTGCCCAACTCTGGCGAATAGACAAAGAGATTTTGAACCGAATAAGGAAGGCAAATGGCTTATTCTATCAAATATCGTCAACTCTGCTTGGCAAAAAAGAAGTAAGCAAAGAAACAAAGCTACACCTGTTTAAATCTGGTCTTGCCTGTTTTGCTCTGTGGTTCAGAAACTTGGACGATGCTTAAGAAACATGCGAGCCAAGTTACCACAGCCGAATTGATATATTTGAGGAAAGTGGCAGGTAAAACCAGACGATACTGTGTTAGAAATAACAGCATCCGTGCCACACTAGGAATAAGATCTGTCATTGATGTCCTCGAGGAACGCCAGCTGAAGTGGTATGGCCATGTTTGTAGGATGGGAGATGACAGAAAGGCACGCTGGCTGATTGAAGCAAGGCCCATAGGAAAGCGACCCGTTGGTAGGCCAAGACTAACCTACAATGAGTATATAGATGGCCTCGCAAAGGACTGCGGAAGCCGAATTGATCAACTCCGAAGAATGGCCCAAAATAGAGAAACATACAAAGATGGGCACAAAGGAGGTAGAAAAAGAACAAAAAAAAATGTTTATACAACTAATTGTCTGAATCAAGGAATATACCATCGCGTTAATGTATTAAGAGAAAACCTTTAATGCACTAGTGCCTAACAATAACTTGGATGTTATTGATAAGTATGTTTGTTCGATTAATTCTTCTCTTTTTATCTTCATTTGGAAATTTCAGCTTCAAAATATTTTTGAGCCCTCAGTGTTATGGCACTTTTTTTAACATCAGAATATTCTGTTATTATCACTGGACATGGCGAATTTTGAGTTACGTAACTGCAATTTTTTAATATATACCAGCACTTCTTACGGTTTTCATATTTGGCCTAAAAAATCTGGTGCGATGCACGCAACACACACCTTTCACTTACCAACATTCTTAGATTAGAAATTAGCGTGTTTTTTTAATTACCATTTCTCATAGTCTCATATTTTTCCACATTCGTTTCTTATTTTTGTTTTTTATTTGCTCTCTAAAGTACACTATTTTTTTTTTTATATTATTAAATAAAATTTTTTACTTGTGATAATTCGGCAATGCAAGCATAATACTCCAAGTCGTCTGATTTTATAATTCTCTATGTAGTTGTTGAAAACTTCATTTAGTTACTATGAAACAAATAATTTCCATTAAATGAACAGAATGGCTTTAATTATAAACAATGATCTGTCATTAAAGGCGTACTCCACATGCGTGAGCTCAATGTGTTTTATGAGTTGACGGAATATTTTTCTTTTTTTCTCCTCTATATATTTACTCGATTTTTTTCATACTTCATATTTAGCCATTTCTTATTTTTAGGCGTTACGAGAGACAATTTCTCCATATAAACAAAAACAAAGGTACTTTGTAGGAAAAAAAAAAGGCCCCTTCCCCATTTAAGCCCCCTTAAAATATTTTAATAATGATAAAGCTTACCTGATATTAAAGAACACCTAAATTTCATTAAACATGACGAATTTGATCAAAATCATTAAAGCCATTTTTGAGATAATCGAAAAAAAAAATTAAAAATTGGAAAAAAGTTAAGAAATAAAGTGCCCCCTATGTTTAACCAATTTTGATGAAATGTTGGCTTTCACATCTTTGGCATATACATACATCAAATACCCAGTTTGATCAAATTCGTTAAAGCCCTTCATGAGTTAATAAAAAAAACAGGTGAAAATGATACAAAATTTATTAAGTAAAGTGCCTCCTCCGTATGATCAATTTTGATGAAATTTTTGCAGTCATACCTCAGGCATATTAATACATGAAATACTCAGTTTAATCAAAATCTTTAGAGATGTTTTTGAGAAAATCGGAAAAAACTTAAAAAGTTATTAAATAAAGTACCCCCTCAGTATGACCAATTTTGATGAAATTTTTGATGTCACATCGTGGACATATGTATACACTAAATACCCAATTTCAGGTCTGTGCAGTTCATAGTTTTTGAGCTAGTCTGTGTAGTCACTGTACACACACACACACACACACACACACACACACACACACACACCTGCACCTACCCCCTATTTTTGGCCTCATCCAATTTCCATCACCGATAGTTAGCTTCGACCCTTAGAGCCGTGGCTACGCTCCTTTTTTTTTTTTCTTATTATTAAGATTCAAGTTGTCCTTCATCCTCTTTCGATCTAATTGGCAATTTTTATACTGCCTAACACTCCACTCTCGTTCAATTTGTATGCTTTCGAGGTATGATAACCCAAGTCATAAATTAGGGTTAAGGGGGTGGGTAAGAGCGGTTACACCGATTTTTAATATTATTCCCGCACCTACACCCTATTTTTGGCCTCATCCAATTTACATCACCGATATTTAGCCTCTACCTTTTGAGCCGAGGACTACGCTCGATTTTAACTTATTTTTTTTTTAATTTTATTAATATTTCGATTTAATTACTCTTTTTTACTATTTCGATTTAATTAGAAATTTTTATACTGCTAAGACTCCGTTCCCGTGTATAGGAATTTCCCCCACGCCACCCATGCCTATGGAGATACGCAAACTGCGGTTATTGCGCTTCCAGTTCTTCAGGCGAGAAAGATTGTGGCACTAGGGAAGGTACGCGTAGGCCTGGTCGAAAGCCGCATACGCGAGAGAGCAAAAGTACAAAGGTGTTTCCGGTGCTGGGAATTTGGCCATATAGCTCGCCACTGTGTTGGAGAGGATAGGACTTCATTATGTCGGAAATGTAGTCAAGCAGGCCACAAAGCTGCTGACTGTGAGATGAGTCCTATTTGTGCAATATGTGAGGGGAAGAATAATTCTGACCACCTTTGCGGGAGTAGTAAGTGCCCAGCTTTTCGTTTAGCACTGCAAAATAAGACGCGTGTTCAACTATACCGAAGATGAAGATACTTCAGTTGAATTTGAACCATTGTGACGCTGCTCAAGATCTCCTTTGTCAGACTGTGCGGGAACTACAAATTGACGTTGCTATTCTATGTGAACCGTACAAGAATTTGGATGGATCCTCATGGGTATCTGATTACAGTGGTAAAGCAGCTATTTGGGCTTGTGGTAGCCAAGGGATTCAAGAGATGGGAGTGTCCCAATCTGGCTTTGTATGGAGTAAGATTAATAATATACATATTTATAGCTGCTATGTCTCCCCCAGATCCACAATTGAAGAATTCGAGAACTTGTTGTATCGTCTAATCGTGGATGCCAGTGGTCATGGGCCAGCAATAATAGCTGGTGATTTCAACGCATGGGCAACGGAATGGGGAAGTAGGACGACGAATCGCCGTGGTGAAATTCTCCTGGAAGCATTTGCCCAAATAAGTGACATGGTCCTAATGAACTCCGGGACCGACCCGACCTTCACTAGAGCAGGGAAATCATCTATTATCGATATAACATTTATGAGTGACCGCCTGCGAAGAGGTGCTACTTGGAAGGTCTGTGACTTCTATACACACAGTGATCATCAGGCCATATTGATTACACTGGGTATGCCAACAAGGAGGAAGATTCGTCGATGGAGAACTGCAGGCTGGAATGCTAAAACATTCGATCAAGAGACATTTGCGGTTATGCTGGAGGATGTTTGCGACATGCGTGGCTCAGCAGAGGAGAAAGCGTCTATCCTCACCTCTTTTATTGTTAGGGCGTGTGACGCAGCTATGACTCGATCAAAGCCTGGTAAACACCATGCCCCAGTTTACTGGTGGACGGATACCATTGCTGACCTCCGCCAGTGTTGCAACATAGCAAGGAGACGTTACCAACGAGCGAGGCATCGACCAGAGTTCGACACTCTTCGGGAAGATTTCAAGACTGCTAGAAGAAACCTCCGAAGAGCCATCACAGAAAGTAAACGACGTTGCTGGAGAGAACTGTGCGATGACATTGATGCAGACCCATGGGGTAGGGCCTATAAGATAGCCCTTAAGAAACTTAGTAAAGTTTCATCGCACCTCCCCTCTAGACCGGATGTTTTGGATAATATCGTTAGAACATTATTCCCGGAACAGGCAGCAACTGTTAGATGTATGGAAAACCTCCATACCTCCGAGTTTACATTAATTACAGAAGAAGAGGTGAAAGACGTTGCCACAAATATTCAATATGGTAAAACACCTGGATTGGACGGCATTCCAAACGTGGCTCTCAAGGTGGCACTTAAACAACGGCCTGACCTTTTCAAGGAATTATTCAATTCCTGCCTTCATGAAGGTACGTTTCCTAAACCTTGGAAAAGACAGCGTCTTGTACTCATCCCGAAGGGCAAAGGAAATCTGGAGGACCCATCAACATATCGCCCAATCTGTTTGCTGGATACTATAGGCAAGGCATTTGAGAAGATCCTAAGCCTCAGGATACAAGAATTCACTGAAGGTGCAAACGGCCTCTCACGGGCCCAATATGGATTTCGGAAAAGGCGATCTACGTTACATGCTATTGAACAAGTGACTGAGACTGCCAGCAAATCAATTGCAGGAGCGAGATGGAAGAGAGGAGCGAAGGGTTATGCTGCAATCATCACTCTAGATGTTAAAAACGCGTTCAACACGGCGAGGTGGACCTGCATATTGGATGCCTTAGAGGCTATGGGTGTGCCTGCTTATCTAATGAGAGTTGTAGCAGACTACTTCAAGGACAGAGTTCTGCTCTATGCTTCAGACGTTGGACCAAGGATATATAAGGTCACTGGTGGCGTCCCGCAGGGTTCAGTTTTAGGGCCTCTTTTCTGGAATGTAATGTATGACGGTGTTTTTAGGCTATCATTGCCGGAAGGAGCTAGAGTTGTTGGCTTCGCAGATGATGTAGCTGTGGTAGTTGAAGGGAAGTATACGGAAGAAGTTACCCTGATTTCCAATCAGGCAGTGGCTACAATCCGAGATTGGCTATCAACTGTGGGCCTGCAACTAGCCGACCACAAGACCGAGGCGCTCCTTGTTACAAGTAGGAAGCAAATAGAGACCATAACAGTCACAGTAGGTAGACACGGGATTCGTTCCCAACCCTCTTTGAAGTACTTAGGAGTAATCATAGATGCACGTCTCCGTTTTAATGCCCACATGGAGTACATCAGCAACAAAGCATCTAGAACCATGTCGCTACTGTCACGCCTTATGCCGAATATAGGAGGACCCAGAGAGAGTCGCAGAAGGCTTCTTGCGAGTATTGTCCCATCGATTCTTTTATATGGAGCACCAATTTGGAATGATGCAATGCTCACCAAATCGTACAAGAGACAGATGATCGCAGTATATCGGAGAGGCTTGTTAAGAGTGGCAAGTGCTTTTCGAACAGTTTCCTATGAAGCTGCATGTGTAGTGGCTAGAATGCCGCCAATCGAGCTGCTTTCTGAAGAGAGGAAGCGCTCCTATAACCGAGTTGACTGCATTCCTCGGGCCGAAGAAAGAGAGATCACAGTGGAGAGATGGCAACGACGCTGGGTTATGGCATCGAACGGAAGGTGGACCTACAGGCTAATCCCTCATATCCAACCATGGGTAACCAGGAAACATGGTGATGTTGATTACTACCTCACCCAGCTGCTTACGGGGCATGGCTGTTTTCGAGCATATCAATATCGATTTAAGCTGGATAATACAGCCGAATGTCCAGTATGCCCATCAGCCGAAGAGACGGTGGAACATGCATTCTTCTGCTGTCCTCGCTTCCAGAAGGAGAGGGAGGAATTTCAAGAAGTTTGCGGATCAGAACCTACTGCCGATAATGTTGTCGCTCTGATGCTAATCAGCGATGAGAACTGGATGGCTGGACAACGCCTTGCGGCCCAGACCATCAAGCAACTTAGGAAAGAAGAGAAGGAAAGGCGAGCTAGAGCGTAGCCTAATAGAATGAGGCGGCACACAGCCAGTCCCCCTCCATGAAGTAATGCCTAACGGTGGTCCCGTGGAGGGTGGGAAACAGGTGTAAGGAGGTGGTTTTAGTGGGTAAAAATCCCACACACGGATAGGTACGGGCCTATCCGCGTCTTTTGAAGATTTCCACCTACCTTCGTAAAAAAAAAAAAAAAAAAAAAAAAAAAACACACACACACACACACCATTTCGCAGGACTTGGTTATTTGGACTCAGAGGTCCCCAAAACGTGTATTTCCGTTGAAAACTGGAAGTCGAAATTTTTCACAATCGCAATACTTTCCCTTACTATATATTTCATATGAGGCGTTTGGTTTCAAAACCGGTTACATCCATTTTTTTTTAAAACAATTTTTTCTTCATTGTTTTCATGTTTTTCATGTTAAAAAAAAATGTGTTAGATGCGTTTGTTTTAAAAACGTCTAGATCCTTCGAAAATCAATACTAAAAAATTCCATTTCTTATCAAAAGCGGTTCCAATTGATCCTTTTTTGATTAATCTTGAAAAATTGTTGAAAATGGATGTACCTTGTTTTGAAACCAAACGCCTCATATATAGGTAAGTGAAAGTAAAAATGATCATATTATGCAATATATCACTCTAAATTATTATAATCATTGCACTGATTACAGCTTATTTTAATTTTTTTTAGGGCTAAAGGCCTCCATTGAAGTCATATACTTTATATGTTATTCTTTTTCTCTTATTTTTGTAGATCAAACATTAAGGCATTGGGTGCAAAAATATGGCTGGAAAGAAGAAGCTAATAACATGATTTTTATTGCTAATCAAGATGAAAATATCAAAACAAAAAATATTACTGAAAAAATAGATTTTGATAGTGTTGCAGGTATAATGGCTGCTTGTCGCTAATGTATATCTTTATATAATATATATCTTTTTTTACGACTGTGAATTATTATTTTTATATAACCTTATTACATTATTTCCAATTTAATCATTTATTTCCTAATCTTTAATCTATAAAAATCTCCTGTCACGATGTTTGTCCAGATAGAATCTGTAACTACTCAATCGATTTTGTTAAAATGTGGTTCATTGTGAGTGGTTTTGTCCAACTTAGAAGATAGGATAGTTTTTTTCTCGATCATTGACCTCAATATTTCTTTTACTGCAAATTGAATGATTATTACACTAAAATGTGTGTAATTATGTTTAAGTTTTATAATTTTCCAACAGATGGCGGTGTAAGTTGATTTACTGACACACACATTCATTTTATTTCGATATTTAGAGTAAGTAAGCATCCAGTAGCCAAATCCGATTTTTCCACCATGGACTAGAAAATTCTGTGTTTTTCCGATGGACAATTTTATGTCACATGCTCATGTATTGGGAAACTATCGAATCTATTTGTGTTAGTTAAAGACGGGTTAACCAAAAACATTGTGCATCAATTATTATCTAAAAAGTTATAAACTAACGTTATCTAACTTATTCATAAAAGTTCAATTTTTATATGTTTTGATAAGCAGTACTGTAATAAGGTTACATGGTTAGAGGTTTCTCCCACTCTATGCTCCCTTTTAATAATCTGTTTCAGGTAGAACCTACTGATATGATATCATCAATATCATGTGTAAAATTAAGAATTCAATTAATATGTATAATTGCAAAAGACTAAATTTTGTACATTTTTGCTAACTTGCTGTTGTGATTGTACTAAACCTTATTCCAATTTTATTCTTTATTAGTTCCCTTTACATGAGTGTAATTATATTTAATCTCTCCTCTGCTAAAATAATCCAGTAAGTGCTAAATGAATTAATAAATACTATAGCCAAATATGAGATGTAAAAAATTAAAGTTTAAGTTAATTTTAAGTAACCTTCAACCCCCCCCCCCTAAGGGGAATTGTTATAACCCTAAGTATTCTCACTCAGGCCTCCACCACATTGGCGCACCGACCCTAGCCCCTCCCACCACCACATACCAAGCAAAAAATACCAGAGATACGAAGATCGTCTGAAGAATCGTCTGCCCGAAGGTGGTTGGCGAGAAAAAGCCCTGCAGGTGGCGACTGAGGACCGCTACAGGAATAGTAGCCAAAGTATTCGGGGAAGCAGAGGTAAAGATATAGTTGGGTTCAAACTGATATAGATGTGATTATCGGCATGGACCTAATGAACTCATACGGCTTCCAAATAGACCTAAAACGCCAAGTTGTCAACGTTATTGGGGAGGAACTGTTCATGCATAGTCGAGAGTTGGCCAGCTTAGAAGTCACTTTAGGTGAAGACATGGAAGGTGTGAGACCATCGTAGCTGCTCGTCTCGACACTTCAACCCACACGGATCAGCCGAATCACTTCGCAATATTTCCCCTTACTATATATTTCATATATAGGTAAGTGAAAGTAAAAAAAAACACGTGAAAATGGGACAACATTTATTAAGTAAAGTGCCTCCTCCAATTAATCAATTTTGATGAAATTTTTACTGTCGCATCGCGGGCATATAGATACACCAAATACCGAGTTTGATAAAAATCGTTAGAGCCGTTTTTGAGAAAATCGAAATAAACCTAAAAATTAGACAAAATTCTTTAAATAAAGTACCCTCTCCGTTTCACCAATTTTAATGAAATTTTTGCTGTCACATCGCGGGCATATACATACACTAAATACCCAATTTCAGGTCTCTGCGGTTTATAGTTTTTGAGCTGGTCTGTTCAATACACACTCACTCACACACATACACAGACAGACACACACAGACCATTTCGCGGGACTTGGTTAATTGGACTCAGGGGACCCCAAAACGTGTATTTTCGCTGAAAACCGGAAGTCGAAATTTTTCACGATCGCAATACTTTCCTTACTATATATATCATATATAGGTAAGGGAAAGTAAAAAAAAAACGAAAATTGTTTCCAATTTGCATACGATACTTTGACTACGATAGGGAAATTCAAAATCGTCTTCTCGATTTCGTAGAATGCAACCACGAATCAGCAAATGAAGTAACTAAATTATTATTAGACACACTGGAGAAAAATGGATTATCTTTAAATAGAATATCAGCATTTTGTGCTGATAATACGAATGTAAACTTCGGCAAAACCCATTCAATTTATACACTTTTGATGTCTAAAAATAAAAACATTATTAAAGCTGGTTGCTCCCTCCATATTCTCCATAATGCTGCTAAACATAGTATCAACAAATTGGAAATGGACATTAAAAATTTGATACTGAAAATTTTCGGTCACTTTAGTAGATCTGTAAAAAGAAGAGCGGACTCTGAACTCCAATTTGAAGAGAAAGAGATGCAGTGGGAGATTTTCTACAGTTCTACAATAATTTTACAGGCTATCTGTTTTCACGATATGATTTTTCAGAAAATAATATTTTCTCCAAGGTACTCTTTTTAAACTTTAAATCTGAAATAAAACAACAATTTTCAAAAACATTTCAAGATACAACATTTCAAGATAAAAGAAATAAATATGGATTGCTTGTATGAAGAATTCCAAATAATCAGAAAAAGCCTGAAAATTGTTAGTACAACTTCTGATTGCAAGAGTATGGGAGGGACTGAAACTTGGAAGAAAGTCATCAATGGGTTTTCCAGTACCGAAATCCCTAACATTTTCCGAAATTTATCTTTCGTTTTTAGTATACCTAGCTCAAACTGTTCATGAAAAGGTTTTTTTCACAGATGGCACTTAAGTGGACTGATGTAAGAAATAAATGTACCCCTAATGTAATAAAAAGCGAGTTGATGACCGTTTTTAATTACGATTATAATTGTATTGATTTTTATAATATGATAAAACCAATAAAAAAATGTTTAAACTGACTTGCTCCTTAGAGAAATATATATTTAAAAAAAATCTGGTGCGTGCGCGCAACACACACCTTTCACTTACCAACTTACGTAGATTAGGAACTAATGCGTTTTGTTAATTGCCACTTCTCAAATGAACAGAACGGCTTTAATTATGAACAATGGTCTGTCATTAAAGGCGTACTCCGCATGCGTGGGCTCAACGAGTTTTATGAGTTGACTGAATATTTTTCTTTTTTTCTCCTATTTATGTTTTCTTTATTTTTATCATATCTCATATATAGCCATTTCTTATTTTTAGGCGTAACGAGAGACAGTTAATTTCTCCATATAAACAAAAACATAGGTACTTTATAGGACACAAACAAAAAAAAAAAAGGCCCCAGCCCCCCAAAAAAAGCCCCCTCAGAACATTTTAATAATGATAAAGCTTACTTGATATTAAAGAACACCTGATTTTCATTGAACATGGCGAATTTGATAAAAATCGTTAAAGCCGTTTTTGAGATCATCGAAAAAAAGGTAAAAATTGGAAAAAAATTAAGAAATAAAGTCCCCCCATCCGGTTGATCAATTTTGATGAAATGTTGGCTATACTCTAAATACCCAATTTCAGGGTCGCACGGTTTATAGTTTTTGAGCTAGTCTGTTCACACACACACACACACACACACACACACACACACACACACACACACACACACACACACACACACACACACACACACACACACACACACACACACACACACACACACACACACACCCTTCACGAAGGCTGTTCGGGTGTTCTAGGTACTTCATCTGTTCGCCTGTTTTGGGGGGGTAGCGCTAGTGTCACTTTTGATTTGGGGTTTTCCCAAGTGACAGGAGTTGTTTGTGATAATAGTGCACCGTTCTAATTCGTCTCCTTTTTTTCAGATGATATAAAATATATTGATAATGGAGATTTTTTCTTCATCATAGCTAGCGTCACATCATGTACAAATGGCTGTTCGTGGAAAGCCGGTAAAATTCTGAGTCTTAGACTGATCTATCGATTTGGGTCAGATGAATTAATGAAACAGTTTTGAAAGTTATCTATTTAATTTTAAAAAATAATGATATAAAAAACTAAATTGATTCATCAAATTAGAGTAATTAGCAATGTAAGTAATATTACTGGAAATTAGCAAAAGCGGGAAAAATTTTCTATTTTTTCTGTAATCCAATTCTTTTTTTAATGGTTTCTAAAACTTATTTGAACTATTTATCATATCTTTACACTCTACGAACTTTACCTTCGACCACCCTCGAACAGCTTTCACGTCGACTGTTCAGGTGTTCTAGGACGCTAGCTATAATGAAGAAAAAATCTCCATTATCAATATATTTTATATCATCTGAAAAATAGGAGACGAATTAGAACGGCGCATTATCAATACAATTATAATCGTAATTAAAAACGGTCATCAACTCGCTTTCGGAATCAAGATAAATTTCGGAAAATGTTAGGGATTTCGGTACTGGAAAACCCATTGATGACTTTCTTCCAAGTTTCAGTCCCTCCCATACTCTTGCAATCAGAAGTTGTATTAACAATTTTCAGGCTTTTTCTGATTATTTGGAATTCTTCATACAAGCAATCCATATTTATTTCTTTTATCTTAAAATGTTCCGCAGCTTTTTGAAAATTGTTGTTTTATTTCAGATTTAAAGTTTAAAAAGAGTACCTTGGAGAAAATATTATTTTCTGAAAAATCATATCGTGAAAACAGATAGCCTGTAAAATTATTGTAGAACTGTAGAAAATCGTTTGTTTAGTAATTCGTTTGCGTTAGCAGTTAATCCACGCAATATGTCTCTCGCTTGACTGCCAAAAGACTTGTCTTTTTTTGCTCCCGAATCCCATTCATTTCAGTATGCATCTCAACAACTGACAGAGTATCTGATTCAATCTTCTTCATTGTTACTTCTACCGAAAACATAAAGTTAAGGACAAACGACAAATATGCCGAAGTCTTTTTCTCTTCGTCTACTTTTGTGATCATTTTCTCTATTGAACGAGGGCATTCATTGCGGAACTCCAGGAAATGAGATTTTAGGGCAGTCCTTATTTTAATGATTCTTTCAACAGCAGGACCAGGAGATAAAAATCTCGTCATGACAAGTTTCATTATTTCTTCCCACTGCATCTCTTTCTCTTCAAATTGGAGTTCCAAGTCCGCTCTTCTTTTTACAGATCTACTAAAGTGACCGAAAATTTTCAGTAACAAATTTTCAATGTCCATTTCCAATTTTTACTTTCACTTACCTATATATGAAATATATAGTAAGTGGAAGTATTGCGATCGTGAAAAAATTCGACTTCCGGTTTTCAACGGAAATACACGTTTTGGGGTCCCCTGAGTCGAAATGGCCCAGTCCCGCGAAATGGTCTGTGTGTGTGTGTGTGTCTGTGTGTGTGTGTGTGTGAACAAACTAGCTCAAAAACTATAAACCGTGCGATCCTGAAATTGGGTATTTAGTGTAGGTATATACCCGCGATGTGACAGCATAAATTTCATCAAAATTACTTAAAGGGAGGGGGTACTTTACTTAATAACTTTTTAGGTTTTTTTCAATTTTCTCAAAAACGGCTCTAACGATTTTGATTAAACTGAGTATTTCATCTATTTATATGCCCGAGATATGACTGTAAAAATTTCATCAAAATTGATTAACCGGAGGGGGGACTTTACTTAACAAATTTTGTAACATTTTCACGTGTTTTATTTATTTACTCTAAATCGGCTTTAACGATTTTGATCAAACTGGGTATTTGATGTATGTATATGCCCGAGATATGACTGTTAAAATTTCATTAAAATTGATTAACCGGAGGGGGGACTTTACTTAACAAATTTTGTAACATTTTCACGTGTTTTATTTATTTACTCTAAATCGGCTTTAACGATTTTGATCAAACTGGGTATTTGATGTATGTATATGCCCGAGATATGACTGTTAAAATTTCATTAAAATTGATTGACCGGAGAGGGGACTTTACTTAATAAATTTTGTATCATTTTCACGGGTTTTTTTATTTATTAAAAAACGGCTTTAACGATTAACAAAAATAAGATATGGATGTAGAAAAATGTGTGACTTTGGGAAATTATATTTAACAAAACACGTCAATTTCTTATCTAAGTAAGTGGGTAAGTGAAAGTTGTGTGTTGCGCGCACGCACCAGATTTTTTGATACTATGTTTAGCAGCATTATGGAGAATATGGACGGAGCAACCAGCTTTAATAATAATAATAATATAATAAGACAGCAAAAGTGTATAAATTGAATAGGTTTTGCCGAAGTTTACATTCGTGTTATCAGCACAATATGCTGATATTCTATTTAAAGATAATCCATTTTTCTCCAGGGTGTCTAATAATAATTTAGTTACTTCATTTGCTGATTCGTGGTTGCATTCTACGAAATCGAGAAGACGATTTTGAATCCCTGTATCGTAGTCAAAGTATCGTATGCAAATTGGAAACAATTTTCGTTTTTTTTTTTACTATCACTTACCTATAAATGAAATATATAGTAAGGAAAGTATTACGATCGTAAAAAATTTCGACTTCCGGTTTTCAACGGAACTACACGTTTTGGGGTCTCCTGAGTTCAAATAACCAAGTCCCGCGAAATGGTCTGTGTGTGTGTGAGTGAGTGTGTGTGTGTGTGTGTGTGTGTGTGTGTGTGTGTGTGTGTGTTTGTGTGTGAGTGTGTGTATGTTTGTGTGTGTAGGTGTATGTGGATGGGGCGTGCGTGCGTGCGTGCGTGCGTGCGTGCGTGCGTGCGTATGTGTGTGTGAGTACAGACTAGCTCAAAAGCTATAAACCGTACGAACTTGAAATTGGGTATTTGGTCTATGAATATACCCGCGATATGACAGCGATATTTGATGTGTGTATGTGCCCGCGATATGAGAGTCAAAATTTATCAATTGGAGGAGGCAATTTACTTAATAAATTTTGTCTCACTTTCACGTCTTTTTTACTTTCACTTACCTCTATATGAAATATATAGTAAGTGGAAGTATTGCGATCGTGAAAAATTTCGACTTCCGGTTTTCAACGGAAATGCACGTTTTGGGACCCCCTGAGTCGAAAAGACCAAGTCCCGCGAAATGGTCTGTGTGTGTGTGTGTGTGTGTGTGTGTGTGTGAACAGAGTAGCTCAAAAACTATAAACCGTGGGAACCTGAAATTGGGTATTTAGTGTACATATATGCCCGCGATGTGACAGCAAAAATTTCATCAAAATTGCTCAAAGGGAGGGGGTACTTTATTTAATAACTTTTTTCGTTTTTATCGATTTTCTCAAAAACGGCTCTAACGATTTTGATTAAACTGAGTATTTGATCTATTTATATGCCCGAGATAGGACTGTAAAAATTTCATCAAAATTGATTAACCGGAGGGGGGACTTTACTTAATAAATTTTGTAACATTTTCACGTGTTTTTACTTTCACTTACCTATATATGAAATATATAGTAAGTGGAAGTATTGCGATCGTGAAAAATTTCGACTTCCGGTTTTCAACGGAAATACACGTTTTGGGGTCCCCTGAGTCCAAATGACCAAGTCCCGCCAAATGGTCTGTGTGTGTGTGTGTGTGTGTGTGTGTATGTGAACAGACTAGCTCAAAAACTATAAACCGTGGGAACCTGAAATTGGGTATTTAGTGTAGGTATATGCCCGCGATGTGACAGCAAAAATTTCATCAAAATTGCTCAAAGGGAGGGGGTACTTTATTTAATAACTTTTTACGTTTTTATCGATTTCCTTAAAAACGGCTCTAACGATTTTGATTAAACTGAGTATTTGATCGATTTATATGCCCGAAATATGACTGTAAAAATTTCATCAAAATTGATAAACCGGAGGGGGGACTTTACTTAATAAATTTTGTATCATTTTCACGTGTTTTTTTTATTTACTCAAAAACGGTTTTAACGATTTTGATCAAACTTGGTATTTGATGTATTTATATGCCCGAGATGTGACTGTAAAAATTTCATCAAAATTGATCTACGGGAGGGGGGACTTTACTTAATAAATTTTGTACCATTTTCACATGTTTTTTTTATTTACTCAAAAACGGTTTTAACGATTTTGATCAAACTTGGTATTTGATGTATTTATATGCCCGAGATATGACTGTAAAAATTTCATCAAAATTGATCTACGGGAGGGGGGACTTTACTTAATAAATTTTGTACCATTTTCACATGTTTTTTTTATTTACTCAAAAACGGTTTTAACGATTTTGATCAAACTTGGTATTTGATGTATTTATATGCCCGAGATGTGACTGTAAAAATTTCATCAAAATTGATCTACGGGAGGGGGGACTTTACTTAATAAATTTTGTACCATTTTCACATGTTTTTTTTATTTACTCAAAAACGGTTTTAACGATTTTGATCAAACTTGGTATTTGATGTATTTATATGCCCGAGATATGACTGTAAAAATTTCATCAAAATTGATCTACGGGAGGGGGGACTTTACTTAATAAATTTTGTATCGTTTTCACAGGTTTTTTTATTTACTCAAAAACGGCTTTAACGATTAACAAAAATAAGATATGAATGTAGAAAAATGTGTGACTTTGGGAAATGATTATTAGCAAAACACGTCAATTTCTAATCTAAGTAAGTTGGTAAGTGAAAGTTGTGTGTTGCGCGCACGCACCAGATTTTTTTTATTTACTCTAAATCGGCTTTAACGATTTTGATCAAACTGGGTATTTGATGTATGTATATGCCCGAGATATGACTGTTAAAATTTCATAAAAATTGATTAACCGGAGGGGGGACTTTACTTAATAAATTTTGTATCATTTTCACGGGTTTTTTTTATTTACTCAAAAACGGCTTTAACGATTAACAAAAATAAGATATGGATGTAGAAAAATGTGTGACTTTGGAAAATTATATTTAACAAAACACGTCAATGTCTTATCTAAGTAAGTTGGTAAGTGACAACAGGTGGTAAGTGGTAACAGGTAAGTTGTGTGTTGCGCGCACGCACCAGATTTTTACTTTCACTTACCTATATATGAAATATATAGTAAGTGGAAGTATTGCGATCGTGAAAAATTTCGACTTCCGGTTTTCAACGGAAATACACGTTTTGGGACCCCCTGAGTCGAAATAACCAAGTCCCGCGAAATGGTCTGTGTGTGTGTGTGTGTGTGTGTGTCTGTGTGTCTGTGTGTGAACAGACTAGCTCAAAAACTATAAACCGTGAGAACCTGAAATTGGATATTTAGTGTATGTATATGCCCGCGATGTGACAGCAAAAATTTCATCAAAATTGCTCAAAGGGAGGGGGTAGTTTACTTAATAACTTTTTGGGTTTTTTTCGATTTTCTCAAAAACGGCTCTAACGATTTTGATTAAACTGAATATTTGATTTATTTATATGCCCGAGATATGACTGTAAAAATTTCATCAAAATTGATTAACCAGAGGGGGGACTTTACTTAATAAATTTTGTATCATTTTCACGTGTTTTTTTATTTACTCAAAAACGGCTTTAACGATTTTGATCAAACTGGGTATATGATGTATGTATATGCCCGAGATACGACTGTAAAAAATTCATCAAAATTGATCAACCGGAGGGGGGACTTTACTTAAAGAATTTTATCTAATTTTTACCTTTTTGATCGATTATCTCAAAAACGGCTTTAACGATTTTTAACAAATTCGTTATGTTTAATTAAAATTAGTTGTTATTTAATATCAGGTAAGCTTTATCATTATTAAAATGTTCTGAGGGGGCTTAAATGGGGAAGGGGCTTTTTTTGTTTTTCTATGAAGTACCTTTGTTTTAGTTTATATTGAGAAATTAACTGTCTCTCATCAAGCTTGAAAATAAGAAATGGCTAAATATGATATATGAAGAAAATCAAGTAAACATATACAGGAGAAAAAAAGAAAAATATTCCGTCAACTCATAAAACACCTTGAGCTCACGCATGCGCCGTACGCCTTTAATGACAAACCAATGCGTTATAATTAAACTGTTCTGTTCATTTGAGAAGTGGCAATTAACAAAACGCATTAATTTCTAATCTAAGTAAGTTGGTAAGTGAAAGTTGTGTGTTGCGCGCACGCACCAGATTTTTTTTATTACTTTCACTTACCTATATATGAAATATATAGTAAGTGGAAGTATTGCGATCGTGAAAATTTTCGACTTCCGGTTTTCAACGGAAATACACATTTTGGGACCCCCTGAGTCGAAATAACCAAGTCCCGCGAAATGGTCTGTATGTGTGTGTGTGTGTGTGTGTGTGTGTGTGTGTGTGTGTGTGTGTGTGTGTGTGTGTCTGTGTGTCTCTGTGTGTGTGTGTGTGTGTGTGTGTGTGTGTGTGTGTGTGTGTGTGTGTGTGTGTGTGTGTGTGTGTGTGTGTGTGTGTGTGTGTGTGTGTGTGTGTGTGTGTGTGTGTGTGTGTGTGTGTGTGTGTGTGTGTGTGTGTGTGTGTGTGTGTGTGTGTGTGTGTGTGTGTGTGTGTGTGTGTGTGTGTGTGTGTGTGTGTGTGTGTGTGTGTGTGTGTGTGTGTGTGTGTGTGTGTGTGAACAGACTAGCTCAAAAACTATAAACCGTAGGAACCTAAAATTGAGTATTTAGTGTAGGTATATGCCCGCGATGTGACAGCAAAATTTTTATCAAAATTGCTCAAAGGGAGGGGCTACTTTATTTTATAACTTTTTACGTTTTTTTTTCAATTTTCTTAAAAACGGCTCTAACGATTTTGATTAAACTGGGTATTTGATCTATTTATATGTCCGAGATATGACTGTAAAAATTTCATCAAAATTGATTAGCCGGAGGGGGGACTTTACTTAATAAATTTTATATAATTTTCACGTCTTTTTTTTTTTCTCAAAAACGGCATTAAAGAATTTGATCATACTGGGTATTTGATGTATGTATATGCCCGAGATATGACTGTAAAAATTTCATCAAAATTGATCAACCGGAGGGGGGACTTTACTTAATAAATTCAATATCATTTTCACGTGTTTTTTTTTTATTTACTCAACAAGCATTATTTGATGTATTTATATGCCAAAGATGTGATGCCCAACATTTCATCAAAATTAGTCAAACGAAGGGGGCACTTTATTTCATAACTCTTTTACAACTTTTTACCTTTTTTTCGATTATCTCAAAAACAGCTTTAACGATTTTCATCAAATTCGTCGTGTTTAATGACAATTAGGTGTTCTTTAATATCAGGTAAGCTTTATTATTATTAAAATGTTCTGAGGGGGCTTAAATGGGGAAGGTGTCTTTTTTTTTTTCATATATTGTATTTGTTTATTTGGAGAAATTATCTGTCTCTCGTTTCGCCTAAAAGTAAGAAATGGCTAAATATGAGATATGATAAAAATCAAGTAAACATATAGAGGATAAAAAAAGAAGAATATTAGTCAACTCATAAAACACGTTGAGCCGAGCAGAGTACGCCTTTAATGATAGACCATTGTCCATAATTAAACCCAATCTGTTCATTTAATGGAAATTATTTGTTTCATGGTAAATGAAGTTTTCAACAACTACATAGAGAATTATAAAATCAGACGACTTGGATTATTATGCTTGCCGAATTACCACAAGCTTTTATTTAATAATAAAAAAACTAGTGTTTTTTGTAGAGCAAATAAAAAGAAAAAATAAGAAATGAATGTGGAAAAATGTGTCTTTGAGAAGTGGCAATTAACAAAACACACCAATTTCTAATTTAAGTAAGTTGGTAAGTGAAAGTTGTGTGTTGCGCGCACGCACCAGATTTTTTACTCAAACCGGCTTCTACGATTTTGATCAAACTGGGTATTTGATGTATGTTTATGAACGCGATGCGACAGCTGAAATTCCATCAAAATTGGTGAAACAGAGGGGGGACTTTACTTAATAAATTATGTATCATTTTCACGTGTTTTTTTATTTACTCAAAAACGGCTTTAACGATTTTGATCAAACTGGGTATATGATGTATGTATATGCTCAACATGTGAATGCCAAAATTTCATCAAAATTGGTGATACGCAGGGGGCACTTTATTTCAGAACTTCTTTTTTTTTCCAATTTTTACCTTTTTTTCGATTATCTCAAAAATGGCTTTAATGATTTAGATTAAATTCGTCATGTTTAATCAAAATCAAATCTTCTTTAATATCAGGTGAGCTTTATCATTATTAAAATGTTCTGAGGGGGCTAAAATGGGGAAGGGGCATTTTTTGTTTTTCTATAAAGTACCTTTGTATTTCTTTATATGGAGAAATTATCTATCACTCGTTTCGCCTACAAATAAGAAAGGGCTAAATATGAAATATGAAAAAAATCAAGTGAAAATATACAGGAGAAAAAAAAGAAAAATATTCCGTCAACTCATAAAACACGTTGAGCCCACGCATGCGGAGTACGCCTTTAATGACAGAACATTGTTTATAATTAAAGCCGTTCTGTTTATTTAATGGAAATGATTTTTATCATGGTAACTAAATGAAATTTACAATAATTACATAGAGAATTATAAAATCAGACGACTTGAAGTATTATGCTTGCATTGCCGAATTATCGGAAGTAAGAACTTTTATTTAATAATAAAAAAATCTGGTGCGTGCGCGCAACACAAACTTTCACTTACCCACTTACTTATATTAGAAATTAATGCGTTGTGTTAATGCCACTTCTCAAAGTAACACATTTTTCCACATTCATTTCTTACCTGATATTAAAGAACACCTAATTTTCATTAAACATGACGAATTTGATGAAAATCGTTAAAGTCGTTTTTGCGATAATCGAAAAAAAGGTAAAAATTGGAAAAAAAGTTATGATATAAAGTGCCCCCTCCGTTTGAACAATTTTGATGAAGTGTTGGCTATAACATCTTTGGCATATACATACATCAAATACACAGTTTGATCAAATTCCTGAAAGCCGTTTTTGAGTAAATAAAAAAAAACACGTGAAATTGATACAAAATTTATTAAGTAAAGTCCCCCCTCCGGTTGATCAATTTTGATAAAATGTTGGCTATCACACCTTTGGCATATACATACATCAAATATCCAGTTTGATCAAAATCGTAAAAGCCGTTTTTGAGTAAATAAAAAAAACACGTGAAAATGATACAAAATTTATTAAGTAATGTCCCCCCTCCGGTTGATCAATTTTGATGAAATGTTGGCTATCACATCTTTGGCATATACATACATCAAATATCCAGTTTGATCAAAATCGTGAAAGGCGTTTTTGAGTAAATAAAAAAAAAACACGTGAAAATGATACAAAATTTATTAAGTAAAGTCCCCCCTCCGGTTGATCAATTTTGATGAAATTTTTACAGTCATATCTCGGGCATATAAATAGATCAAATACTCAGTTTAATCAAAATCGTTAGAGCCGTTTTTGAGAAAATCGAAATAAACTTAAAAAGTTATTAAATAAAGTACCCCCTCCCTTTGAGCAATTTTGATGAAATTTTTGCTGTCACATCGCGGGCATATACATACACTAAATACCCAATCTCATACTCGCACGGTTTATAGTTTTTGAGCTAGTCTGTTCACACACACACACACACACACAGACCATTTCGCGGGACTTGGTTAATTGGACTCAGGGGACCCTAAAACGTGTATTTCCGTTGAAAACCGGAAGTCGAAATTTTTCACGATCGCAATACTTCCACTTACTATATATTTCATATATAGGTAAGTGAAAGTAAAAATAAAAAAGTAAAAATCTGGTGCGTGCGCGCAACACACAACTTTCACTTACCAACTTACTTAGATAAGAAATTGACGTGTTCTGTTAAACATAATTTCCCAAAGTCACACATTTTTCTACATTCATATCTTATTTTTGTTAATCGTTAAAGCCGTTTTTGAGTAAATAAAAAAACCCCGTGAAAATTATACAAAATTTATTAAGTAAAGTCCCCCATCCGGTTAATCAATTTTAATGAAATTTTAACAGTCACATCTCGGGCATATACATACATCAAATACCAAGTTTGATCAAAATCGTTAAAGCCGATTTAGAGTAAATAAAAAAAACACGTGAAAATGTTACAAAATTTATTAAGTAAAGTCCCCCCTCCGGTTAATCAATTTTGATGAAATTTTTACAGTCATATTTCGGACATATAAATAGATGAAATACTCAGTTTAGTCAAAATCGTTAGAGCCGTTTTTGAGAAAATCGAAAAAAACCTAAAAAGTTATTAAGTAAAGTACCCCCTCCCTTTAAGTAATTTTGATGAAATTTATGCTGTCACATTGCGGGCATATACCTACACTAAATACCCAATTTCAGGATCGCACGGTTTATAGTTTTTGAGCTAGTCTGTTCACACACACACACACACACACACACACACACACAGACACACACACACACACACAGACCATTTCGCGGGACTTGGTCATTTCGACTCAGGGGACCCCAAAACGTGTATTTCCGTTGAAAACCGGAAGTCGAATTTTTTCACGATCGCAATACTTCCACTTACTATATATTTCATATATAGGTAAGTGAAAGTAAAAAAATAGTGTACTTTAGAGAGCAAATAAAAAACAAAAATAGGAAACGAATGTGGCAAAATATGTGACTATGAGAAGTAATAATTAAAAAAACTCGCTAATTTCTAATCTAAGTAAGTTGGTAGGTGAAAGTTGTGTGTTGCGCGCATCGCACCAGATTTTTATAATTATTAACAATTTAAGTGAATAATTAATAAATGAATTAATAAATAAAATTCTCTCGAACTTCCTTAATCCGAGTTGATGTGTATGCAAAGTTGCGAACGTTGCGTGCGTTAGTATTTTTGTCTAGCATAGATCGATCGATTTAATCCTTTGCCTACCCGGTCACAATAGCATCAGGATATTGCCCTCCTAACAAATCCATATCCAATAGCCAGTTCACTTCCCTCTTTGATTCCTTGGGGCATCACTTCATCCTGGGTGCAGACCTGAATGCCAAGCATCAACAGTGGGGTTCCAGAACCACGAACTCTCGTGGACGAACATTGCTGTCTGCACTCAACTCCCACCGATATACACTTCTTTCACCCAACTCTCCCACCTACTGACCTACAGATCCCAACCGCAACCCTGATATCCTGGATTTCTTGGGTCCCCTCAATAGTTCCATCACACGTCTTGACGAACTTTTATCCGATAGTCCCTTAATTTTCCAAGTATCTCTAGCCCATATCACCAAACCTTCTCCCCCTTGTTTCATCATAGGCCCTGTTATTTGGATACTCTTTCATCAAATCCTTTCCGACAAAATTGACCTCAGAGTATCCTTAAAAACCCAAGAAGACCTTGATAATGCCGTACATTCCTTTACCACCGCAGTTCAACAAGCGATCTGGACTGCCTCCTCCCCAAATCACTCTTCTCGACCTCCTAACACTAATAGTTTACCGCAATACCTCCTAGACCTAAACCAAATCAAGCGCCGTGCCCGATCCTTATGGCAACAGTCCAGACATCCTTCAGACCGCCGCTCCTACAATCACTATTGTAAACAGGTAAAGAAGGAATTGGCTTCTTTCAGATCCCTTTCCTTCAACTCTTACCTTACATCCCCATCCTCTCAAGATAATTCCCTATGGAATATTACTAAAAAGATCCTTAAGATCCACTCCATTTCCCATCCCCTCAGGCTGGATGATGGCTCCTGGGCAGTTTCTGATGAGTAAAAAGCCGAAGAGTTCGCCGAACACCTGTCCTCTACGTTCACGCCTCATCCGGAATCTCATCCTACCAACACCGCAAGAGTCCAAGAATTCCTTTCTTCTCCAATCCCACTCGCTTTACCACCTGAAGCAGTAAATCCCTCTGAGGTCAAATACCTTCTGCGTAAACTTACTCCTCGTAAATCTCCAGGATATGATCTCCTCACTCCACAAATTCTTGGACAACTTCCTCCTAAAGCTATCCTATTTCTTACATATATTTACAATTGCATTCTTAGAACTGTGGAAACATTCCACCATTATCCTTTTCCTAAAACCGGGCAAACCTTCCAACAGTATGACATCCTACAGGCCAATAAGCCTACTTCCTATCCTTTCACAAATCTTTGAAAAGATCCTTTTAAAACGAATCCTTCCGATTATAGAATCCCAAAATATCCCCACCCATCAATTCGGATTCCGTTCAATGCATTCCACTGTCCAACAAGGGCTCCGAGTTGTTGACCACATTTCTGCAACCCTAGAATGCAAGCAATATTGCTCCGGCGCGTTTCTGGAAATAGCGCAAGCTTTTGACCGGGTGTGGCACGCCGGATTGCTCTACAAGCTTAAATCCATTTTGCCCCAGTCCTTATACTTAGTCCTACGATTCTACCTCTCAAACCGATCCTTCCGAGTTCGCTGAGGAACAGAATTCTCCGATTGTTATCCAGTACAGGCCGGTGTCCACAAGGCAGTGTCCCGTCCTTTACATCCTCTTTACATCTGACATTCCAACTGATCCTGACACCCTCCTGGAAACATTCGCTGATGATACGGCCATCCTATCCTCCAACTCAGACCCTGGAACAGCATCCTCTAACCTACGAAGGCACCTCTCCCTATTTGAACACTGGTGTAAAAACTTGCGCATCAAAGTAAACGAAGCAAAGTGCAAGCATATAACGTTCACCCTTCGACACAGATGCTGCCCACCAGTTTATTTCAACTCTGTTCAACTTCCCTTCTCAGACACGGTACGGTATCTAGGCTTCATGTTAGACAGAAGACTGACGTGGAACCCACATACTAGACTAAAACGACAAGAGCTTAACCGACGATTTGGCCAACTTTATAGACTGCTGAACAGGAAATCAGAACTTCCAATCAATAAAAAACTACTCATCTACAAAACCATTTTGAAACCTATCTGGACCTACGGCATCGAACAGCTAACGGTGGGGAACAGCTAAACCCTCTAACATCAAACGCATCCAATCCTTCCATTCCAAAATCCTACGAACAATAGTCAATGTTCCTTTCTATGTATCCAACAAAACCCTACACCACGACCTTGATATCCCGTTCGTTCTAGAACTGATCCCGAAGAAATTCTTCAAATTTCACAGTAACCTTACCCATCATCCTAATCCTACCGCTCAATCCCTATCTAGCTCCACTCATCCCTACAACCCTCCTCGAAGGTTAAGGCGGCAGTGGCCACGAGACCTTTTGTAAATAAGTACATATCGGAGTTCTGGCAATGGCTAGATTCTTCGCTCAAGTCAGGTGTGCTTGTGGCTATTGCGCCCTCGCTCAGCCTCCACTGACTTTAATACCAGTGATGCGGCTGAGAGAGAAGCGCGGGAACCTCTTGATGCTTGCTTTTTCCTCCTCCGTGGAGGGAAAAGCCTGCCTCCGGGTTCTCCAGCCTAATTGTAAATAGTGTATGAATGTGATTAAGTTGTTGTTTTTTCTTTACTTGAGCTTTTATTTTTATTTCTTTGTATATTTATATTTTTTGTAAACAATGTATGAATGTGCTCAATTAGCACTATTACCAATGTCTCGAATGAGACAGATTGTAATAATATCAATAAAGAGTTTTCTTTCTAAAAAAAAAAATAATAATAAAAAACGAAGCATGGTTCGAATAAGGGACAGAGTCAGTCCCGCCGAGACATTTTAAACTAAGCCTAAAATACCGGACGTCTCGCAACTTTATTCGAGGGTTAAGTTCGTAGAGTGTAAAGGCACCATATCTAGGGATGTTACGTAACGTTTAAATGACGTAATAGTTCCAACCGTTCCAGTTCCGCCTACGTATTAGGTTCCCTTAACCGTTCCAGTTCCACCTATCGGTTCCGAGAGTAAATTCCACCAGTGTAGGTAGACCTCTATCTCCACCTTTTCAAAAGTTAAACTACTCTCCAAGGAACATAAATAGGAAAGGAATCCAGGGGATAATTTAATATTATAATAATATAATATATTGTCATATAATATAATATTATTTAAATAATAATGATATTTAAAAAATAATAATGTAAAGAATAACAAGTTATCGGGGTCACCTGTGGTGTTGTGGTTAGCATGGCAACCTACAATACTAAAGATCGCGGGTTCAATTCCAGCGGTGGCACTAGGATTTTTTAATGGGAGTAAAAAGTCCTTAGCTATGCCGTCCCTCGGATAGGACGTATAATGGAGGTCCCGAGCCTGTACGATGTCAGGTACTCGTTAAAGATCCCTATCCTAATTATACCTGGATAGGCAAAATTTAGGACTCCCACAGTAGCATCGTCCGATTAGCCTAAGTAGCATAAAAATGGACGTTTAACAAACAAACAAACAAACAAAACAAGTTATCAAGTAAACATTTTTATTATTTCTAATTTTTACAAATAAAAATTAAATCGTTATTTATACTCTTTAATTATATAATTTATAATTAGATTTTTCAATTTATAATTTAAATAAATAATTGTATGCCAATTAACATAATAAGCAGATAACAAAATAAAGTAGATATAAACATGTATATTTATTTTATACATTGTATCTCTCTCACTGTATATTATATGTATGGATGTGAATACAATTTATTTAAACAAAAAAATTACGATTTTTTGTTAGCGTTTACTATTAAAAATTTAAAAAAAAATTCCAAGTAAGCCAGGTTAAAAAAATGAAAATGATGACATCTTAAAATGAAATGAAAACCCGTTTGCTAGTAAAAATAAAAAAGTATATTGTACATAAAACGTATTGTTCTTCAAGTCATGACTCCATGTTAGCATTTAAAAATGAAAGCATTTTTATTTTTACAGTTAAGAAAAAAGAAAACATTTTATTTTTAATTTGACTAAATATTTTTACAGCTTAATTAATTAGAATGACATTGCTACAATGCTAATGTCAAGAAGAATTTAGGATTTTAATAAATAATGCCTTTATCGAATTATAACTTCCCTATCCATTTAATGGTTTATCTAAAAAAATGTTAACATATTAATTTTTTTAAAGATCATATATTAGAAAAAATTGAAATTGTGTTTTATTTTATTTTAAATAAATAAAGAAATGAAAGACGGTGATGTTACAAAAACAAAGATAAATAGAAATTGCTTCTTAGATAACCATAATATGCTGGCTTAAAAATTAGTTGAAATATCAAATCAAGAATTCCAAACTAATTTCATGAACATTTGCACTGAGGCTCCATTCCGAAGAGAGCCTCGGAACTAATAAGCTAACAGCTCCGACCAGCCTCGGAACTAATAAGCTAACAGCTCCGACCAGCCTCGGAACTAATAAGCTAACAGCTCCGAGTCGGAGCTAGTCTCGGAACTAATATGCTAACAGCTCCGACTCCAGTTCCGTTAGAACCAATGGTTGGGGAGAGGTTAAACAGCTCCGACGAGCCTCGAAACTAATATGCTAACAGCTCCGGATCCAGCTCCCAAGAGTCTAGTGAAGGACGGAGAAAGCAGACAGCTCTGACCGGAGCCGTTAAGGCATCCATGTTGGAACTGTTCCTAACAGCTCCGGGCACGTATTAGGCTCCGTGGAGCCGTTCCAGCAATTTCGCACCATCCCTAACCATATCGTTGGAGCCTCTGATCTAGTTGCTGTGAAGATTTATTTACATAGAGTTGATTTTATTTTTTAATTTTAAAATAAAACTGCCGTATTTAATATAGTTGTCTAAATTTATTTTTATTTATTATACCAAATTAAGATTCCATAAGTTCTGACTATTTTTAGACAAAGAGAAACGATAATTATTTTAATTTTGTTTTAATGAGGGGCTTATTTTGTTTAAAATGTACTGTGTACATAAAATGACATGTTCTTCATTCAAAAAATCATGTGATATCAGTGTTAACACTAAGTGCTGCATGCGTAAGCCTCATTATAACCTCCTGTACTATCTACTGTCAACAAAACAATCAACAGTTTGAGTTATACCTCTTATGGGCTATAATTTTTTATTTTGAATTTTTATCTCTGTATCAAAATGGATCACATGCTCGCAAGTCCATTTAATTTACCTAGTATAGGTACTCCAGTTCATCAGCCTGAAGAAGATCAACAAATATTGCCTATAGCGCAACAGCAGCAGCAGCAACAAATTCAACCACCTTTACAAATGCCCCCTTTACTACCAATACAATCTTCAATAAATCAGCCAAAGCCCATGAATGCTTATGCTCCATCAATGGGTTTCACTACTCCACAGAGTATGATGCATCCACAAACACCTGTAAGTTGACAATATAATAATGAGGTACATTGTATGATTAACTAGTGATTTATTTTACTAAATCTCAGTATTATAGATATTTTCAAATAAATGTTTTCTAGTCGAATCTTAACTAACTTTATGAAAGTACATCAAAACATGAAAAGATTCTGGTAGACCTTTGAATGTTCTATCTTTTGAAAATGGAAAACCTCTTCTAGCTTCTTACAACTGAAACTGTTTTTATTGTAAATTTATTGTATTTAGTTCTTTCTGTATATATATATACTTAATTATTTTCTACAATGCACTGTAGTGACATAATATATTTTAGAAATTTGATAAAATTAAAACTATATGTTGCTTATTGGTTATTATGTTACATAAACTAACTTAATAAAGATGCTTTATTTATTTCCACGATTAATTTTCAAATGTAAATTATAAAGACTATACATACATGTATTTATTTATATGTTTATTTTCCTTCAGCAAAATCTCATGTCACCAATGGTGAATAGAATGGAACAGACACCGAATAATATTATTAATCCAACTACTCCTGGACCAATGACTCCTATGACACCATCCTCTGCAGACCCTGGTTTTGTGCCGCAGTTGCAGTATGTTTTTTTATTTTTATAAAATTAATATATGAACTTAGGGATATGCACTGAACTTCAGGACATTAGAAGTGTTAAAAATAATGAAAGATGTGACCTCTACTGAGCAGCTAGACGTCACAGGGCCAACACCAACTGACAGGACATAGTATAAAAAATAAAATAAATTAAGATTAATGTTATTATTTAAAACACTATCTCAGAGTTATATTGTTTTTATTTATTTTTTATAATAGATTCAATTTGAATGAGCCTAAGTTGCAGGAAAGTTTGAGAAAAGTATATTTAACGAATAAAACTTATGTAGTGGTTCTGTTCCAAAATCAGGCGATTGGAATGCTTTTACGTTTTGATTTTCCGCTTGTATTTTATAATTTGTGCTTTTCAATTCACTAATATTCAGCTAAACACAGAAATTATTAGACATTTAGTTATTGATTGTTAATGAAATTAAATTAATACTTTTCAAGCATAAAAATTGAAGTCTTTAGAGATTTTACATAACCAGGATATGTTCGGTGACATATCCTGGTCATTCTTAATAACTTGTCTCATCAAAATAATAACTGTAATTTAAGAACTGTTTTAATAATTATAGAGTTTGTTAATTAAATATATACATACAATGTATATTGTATTTTGTATATATACAATATTTAAATATTCCAGTCACATTTAAAGAACATTCAACAAAACACTGTTATTAAAATGTGGTGCATTGCACGACTCATAAATTTCATTAACCTACCCTGCATTAAGTTGAAATCAAGTAACATAAAGTCATTATATACATATCATTATATACAGTACTACTGGAATTTATAACTTTACCTAAATTTTTCTTTTTTTTTAAATCGTACAAAAGACTTACTGTAAAAAATTATAAACTTAAACTGACAACAATATTTATTTATGTTTATATATTAATTGTTAAGTATGCAAAAAAAAAATATTAATTTAATCTATTTTTGTGGGTAAACACCTTGCTTTAAATTATTTTAAATGATTTATTTTTTGAAGAGAAAAGATTGGGCTCCGCCAGGATTCGAATCCGGGTCTTCCGCGTAACATGCGCTGTATGCTAACCACTGCACCACAGAGCTCGCTTCCAAGCGGAGCCAATCCTTCCTCTTCACTGATACTTCTCCCTCAATCTCGCAAGTTTTGCAAGTATTTACAGGAGGTGGACAATTTTTGTCCAATTTTGGGCATCTCTTGACAATTGTCAATTTTTAAGTTATTTTATATTAATTTAATCTATTTTTGTAGGTAACCACCTTGTTTTAAATAATTTATTTTTTGAAGAGAAAAGATTGGGCTCTGCCGGGAGTCGAACCCCGGGTCTTCCGTGTGACATGTGTGGTATGCTAACCACTGCACTACAGAGCTCGCTTCCAAGCGGAGCCAATCCTTCCTCTTCACTGATACCTCTCCCTCAATCTCGCAAGTTTTGTGAGTATTTAAGGGACAAATAATTTAAAACAAGATAGTAGCCCACAAAAATAGATTAAATTAATATAAAATAACTTAAAAATTGACAATTGTCAAGAGATGCCCAAAATTGGACAAAAATTGTCCACCTCCCATAAATACTCGCAAAACTTGCGAGATTGAGGGAGAGGTATCAGTGAAGAGGAAGGATTGGCTCCGCTTGGAAGCGAGCTCTGTGGTGCAGTGGTTAGCATACAGCGCATGTCACGCGGAAGACCCGGGTTCGACTCCCGGCGGAGCCCAATCTTTTCTCTTCAAAAAAAAAATTATTTATTATAAAAAAAAAATATATATATATATATATATATATATATAGATATATAGGGGAAAGTGCCCTATTATGGGATACTTTTTTTTAATACTTAATTGGTTGGCCCTAAATTGCTTAGACTATTCAAAAAATGTTGTTATACATTTAACAGTAGTAGTAGACCACATCAACAATGAAAAACCTACCATACCTCCTTTTTGAAATTTGTTATCACGGTTAATGTGAGATAAGTCAACTTTGTACTTTTTGAAAATAGGCTATCAATATGGGATAGGGGAGTTTCCTAATATGGGATACATACCCCGTTTTACAGACCATGATATAAAATGATATATATAAAGCAAAATTTGTTTATTATACAGACGATGTTCACAAAAATATATGTTGTAAATGACCTTGGCAACGTACGATCGGAAACCCGAAGATAGCAAGTTCAAAACCCGGAGCCAGGGGATATTTAATAATATTACTCGGCATTAATCCCCCACCTTCTCCCTTGGCCGGGAAACTCTGTATAGCCTAAGAGGCGAGGAAGGGGAGGAACAAAAAAAAATATATATATTTATATATATGTTGTCAGTAAATGCATGTTAATTATCTTACAAAAAAAAAAAAAATAACATTTTTTATTATAATTTTCAAATAATCAAAATTTGATTAGACCTTTATTTGACAGATTTTTTCACAAATTACAAAGAAAATATGTGGATTATGAGTTCAAGGCAGCTTTCATGGCAGGGTACTCCGCATTAGGAACATTGAACTTTAGTTTCTTCATTTTCTAAATTTTTATCACCAAAAATACACGTTTCTAAAAACTCAGTGTTTAAATCACGTCAATCAGGTCAAAATAATCACGAGAAAAGTTTTTGAACTCTAAAACAACACTTCACTGAAAATAATCCAACAGGATGAGAATGTATAACAATGTGACTAGGTTATGTGCCAATGGGAAGTTAATCTTCAATTTTATAGAATAAAAGCGGGGTTGCTGTAGTAACTATATCCAGAAACCACATATCCCTTATTAGGCAACCATCCCATAATAGGGCACTTTCCTCTTTCTCTCTCTCTCTCTCTCTCTATATATATATATATATATATATATATATATATATATATATATATATATATATATATATATATATATATTGTTTTCATGCCTACTTTATGTTCATTTACTTATATATGAAATATATAGTAATGGAGAGTATTGCTATCTTGAAAAATTTCGACTTTGACAGTTTTCAACACACATGTGGAAATAACCAAGTCCCAAAAATTGGTGTGTTGTGTGTCTCTATTGATTTAAATAGGAAATATTAACCCCCTACCTTATAATAACTACCTGAGAATAATATAATATCGGGCTCGTTTTCTGAAAAATACTAGAGTGCTCAAAATTTGTAAATTTATTTCCAATTTATTATCGGCTGTTATTATGAACCCCTTCTATTGATTCCTATTTATGATATTTAATACTATACTCCAATCTGTTTTCTTGTGCAGTGAATTTGTGTAATTATTTTATTTTATTTGTTTTTTTAGGAACATAGTATCAACTGTAAATTTAGGTTGTAAATTAGATCTTAAAAAGATTGCTTTGCATGCGAGAAATGCTGAATATAATCCAAAACGATTTGCTGCTGTTATTATGAGGATAAGAGAACCCAGAACTACAGCTCTAATTTTTAGTTCAGGAAAAATGGTTTGTACTGGTGCAAAGAGTGAGGATGATTCGAGACTAGCTGCAAGGAAATATGCAAGAATAATTCAAAAATTGGGGTTCCAGGTAAAACTTCTTTAAAATTATAACAAAAGTGTTATGTATTTCATTATGAAATAATATTTTATAATATTCTTATTATTTATTAATTTGTAGGCGAAATTTCTAGACTTTAAAGTACAAAACATGGTTGGTAGTTGTGATGTAAAATTTCCAATAAGGTTAGAAGGATTGGTTTTAACTCATGGGCAGTTTAGCAGGTATGAATAATTATTGAGTTTTTAGAAACAGTATTTTAAAAACACCTTTCATTGAGTGAATTTGTAATAAAAAATCTTTCTGTTTTAGTTATGAACCTGAACTTTTTCCTGGACTTATTTACCGAATGGTGAAACCTCGTATTGTTTTATTGATATTTGTATCAGGAAAAGTCGTACTTACAGGTGGGTAACTATAATTAATTTTATTCATGCAAGGGTCATTCCATATCAAATCAACCGGTGTCTGTATTACTTGAAGAATACACCTATTACATGTTTTTTATCTTTTTAACTCAATGTTTTTCCACTTTGAAATTTAGCAAACCTTTAGCCACTGCGAAATGATCTGCGAAAAACTTGAAAATCATAAATAGACTTCTGGTATCCATCTTCTTTCTTCCTGGAACTTTTTCAAATGGTATATCTTCTTCTCAGTGTAATTTTTTTTTTCTGTGACATTAAAGCAATAATGAAGAAAATCACATAACATTGTTGTATGGTGCAGTCTCAGTAATCCAAAATGGATGCAGCATGGGAGACGTGCAATGAGGAGGTGCTCACCTTTCCGTTGTTCAACAAAACTACTTACATTAAATGCATACTTTGTGTATTCACCTTAAATTATCAAATTTACATGTATATTGAAACATCCCTATAATGGACAGCTAGAGGTAGACAGTGTCCGTTTAGAAGGGCTAAAATGCAAAAATATTAACATATGTAATAAATGGTATTAGTAAATAAATATACAAAAACATTTTAACTCTATTGTGAGTTGAAATAATTTTTATCTGAAGAAAATAATAATTTACAATGCCACACAATTTTTTTTTTCATTTTTATTATTTAATCCGCTGTAAAAATGGATTATTATTAATCCGCTGGTAATTACATCCAACACAAACAATATAAACTCAAATAATCAAAAAGGTTACAAAAATTATCAACTTGTAATGACTATTTAACAAAAACATTACCATCCAATCGATCTTCAGAGCAAAACTAACTCTCCAGTCTGTCGCTCTTTATATTTAGTCTGAATCAGAACACGCTAGAACGTTCCAGACAAGTATGGTAGGTACTCTTGTTACGGTTAAATTTTCCTCAAGGCATTTAAATTTAATTTAAAATTTTGTCATGGCAACAAAACCAAAATAAAAATTATTTCTTTTTTATAAGTCAGAGCAGCTGGGGACTAAATAAAATAAAGTAGTAGATTTAATGTAAATAATAGAAATACTTATTTTTCTGTAATAGAGATAAATAATTAATGACAGATAATATTTATTATTTATTTGAAATAAAAATAATTGATTTGAAAAATCGACAATCGAAATGAGAGTTATAGTGTGCGACCGAGTGGTGGCCGGGAGTAAAAAAAAAGACAAGTGAAGTTAGCCAGTGTCGTGAGCACATGGTGTGTTTTTGGTTCAACCAAAATTTCCTACGGTTTTACCGGATAATTGTGAATGGACCTTCGCTTCTTATTCATCAAAACGCGAGTGCTGACGGTGGATTACCGGAAGGAGCTAGGAACGCAAGTCCATCAGGAGATTTGAGGAAAAGAAGGCAACAGCGGCAGAGGAGAGAAGAGGCTTGGAAGTCCTGATGCTAGAATTGGAAAGTACCGACTCTTTCTTTATTTGTTTCTGATTGAATTAATCAGTAAAAGGAGGAGAGGACATTTCTTTTTTTTTTTTTTTTTTTTTTTTTTTTTTTTTTTTTTTTTTTTTTTTTTATGCATGTTAATTTTAGAAAATTAAGGGGTTAATTTTATTTGGTATAGTTTGTAGTTTGGTTAAGTTTGATTTAGTTTGTATCTCTTTATATTTTTTAAATATTAATGAATAAAAACATTTTAAAAGGATTTAAATAAATAATGTAAAAGAATTTCAGCTGTAAACCTAGTTACTCTGACAATAGAACTATACTGACAATAGGTAAGTTGAACTGTTACCACGGTTCCAAGTAATGAGTCATGTTAGCCTAGTGCATAGCGCACTAGACTCACATTTTTAAAATTAGTGGTTCAAATCCAGTGTTTGATGTTACTTTTTTTTCTATTGAGAAATTATTTTTTTGTTTGTGTTGTTGCCTGACGTTGATATTAATTAAATTAATTTTAATATTCATTAATTATTTATTACATAAATAATAAATATATCGATAAACCTTAACGAAATTAATTTAATTTTATCATTAATTTTTTTTTTTTGATTATGGATTAATTTTCTTTTCACCAATTAGTTCACTCAATAGTACACTTTGATTTCTTTGATTCTTTGGTTTGATGCACTAAATTATTTTTTTAAAATTTAATTATATCAATATTTTCATTCTTTTTTTCTTTTCCTCCTGTGTATATTTAATTGTTTATCTATTTTTATTCCATTTTTTTTTTTTTATATTTCGTGGATTTCACTATTTTCCATAAACAAATAGTGTGGCGCCTGTTTTTTTTCTCATATTTAAATATTTTTTTATTTATTCAGTAGAACCCTGGCGTCGCGATTGGGCAATTATCTGGGTAATAGATTGCTCACCCCGTTTGGAGGAAAAACGTGGTAGCATATTTTGGCGCCCAAACAGGGACTCAACTGTGATACGGGGAACAGGGACCCGATTGAGACCAACATAGGATTGTTGTTATTAAATTTTCACTTGGGGAACTTTGAAAATTATCTCTCTGAAGGGAAAGAGGATATTTAGAATTTTATTTTTGTATTTGAGTTCATAGCTAGATAAAACCATCATGGACTATAAAATTGATGTGGAAAGGCTCGCGGCAGATGTGTTGATGTACGAGTTAGAAATCCGAGGAGTGGTGGGGATAACAAAGATGGAGGACATGAGGAAGGCATTAAGGTCGATTCTAAAATTGGAAAAGCTTCCGCTCCTACCCACACACCTGTTACTGCTGAAGCAGAACTGAAAACTTGCCAAGAGAAGCTGGAAGATATAAAGAAGAAATTTCCCACTACAAAACCTAATGAAATTAAAAAATTAAACGCAACATTAACGCACGTGCTAACTCGATTACGGTATATTCACTCCACGGAGGAATCAATAAAATCGGCTGTTTCTGAAATGAATCAGGTGTGTATTGAGTATTGGACCGCTATTGGGGTTATTGGGGAAGATCCGGAGAGTCAAGGGGACACAGATGAAGAGGTAGCCAATGATACCAAATACCCGGAAGAACGTACCGGTTAATATTCAGGGACCAGACAGGATGATGTTCCGAAGGTAACGATGGTGATAAAGGAAACTCAAATTCCCCCTAAAGAATGGGGCATCCATTTTTCAGGAGAAGAAAGTGGGCTCAGTATAAACGCATTCTTGGAGAGAATAGATGAGATTCGGGAAGCTCGAAACGTTACAGAGCAAGACTTATACCAATCGGCATATGACCTATTCAAGGGAACTGCTTTGGTGTGGTATAGAGCCATGAGGAGAGAAGTAAACAGTTGGCCGGAGTTAGCCTGTGAATTGCGAAAGGAATTCGAACCGCAAAACTATCAAGATCGACTGTGGGAAAAGATTATGAAGAATTACTTCAATAGATTACCGGATTGACCAACTGAAGAACAAATGTTGAAGGTTTTACTAAAAAACCTACACCCCTTTTATCTTGACCAATTGGCACTCCCGAATGTTGTATCAAGGATTTGGTTGATGTCGGAGGAAGGTTGGAAAATGCTAGGTGGAGAATAAATGAACATCAACCACCACCAAATATTCGAGGCTTGCTAGAACCTGACCTCGCTTATAACCCTCCACCTCACTGAACTCATGGCAAGGAGCCACCGAAAGTTTGTACTATGTTGACTCCTACTCAGCCGTTACGGAAATTCGCGTGCTGGAATTGTTCAGGCACCGGACATGCTTTTCGGCTATGTAAAGCTCCGAGAAAATTATTTTGTGAGTGTTGTGGCCTAAAAGATACGAGAAGGAACGCTTGCCCGAGATGTAATAAAAGGTCGGGAAACGAGAAAGGCACCCAGGTCTGAGTGAACGGGAGTCTGGGGTCTCTAATACGTTCTCAACAAAATTAGAGTGACAAGAATGGTTGGTGGTTGTCAGAGAACGGTTGACAATTCAATTCAATCCAATTCAAGAAGCAACCCGCTCGAATGATAATCGGCCCTACGTCCGAGTTAAGATTTTTGGCATTCCTTTTCTTGGCTTACTCGACTCTGGAGCGTCTCTCTCTGCAGTAGATGAAAGTTGTTGGCAGAAGTTTGCCTCATTGGGGCTGATGCTAAAAGAAGAACCGGGTATAACAGTATATACAGCAAATAAGAATAAGATGGAAATTTTAGGTTCCTTAGAACTCCCAGTTGAACTACAGGGTAAAATCTGCTTGGTGAAGTTCTTAGTTGTACCTTCATTGACTACGACCATGATTTTAGGAATGGATTTTTGTAGAAAGATGCAGATACTTCCTGGTATGGAAATGGACAAGCTAGGTGATATCTCAGATGATCTCACGGAGAATGGTGTGATCTCGAGTATGCTGGTCAGTAAAGACAATCTGTCACAAGAGGAACGCGAGCAACTGAATAAATTGTTCAGCAAGTGGGAGAATAGGTGGACAAAAGCGTTGGGATGTATGAGTAAGGTGGAGCATGTCGTGGACACTGGCTAGCACAGACCCATCAAACAGCGCTATTATCCGGTCTTGCCGTACATTCAGAAAATCTTGAATGAGGAGTTGGACAAAATGCTAGAAGGTATAGTCGTTCCGTCAAAGAGTGCCTGGGCTTCAACAGTTGTCCTAGTTAAGAAACCAGATGGCAGCCATTGCTTCTGCGTAGATTATCGCCAAGTTAATAACGTAACCAAACGAGACGCATATGTTTATGAACAGGAAATGGTTGGGGGTGCGGTCAAACCCTTTACAAACCTTAAATCATCAAATTTATATGTATTAAAAGATTTGATTTTTATATTTGCAAGTTCTGCTTCTTCTCTTAGAAAACATTGTTATAAGATCATATAGAATGATTATTGCTCGTCCATGCAGTCATTAAAATGAAACTATGCATCTTCATTCTTAACTGTAAATTCACTTATATAAAAGAATATAATAACCACCAAATGTTTTTTTCACAAAATGGTTTTATTTTCTTGCATCAACCTTACCCTCAACCATTTCCTACTCATTACATCTACGGTCCACCATCATAATTTCCTGTTTATGGTTGATTGGAAATTCACATAGCCGAAAGTTTAATTTTTTCTATATGTATTATATTTAACTGATTATTTAGTAAACACTAGTTTTTCAGTCATTAACTTCTTATTTGAATTGTGTAATTATTTTATTATTAGAAATTAGATACCATTAAAGAAAACAAAAACAAATCCAAGAAAACAAAAACAAATCCAGATTTAGTATTTAAATTTTTGTTTCTGATCACCTTTTCAAATATTATCTATACTATAGTGCACTATTTATGTAAAACATTAAAACAATAATTATAAAATAGTAAAAAATTGATTCGAATAGTTTTAAAAATGTTTGCTTCTTCAAAACTTATCCATTATTAATTTAAGCATTATTATTATCATTCCATAAATAGGTATTACTTTTCTTTTCATTTTTAGGTGCAAAAGTACGTCAAGAAATTTATGAGGCATTTGATAATATCTACCCAATTTTGAAAAGTTTTAAGAAACAGTAATAAATATGGAAGGTGTATATCTTCAATACTTGTGATCAAAATGATTCAGCTGCCAATGCTGATTTTGTACAAATTGTAATAAATGTAATATTTATTTTATATTCAGAAGTGAATATTTATATATTGTAAATTTAAATAATAAAAAAAATTGTTAAAGTTCATGTTATTTTTTTGTTTTTGGTATGGTTTGCATTGTATAGTCCTTATCCGGTGCCTTCCGAATACCTCTTATTTGGTCCACCTCAAAGAACTATTATGGGTCTTTTATTTATTTTTTTTTTTTTTTTTTTTTTTTTTTTTTTTTTTTTTTTTTTTTTTTTTTTTTTTTTTTTGGTGCAGCAAGGTATGCATAGTTACATGGTGGGCCAGACCACCCTACCCTGCACCCCCCCCCCCCCACATCCCTATAAATTGCATATCATTGTGTTCCTTGTTAGTTTTTTTATTACTGACATTCACCATTATGCTTAATTTTACCATAAATGGTCTTTTATTAAAGCTATATAGTTCTAGATTCAGAATAAATGAACAAAAGTTCTAAAATAAGTAGTCTAGTTATTAAGTAATAAAGTAATAAGTAATCTAGTTATTATTATTATATAAATTTGCTAAATTAAGGGTTATAAATATGATAAATAATAATTAATTAGTTGCAGATTGCACATTATTTAAACCTCACTTATATTGACATAAACTGGTTATCTTGAAATGAAATAATAATGTTCTCATAGTAGTAGTTGGGTAACAGACATTGGCTTCTGATCATTCTCGAAATTTGAAATAAATGCATTTTAGCAAAGTATTGATTATTTACAGATTGAAAAACAATCAAAATAAAAAAGATATATATATATATATATATATATTGATTAATTTAAAATTAAACCACTACTGGGGAGGAAAACCAATTAACATAAAAACATGTAAGTATTCATGCATCTAATGGTCTATAATCCACGAAGTTGTGGCCTTTTTCGGTTTCCGGAATATAACTACACTTCAAAAAGTTTACTTTCTCTTTTTTTCGAAAAAAAGTGTATACTAATAGGCGAGCGCAAGCGACGGTGCTACTTCTTTGAGGAACTAGAGAAACGGGGATAGAAGCCGGGCCATTACCTGGGATTCATTGGCGTTTTTAAGTTATTTTTCCATAATTAAAACCCGATTGAGCAAAAAATTATTTGAAAAATGTCTAATAGGTATTGCTCGGTCCCCTATTAGACATTTTTCAAATGATTTTTTGCTCAATCGGGTTTTAATTATGGAAAAATAAATTAAAAACGGCAAAAAACCCTATGAATCCCAGGTAATCGCACGGCTTCTATCCCCGTTTCTCTAGTTCCTCAAAGAAGCAGCACCGTCGCTTGCGCTCGCCTATCACATCAACTACATCTATCCCCGTTCTTTCCGACATTTTGTAAAACTACTAGCGCACCCTATAGTCGATTGCGCCCGCCTATACAAATAAAATGAAATATTTGAAGTTGAAATCGGATTAGTTATTTAGCCAAATTCGACCATAAAAGATAGGTAATTTTTACCATTTTGGGAGAAATTCATGTTCCAACGCCTATAACTCGACAATATATACTCTAAATGAAAAATTTTACAGATAAAAGTTTTAGACCATTAAATTTATCAAAAAATAAGCCCACCTAAATAGTTAGTTCTGTGAATATTTTATCATATCCCCTTAGGCTTCACAAAAAGAAGGAATTAAGCGCTACGAATACTTTCACGTTTTCATTTGTACCTCTACGCAGGAATAAGATAATTTTAAAATAAATGGGATTTTTTTATGCTAAATTTAATGTCCTAAAACTTTTATTCGTAAAATTTTTCATTTAGATTACATATTGTTGAGTTATAGGCGTTGGAACATGAATTTCTACCAAAATTGTAAACATTTTTGATCTTTGATGTTCGAATTTGGCTAAATAACTAAACCGATTTCAACTTCAAATATTTCATTTTATTTGTATTAGTATACCCTTTTTTCGAAAAAAAGAGAAAGTTAACTTTTTGACGTGTAGTTATGTGAAGGAATGAAAATGTAGTTAAAAGAATGAAGTAAGCGCTACAAATACTTTCTAGTATTCATTTGTATCTCTGCGCAGGAATAAGTTAACTTTAATAAAAATGGGCTTATTTTATGCTAAATTTAATGTCCTAAAACTTTTATTCGTTACATTTTTCATTTATAGTACATATTGTCGAGTTATAGGCGTTGGAAAATGAGTTTCCACCAAAATGGTAAAAATTACCGATCTTTGATGGTCGAATTTGGTTAAACAACTAATCCGATTTAGACTTCATATATTTCATTTTATCTGTATTAGTATACCCTTTATTCGAAAAAAGAGAAAGTAAACTTTTTGACGTGTAGTTATGTGAAGGAATGAAGATGTAGTTAAAAGAATGAAGTAAGCGCTACAAAAACTTTCACGTATTCATGTGTATCTCTACAAAGGAATAAGTTAATTTTAAAATAAATGGGCTTATTTTATGTTAAATTTAATGTCCTAAAACTTTTATCAGTGACATTTTTCATTTAGAGTACATATTGTCGAGTTATAGACGTTGGAACATGAATTTCTACCAAAATGGTAAAAATTACCTATCTTTGATGGTCGAATTTGGCTAAATAACTAATCCGATTTCAACTTCAAATATTTCATTTTATTTGTATTAGTATACACTTTTTTCGAAAAAATAGAGAAAGTAAACTTTTTGAAGTGTAGTTAGATGCCGGAAACCGAAAAAGGCCACAAATTCGTGGATTATAGACCATTAGATGCATGCATACTTACATATTTTAATTGGTTTTCCTCTCCAGTAGTGGTTTAATTTTAAATTAATCATTATATATATATATATATATATATATATATATATATATATATATATATATATATATATATATATATACATATATATATATATAACTTAACCGTTACCGAGAGAAGAAACTTATAAAAAAAAGGAAAAAGGTAGACAATAAGACACGCATGAAGTTAGAAACAAGACTGTAATTGTTGTGAGCTATTAAATTGTGTTAGGTAGTATATACTTCCCATGGGCGGATCCAGCCGATCGTAAAGGGGGGGGCAGCAGCCCCAAAGCCCTTTATTTGGATCTGCTAATCAGTTTTTTTACTTTTTACCTTTATGTTCCTTTCCCACAACTAAAATTCGACTTGTTCTGCACATTATTTGTTCTTTAACTTGCTTCCTTACATTAAGGAAAGTCAAATTCTATCTTTAAATGACGAAAAATTTTCCAAAGGGAGGGGCTGCAGCCCCCAAGGCCCCCCCCCCCCCTGGATCCGCCAATGATACTTCCTAAATTGTATTATGAATAATTTCTACATATCAACGAACAAACAGAACTTTTTATTTTGATTGTTTTTCAACCTGTAAATAATCAATACTTTGCTAAAATGCATTTATTTCAAATTTTGAGAATGATCAGAAGCCAGTGTCTGTAACCCAACTACTACTATGAGAACATTTTTATTTCATTTTAAGATAACCAGTTTATGTCAATATAAGTGAGGTTTAAATAATGTGCAATCTGCAACTAATTAATTATTTTTTATCATATTTATAACCTTTATTTAGCAAATTTATATAATAATAATAAAAAAAAATAAATAAATAAAAAAACAGAAGGGGGGGGGTTAGTTTATTTTATTTGTCAATTAAATACTTCCAGTTACATAGGCTCGATTATACATTCAAAAGAATATCCTAAAACCGCTAGAATTATATCATGTATGAGAATTGAACGATGTGGCTGAGGACTGGAAGCGCCCGGGTCACTGGCGTCTTTTCGCCGCTGAGGTCCTTTTTCTATGCTCCCAGTTCATATATTTTGAAATTTGACCAGGGATTTTTAAAGAAGAATAATTGCCCCAGATGTTTTATTTCAGGGCGTTTTTCGTTAATGATGGCTGTTTAATCAAAAATTAACTTGGAATTTTAACTTTTACGCGAGTGACTTGAAAAAATTGACTTTAAAGGTATTTTATGTTGGCTAGACTACTTATTTTAGAACTTTTGTTTATTTATTATGAATCTAGAACTATATAGCTTTAATAAAAGGCCATTTATGGTAAAATTAAGCATAATGGTGAATGTCAGTAATAAAAAAACTAACTAAAATCAAATTCGTCATTCCGCCATGTTTGAACGCCATTTTGGGTTAGTGCAGCCACTTTTTTTTCTGGGAACATTGGCTTTTTCTTAATGTATTATCACAAGGAACACAACGATATGCAATTTATAGGGATGTGGGGGGGGGGGGGGGGGGTGCACGGTAGGGGGGTCTGGCCCACGTACTAAGTGGTTAATACACAAAACACAGGTCTGACAAAAAAGGTTAAATCAAATTTAACACTATAAACAATTTAAAAATGCTGCTACTAAGTGTAAACAATGGGACTCGAGTGTGCTGGACAGGTGTGAGGGAGTGGGCATGATTTGAAGGTGCTAGAGCCAGGTTTCCTCTGGGGTTGTCCCTTCTCCTCTATTTTGTATTCTGTGCAGACAATAATACGTAACATTGAAGACTTAACTCCACTAAACATGAGTTTAAATATTTCTATCCATTTATTTGTTTTCATTTCTTTTGCACTGTCACTTCAGATATATGAAGTGTATACTTCATCACTAAAGTTCCATTTTTTAAATTTGTTATTTTTGCAAATTGTACCGTACATCACGTTAAACCCTATTAATTTTGGCTTTCAGATCCGCTAATATTAACGCAAGTAAATTCAAATCCGCAAGCATTGCAGAGTATGCCTTTTCATGTGCAAATGTTTTGTAAGTTGTTATATTCAACAAGCACTCATATTATTGATAAGTTTTAATAAACAATGGTGTATGTTTGTCTGCCACAAAAGAAACACATGCAATACAGCAGAGAGTTGATGAGTAGAATAGGAAAGGAATAGATCGTTTGTTTATGTTTTTCAGTGAGCCTTCAGTCTAGACTTAAATCGATTCCAAGGACAGCAATTTCATCAAAAGTAGGATGTCAACTTGTTTTATCGTTCACTTTTAGAGTACACTTTGGATGAAACAAAGAGGAATCAAATTTCCACTAGTAACTTGGGATGATTCATCCAAGATGTACATCAAAAGTGACAAGTTTAAAAGGGGGTTAAGAAAAAAGAGAGCTTCGCTTCAGTATACAACACGGTTAAATGAAATTAACTGAATAACCTATCCATCAGCAGCCTGTTTTGAAAGAAACACGCTAAGGGCTTTTATTTACGACTTATTTTAAGAGTAAAAAAAAAAAAAAAAGTGTTGTCTATTGTATACTCACAGTGTGTAAGGTTTCTATGAACTGTGAAATCTTAATACATATGTCTGTCTCTCATATGTAATTAATGCAATCCTTACTGTACAATAAATGTCAATATTGATCTTTATGACAAATCAAACCTCATAACCCTATTTAATTTAATTCTATAATAGGCTTACATTAGTAATAAATCCATCTAGTAAACAATATTAGGACCTATCCACTGTTTCAGTTCACATATTTCGGTCAAGAAACCAATATTTTTATGTTTTAACCTAAAGGGTTTTGAAAAGAGTTTACTATATATTTAAAAAAAAAAAAATATGAATATAGGAAGGAAGATATATTGCTATACCAACCATTTATGTAAAATTCATTAATGTTAAATGGTTAGCTTCATTCGAATGAGAGTAATTAGCTCAGAGTTAGGGTCAAAAGTTGAAAATCTATTTTAAAAGAGAGAAAATAAAATAAACCGTTCAGAAAAATCAATAGAGAACTTCAGAAAAAGAAAAAACTCTTTCAATATTATTCCATTAATTTATTTTTATCAATCTCCATAATAACTTTCTTCACTACCTTCTTCTTCTTCACTAAATTCTTCTTCATCGCTTAATTTCTCTTCCATTTCTTCCAATGGAGTTACATTTGATTTTTCATCATGTTTTTTTTTCCTAACTAAACTAATTCGTTCAGTTGTTTTGAATTCCATTGAATCATCTTCAAGATCATCATATATATCTTCTTTTACACTTTTGTTCTTACCCAAAATATCATGTTTATTATGAATTAAATCATGAACCATTTTGTTTTTAACCTTGCTTAATCTTTGATGAAGATAAGGCATTGCTTGGAATTTGAGGTCATTTATTGCAATCGTGATACTTTCTTTAAGATGGTTTTGAACTAATATAAGACGCTCTAATTTTTCAATATCTAAATTGATCTGTTCTGAAGTCAAATAATTAACCTGAAACAAAGATGAATTCATTGAATTGACCTAGATTTGTGGGGTGAGAATGAATTTTTAAACATCATATGTGTGTGTATTCCCAGAAGAAATAATTCAATTACAACCTCTAAGCTAAGCTAATTTAAAGACTAGGGGGAAGATAAATTCATATCAAACCTGTTCCTAGATATCGATCAATAATAATGGCTGAATTGATTGTCGAAAAAGGAGCGGAGAGGAACTGTTAAGTAAACAGTGGTTGAACATAAACATAAAGATGAAATCTTTATGTTTAAGTTTTGTGTTAAAATAAATAGCTTTCAATAAACATTGTTCTTTCATTTATAAAAAATCATTCGATAAAAAGTAATTTTTTACCTGCCTCAAAGACTCAAAAATTACTTTTTTTTAAATATATGTTTCTTTCTTTTCTCCTTCATGGCCATTTCTCATATCCGGATTTGCTTTAAAGGTACAACAAGTCTATTTTAACCAGGTAATAAGAAGGTAGAGGTAGGTTCTTTGAGTCTGATACTAAATAAAACAGCCAGTAGTGCTACTCTCAGGAATGCTAAAATGGGCAATTCTATAACGCTCATAGTCATCATGACCTCTTTAATATGAGTGAACCAAGCAAATATATAACAATTTATTTGTTTAACTGAAGCAGGGATATAAAATCACTTATCCCTTGATAAATATCTAGTGAAATAGGTGTGAAAACTATAAGCGAGATTGAAGATTTTGAAACTTCATGTTTATTATTTAATAAGATTCATATTAAAAAAACTAAGAAATAAAGAAAAGATATATACCTGCTTCCGAGTTTCAATTTTTTTCATTATTTCTATATACTGGCGCCTTTGCTCCAAAAGAGCTCCATATTGTAGTTGTTCAAAAGTGTTCTGTTTTATCTGTTCAGCTGTAGACCTCTGTACCTGTTGCAGTTCATTCTGTGGGAAATAAAAATTTTTATTTAGGATTATCTGAAAAATGAGTAATATTGGTTACTTTGATAAAAATAAACCTGTAATCTTGTAAGATCAGCAAAAAATTTCATATGGAAAGGAGAAGTATCATATTTGTAATCCTTTATGATTCTCCTAAGAATTGTCTCTTCCATTCGAGGTATATTTATATCTAATCCAAATTTTTTTATTTTCTCCTCTTTAATTTTATCTTGGATTGACTTTAATTTAGAGTTCAAATAATCAATATCTAAGCGCAGTCTCTGTACATGTTTGAGGATTTCTCTAAAATAAAGATTATTTGATGTAGGATATTTTGTTTAAAAAAAATAATTTTACTTATATTACACTTATAAAAAATTTAATAGGGCATAATGTCATTATCCATTCCAATAAAGGTAAATAACCAGTAAAAGAAGGTCCGACATTTTTTTTTTTCCAGTTGGCCATAGGTGTAGGCCATAGGGATCTGTAGGCCATAGGGAGCTTCGACTCTGCAATATGGTAATTTTAAAGATGTATATTGCAGTCAAAGGACTATAAACTATAAACTATAAACCGTGCGAACCTGAAATTGGGAATTAAGTGTATGTATATGCCCGCAATGTGACAGCGAAAATTTTCATCAAAATTGGTCAAACGGAGGAGGTACTTTATTTAAAGAATTTTATCTAATTTTTAGGTTTTTCTCGATTTTGATTAAACTCGGTATTTGGTGTATATATAGGCCCAGGATGTGACAATCAAAATTGATCAATTGTAGGGGGCACTTTACTTGATAAATGTTGTCCTATTTTCATATGTTTTTTTTTATTTACTCAAAAACGGCTTTAACGATTTTGATCAAACTTGGTATTTTATGTATGTATATGCCCGCAATGCGACAGCCGAAATTTCATAAAAATTGGTCAAACGGAGGGGGCACATTACTTAGTAATTTTTTTCCCATTTTTATGTGTGTTTTTTTCTCAAAAACGGCTCTAACGATTTTGATTGAACTCAGTATTTGGTGTATGTATCATTCTCGATTTCCAGAATGGCATAAGAGACCAACTTTACGAGACATAAATGCACCTATCGATTCTCCTTCACGGTATATTTACAAAAAGCAACTCGTAGTAAAAGACAAGCAAGCAGTAAAAAAAACTTGACTGTTGATGAAATTATGTCCCTTAAAAAAATAAATAAGCAATAATGAATCGATAAGTTCATAAGTGAAAGTTGGGTGTTGCGCGCATCACACCACATTTTTTAATTTGGCTTTTGATTTAACCTCCATTGCAGTGCCTCTATCTCTTCATTATTAATAATTTCTTATATACTTATAATATGGTAATAATTAAATTTTAGTCAGGTAGTAATTCCTTGATATTCAAACTTGGATTATTTTTTTTCTGAATTTACAAACTCATAGTTTATTAATTGCTTAACCATGCTTAGTGGGAGGTGGAAGAGGCTGGTTCAGGTGGCTAAAGATCAACAAGGTTTTTAAAGCTAAAATATAAATTGTTTAATTATACATAAACCACAAATAATTAAATTAATCATAAGTAATCTATAAGGACCTTTATTAAAAGACAATGTGGGCCGTTAAAAAAAACTTTGCAGAAGTTTTTATGATGAAGACAAACTGCCATTGGACTTAGATTGATAAGATTAGACTTGGACAAGGACTAGGATAGATCTTCTTTTCCAAGAAGCCTTATTGATCCATGGTCATATTGGTCAACACAAGGTTTCAAAAAATTTAATGCTACTATTTACAACTGTCAAACAATAGTCATATTTATATTTTATATATTTTATTAAAAAATATAATATTCTTATTTTGTTCTTGCATGTATTAGAGTACAATAAATTTTAAGAAAGGTTCACTGGAAAGGGGAAAAAAATTCAAAGTCCATTTAGACATTATTATTTTGACGAAATTAATTTTGATCCAGACTACTTGGTTGAAATTCATTTGTTCACACAATTCATGACAATTTTGTCTAAATTCATTTTAAAATTTGATCAGGGGCAAAAAGTAATATAATCCAAAAATTCCAAACATTCATCACTATCCAAAAATAGTTAAATATTCCCTGGCAAAATGAAATTTCAATTTTATTTTTTAGGCAAATAGACTTATGAAACATCCTATTTCTTGTTCTTTTTCCTTTTAGACCCAATGGTTAGCCTCGGTCTTTTTTTTTTTCTTGGTACCCTTTCGTTAACACATATGTAAGAGGCCTTGCATTTTAAAGCGTGTGATTATAAATTCTTTCATATAATTCCTATAACCAAACCAAATTCCTGTGATACATGATTGAAATAATCAATTGTAAAAGGAAGTTCCATACACATGATCCTTACAAGCTCCCTCCAGTTCATTGTGGAGAAACTCCTTATAGCAAGCTTTTCCATTATGCAACGATTCTTAATATTTTAAAATTATTGAAATTGAATAGTGTTTACAAATTCATTGAGAAGTGTCTGTACTTTATTTACATAATACATATTTATCTAACACTTACACTTATGATCGACAAATATGATTTCCTAACACAGAATTGGGAAGCATAAAATATTGGTTTCTAAATTTAATTAGACTAAATAACATGTAATAAATTCCATAAAGCATTAAGACTTAAATTCATTGAGAATCAATTGACAGGAATTTTCTTACTTTTGATCTAGGGTTGAGGTGAGTATATTGTTTTTCAATTTCCTTTTCCTAGCTTCAAGATTTTTTAAAGTGTACAGAGGAAACAGAACTGTTTCTGACATTGGAGAGAAATTTTCTGTAATTTCATCAAAGTGCTGCATCTGAGATGCATCCAATACAACAACAGTTCTTATCTTGTTTAGCTGTTTTTGTTTTTCTTCCTGTATAATATGGTCAAATTATATTTAAGAGAATTAATGTTGATCGCTAAAGTATGTAAGGAAATTATTTCAAATTCACATTACTTATTGAGTCTTACGTTTAAGTAGAGAAAAAATGATGGCGTTAATTACAAAATAATTAAAACAAAAATACTTCAGTTAATCTTAGATTTTTATATTAATATTCTAATAACTAATCATATATTTGATTAGTTTTGATGAATGCTTATGCCATATAAATAAAATCATCCCTGAAAATATTTACATTATATCTCTCTGAATACAAATAGCTCATACATACATACAAGATATATATACACTGGTGGACAAAATTAATGCACTACTCAATATTTTTTAGTTAAAATTAAGTATATCATCTTCCATTTTAATTTTGACTAACTATTGATATTTAGGTGGTAATAGTGTAAATATAAACAATAAATAATGCTTTGTTTACTTTTATAAACCCTTTTTCACCTATTGTAGCTTTATTTAGCACAATGTAAAAATTGTTTTCAGGTCCATTCTTTCTCTTGTATTCATTCGCTCAACTTATTAACGTTTTTAAATTTTTTCAGTGGCCCCAGTAAGGCATGTAAGTGAATACAATTGGGTTAAGGCCGTGACATTGATAGAAGAGGGATAAAGCCAGCGTTAAGTCACTAGGAAACTGTGTGAACATCACTCGTCAATAACTAGGGTTCTTAGGTGTTTTAGGGAGACAGGGTGTCACTCTAGTAGAAAAGGGCATGACCGGCCAAGATGTAGGGAAGAAGAGATGATGGGTAAATCCGACACCTAGCTTTACAAAACCGGAGCGTTACCAGAAATGAGGTAAGGAGTCTCATAAAGCAAGTCCGAAATGTTTCCATTTCTACCAGGGCTGTAAGAGGAAGGCTTAATGAAAATAACCATAAGGCTCGACATCCTGCTCGTGGACCTCTCCTTACGACAGCTCACAAAATGGCCAGACTTCAGTTTGCACGTGAACATGTAAACTGGACTTTGGATGACTGGAAGAAAGTTGTCTTTACAGATGAGGTGAGAGTAGGCCTCAGGTATTCAGATGGCCGTAACTTTAAATAGAGGCGCCAAGAAAAGAGGTAAAGTTTTAAAAATGTGACAATGAAATCTTTTCTCTTCAAAAATAAAATATTTAAAAATAATATAAATTTAAAAATAGGTGGTTACCCACGAATTATAAAAAATTATAAAAATATTTAAAAATTGACGATTGACAAGTGATACCACAAATTGGACAAAAATTGTCTACCTCCCGTAACTACTCACAAAACTTGTGAAGAGGAAGGATTGGCTCAGCTTGGAGGCGATCCAAGACTTGGAGCAGGTTACAAAAATGATAACTTTATAGCATACAAATCATATGAGTTGAGCTTCACAGTCAAGACACAGACTAGGACTAACTGGTTCAGTAACTCGCTCCTTATATATAATCGTCCTAGGACCGACGTAGAAGGTTCCAGACCCTCGTGAAGGTCCCACGTCTGCATAGCCTGGGCTCGAAAAATCTAGTCCAAACAGTTCGCTCCAACCGCTTAGTTTGTTCCAACAAACGGTCTGGGATTTCAAATCATAAGATTTTTTTATTTAACGATTTAACGTTACAATATAAAGCAATGGGATAGAAAATCATGACTTAACAGAAAAAAAGTTTATTACATGAATTGAAACTCTGAAAATGAAAAGTAAAGTACAACTGGAATAAAAACACTAATCAAGATCCACATGGTTACTGGATGGAAAAAAATTAAATCTTATACTTGAATATTTGTTTCAGCATTCGCTACCCAATTATAAGTTGTATATATATTTTCTTTTCTTTAAAAACTCAAATAAGCATATATTTTTTCTTACTCCAGCTCTTGTTAATATTACAGGAATCAGTTTCAAGATGAACCAGAGGATCATAATACCATCATAATGAAAGAGAATGACAAAATAATGAACAATGCGAGGAGGAAGAGGTTGTGCTAGTTATCTAGAAAATGAAGACAGGGAAAGCTGCATGCAGGCCTTTATAACATAGGCCCTGAGTTAGTTAAATATGGCAGAATGAAGTTTGTTAAGGCTCTCGAGTGTTTATCAAAGAGTAAGGGATTAGAAGAAAATCCCTAAAGATATGGAGCTTAACATCATTATCCCAATAAATAAGAAAGAGATCCAAATTATTTGCTATGTAACTATAAACTCATTTGTCTTATAGGAGTAAAGTGAACACACCCATCCTTAAGAGTAGGGTACTAATGTACGGAGTGGAGAGCTGGGTTTGGACTTGAACTTCAAAGTCATATCACTGCTGACGAAAGGTAGGGGAAAATTGATGAGAATCCATTAGAAATGAAAGATTCAGGGAGGAATATAGAGACCTTACAAAAAGGAAGGAAGATAAGAGACCTTACAAAAAGCTTGGAGAAAAGGCTACAAGACAGGCAGACGACCCAGAACCCCTTATAGCAATTACTTAAATCAAGTAGGGAGATGACAAGGTAAGAGTATCGATGAAATGCAACATTTGGCCAGAGATAGAGCTGACTGGCAACAAGGGCTAGACACATCCCCACAGTGAAAGACAAATGGGCGGAAGCGGAAAAAGATTTTCCTAAAAAGTCGTTTTTTAAGCAATAAAAGTTTTAAAATTAAATTATAAAATGTTTGAGAAATAATAATAGATCACAGTGAATTTTTACTTCCTTATTTTTTATTTCTTAATTATAAAATTAATTTGTAATTTGAATAGTTTTGAGCTTTCCTGAGTTTTAATCACATCAGCTACAAAATTTTTACTAGGTACTTTAATTGTCTCTATGGAATTTTAACTAAAGTAACCTGAAAAAATCTATAAGCCTTAAGAGCGATGATCTTGTCAGAGCAATGCTACCCCTTACTTCAGTGAAGGTGAGACTCAAGTGATACGCATGGACCTTGATAATTTAAGAGTGCTATCTAAAAAGTATAGTTGAAGTATGAGTTCCTTGCCTGAGCAAAGCTGCTCTTTACTTCTGTGAAGTAAATTACCAAGGGTAAATTACCAAGGGGGTGAAGTAAATTACCCAACCACCCTCTTACTTCTAGGGGTAAAGCTAGTTCCACACAAGAAACGTGGGCCTTGATTGCTCTAATTGGGGAGCTAATCTAATTCAGGAAGAAACATTCCTATATTAAAAGGGTCATCCAGTATATATAGGCCCCAGGAGACCAACCTTCAGATTTTTTATAAGTATATGCCACACCAACCAGGCAATGAAGTGTGGAAATGTAGATACCGGCTTCAAACCAGACCTTCTATGAGAGGAAAATAAAGAATACAGTATGGTAAGATTGGTATGAAGAAAGAGAAAGATAGTAAATTAAACTTAAACTTTAGGATAGGATAATAATTAAAATCAGTCAACTCTGTCAAAGGCATCCTAGGGATACCATGTGCTATTGAACAGAGAGATGCTAAGGGAGAAGGGAAAAAAGTCAGTCTAAAGACCGACCAACATTAAGACTCGACTAGGACTGGTAAATGTTATATATAAATGTATGGCGTAGTCGCCTATATATACCCTTTGGGACAAACATCTGTCTTATGATAGCTCTGCTACACTATAGTTGGGTAGATAGGACCCTTTATCTTCAGGTTTTATTTTAAAATAAAATAATAATTATAATAAAATACCAAAGCCAAGCTTTTCTTCACTTTAAGTATTGAAATTAAAGTCTGCAGCATTAGCACCTTTTCTCTAATACTGTTTATCTCATCATTATATTTGCTCACTTCTTGCTTTTTCTCTTCGATTTGTTTTTCATGTATTAACCTAAAAACAAAATAGTATAATTTCAATATTATATCACTCTAATCGATTTCTGGGTACTTATAAATTTTGCTGCGGAAATACTGTTATCCCGGCATCTTGTTTATAACCTGACACTGATAGAATTAGCGTATTTATATTTATGGAAACTGAAATACTTTTAAATAACAGTCGAAAAGAAATGGAAATATAACAAAACAACAAGTTATTTATATTTTATTAAACTTAACTTAATGCTGTTTAAAACAGCAATGAACCGATCTTCTTATTTATGAACCCACAACCAGAAAAATTCAAATAACTATGAATAAAGCAATATTCCTGCACTTCCACAATTAAATCTCCCTAGGTATTTCATGCCCATCCTCCCAAATTTTCCTAGATGAAATTATTCAGAATTTTTTTAAAATTTCTTATTCTGAGCTAGGCAAGCCCCGAATTGTTATAACATTTCTTGTCATATTTCAAAGAATTTGAAGGAAGAATGAAACAAAATTATCAAGATTAAAAACACTATAAATGACGAAAGAAGTGACAATATACAATTAGAACATGTAAACCCTAAGAAAACAAGGTGGCGGTGATAAAAGGGTAGATATCAATCCGTCAATAAAATTCATAAATACTTGATTAATACAAAGTAATAATATTTTTTTTAATCAATTGTACTCCAGCCATGGTTAGAATTGAAGTTAGAAAAGTTAGAAAATTATATTTCTTAACTAATAGTTATGAAAAGAGGATCAGGCCTGGAGGCTAACTTCTTATCAGGTTTTTCCCAAACTATTAAAGGATCAATTACCCATTTTGGCTGCACCTCAGGAGGATATCAGAAATTCACAAATGGGCTCATTTGGATTGGAAATCCACTAATTTAACACTGATCGTGATATCAACAGAGCAATCCTCATTCTCACTTAAGAAAATGAAGATATTTTATAATTTAGATAACTTGATTGATTTGAGGTTTGCCTCCATTAAAAAAACTATTTTATCAGCCCTTTTACGGTGTTAAAGAGATAAAAACGAAAACATAGTCTTAGTATCACTATTTAGAGCGGAGCTGCTTATTGGACTTAGTCCCATAAGGTCATGTTTGTTAGTTTACACTTGTGTTTTGTAAACATTATTACTCTTTTATTGTCAGCATTACTCCAACCAGTTCACTAGACAGTGTTTAACAATGTCTTTGAGATGACTTAGTGCTGAAGGACACAGGAGGGCATTAGCACTTTTAGAGATAGATCATTCTCAACGTGGTGTCGGGTGTAGGCTTCAGTGCTCTCACACAGTCACTGGGCGAGCATGTTCGCGATACCAGGCAACAGGTGCTGCTCAGAACACACATGGAGGAGGCCGAGTTCGAAAAACAACCCTTCAGCAAGACCGATATCTCAAAATCCAAACCACCAGGCAACAAGGTTTAACAAGCAATGGGAGTCCGCATTTCAACTCAGAGGGTTAGAAACCGCCTACATGGAGTTAGTTTGAGGGCAAGAAGACCGGCGAGGAGGGTTTATTTAATCAGACAAAAAAAGGCAGCATGACTCCTATGTGCTCGTGAAAATGTTGATTGGACTGACTAGGGCTGGAACCATTGTTAATTTACTGAAGAATCGAAATTTATTCTCCATCATCAAGATCAATCTTGAGAGACAAGATGGCGAGAGACAAACCAGCAATTTATCCCAGTTATGACAACCAGTTCGCTCTCATGGAGGAGGCTCAATAATTGTATGGGGAGGGATAATGAGTAATCCAAAAACTCTGCTTTTATTGTTTAGATATGAACATGTAACCGCACAAACCTACCTGAGCAATGTCATCAGACCTGTAATTGTTCCTTTATCCCAAGAAACGGGTGAGAACTTTATTCTCGTTGATGACAATACTCGTCCTCATAGGGAAAGGATGGAAGGATGGAAAAGGGTTTAGCAGAATAAGAAATAACGCGCATGAACTGGCCTGCTTGTTCACCAGACATGGATCCAATTGAACCTGTTGGTACAAACTCCAACGGTAATTACACATGCGTTCACCTTTTCCAGATAACTTGGATGAACTTGCTGCCGCCGCAATTGAGGAATGGGCTAATTTACCTCAAGATTACATATTGAGATTAACACACTAGCTTAGGATATAGGACAGTGCTGCGTTGTGGGCCAATTTGCCAGCTAAGCAAAATATATGCGTGTGAAAATAAACTTGATAGACATAAAAGTAATGGTTAGATTGTTGCTAAATTTAGTAATGGGTCTTATCTGCATCTATATTTTATATATATTTTTATATTTGATAAATATTTTAGTAATCATTTAAAATGATATTTCAGAAAAATACTATAAGACCTGTGGTAAATAAAAATAAACATTCTGACAAATATTTATTAAATGGAAAGAATCAGTGAGACTCAAGAAGACAAATACTTCGTCAAACTCATAATAAACAAAGTTCGGAAATATAAACATAGCATAAGTGAAATTTGAAAGAGAAGCAAACAAATTTTGTTATTTATGATGACTTTGTACGTTATGTGTAATATGTTCCTAGAAAAAATACACTGATCCATATATTTGATAAAACATTATTCTTCCCTTGTCTCACTTAAAATTACTTAGTTTAAACGGGTACTAATACCTGTCCCTCTTTTAAGCGGCAATGTGCGGAACGGGTACAAATACCTGCCCCGCTCATAATGTGTTAATAAGGAGTATGAATCACCGATGTGAAGCATTAATTCAAAATACAGTGGACCCAATACCCTACTGAAGAAACTTAAATTGAAATGAAAACCAATATTTGTAAACAGTTATATGTTTATTTTGTAAAAAAAATTGATTTAATTTTAAAAAATAAATTTTTATTAATTTTTTTTGGTGTATTTATTTTGGTTGAACAAAAACCATTAACAATCGATAAGTGAGGTACCATAAGCACAAACATACAAAAAAATAACCAGAAGTATGGTTAAAAAGTCTGGTGCGTGCGCGCAACATACAACTTTCACTTACCAACTTACTTAGATTAGAAATTAATGTGTTTTGTTAATTGCCACTTCTCAAATGAACAGAACGGCTTTTATTATGAACAATGGTCTGTCATTAAAGGCGTACTCCGCTTGGCTCAACAAGTTTTATGAGTTGACTGAATATTTTTCTTTTTTTCTCCTCTATATGTTTCCTTGATTTTTATCATTTCTCATATTTAGCCATTTCTTATTTTTAGGCGTAACGAGAGACAGTTAATTTCTCACCGCAATTACTCTATTATATGCTCCCATGCTCCCACAGAAGTCTCAGAAGAGGAAGAGAAAGACACATTCTACGAGGCACTTGAAAAATGCTACGACGATTGTCTCAAGTATGACCTCAAGATTGTAGTTGGTGACTGTAATGCACAGATTGAGAGAGAAGCTGTATACCGCCACATAACTGGAAACCACAGCCTTCATGAATTATCAAATGATAATGGGAAAAGGTTAATTAACTTTGCTGCATCCAAAGACCTCATAGTTGGAAGCACTCATTTCCCGCACAAGGAAGCCCATAAGGGGACATGGAGAAAGTATGGTGTAAATGGACGAGTTACCACGACACAGATTGATCATGTCCTTATAACAACCAGGCACAAGTCGTCTCTCCTTGATGTACGTTCATATAGAGGCGCTAATATTGACTCTGACCATTATCTTGTTATAGCCAAGGTAAGAGAGAAAGTGCACATAGTAAAATACAGGCCTCAGAACAAACCTAAGCGCTTCAATGTACAAAAACTAAAAATCCGTGAAGAAAGTGCTAAATTCAGTGAATCTTTAGATGCTAGGATTCGAAGAATTGATGCTGAAGAGAGTATTGATGCTAGATGGCAATGCTGCAAGGAAGCAATCACCGACTCAGCTGCAGAGATTCTAGGATTGGCCACTAAAGTTAAGCGTAACCCGTGGTTTGACGAGGAATGTAAGGCTCTAAATGAAAGAAAAAACGAGGCATACAGAAAAATGCTATCACGCAGGCATACAAGAGCCTCTACACAGGAGTATAAGCGCCTCCGTAGTGAGGACTCACATCTGAGGAGAAGAAAGAAGAGAGCGTGGGAAAGCAAGGCACTTGATGATATAGAGATGGCCTTTAATGACAAGAATAGTCGACAGTTCTTCCAACTTGTTAATGACGGAAGAAGGCCTTTTAAACCTCAAACTTATGCTTGCAAGGCAGAAGACGGCTCCCTTATATCCGACAGGGAGGCAGCACTGAATAGATGGGCCGACTACTTCAGTGCACTGTTGAACAGAGGGACAACAAGCGGTTGTCCGGAGGAACATCTGGAGAACGAGGCACTGAGTGGAGACCACATTGATCCCCCTGATGAAGAAGAAATTCGCGAAGCTCTATCAAACCTCAAGAATAATAAGGCCCCAGGCATAGACGATATAGCACCCGAAATTCTGAAGCATGGTGGCAGCAAGCTTATCATGTTCCTAAAGGATTTATTCCTGGACATCTGGAATGAAGAAAGGCTGCCTGTGGAATGGAAGAAGACGATCATATTCCCCATTCACAAGAAGGGTGATGCTCTAGAATGCAAGAACTACAGGGGAATATGCCTCCTCCCCTGTGCTTACAAAGTGCTGTCGGCGGTTTTGTTTAAGAGACTACTCCCTTATGCAGAACATGAAATAGGAAAATACCAGAGTGGTTTTAGATCAGGCAGGTCAACGACGGACCAAATTTTCACTCTCCGTCTGCTCCTTGAGAAAACAAGAGAGTATGGAATCAGCACACACCATGTATTCGTAGACTTTCAGCAAGCATATGATTCTGTAAATAGAAATGAAGTCTACAAAGCTATGATAAACATGCAGATACCCCCTAAACTAGTAAGACTCACACGCATGACAATGGAGGGTAACCTGTGCTGTGTTCGAATGTTTGGGGATCTGTCTAGAAGCTTCACCACAGGGACGGGAGTCCGTCAGGGCGATGGTTTGGCGTTTCTTGTGTTTAACTTGGCTCTCGAGACAGCTGTGAGGAATTCTCGCATTCAGACCACTGGAACACTTCTAAATAGGCTTGTTCAAATTCTTGGATATGCAGACGATCTGGACCTTGCCGGAAGGACACTGGAAGCAGTTAGGGAAGCTTTTGAGGCCCTGGAAGTAGCAGCAGCAAGCATGGGGCTGCTAATAAACACGGAAAAAACAAAATACTTGTGTGTTAACCCAAAACATGATATCCGGGAAAGCTTTGTTCAGTTGGGTTCACACCGTATAGAAGTAGTAAGAGATTTCGTCTACTTAGGCTCTCAAGTGAACTCCCGAAATGACATTGGAGAAGAAATAGACAGACGAATCCTGGCTGCTAATCGGTGTTCCTTCGCACTTCAAAAGCATCTCCGGTCTAGGATTTTGTCAAAGTCAACAAAGGTCAGAATATACAAAACCTTGAGTCGACCTGTTTTAACATATGGCTCTGAGACCTGGACGCTTACAAGGACTCAGGAACTGGAACTCTCCAGGTTTGAACGGAAGATTTTAAGGAGAATATATGGGGCCGCATATGTTGACGGAGACTGGAGAAGAAGAACCAACCTCGAGCTGAGAAGCCTATACAAGGACTTAGAAGTGGTTGATAACATTAAATTATCTCGATTGCGATGGGCGGGACATGTTGTTCGAATGAATTCCTCCGAAATCCCATCTAAAGTCATATCGGAGAAACTGTTTGGACCACGGAAGGTTGGACGCCCTAGGCTCCGATGGGAAGACTGTGTTGCTACCGATGCACTATTGATGCTTGGCATTCATGACTGGAAGGCAGCAGCACAAAACCGAAATAACTGGCGGTCATTGCTGGAGCAGGCCAAGACTCAACTTGTGGGTCATAGAGCCGTATAAAAAAAACAAAAAAAACAAAAAAAAACAAAGGTACTTTATAGGAAACAAAAAAGGCCCCTACCCCCCAAAAAAAGCCCCCTCAGAACATTTTAATAATGATAAAGCTTACCTGATATTAAAGAACACCTAATTTTCATTAAACATGACAAATTTGATAAAAATCGTTAAAGCTGGTATTGAACTGCCAGCCCTGAAAATGCTCCGACTAGCTTTTCAACCCAAATAAGCATCCTTTTATTTATCGCTATGGATAATATTTTGTAAGCAACACTATGGAGAGCTATACCTCAGTAGTTCTTACAGTCAAGTCTATCAGCTTTTTCATACAGTGGACATATTACATACCACATTCCATTCCTGGGGCTTTTTTTCAGTCATCTATATATCATGAATTAGACTGTACATGCCATCGACCACAGCATCTCCTCCAAACTTTAGTAGCTTGCCTTGTAGTTGATTGATGCCAGATTCCTTATATCATCTCTACAATTTCTTCCTTCTCTGATGGTGGTTCATGTTCCCATATTCTCCATATAAATTTGTAGATGTCTTTCTAACATTTCACTCATTATGCTTGCACTGGGACAGTGGAGCTTTTTAAAATGGTCTCCTCATATATCAAGAACAAATGTCCTATCTCCAACAACGAGTTCCATCCTTCACCTTGCAAAATTCCTATCTGGTAATAAAAATCTTTCCTTATTAATTGCTTTGAGGGCAAAATATGAGCTGTTATTCAAATATTTTGGATTCCTGCAATATCGACTAAACTTGTACCATTTTCATTGCACTCATCATGCTTGCTGTGCCTTCATATTGCTGGGGTATATATTTCTTCTATCCCAATCTTAGCATTAAAGTCCCCAAAGAAGAAGAGGTATCCTGTTTAGAGGCCAGTGATTAGTCATCCCTTCTGCACTTCAACCTTTAGTTCTGGCTGAATTACATTCTACCAATGTAGAACTAAATGAAACAGTTAGCACGCAGATATTGTTACTGGAAAAATATCGACAAAGATATAGAAAGAACTGTCGAATAGCTGAATAGCTATATTCGACCATCTCCAGAAAAAGCACCTGTTCACCATTGGGAGATACCTAAAGATTGATAAACATTGATTATGCAGGCCCTTTTCAAGGATTTTTCTTTTTATTAGCAATTGATGCAAAATCCAAGTGGGCTGAAATTAAAGTTATTAGAGAAGCACCGACATCAGCAAAAACTATAGATTTATTGAGAGATATTTTCACATTTCATGGATTCCCTATAGTTTTAGTTTCTGATAATGATACTATCTTCACCAGTGAAATGTTCAAAGTCTTTTGTAAAGAACATGGCATATTTCAGAAATTTACTGCACCTGGTCATCCATCAACTAATGGATTAGCGGAACGGAATGTCCAAACCTTAAAGAATCATCTCATGACTAACGAACCCGTTTCTGTCTTCAGAAAAGTGCAAGATATTCTCCTTAAGTATCGAGCTATACCCCTGGCTTGTGGTAAGTCACCAGGTGAACTATACCTCAACAGGAAAATCCATATAAAATTGGATAAAATTCTACCTATCAAAAAGGAAAGTATCTGTTCGCGCCAACCCGCGAACACATTTTAAATTACTTACAATTGTAATATGCACAATGCCCCCTAGTGGCCAGGTAGGCAATCGGACAGTAGGAGTCAAGAGACATTACTGGGCAGCCACATCTATAGGGCCGCTGTTTCAAATTATACCTCAGGGTTTTTCTGCCCCACCTAGATCTTTAAATATCACACTACTTAGTGCATGCCACCTAAGGTAAACAGACATACCCTTAGACACAATATGCCACTTTTCAATCTTTGGGTAAAACATTCTCCCCACTTTTCTAATGACTGGGGATTTTCTGGGTGGGCGGCGGGTGGAATTCTACCCCATCAAAACCAGTGTCGTCACCATCGAACACTGCGTTTCGAAAAGGGTTGCGAACCCAATTGGAAAAGGAGGCGCAAGCCCTCCATTTTACTTTTGGCATGCTTCTCAAAGGAGAGAAGTACTGTTATATATATTTATTTATTTAATTAGGAAGATTTTTTATTTTCTTATATTTTCATGCATTTCTAATATTTTTCTTTTCAAAGGAGAATCCTTTTCTTTTGTATTTACGTGATATTAACATTTTACTTTACATACATTTCATTAACCTTTCATTTTTTTGCCACTCTTCACTCAAAACATACAGCATTGCTTTTTATTACCCACATAATCGCTCACCACCTCAATCTACTTCATTTTTAATATTAAATTTGAACACAAATTTAAGGTGGGCGGTATGTTCGCGCCAACCCGCGAACACATTTTAAATTACTTACAATTGTAATATGCACAATGCCCCCTAGTGGCCAGGTAGGCAATCAGACAGTAGGAGTCAAGAGACATTACTGGGCAGCCACATCTATAGGGCCAGCACAGCCCTCAGCCTTAAGAAGAGTTTTCTTCATCAACTCATGTCCGGCTAAGGACAGACAAGGGGACTGAGATGGCAGGAAGAAGAGCAGGCATCACTTATAATGGACTTATAATATCACAGGGGCAAGCAAGTCCAACATCTAATTTCATTTCTTGTATGTATTTATTTTTTTCTATTCATGTATTACACCATAAATAGCAAACCCTAAAAATAGAAGATGAACAACTGTTCTTGTTTTCATTGTATTAAAATAAATATTTCACTTTATAAAGTATGCAATGACCTTTGAACTGAGCCAACCCCATCATGTAATACAGTCCACTAAAATGAGTCATTTCATTTTTATATCAGTAAATTATAATTAATGGTGGGCAGACCGGGCAAGCCGATGCCTATCATTAAACAAATGTGGTTCCGGTACCGGGAATCGAACCCGAGCCTCCTGGGTGAAAGGTGGACTGTAGATCCATAGTTCGCTGGTTCATATCCGGCCCGGAGGACCATTTGTTTAATGATAGGCATCGGCTTGCCCGGTCTGCCCACCATTAATTATAATTTACTGATATAAAAATGAAATGACTCATTTTAGTGGACTGTATTACATGATGGGGTTGGCTCAGTTCAAAGGTCATTGCATACTTTATAAAGTGAAATATTTATTTTAATACAATGAAAACAAGAACAGTTGTTCATCTTCTATTTTTAGGGTTTGCTATTTATGGTGTAATACATGAATAGAATAAAATAAATACATACAAGAAATGAAATTAGATGTTGGACTTGCTTGCCCCTGTGATATTATAAGTCCATTATAAGTGATGCCTGCTCTTCTTCCTGCCATCTCAGTCCCCTTGTCTGTCCTTAGCCGGACATGAGTTGATGAAGAAAACTCTTCTTAAGGCTGAGGGCTGTGCTGGCCCTATAGATTTGGCTGCCCAGTAATGTCTCTTGACTCCTACTGTCTGATTGCCTACCTGGCCACTAGGGGGCATTGTGCATATTACAATTGTAAGTAATTTAAAATGTGTTCGCGGGTTGGCGCGAACAGTATCAGTTATGATTCCCCTGTAGTTAGAGTAACCTGTGTGTGGGAGAAAGAGTCCAAGCAAGATTCTATGAAGGCAACAAAAAACTTTGGAAATTTGGCAATGTTATCAAGAAGTTTGGTCGTCTACATTATCAGGTACTTCTGGACAATGGTTATTGCTTAAAACGACACATAGACCAACTGAGAGCAACTGGAGCCTCGATGATTTTTGAAATTCTATTAATTTGTAGTAATGTTAATAATTCAAATATATAATTATTATGTTAATTCAATAATTGTGTCTATGAGGTTATATTTGTAATTATTTCACTTTTGCAATTTTTATATTTATGTTCTATTATTAAAGTGTGGGAGACTGTTGTATTCCTTCAAACACTGGGTTACTATAATCAATATTAATTCCTACAGATATGCCTTAATGTTTTTACTTCATTACTATTTTTTATGAGCAATTCATGCACATTTGATTGAAAATGAAACCATAAAAATACCTTTTTTCTCTTGTTTCTATAGTAAAGTCAAATAATTCTTTCCCACATTCCTCAGCCATGTCAGCAATACCAACTTCAATAAATTCATCTTGTTGCTCTGCAACAAGCCGGTCCATATCATCAGAATCAATTTCATCTTCATCTGGTTCTGGTGGACCACTATCATCATCTGATGAACTGCTGGATTTTTCTTCTTCCAGTGAATCTTCTTCACTTTCTCCTAAAATAAATTTATTATTTTCCTTTGATATAAAAACTGGGTGGATATGAAGAAGGAGAACTTGTTGGGCTCTACAACCCATATGGAAAACGGTGATTCTACCCAAAGTCAAAGAAGAACTGGGAGGGATCCTACGTGATTAAGAAGCACATCAACGATGTCATCTATAGGGTTTTCAATTATCCCAAAGGAAAGCCTATTATCGTCAATAATAATCACTCAGCCTCAATTGAAGGGAACCACAATGAAGAAGAACTGGCGCAGCGGAATCAGGGAGGGACCTTCGTTTTAGAGAGCAGGTCCATGTGGAAAAGAAGACATCCAGGAAGAATGTCTCTAAGGAGGGGGGCAGTATAACGTTAAACAAAACATATGGATTGGAATGGTTTTATACTTATTGTTGGGATGAACTAACAGCTGGAACAAACTGTCATAGTACCTGTTTGTGACTACGATGTTCGAGTAGCATCCACGCCCGGCCAGAACATTCCATGCCAGTCCTTTTACGACTCTATGTAAGGAACGATGGGACTGGAGAGCTAGTCTTATTCTGAAGCTCAAGTTATATGATTATTTGTGAGTTACAAAATGATAATTTTTGTAACCTTCTTAATTGTTTGCTTCAATATTTGTGTTCTCATAATTTTTGAGGCAGTGAAAATTGTTATTTTTCTTTGAATTAACTTTGTTTTACCCTTAGAAGTGTTACAATATTATTTAAAAAACAAAACATTAAAAAACCATAACACTGGAAAAAATACTTATTTTTTTAGTTGACCAGTATCAAACTAAAGAGGGACTAGCCAGAAAGTATCTCACCAAACAATAGACAATCGATTTGATCTACCATTCATACATGTTAAAGAAATAATCTAAAGGCTTCGATGTCTTAAATTCTGCCTATTCAATAAAATATTATTTAGTTGTACTACTGGTATAATTGTAGTGGGAGGCATATGTATATTTACATAAAATAAAATTCAGAGTAAAATAGAGGCACCTTGTTGTTGCTTTTTTAAATCTTGAGTCCATGTTCTGTTAAAATATTTCATTACAAAACGTTTTAACAATACAGGATGATGCTGAATTGCATTCATAAAATCTGTAGCAATAATTTGACATTGCTCAATGGATTTGAGTATATCAGAATTACAGTTATCAATTTTCTTTTTCCTGACATTTATCTGGAAAAAAAAAATCAAAATTAAATAATGATAATAAATGTGAAATTGTATAAATGAAATCATGTTTACTGCTGAGATGTGCCTTGTGTTAATAGAATAAGCATCATTTCCTAAAAACTGTCCAAAGGAACATATAGATGGTTAGGGAATTGAAGTCACAGGAGTGAATAGTTGCTCTACAATGCTCCACAGCAACTTAAAACACCTCCCCAATCTCCTAATCTTAATCCAATACAACATCTGTGGGATCAACTAGGCCGTCAGGAAGTGAAAATTAAAATAAAGAACAAAGACCACTTAAAAAGAGTACTAAAGGAATTGTGGGGTAAAATTACTCCAGAAACTACAAAAAACTAGTTCACACCATGCCAAATAGAATATGAGAAGTGATAAGGAATAAGGTAGGAACGACTACCTATTAAAGTTGATTTGGCATCAATAATTAAGCTTCAAGTTGAAGAAACAAATACAACTATATATATATATTCATGGGTCCTCAGGGGGGGAGGCAGGGAAGGGCAGCTGCCCCCCTATAAATTTAGAAATAAAAACTACCAATTAAATAAATTCGTATTAATTTCCTACGTTTATTAAGGGAGCATACCTCAGAATACCCAACATTACTCCCTTATTTATGGTCATTGTAGCCGGGTACCTGAGGTTTTAAAGCTGGCAAACAAAAGAAGCTAGCAATTATTCTTCAGCAAGTTGAAAAAATAAAATTCTTAAAGAAAATTTCTTAGTTCCTCCAGAAAACATTTATTCATATTTGAAATTTACGTTCATCTGAAGACATTCTTAAGAAATGATTCTTGGATAAATTGGTATAAGCATAGCAGTAATATGGGTACTAATTTCTGTAGGCCAACATTTCAATTTAGAACCTTGAACCGTAATGAAGGGCACGCAAAAAAAATAACTTTGCTAATATTTTTTATTTCTCTTCTTTAAGCAACCCTCTAATGAGCTTCATTTCTCTAATTTTAGATTAGTTAACTCTGCCTCTCTAAAAAAACTCCAAAACAAAGCTTGAAAGTATCCTCAAAATTATATTGAGTAATTTATAAGGGGGAATGCAAAATTTTTAGTGATATAAACTACTAAAGGCATTTAAAAATTATTTCTGAATTCATTAATCTCTGAATATGAGTGAATAAAATAACTTCAAAACTAAATTTAGGCAGATAACTGTAAAACCAATATTGGAAGTAGTTGGGGGGGGGGGGGGGGAGAAAAGGGTTCCCTATTAAAATCATAAATTGGTTATTAAGTTATGACAAAATATTCTTACCCTTAAAATATTTATATGCTTATGTTTAATAAAAATACTGCATTTCCTATCAATTTCATCTTCTAACAAATGAAATGCTCTTATGATTTGAAATTCTTCCATGTATTTCAAGAAACAAATCTTTAAGTAACATATTTTTACTTCATAATCCACTTTCATAACTGCCAATTTTCTAACTTCATTATCATAATCTATCAAAAGTTCATCCATAAGAGATTTCTTTCGTAGATATTCTGATATCAGGCTGAATAAAAAAATAAAATAAAATATTAGTTTTCATATTATGGGGAATGAAGGGTAGTAATTACATCATTTAAACTAACAATTGTTTCCTCTCAATTACAAATTCCGTTTCCCATGGTGTGAATTTTGTACTGGCACCATTTTCAATGGCATCCATATCAATTGGAAAGTCTTGGTTTATCTCATACAATTGATGGTATAATTTTTTACGGTAGTGATAAGTAATACGCTTTTGATGAGGAAAAACTGGAGCTTCATCCTATTAATGCAAGTCACAGATTAGTGTTTAACATATTCTAAACATACTGAAAAAGATACTTATCTCAAAATAAAAACCAAACATCCCTTCCGTTATACTTTCACTTACTTATATATAAAATGTATTAAAATGTAAAATGTAATAAAATGTATATAACATGTATTAAGGGAAAGAATTGCAGTTGTGAAAAATTTTGACTTCCGATTTACAACAGAAGTACACGTTTTGGGGTCCCCTGAAACCAAATAACCAAGTCCCATCTGTGTGTGTTTGTGTATGTGGGTGTAAATGTGTGTGCCTGTGCCTGTGTATGTGTGTATGAACAACTAGCTCAGGTATTTGAGGTATGTTTTTGCCCGCTATGTGACAACAAAGATTTCGTCTAAATCGAGTAAACGTATGGAGCACTTTATCCCAACTTTATATTCTCCTATTTTTTTTTTTTTTTTTTTTTTTTTGGCATCAAGATTTGTTGAAAAATCCTATTTCGCCAAACTGTTCCTCCAGATTTTAAAAACCTAATTAAATAACCTACAAAAAAGGTATTACTGAGTAATTATGGTAGCAGTTTTTTTTTTAGATAATAATGAAAATGAAAAAAAGGGGTGATGTCTTAATGACCACATGTGTTTACATCGGTAAGTTTATTTCGTTCAGAAAGTTAATCAGTTTACGGGCTGTGTCTTTATTTATTGATCGTAGCATTTCCTCACCATCATCTATGATCCGCGATCCCAGGCTAATTCTCCTCTGTTTTTCAAATATTTTACATTTGAACACAATGTGTCTAGGATCTTCAGGGCATAGGCATGTAGGGCAATCACCGCTATTAACCAGTCCCATTAACTTTAAGAACTTGTTCGTCCTGCCATGATTTATTCTTAATCTCGTCAGCTTAACTAAATTTTGACGGTTGGCATGATATTTAAGAGTCGAGAACCATGGAATAAGAGTTACCTTCTAGTGCACGTCGTAGTGGTCCTTACCTTTCGAGGAACATTGCCACTCGTAAAATTGCTGCCAGTCTTTTAATATTGTTCCTCTCACTACTCTGGTAATGTCCAGTAACGGGATTTTGGCGTTATCTCGGTGTGTCTGATTTTGATTTTGATTTTGATTGGCTACTTTGTCTGCCTGCTCATTTCCCGATAAGCCCACGTGACCCGGAACCCATTGGAAATAGTAGTGGTTATTGGCATTTTGTAACGTAGAAATAATTTTATAGGAAATATATGTTTGAGATTTTTTTAGGTGGAAAAATTCGAGGTGTTGACACGAAGCTGCTGAATCTGTTAAAATAACTATTTTGTTCATGAAATATGTTTTTTCAGCGTATGTTATGGCATTTAGAATGGCAAAAAGTTCAGCGCTAAATATGCTGAATTTTGCTGGCACTGATAAAGAGAATTTATGGTTCTTTTGTGGATCAAATACAGCTATGGAGGTTCGGTTTTTAGTTTTTGATGCGTCAGTATAGACTTGTATGTGATCTGGGTATCATTCTGTAATTGTGCTGAGTGCTAGTTGTTTCAAAGAGGTTGGAGGGCAAAAACTTTTCTTTCCAACTTTGCCAGATAGATGGGAGCTACTGTCGATTTTTAAAAACGATTTGGGCAAATGGATAGTGTATTCCAGAGGAGCATCGGAAGTATGTAATGATTTGAGAAGAGGTTGCAGCTCGTTGATGATTTCCGCTAGTTGGGGGCAGAAAACATTACCAGTTCTAATTTCTTTACCAACAGGGTGTTTATCGTCAGACCATACTTTGAGGATATATTTTTTTGTCAACCATGTTCTCCTCAATTGTAAAGGCATTTCTCCGGCTGAGGCTTGTAGTGCATTTACGGGGGACGTTTTGAAGGCACCCAGACATATCCTAATAGCCGAGTTCTGAACAGTATTCAGTTTACGAATGAGAGGAGATTTCGTCTCCTTGTATATGACGCAACAATAGTCGAATATTGATCTTACAATAGATTTGTATAGCGCAATCATATTGTATGGGTGGGACCCCCAAGAAACACCGGCTAAGGATTTTATAACGTTTTGATTATGAACAGATTTGATATAAACATTTTGTAGATGTTGTTTGAAGTTCAATTTACCATCTAATGTTACTCCTAAAAATTTTAAATGTTCTTCACATTTAATTTGTTTTCTTTCGTTAGAAATCGCAAAATCTGCTATATTAATATTTCTTTTTCTTGTAAAAGGAGTTATACTACATTTGTTGGGGTTAAATTTGAGGTTAATATCTGAAAACTTTTTTGATATGGTGTCCAGAGCTTTGTCTATAATATCTTTACCTTCCTCTGCAGATTTTACTACGGTGTAAATCAAGAAATCGTCCACATTCTCCTATTTACAATTTCTTAAAGAGGGCACAAACGATTTTGACTAAACTTATCATGTTTAAACCTACTAAAGCATCCTTTAATATGAATTAGGTTTGATTGTCATAGAAAATGTCTGATAGGACTTAAATGGCTAAGGAAAAAATCTTCCTTTAACATACCTTTAATTTTGTTTGTTTCAAGTAAATAACTATCAATTGTTATCCCTAGTTAGGAAGGGTTAGGGATGGTTAAATGGTCAAATATCAATACCAAAGAATATCAAAGATATCAAAGACTTTAATAATTAAATAAAAGAGAAAAAAAAATATGATTTCCCAAAACAACAATTTCAATTTCGGTAATATTAGTAGTACATATGTACAATTTATCGTTGGAAAGTGTAGAATTTAAGAAATAATGATTTTAAGTTTATAATATGGTAGAAGGTCACTGAAACGAAATATTAGAGTATCAAGAAAATAATATTTTCTACTTTCAAATTATTTAACAAAAACTATTGGTTTCCATGGTACTAATCGCAATTATCTTGAAACTAACTCAAAACTAAAAGAATTATAAACAAACTTTTTAATTTTGTTCGTGGTGTAGTGGTTGGCATAGAAACCTACAATAATAAAAGTCACGGGTTTGCGTCCCGAGGTGGCCCTTGGATTTTTTAATGGGAGTAAAAAATCCTTGTTCATGCTGACCCTCGGATTTGATGTAAAATGGAGGTCCTGAGCCTGAACAATGTCAGGTGCTCGTTAAAGATCCCTATCCTAATTATACCTGGATAGGTAAAATTTAGGACTCCCACTGTAGCATCGTCCGATTAGCCGTAGTGGCATAAAGTGACATTAACACGTTAGCTGCGAAGCAAATAAACTGGGATTTTCGTTAACTGCGACGAGGGGTCAAATGACCCCATGCTACCACACCGCTAAACTGCGTCAAGGGGCTGATTGACCCCTTGTCCCTTAGACATTAAAATTAACTCTCTGTAAACATTGATGAATGTTTTAAAGTGAAATCCATTTTTTTTACAAATACCTGACGTACTAGAATTCGTAACAGAAGCAGGGTTGAATTCTGTTGCTTCTGAATATATTTTTTTATTACTTATTTTTTCCACATCTGTGTTATACTAACAGTAATTTTTTTCTTTCCTTTTACGTTCAATCATAAAATGTTTACTATATGGTTTTAATTTACTTAATTGTCAGCATATATAATTCATGAAAGGAAGAATTCAGATATCAAAAATAAAACCAAACCTATGTTTTTATTATAAATAAATGAACATAGGTGTAGCTTTTGTGTATTTAAAAAAATAAACCTAATTATTACAAATTAAATTATTAAAAAAAATAACACGTGAAAACTACATTTTATAATGTTTTTCATTGAAGCACTGCAAGCAAAGAGACGGTTGACGGCACAGTCGTCATAGTATGTCCGGACCTTCTTCACCTTTTTTTGGGCTTCTGCACTGCTCATAGCTGTTCTTAGCTTTTCATAACAGCCCGAACATTTCTTCCTTATATGAATCATAACTATCTTCAAAACTTGAACTAGTTCCTTCATCTTTGCTTGAAGTTGAATTCCGCTGTGAAAGGGCTAAATCGGCAAATTTCTTACCACGTGAATACGTATCGAAATTATTTACTGAATCGAGACAAATAAATGAGAGCTCAGGTGTCAAAAATACTAAGTAGAATCAGTCGAAGAACAAGAAAGGAAGGTGAATCTGTGATTCACCCTTAGATAAATGTGATTCACGGAAAATTACTGTCGCTTTCACCGCTTTCAAACATTTACGGAAATAGAAAAAATATTTTTTATTTACATATTCATTAATATTTGATATAATATGCTAAAACAATAGTAAGATGAAGTGTAATGAGCATTAAAAGACCAAGGGGTCATTTGACCCCTTGCCGCATTAAGGAAAACATTTAAACTATAATGCGACAAGGGGTCAAGTGACCCCTTACATTTTTTTTCGATACATAAGTAGTATTAAGTAGTGCATTATAAAAAAAAAAAAAAAAATCTGAAAAAAATTAAAACAGGATGCGTGACAAGCATCGCAGTTAACGACATACACACGTTTAATGGCTCGCAGTAAAGGAAGCCACCGCAAGGGGTCAAATGACCCCTCGTCGCAGTTAACGTGTTAAAACAAACAAACAAACAAACAGAGCGAACTGTTTAGAAAGAAGATGAGAGAGAGCATTGTGAGAGAAGGCAAAGAGCGTTGTTCAAAATGTTATCGATCGGAAAAAAAATATGGGGATTCTTAATGAATCAAAGGTATGTTCCAAAAAGCATTTATAACACGATGGAAACTTTCACATTCGCAGTACACCTTTATTAACTGCTCATAGTTATCAAGAAAGACGTACTGAAGAGTCGAAAACGTGTTTTAACAGATTGTTGAAACATATGTAAACTATTGATTTAAAAAAAAAAGCACTAATAAAGGTTTTTTCCTTAGAAGAATAAAAAAAACCCATTGTTTACTGACAAATACAAAGGTGCTCTCGATTGAAAATTTAGTTGCAATTTACAATAGGCCGTTGTTATTAATCCTTTCTATCGATTCTTATTTATGATATATTGTCAAAAAACATGATCGATCAGTGTAAAACTCGATTATTATTTCTATAATCTCCTAAAAAAATATATTTATAAAAAAAATTCAAAAGAATTCCGAGAGTGAATTCAAACAAAGTTCTAGAGTAAATGAAACAAACTTTATTCTTGGTACACCACTGTATGAATTACTAACCCCACTTTCCAATAATAAAAAAACAATTTTCATTGGGAAAGAAAGTTTAGTGCTTGCTCTGCGTTAGCATTTAAGTGTGCCATTTTAAAATGGGTGGTAAGTGAAAGTTGTGCGTGCACCGCACCAGATTTTGGCTGCAGATCTGCTGGCTAAAAGATTATGACTGCATCACAGCATGTAAGAGTGATGACCAGTCTGTTTTGGAAGGAGGCCAGGAGCTTTTAATTACAGCTTCCAATTCGGTCACCAACAGATTAAAATTTCAGAAGGCCCGGTGAGTTTTCGCGGGTGGTAATTGTTGTTATGCAACTCCAGCCACGTATCAACTTGAATCGAGTTAGAAAATTGGTGCATTCGAAATAAGAAAAAACCTTGCGAGGCTTGAGGTCTGCTGCAAACCTGCAAGCACTTGTTTAAAGACATAGGTGATTTTCCTTCAGAAGTTGATAGAATTCAAGAGGTAAATGTAATTAATATAGACAAGTAAGAGAAGTATCACAATATTGGACCCTCGTGATTACCATCGAAAACAGCTGAATTTTTGCTAACTCTCATCAAACCCACAATTAAAAATAAGTGACCAGGAAATGTGGAGATAAGTTGCTATTGTGGTTTATTTAAATTGTCAGAGCCAATGGGCCCCTTGGTTTCCAATTTCTACAGTGAAGTTAGAGCAGTTGTTCTCACACTCAGAGCCCTAAAGAAATACCAAAGAGAATGCTACAGATTTGCTTGTAAACAAAATTATCAATTAAATTTTTTGAGGGAATAGACTGTTCTAATTAACTTAAATTTTTTTTATTAATATAAAAAATAACAAAGTATCCTTAAAAAAATGAACAACCAAAATAAAATTGTTTATCATAAACATATAATTTTATTTTGAAGAGATTAGATAGGCAATAGCTGAGACTCGAACCTGGGCTTCAGCATGCATGCTGCAGTGCACAAAACAACTACACCACCAAGGTCCTAAGCATGTCAATCTATCCTCTTCACTGATCCCTTGCACATAAATTACCTATACAGAAAGTGTGAGATCGGGTGGCACAAAGGATCCGTTAAGAGAATAGATTGACATGACTAGGACAACAGCCTTGGTAGGATTGTTGGTTTGCTCACTGCAACAGAGATGCGGAGGACATGGTTTTGAGTCCTAGCTATTGCTAATCTTGTTTCTTGAAAAAAAAAAATTTAAATTAATAAAACGATAAACTTTAATCAATTTATTAATTTATCAGTAAATATTAAAAATTAAATATTAAAAATACTACAGTAAACCCTCATTATTACGAACTCGGATATAACGAACACCTCGATATAGCGAACCAAAATACTATCCCCCCAAAATTACCATTATATTTCTGCTGAACCCCTCGTTATAGCGAAATCCCTCGGTTAGTGCAAACTACGAACTAAATTTGATGCCTGATAATCAGTATATTCTGTTACAACGAACTACTAGAATTTTTATTATTTTTTTTTTTTTTTACTGTATTACGTAGAATGACTGCGGGAAGATGAAGTAGCTCCAGTTTCTAGAATTGAGGTGTTTTTTTACTCTTAACTAATCTGATTTCTTTTTGCTCTCTCTCTGATTCTATTGACTTTTTTCTCAAAACTAGCTCAGTTCTGTTTCGACCTCTATATTATTCGAATCAGTGTTCTGTAGTCGTTTATACTGTTTTTTACTTTCACTTACCTATATATGAAATATATAGTAAGTGGAAGTATTGCGATCGTGAAAAATTTCGACTTCCGGTTTTCAACGGAAATACATGTTTTGGGGTCCCCTGAGTCCAAATAACCAAGTCCCGCGAAATGGTCTGTGTGTATGTGAACAGACTAGCTCAAAAACTATAAACCGTGCGAACATGAAATTGGATATTTAGTGTATGTATATGCCCGCGATGTGACAGCAAAAATTTCATCAAAATTGCTCAAAGGAAGGGGGTTATTTAATAAATTATTAAGTTTTTTTTCGATTTTCTCAAAAACAGCTCTAACGATTTTGATTAAACTGAGTATTTGATGTATTAATATGAATGAGATATGACTAAAAATTTTATCAAAAAAAGAAAAATATTCAGTCAACTCATGAAACTCGTTGAGCCCACGCACGCAGAGTACGCCTTTAATGACAGACCATTGTTCATAATTAAAGCCGTTCTGTTCATTTGAGAAGTGGCAATTAACAAAAGGCATTAATTTCTAATTTAAGTAAGTTGGTAAGTGAAAGTTGTGTGTTGCGAGCACGCACCAAATTTTTTTTAATACAAAATGAGTTCGTTGGTAAACGTGTGTCACAAACGTAAATCCTTATTAATTGAGGAAAAACTAAAAATTCTCCAGGATATTGAATCGGGAATTCTAAGTAAGAAAATCATCTTAGAAAAATATGGAATTCCAAAATCAACATTGTCGACCATTATAAAAAACAAAGATAAAATAGATTTAACCGCAGCCCAAGGATTAACTTCAGCATCAAATAAACGACTGCGCTCTGTGGCTCATGAATATTTCGAAAAAAAATTGATAAATTGCTTTAAACAAATGAGATCCCAAATACCAATCTCAGACCCTCTTATTAAAGCTAAGGCTGCAGAACTCTCAAGTGAACTTGGCAGGTAAATTAATGAATCTCATTTAATATGTAGTTTATCTAAAAATAAATTACATACATGCGTTTTAATTTAACTAGTTCTGATGAATGAATTTCCTTCTAAATATGATCAAATTAGTGCGGTCTTTGGCTAAAAAAAATATTTAAAAAAAAGAATCCTCGGTTATAACGAATCTCGTTATAGCGAACTATGAATATCAAACCCCCTAAGTCGCTATATCGAGGGTTTACTGTATAATCTTTTCCACAGTTTATTTTTGGTGTTTCAAGCTCAAAAGAAGTTTTATTTAGCTCTTTAAACGTTTCATTTAGGTTCCAAGAAAAAAATTATTTCCTATTCACAAATATAAAAGAATAAATAATAATAAAGATCAATATATTGCCAATCTCCATCTTCCATGACCTTATGTGTTCATAATATTTATCTTTAAATATTCAGTTTTCCAACAATGTGCATGTATAATGTAAATATGTATCACTTGTCTTATTCTCGGAAATTTGTTTTCATATAAGAAAATATTTCTTCTTTGTTTAATTGTTGAATGATCTCATTATATTTATTCATTTTATATAGATACTAACAATGAGATATAGTAAATTGCTTTAAATAAACAAAATTACAAGTACATTAAAATAGAAATTTTTATCAATTTGAGATTAGCCATACTATTCCAATGAGAATAAGACCTAGTTAATATTAAAGAAAATTAAATAATATGATATAATAAGTTTAATTGAAATTGTAAGTTGTTTTCGAAAACATTGTTGATGGTAAATAATCGATGATATAGTTCTTTTATTAGGACTGGGTACCCACTGATTACAGTCCTGAAAATATTAATTTTAGCAATATTGCCAAATAAATTAATGAGATATTTAACATTTCATTAATCTTGGTTCTCATTTAAAATAAATAAATAAAATCACATACCAAATACAAGATTTCAGGAAATTCCATTGGCTCATTTATTTTCATATTTTGAGGAAGCATTGGCCACAGAACATTTTTGAATTCAGAAGACATCTTTTTTAGATCATTGTGACAGTTCATAGATAGAGCAGCTGCATTCGATTTCATTTCTCTTGCTTTTAAAGTCAATTCATTAAAGTATGTCATTAAATCATAAATCTGCAATAGCCATAGGCACTAGATAAAATAATTGAACTTTATATACATTAAATATATATATATATATATATATATATATATATATATATATATATATATATATATATATATATATAATAAATATGAAGCTGAAGTCATCAATGATAAAAGAAATTATTGCTCATTCCATATCTTTCATAATTTTATATATTTATTATATCAAAATGAAAGTTTAATAGATACTAAACATTGTACTTTATTTGTCATTAAAAACATTTAAAAGCCAAATTCACTTATCAATGAATCTAGTTTACTTGAAAGTATGGTAAATGAAAAAGACAAATGAAAAAAGAAAGAGTCCTGGTGTCTATTGATAGCTGAAATCCAGTTTTTGAAAGGAAAAAATAAGGCATATATACATATATGTAGCAAAAAAAAGTAAGAAGTCACTGGAAATACTGTGGAATGAAGACAAAAAGACTTTTTTAAAGTGGGAAGGCTTTGGTGGACAGGGGGCATGTTCGAATATGGAGGAGTGTCTGCACAGTAAGGAGTTAGATGTAAGTTTGGAGATGATAAGAAGGAAAAAAGGAGAGGGTGGCCAAGTGATAGCTGAACGGATAAAGAGGAGAAAAACTCACGGATTCTGGGATTAAGGAAATGGAAGAGCGCTGCATGGGACAAAGATTAATGGAAGGAAATACTTCATAAGGCCAAGGGTAGAGCCATTAGAGAAGAAATTGACACTGAATAATGATCAAAGTATAGCACTATAACAAAATTGCATCATCAAAGTTTGCATCTTTGGCCTTAAAACTGTGCATTCCACCCAAAATATCTTTTACACCCTCTTTCTCTAACAATTATTTAACATCCCATAACCAATTCGAAAAGTTCACAGCCATGTGCTGTGGAAATACCTGGCCACTTTGCAACATGTCGTTTCACTATCACAATTCCAGGTTTTCTCAAACAAAACAACATAACACTTTTCTTTTAATAACTTAATGACTGGGTCCATAACCTTTGTTGTATTATGGAAAAAAAATTAAATAAAAGGATGATACCACACTTTAAACATCCGAACATGAATAGAACTTTATTTCTTAAAACTAACAGGTAGGTTACAAAACAGGGCCGAGGCCAACTTGATTTACAAATAAACATGAATAATATTGATTTTCAAAAGTAAAAGGTCAAATAGAAGTAAAAGGATATTGATTTCTTATAAATGATATTAATTGTTGATGATATTAGGCGGGATAGTTAAGTACTTTTACTGTGATACTATACCTTTTTATTTGATTCCAACAAAATTCAAACCACTATTGGTTCATAGTTCAAACTTTAATTATTATTATTAGAATATCATGAATAAGAGAAATATAACGATTGTTATATCGCCTCCTTTGACTTTTTCATATGCCGAGCGTCCGTGATGGCTAAATTTGTTTAATATTTATAATATATTATTGTAATTTGAGTTTGATAGGCTAGGAAGCAGTAGAAAACAACAGTCTAATAATGACACAAAAAGTAATTATTAGAAACACTGTCATTAGTTTTGCAGATAAGGAATTTTCGCTTTGAATTCTTGTTCAAGAAAAAACAAAATTTCAACAAATTTAGTGTTCAACAAAATAAAATAAAAATTTAATCAAATCAAACAGATTTTGTCCCTTGTATTTTTTTTCTAACAGGATATTGTTGTTTCTATGCATGATGGAACCAGTAGCTGATTCTAGGACTATAATGCCTCTTTTAGCACTGATTGGAGGTGAAAATTGCTAAAAAACGGAGATTTGACTGAAGAAAAGAATAATGAATAATGAATAGTAAACAACAGTTTCAAACAACTACAAATGATCTGCATATCATTTATCTGTACTTCTGTATCGCCAATTCATTCTTATGTTAATATTAACAGTTGATACCATTCAGAGGAGACTCAATGTGAATACAATTGTTGTCTGGTTTTGTCATGAAGAGTATAAGTTAAATGTAAAACAATTAATTTTTTATTGAAATAAAAAGTGGATGATTTTGAAGATCGCAGAAAAAATGTATAAACAGTGATCTGTGAAGTAAGAATTACTTATCTCCATAAAATCGTGCATACTGGGAGCTGAGATTACCCATCAAATATATGAGGCGCGCACGATACCATTAAATATATATGCAAACACACACCCACAAAACATGATCTTCCAAAGTGCAACGAGAAAGGAGCCTCTTATGTTTCATAGTTTTGCCTTGGAAGTTCTAATATCCATATCCATTAAAGTAAGGTTATCCATTAAAGTTCGGAATCTTGAAATACTCTATAAGCATTCCTATCAATAGTGTAAATTAACTTCAGTGGTCTTTGTGCATTGTTAGGCTCATCAAGAATAACTGTGTGTATTCTTGCCCCCCCCCCCCCAGGCTACTTCTTTCCAGAAGCTGCTACAGAGTTATCCTTATTAGGCTAAATAATACTCAAAAGATCATTATAGCATCATTTACTTATCATAAGCAGCTAAAAATAAAATACTATCAAATATAACTGACTTTACGCTTAGTGGAAATGAGTTGGTACAATTTCATTTCTTTTGAAATGTTGTGTGTTGGTTTGTATAAAGGATCACATTTTAATCTATAAGTCCCATCTTGTGAAGGTTTAGGTTTGCTCATCATGTTATTGTAAAATTCTTGCCTGTTTTCTTCACTTTTATGCTTAAATATTATAAGCTGCAAAAATAAAAAATATGTCTCATACAAAAGGATTTCACTCTGAATTCTGATCTTTTACTGAAAAGGGTAAAAATTTTATTACTAAATTTTCTAAAATTTTACTCCTCTTCCTTCGTTGCATTATTCTTGTGTAAATTGACTTTTGCGACCTTGGCATATCCATTAACATTTTATCTTCCCCAACTACAAAAGGACCAATTTTAAGATCCCTTTTTTTATACTTTTTCTTGGCCACAGGTTCATTTTTAATAGCTAACTGATTTGGAGGGCTCAACCTGAATAATAAAGTTACAATATTAAAGAAATTATAATGTGTAAATTAAATGATATAATATATCTGTACCTGAAATGTAAACTGTCATAATTACAAAATTATGGATTTGGGGGTTGATGTAAATGCATTTTTAACATGTGGAAAGTTGTATCCACATAGCTAAGAAATTGTGTCATATACAATGCGATCTTTTTTTTTCTTTTCTTTTTTTTTTTTGGATACAGTAAATAGGAAAATTCAAAGCCCTCTCTTATACAATTTTCAAAATGTCAGTTACAGCAGATTACCTCTAAAGTACAGATATTATTTAATGTATCCATATGAATATTAAAAGAATTTTTACTTTTAAAAATAACGTAGCTTACTTTGTTGATGAAAAAATCTTATTCCAGTTTTCTTCTGAGAGCAAAAAATTAAATAATAATTGATATAGTATTTATATAAACTAAAAGATGAGAAAGAAGGTACAATAATATAAGTGAGCTCTTATCTACAAATAAATTGTTGAGATGTAAAATAAGATATAATGTTGTTGTTTATTCCAAGGTTGTTGTTATTGGTGTCTTTTAATCATATTACTAAACTAAATCATTTTGAAAATATAATGTCTCCCTGAAAGCATTCTTTCAATCAAAATGATGTTGAGCTATTAAAGTCAATTAATTATAGCAAAATTATAATCAGAGTTGGGCATATTTATATTTATAAATACGAATATGAATTTATTTTTATCTTAATTTTAATGTGAATATGAATATAAATTTATTTATATCAGAATATTTGTGAATATGAATATAAATAAATCCGTATTTACAAGTGTGAATATAAATAAATTCATATTCACTGGTGTGAATACGAATTTATTCATATATACAAATTTTTCTGTAAATAAAAAAAAATTCACAGGGAAAATTGTGAATATTCACAAAAAAATGTGAATATTTATATCTCAGTCTGTGAATTCGGCCGTATTTACAAATAGAGATGTGAATATGGAAAAATTCACAAATTGAGATGTGAATTTCTACTAAATTCATAATTTCCCAATAAATTTATATAATACTTTTCGGATTTCTCCATATCGGTACACATTATAGAGTTAACTCTTTTTATGGAAATCACATCAGATATTACCCGATATCGATTACTAGGTTTTTTGGGATCCTGATTATGAAAAAAATATTGATTTTGAGTTTCCGCCATCAGGTATCGATTTATTACAACTTCCGCGATATAATCGATCTTGGGGTCGGCTATGGGGTTATCTGAGGTGCTGATTATGAAAATGATATCGATTTTGAGATTCCGCCGTTAGGTATCGATTTATTACAACTTACGCGATATAATCGATCTTGGTGTCGGCTATAGGGTTATCTGAGGTGCTGATTATGAAAATGATATCGATTTTGAGGTTCCGCCGTCAGGTATCGATTTATTACAACTTGCGCGAATAATCGATCTTGGTGTCGGCTATAGGGTTATCTGAGGTGCTGATTATGAAAATGATATCGATTTTGAGGTTCCGCCGTCAGGTATCGATTTATTACAACTTGCGCGAATAATCGATCTTGGTGTCGGCTATAGGGTTATCTGAGGTGCTGATTATAAAATTATATCGATTTTGAGATTCCGCCGTTAGGTATCGATTTATTACAACTTACGCGATATAATCAATCTTGGTGTCGGCTATAGGGTTATCTGAGGTGCTGATTATGAAAATGATATCATTTTGAGATTCCGCCGTTAGGTATCGATTTATTACAACTTACGCGATATAATCGATCTTGGTGTCGGCTATAGGGTTATCTGAGGTGCTGATTATGAAAATGATATCGATTTTGAGGTTTCCCCGTCAGGTATCGATTTAATACAACTTTTTTTTTTATTCTTCATGTTTGAAGTTTCTCTCAACCGAACTCTTCTTCCAGTCTCATCTTCCACACCTTCCTGTCTTTCGTTTCCCCTTCCCTCAATCCATGACCGACCATAGTTTCCTTTACTATATTTATCCACTGTATATGTGGTCTTCCTCTTTTTCTTCTTCCTTCTGCCTCCCATTCACATCTCATTCTTGGTATTCTATTTGAACCCATTCTTTTCAAGTGGCCATAACATTTTAGTTTTCTTTTTTCTATTGCTTCAAGTATGTTTCTTTGGAGATTCATTTTTGCTCTGATCTGGCTGTTTTTTATATGGTGTATCCTTGAAACCCTGGCTGACCTCCTCCAAAAATCCATTTCTACCGCCAAGAGTCTTTTTTCCTGTGCTCTGTTTAGAGTCCATGAATCGGAGCCATACAGCATGATACTCTCGACCAGTGCACTATATATTAATTTTTTGGTTTTGCCAAGAATATTGCTGCTCCAGAGAAGAGAATTCAGCATGCCAATTACTTTTCGGCCATTGATTATTCTTTTACTCACTTCCGAGTCAGTAGAGCCATTACTCTCTAATATGGATCCAAGGTATTTAAAGTGTTCCACTCTTTCTAGATTTGATATAACAGAGTCGTTCGCTTCACCCAGATCTGTACACATGTATTTTGTCTTCTTCTCATTCACTTTCAATCCCCATTCTTTGTATTGTTCCATTAGTTTCCTAAATAAGTAACTTATTTATCATCTTCAATCATCTTCATCTTGTGCAATGATCACCTGGTCATCAGCGAATAATAGATGGTGTAAGTACGTGCCATTGGTTGGAATACCCATCGGGCTACATTTATCTGTCCAATTTTTTAGGCAAGCGTCAATAAATATTTTGAACAATGTCGGAGACATACAACATCCTTGAAGGCCTTTGCTACTCTCAAAATCTTCGGATAGGGAACTTCCTACTTTTATTTGGCATTTATTATTTTTGTAAATTTCCTTTATTAAGTTTATGGTATCTTCACTTATGCCAGCTAATTCCAAGGACTTCCAAAGTAGTTTCCGAGGAACACTATCATAGGCTTTTTCCAGGTCTATAAATACCATGTCAACTCTTTTAGCTTTCGCTGCTTGTTTTTCTAGCAATTGCCTGAGCGTAAAAATGTGGTCAATGCAGGATTTTCCTGCTGTAAACCCACATTGCTCCTCTGATTGAAGAAATTGGGCTTCTAATTTATTCTTTATTATTCTGCCAAGTAGCTTCATGATAGGATTTGTCATACAGATGCCTCTGTAATTGCCACAATCTTTTCTATCTCCGTTTTTGAATATAGGTGTGAGATATCCCAATTTCATTTCTTGCGGTATATCGCCTCCTTCGAGTATATGATTGATAAGGTCGGTAAGCAGCATAGTAACTTCCCCACCTCCATACTTGAGCAGTTCGGCACATACACCCCCTGGGCCAGTGGCTTTTCCATTTTTTAATTTCTGACTCCAAATCCTTTTTGATGATTCGTAGCGACGTACCTGTATAGGGATCCGTTTCTTCTTCAGCAAATTCCGGCCTATTCTCTTTCAGCAGGCTACTGAAATAGGCAGTCCAATCACTCATTTGTATTAAAGTCAGTCTGGCATTCTGTTTTTCACCTTTTCTCATTCCTTTTAGTACTGACCATGCTTCCGCTGCCCTTCCAACAGTTTACACAGTTTACAGTTTACAGTTTATTCTCGCACATACCTTTTCCCAGCTTTCATTTTTTGCACTTCTTACCTACTGCTTTAAGCAGCTCTCTCCTTTCTAGCACATAAATTTCCCTGTCTTCGTCCTTTTTTGAGCTAAGCCATTTGACATATGCCTGTTTTTTCCTCTCTGCCTTTCTTATTATATCTTCTGTTAGCCATTGTTTTGTCTTTACATTCGTCTTTTTTTCACCAAGAACTTCTGAAGCAGTCTTCCTTAAAACACTCGTTAAAACATCATAAATTTCCTTGGCACAGTTACCTTTGAATTCTTTAATCGATTCTTTAACACGCTGCTAAAATAATAGCTTAAAGCTATTTTCTTGCAGTAATTCAACTTGAAACTGTACTTGTTTTAATTGATTGTATCCTCCATCCGGTTTCCAAACCACATTATTGTTTTTTTTAGCCCATGGAAATATGCACACAGCTTTCAGTAAGTAATGGTCCGATCCACATTCGGCACCCCTATGTACTCTAACATCTTTAACTTTAATTGCACTGCATTGTCTAATGACAGCATAATCGATTATGGATTTCAGCTGCCTTCTTTCATTATTCCATGTGAATTTGTGAATGTCTTTGTGCTCAAAAAATGTATTTATAATTTTAAGGTCCAGCTGGTCGCAGATTTGGAGGAATCTGTCTCCGTTGTCATTTCGCTCTGCTTCTCCGAAATTGCCAATTATCTTACTGTACCTATCTCTTCCAACTCTGGCATTAACATCACCAAGTAGGAAAATTTCTTTTCGCTTAGGAATTTTTTCCATCGCCTCTCTTAATAAATCCCAAAATTTATCTTTGATCTCGTCATTTTGGTCATTAGTTGGTCCATAGATACCAATAACTACAACTTGCACGATTTAATCGATCTTGGTATCGGCTATAGGGTTCTCTGAGGTGCTGATTATGAAAATGATATCGATTTTGAGATTCCTCCGTCAGGTATCGATTTATTACAACTTGCGCGATTTAATCGATCTTGGTATCGGCTATAGGGTTATCTGAGGTGCTGATTATGAAAATGATATCGATTATGAGATTCCGCCGTCAGGTATTGATTTATTACAACTTGCGCGATATAATCGATCTTGGTGTCGGCTAAGGGGTTATCTAAGGTGTTGATTATGACAATAATATCGATTTTGAGATTCCGCCAATTCATATTCGTATATATAAATATAAATATGCCCAACTCTGGTCCAAATATTGTTTTTCAGGTTAGTACATCATTGAATGTGAAATTTGATTCTAAAATAACCATAACTTACAACAAAAGGACTTTTGAAAAATCGCCTTTTGTTTTTTGAAGACCACAGCACAAAAAAAAAAAAAAAAAAAAAAAAAATATGGAATCCAGGCCTGACTAAATAAAGTGTTCAATCTAAAATAATACCTATAAATGGGTGAAGCATATACAATTTCTATTATGTCAATACTTTTTTGTTAGCTAATTCAAGTGGTAGTCAGCAGCAAAACATAACCATTTATAAAAATGTTTGCGCCTTCTTAAGTTAGTCCCATATGATTTAGTTTGGTCCTGAAGTACAGATATTTCAGTTACAGCAATATGACAGATTAAAATTTGATTGCAAAAGATAACCCTATAGCCGACACCAAGATCGATTATATCGCGCAAGTTGTAATAAATCGATACCTGACAGCAGAATATCAAAATCGATATCATCTTCATAATCAGCACCTGAGATAACCCTATAGCCGACACCAAGATCGATTATATCGCGCAAGTTATAATAAATCGTGATCTGACAGCGGAATCTTAAAATAAATATCATTTTCATAATCAGCACCTCAGATAACCCTATAGCCGACACCAAGATCGATTATATCGCGTAAGTTGTAATAAATCGATACCTGACGGCGGAAACTCAAAATCGATATCATTTTCATAATCAGCACCTCAGATAACCCTATAGCCGACACCAGGATCGATTATATTGCATAAGTTGTAATAAATCGATACCTAACGGCGGAATATCAAAATCAATATCATTTTCATAATCAGCACCTTAGATAACCCCTATAGCCGACACCAAGATCGATTATATCGCGCAAGTTGTAATAAATCGATACCTGACAGCGGAATATCAAAATCGATATCATTTTCATAATCAGCACCTCAGATAACCCTATAGCCGACACCAAGATTGATTAAATCGCGCAAGTTGTAATAATCGATACCTGATGGCGGAACCTCAAAATCAATATCATTTTCATAATCAGCACCTCAGATAACCCTATAGCCGACACCAAGATCGATTATATCCCGCAAGTTGTAATAAATCGATACCTGACGGCGGTATCTCAAAATCGATATCATCTTCATAATCAGCACCTGAGATAACCCTATAGCCGACACCAAGATCGATTATATCGCGCAAGTTATAATAAATCGTAATCTGACAGCGGAATCTTAAAATAAATATCATTTTCATAATCAGCACCTCAGATAACCCTATAGCCGACACCAAGATCGATTATATCGCGTAAGTTGTAATAAATCGATACCTGACGGCGGAAACTCAAAATCGATATAATTTTCATAATCAGCACCTCAGATAACCATAAAGCCGACACCAAGATCGATTATATCGCGTAAGTTGTAATAAATTGATACCTGGTGGTGGAATCTTAAAATCGATATTTTTTTCATAATCAGCACCTCAGATAACCCCATAGCCGACACCAAGATCGATTATATCGCGTAAGTTGTAATAAATCGATACCTGATGGCGGAAACTCAAAATCGATATCATTTTCATAATCTGCACCTCAGATAACCATATAGCCGACACCAAGATCGATTATATCGCCTAAGTTGTAATAAATCGATACCTGGTGGTGGAATCTCAAAATCGATATTTTTTTCATAATCAGGATCCCAAAAAACCTAGTAATCGATATCGGGTAATATCTGATGTGATTTCCATAAAAAGAGTTAACTCTATAATGTGTACTGATATGGAGAAATCCGAAAAGAATTATATAAATTTATTGGGAAATTATTAATTTAGTAGAAATTCACATCTCTATTGTAAATACGGCCGAATTCACAGACTGAGATATAAATATTCACATTTTTTTGTGAATATTCACAATTTTCTCTGTGAATTTTTTTTTTATTTACAGAAAAATTTGTATGTATGAATAAATTTGTATTCACAACTGTGAATATGAATTTATTTATATTCACACTTGTAAATGCGAATTTATTCATATTCATATTCACAAATATTGTGATATAAATAAATTTATATTCATATTCACATTAAAATTAAAATAAAAATAAATTCATATTCGTATTTATAAATATAAATATGCCCAACTCTGGTCCAAATATTGTTTTTCAGGTCAGTACATCATTGAATGTGGAATTTCTTGAATTGAATGTGGAACCCTATAGCCGACATCAAGATCGATTATATCGCGCAAGTTGTAATAAATCGATACCTGACGGCGGAATATCAAAATCGATATCATTTTCATAATCAGCACCTTAGATAACCCCTTAGGCGACACCAAGATCGATTATATTGCGCAAGTTATAATAAATCGATACCTGACGGCGGTATCTCAAAATCGATATCATTTTCATAATCAGCACCTTAGATAACCCCTTAGGCGACACCAAGATCGATTATATCGCGCAAGTTATAATAAATCGATACCTGACGGCGGAATCTCAAAATCGATATCATTTTCATAATCAGCACCTCAGATATTAATTTTTATTATGTCAATACTTTTTTGTTAGCTAATTCAAGTGGTAGTCAGCAGCGAAACATACCAACCATTTATAAAAATGTTTGCGCTTTCTTATGTTAGTCATATATGACTTAGTTTGGTCCTGAAGTACAGATATTTCAGTTACAGCAATATGACAGATTAAAATTTGATTGCAAAAGATAACCCTATAGCCGACACCAAGATCGATTATATCACGCAAGTTGTAATAAATCGATACCTGACGGCAGAATATCAAAATCAATATCATTTTCATAATCAGCACCTCAGATAACCCTATAGCCGACACCAAGATCGATTATATCGCGCAAGTTGTAATAAATCGATACCTGATGGCAGAATCTCAAAATCGATATCATTTTCATAATCAGCACCTTAGATAACCCCTATAGCCGACACCAAGATCAATTACATCGCGCAAGTTATAATAAATCGATACCTGACGGCGGAATCTCAAAATCTTTTATTTATTTATTTATTTATTACACCCTTCCTTGCCTTGAAGGCCAAACGGGTTTGGCAGTGGTGACATAATCTAATGAGTACGTCACTCCTGCAAGTAAACTTAAATGTCATTTCAACTGTTCATATTATATGTCCTGTCTTCCTTCTTCAGGGTTGCCTTCCTCTTCCTACCCTTCGGGATAAATTGAAATGATCATATCCAACAGCAGCTTTCCACCCGTACACAAAGGCCTTGTAGTACGGGTAGTTGGCTGATATTACGAGCTCAGGAAATTCTCTTTCAGTTAGGACGTACAGTCCAGTTTCTCTTCGGAGTTTGGTTCTTAGTGCCTCATAGGCGGTGCAGGAAGTGATTATATGTTTGGCGGTTTCAGGAACGCCGCAGCTAGGGCACAAGGGGTCAATGTCAAGGCCATGCATGTGGAGCTTGGCACGAAATCCGCCATGCCCTGTGAGGAATTGGGATATCCAGTAGTCCGGGATGACCCAATTGGCTTCTAGACGTGACCGGACGGTGGGGAAATACTTTCGAAGAGTAGCTCCTTTAGGACTTGTCACCCACCGCCGGTTCCACTCTTCTATAGTGTCCTCCCGGATAATCTTTCTCCAATGCCGCGGATCCTCATCAATCCTCATCCGGATATTTGCTGGAAGAGCCGCTGAGCCTTCTCTCTTCGTCTCGAATTTCAAAACGTCTTCTCGCAGGAGGAGATCGAGAGGTATCCCTCCTGCTAATACTTGCACCGCCTCATGGGACACTGATTTGTAGGCCCTGGTGACTCGTAGCAGAGCTAAGCGCTGAATTGTCGCCAGCTTGTTCTTCTGTCGGTGTGAGAGATTCCTATACCAAGCAGGAGAGGCGTATCTCAGTATACCTAATATGACGCCCTGATAAATTGTCATGGTAGCTGGGTATCTGAGGCCCCATAAAGCACCTGCTACGCGGTTAAGTCCGTTTAACGTTAGGGTTACCCTATTTCTCAAATTATCCAAGTGAGGTGTCATGTCGAAGTTTCTTCGTATCTTCACTCCTAGATAAGTTACTACCTCACTCAGATGGATTCTTTCATCTTGCACGTTTAAGATAATAGGGTTCGCCCTACACGTCTTACCACGCAGCAGGATAGCCTGGGTCTTTGCTGCAGCCATCCTCATCTTCTTTCTCTCACACCATTCTCCAACCAGATTGGCGCAACGTTCGGCTTCTTGTTTTAGCATAGCTCTGCTATCGGCCGCCACCACGACTGCTAAGTCATCGACGTACGCAATTGCGGGGAACCGCTGTTCTTCGAGAACTCCTAGAATGTCATCGAAGACAAGCTTCCATAGAGCAGGTCCCAGAACAGAGCCCTGTGGACAGCCCCTCTCAATGATGTCCTCATATTCGTAGAAGCAACCCCTTATCTTCACGTGGCGTTCATGGAGGTAGCTTCTCATCAGGTCATATAGGTTACTAGAAGCCTCGTACTTCTGCAGCTGCTGCAGCACACATGGCCACCAGACACTATCGAAGGCGGATGATATGTCAAAGAGAAGTAACATAACATATCTTTCCGCCTTCTCAATCACGTCATGACGTACTCGCAGCAGAGCATCAGCGGTCCCCCTTCCTTTCGTGGATCCGAACTGCCGTGGATGGCTTGCTCTCCGTAGCGCAGGCTGTAGGCTCTTTAGTACCAGGTTTTCCAATACCTTACTCATGACTGGTAGGAGACAAATAGGCCGATAAGACTTAGCCATTTGCTTGTCCTTGCCTCCTCCTTTGTATATAAGTCTAACATCGGCAGTTTTCCATTGTTTCGGAAAATATCCCCTATCTAAACAGTCATTGAAGATAGACAAAAGCAAATCTTCGATCAAAGGGATACTATTTTTAATAATTGCCGCGTCAATGGCATCTAAACCTGGTGCACGTCCTGGCTTCTGCCTCTCCACGGCAGTTCATATGCCTCTCCACGGAATCTCAAAATCAATATCATTTTCATAATCAGCACCTCAGATAACCCTATAGCCGACACCAAGATCGATTAAATCGCGCAAGTTGTAATAAATCGGTACCTGATGGCGGAACCTCAAAATCGATATCATTTTCATAATCAGCTCCTCAGATAACCCTATAGCCGACACCAAGATCGATTTTACCGCGTAAGTTGTAATAAATCGATACCTAACGGCGGAATCTTAAAATCGATATCATTTTCATAATCAGCACCTCAGATAACCCTATAGCCGACACCAAGATCGATTATATCGCGTAAGTTGTAATAAATCGATACCTGACGGCGGAAACTCAAAATCGATATAATTTTCATAATCAGCACCTCAGATAACCATAAAGCCGACACCAAGATCGATTATATCGCGTAAGTTGTAATAAATTGATACCTGGTGGTGGAATCTTAAAATCGATATTTTTTTCATAATCAGCACCTCAGATAACCCCATAGCCGACACCAAGATCGATTATATCGCGTAAGTTGTAATAAATCGATACCTGATGGCGGAAACTCAAAATCGATATCATTTTCATAATCTGCACCTCAGATAACCATATAGCCGACACCAAGATCGATTATATCGCCTAAGTTGTAATAAATCGATACCTGGTGGTGGAATCTCAAAATCGATATTTTTTTCATAATCAGGATCCCAAAAAACCTAGTAATCGATATCGGGTAATATCTGATGTGATTTCCATAAAAAGAGTTAACTCTATAATGTGTACCGATATGGAGAAATCCGAAAAGAATTATTTCAATTTATTGGGAAATTATGAATTTAGTAGAAATTCACATCTCAATTTGTGAATTTTTCCATATTCACATCTCTATTTGTAAATACGGCCGAATTCACAGAATGAGATATAAATATTCACATTTTTTTGTGAATATTCACACTTTTCCCTGTGAATTTTTTTTTATTTACAGAAAAATTTGTATATATGAATAAATTCGTATTCACACCTGTGAATATGAATTTATTTATATTCACACTTGTAAATACGAATTTATTTACGATAGGTTAAATGATGGTCAGGATTTTCAGTTACAATGATATGCGCCCACACATGTGCCTAGTATTAAAAAATAACAATAAATTAAAAAATCTTTATACAAAACTCAAAGACCCTGTACCTCTCCTAGACAAGTGTAATGTAGTTTATCGTATCCAGTGCTCCACGCTTAATTGCAACAGTTTCTATATAGGTGAAACCAAAAATTATTTAAAAAAACGTATTATCAACATAAATACAGTATTTCCACGCGTAATTCGTCTACATCTAAATTAGCAGAACATGCCATTGCCCATAACCATTCCTTCGACTTTGAGAACCCCTCCATATTAGCAACTGTATCTAACCACGACAAACGTCTCCTCTCAGAATCCATTTTCATCCATCTAGAAACAAATAACCCGGTAAATCACAAAACAGATAAAGAGATAATTTCATCCACTTATTCTAACATCTTCCGCATCCTCAAATCCTAGTTTTGATTTCATAGGTGCCTGCAATTATCTCTGTACCTCTTGTACTATTATTATTTTTTGTATTGTATGCTTCTTTCTGTATATTTTCCAAATTTGTATGAATTGTTACATTATGTATTATCTCATTTTTATGTTATTATTCAGACCAGACACAACTATTTGTATACAGTACCATATATTTTGTTAGTTTTTAAATATTTTTGTTCACTCAGTTGTCATGTGCCTTCACTTCAAAAGCGTTGGATTTCCCCGCCATAAACCTTTGAAGTCGGCAAACTAACCCCCTACCACTACCTCTCACCTTATTTTTACCTTTAGTCTTAGTATCCACCTGGACTCAGTAGGTAAATATCAGATTCTATTTTATCTTGTTAACCAGCCCCTTATTTTAATATTCATGTATACACCATCTTTTATATTATTATCAGTTCTGTAATGTATCCATTTATTGTCACCCTCTAGCATAGATACTCATATATTTGTTTTCTTTTAGCCCTGATGAAGATCCACAAGTTGGATCGAAACGTTGGCTTACCATAATAAATATCATTGTAACTGAAAATCCTGACCATCATTTAACCTATCGTAATTGAAGAACAGTTGACCATCTCTCATCTCTACGAATTTATTTATATATTCATATTCAAAAATATTGTGATATAAATAAATTTATATTCATTTTCACATTAAAATTAAGATAAAAATAAATTCATATTCGTATTTATAAATATAAATATGCCCAACTCTGATTAAAATTTTAGCTTCCTAAACCATATGTTTACAATACATACCTAAATGAGGTGGAAGGATTGTGAGGAAGTAATTAAGCAATTTTACCCCTTTGCGGTCATACGCTGACCTGGGACTGGCATAAACTAGCTATTCATTCCACTGGTGAGTGTCTATTTATCACCAGTCCTAGTGGTCCTTTGATGAACTGGGACTGGCAAACATATTTAACACTAGAGGTGCTAGGCCATCTTCTTATCGACATCGATTTTCGGTCCCTTTAGTCTTTTTCCAAGTCCTCCTAGGCATTTTTAAATACAATGCTCTATTTGTGACGATCAGCTGATCATTTTGGTACCAAATAGTACCCCCAACACCCGATAGATGCTCTATAAATGTTCAGTGAACTACAACATTCTAAGGTTTCTTAGTTTTAAATATTTAATAAGAGTATTTTGTAAAGGAGGACGAAGAAATTTATAAAATGTTGCATGAATTTGGGTGGGAAGATTGGCACGATGGTGAGGGTTCCTTACCAAACTTTACGTTTTCTGGTCAGGAAGGATATCAACGACCTCATCCAGCCCCTATTACCAAATAAGATATTTTTCAGTTGTATTTCGCTCCAGAGTTTCTTCTTCAATTTCTTCAAGAAATTGTTTTTGAAACTAACAAATACGCTAAATAAGAAATTGATATTTAAAAAGATGCAGGTCTGTTAAACCCATGTCAAAAAACTATACAGACCACGGGGGCGCGATGTAAACAAACGGACATGGATTAATGGTGAGGGTTGTTTACACCAGTCTTAGACCGGCATAGGACTGTGTGGCCAACATGAAATCAAGAGTGGAACCACAAAGGGTTAAAAGTGGCAAGAAGGAAGAACATACTTTGTGAATACAATTAGTACCTAAAAGGATTCGCTCTCAGTAGAAACATTTTTGGAATAATTCGTACGACCAGGTGACAACTTGATTTTTTTCATATTTTTTTGCCTCCTACCCAAACAAAAATTTTCCTCAATTTACAAATTTAATCTCTTCTAATGAAAAAATACTGTTTGACACATTATCATTCATTATCACCAAAAAACCCATGAATAACTACAAGACTAAAGCTATGACACAAACGGACAACTGATATATGGAGTGGGAATGTCTTTTTTCTAAGCAATTTCAAGAGTTAAATGGTTCTTAGGATCAGGGGAAACCAGGCAGGTAGGAGGATGGAGAAAAGGTTTAGTTAACCCTTTAACTGCTAGTGGCTCGTATATAAGCCGGCCGGGCGCTATAAGTTGGGAGCGCTTGAATGCCATAAAAGTACTCCGCACAGCTGGACCACTCAGTGTGCCTACTAACCCGCAACGGCAGAACACCTCACGCCCCGCTACCTCTGCAGTTAAAGGGTTAAATGAATTCTTGCCATCACAATGATATCGGGCTCTTTATGTATCTCAATTTTCATTAAAAAAAGGTTCTTATGGTACTTAACCATACTTTGTATATACTGTACTTATAGATATAAAGATTGTCAATCAATTACAATCTTTTAGAGATTTATAATTAACTCTCTAAGGCTTGTAAGATCAGTTAATGAAATTGGCATTTCCATAAAGTGTTTGGCACAATAAGCCTTTAGGTAATATAGTGGATGAGTGGAGTGAGTATACATACTTTGAGTTAATAGACAGAACAAAATTAGTTTCATAACTAAGAGGGCCAAGCTTCCATACCACTACATTTAATACAATTACTCATAATCTTCTGCTTTGGATTCATTACAAGTTAATGTGTGAAAAACAACTTTATATTATAAATTAGTTTCATTGTTGGATCATATACCTGCCTTTTTTTAAAATATCAAACATAATAGTCTCAATTTCCCTTTTAGCCATCAGGAATGCAACAGGTAGCTTTGCTTGGAAAAATGTAGTTACCTTGCAATAAAATCTGCAACACAAAATTATTTAAAAAATTCATTTACATAAGGTATTCCTTATATTTTAGTTAATCAGAAAAAATATTTTTTTTTAATAATTAACACGTTCACACCAGGGCTGTGATTCATGCTCCTCGCCCATTGGTGGCTTACCTTAATGATTTTCGATCTATCGGATGGCAGTTATTCAAGGGTATTATGCAGTATTGACAATCAAACATTAATAAAATAAACAATACAATCCTATCTCGTTATACATCGTGAAAAGTTTTGTCATTGACTAAAGTGTCCGATGTGGCAGTCTAGTGTGAGCCACCAGATACACCAGTACACGCCGGCATGAGCGTGTTAAATCACTTAAATTATTTCTTTTTTACTTTCACTTTCCTATATATGAAATATGCAGTAAGGGTAAGTATTGCAATCGTGAAAAATTTTGACTTCTGGTTTTCAGCAGTAACTAGAGTTTTGGGATCCCCTGAGTCCAAATAACCAAACCCACAAAATGGGTCACCTGTGGTGTAGTGATAAGCATAGCAACCTACAATACTAAAGGTCGCCGGTTCACCTTGTGAGGTGGCCCTAGGGTTTTTTAATAGGAGTAAAAAATCCTTGGCTATGCCCTCCCTTGGATAGGATGTAAAATGGAGGTCCCAAGCCTGTACAATATCAGGTACTCATTAAAGATCAATATCCTAATTATAGATTTCTTCCGTAAATGTAGTTACCACAAGGACTCCCAATGTAGCATCGTCTGATTAGCCTTAATAGCATAAAAGGACATTAAGCAAACAATTAAGTATTTTAAGTAGGGTATATGCCTATGATATTACAGCAAAGGTAACATCAAAATTGAGTAAACACAGGTGTGTGCGTGTGCGTGTGTTAATGAGTGTGTAACCTATATAAGGCTAATTTCGTCACATGGTATTTAATAATTAACTATTTTCAATCAAACATCAAAAGGATTTTATTTACATAGAAATAAAAATACTAATTGGAGGTTTACAGAAAATTAATGTGAAATGATAGTAAACTGTCATTTATAGTAATATATAGTAAAGATAAACAACATAATTACAAACTAATACATGCTATCTCCACATTGATGTAACAAATAATGAAATATCAATTGTAAAGTACTCACAATAATATTTTTCGTTAGGGTGCACCCTACCTGTAATAACTATATTAACTAGCCGGCATATATGTTATATTTCACTCTCCACTAAATAAGTAAAATGTTCTATGCATGACATGTGCGTCCGGTATGTAACCCACCTTCAATGTGTGTAGGTTACTGGACAGAATTATTTTAAAACAGATGTTACGATGCTGCTACAAGTGCGTCTGTATGCTATCTAGCTAGCTCAAAAACGATAAATCAATCATAACAGAAATTAGGTATTTCAGGTAGGATAAATGCCTACGATGTGGCAGCAAAGGTTAAATCAAAAATGAGTAAATTGGGAGCACTTTATACAGATGACATTACTCCACTTCAAGATTTCTCTTAAGCGACTAATTATATTATAAAATTTGTCATATAGATGCACGATTAATAAAAGTAAACTCTTGACTTCTTGGATAATTGGTAAACTCTTGGATGGCGTGACCACTGTGGAAAAATCAATTTTGCGGATATTCTGTAAAATTACAAAAAAGAAACAAATACTCAAATATAGCTTTTTCTTTTACAACATAACTTAATATTTTTTTAAAATAGCCTAGATCGGTATATTATAGTCATTTTCTTGTTTAATACATAAAGTAAACATACATTAATGTCGATATTAAGATTTGTCACTATTTTTTAATAATAGTAATACACCACACAACTTATAAGCAAAAATTGAAGAAGTTGGTCAATTTTGTGAAAAAAACATTCTTCTTGATATTAAACAAAATATCAAGTGTAATGTAAACTAATGAATCTGAAAATTATAAAGGCAGAACTATAGATCTAACTATAAATCACAAAGGCAGAAGCCGCATTACACCAAAGGTAAGAAAGAAACTATTTTTAGGCGCTACTGAAAAGTTGAGTTTTTGGAAATTGGCTAGTTTACAAACAAAATGATGAAAGAAAATTCTTCAAATAATCTTGATGAGAGACCTGTTCTTTAACTTTTTCCGATGATATTTGGCACATAAGCTGTATTTTAAATGTTTATAACCTGTCACATTTTCACAGTTAGATCTTTATTCATTTCTAGATGCCTTGAAATTTTATTTTCTAATAAGTATTCTTTCCTTACAACAGCGATCTGAGTAATCTTAAGCGAGTATCTATAAATCATAAAGGCAGATGCCGCATTACACCAAAGGTAAGAAAGTAACTATTTTAAGGTGCTACTGAAAAGTTGAGATTTTGGAAATTGGCTAGTTTACAGACAAAATGATGAATGAAAATTCTTCAAATAATCTTGAAGAGAGACCTGCTCTTCAACTTTTTTCGTGGATTAGACCTTGCCTTACCAAAACTATTATTTCATCTGTATTGGGTGTAATCAAAATTAGCAGATAAATTCATCTGCTACTGCTCCTGGATATCGGAAGTTTATTGTATTCTTTAAAGAGATAGATTTTATTTTCGTAAAAAGGGTCTGGTAGGGTTTTAATGGTGAAGAAAAAGTTTAATCAAAGTATTTAACAGTCTCTCACAACCCCTGTTAGTGAAAAATGGCCAACAAAAATTTATAATCAGAAACAGATTTATAATCAAATATAAGGGGAAAAAAAAATTGTTCCTAGGGTTAAAACTTTCTACTTCCGTTAATAAAAGTAGTAACATGAACAATATAACATTGGAAAGCTGAGAATTTGAGAAAGAATAATAACCCTCCAAGACGGATCAGAATGTGTCCTAAAAAAATATAGATAGTTTTTGAGTTGAGTAATGCGCAAATAACACTACAGGGTGAATGGGACATATTCAGCCCCATTGCATTTTCTGAAAACTTATGTTTCTTTTCATATATCTATTTGGGGAAGAGACAAATGTTGTAACAAAAAACTTAGTTTTATATAGAAATTGTTAAAAAAATATATTTAAATAAAGAAAATAACTTGAGCAGAATAAGACTTAAGCAATCAATATACAAAAATGTAGTAGCAATTTATTATAGGCCATAAAAACACCTATATTGATTCACGATACATCACGAAAAAACTGTCAAACTGGACTGATCAATATCCTACATAACATAGTTGGTTTTCATAATCCACTTTAAAAAAATGTTTATATACAAAAATACGGTCATGTGGAAAATCATAGATGAAAAGCTAAGCAGACCATTGAACCTAGGAGACCCTGAGAGAGAGGGGGGACCCCTAGAAGAGGCTGGCCCAGGCGAGTAGAGGGGCAGTTAGAGCCTGGGAGACAGTCAGGCAGCCTGGGAGAGTCGGAGGGAGACACAGAGGCAGTCTGAGAGGGGCAGTCTAGGTCTGGGAGAAGCAGGCGGTCCGAGGCAGTCCTAGTCTGAGATGGGGAGGTTTTAAGTCTGGGACAGGCAGAGTGAGGCTAGTGCAGGCACAGACAGGCCAGGAGAGGGATTCGAGTAGTATAGTAGCCCCAAGTATCAAGTGTATGAGTGGCCCCAAGTATTTTTGAGCTATGAGACCCCCCTTTGGTAGTTGGGACCTGTAGATCGTTTAATGTGTAAAATACAATGGACTGGTAGGTATTTTACATATATTAATAAGAGGGGGGACAATACAAAGGAATCCCTGGCTGGATTCTCATAAGTAAATGGCTCATATAGTAAAGTGGCCGGCTCATCATCTAGGTTCAACACTTTATGAAAAAGTGACAACAGTACTTCCAAATTAAAAAAAATCTGGTGCGATGCGCGCAACACACAACTTTCACTTACAAACTTACTTAGATTAGAAATCGACGTGTCTCGGTAATATGTAAATGCCATTCCTCAACTTCACACATTTTTCCACATTTAAGTATATAGTTATATTTGTATATCTCCATAAGTATCTGTATAGAAAAATTTGGTAGTTCTCAGCACTTTTCGATTCATTATTGCTAATTTATTTATGAAGGGATTAATGTCATCAACAGTCGAGTTTTTTTTTTTGCTTGCTTGTTTTTTACTACGAGTTGCTTTTTGCAAATACATCGTGAAGGTGAATCGAAAGGTGTATTTACATCTCTTATGCCTTTCTGGAAATCAAGAACGATTACTGTTCCTCTAAAACGCTTTATATTGTTTTCAAAAATTTATTATAGAACAAAAGTTTCTAGACTAAAATATACCTATATTCAAATATTAATTATAGACTATTATCTTATACCATATTTTTACACACCTGGGATGCTCCAAAAATTTGAGCATCACGTATTTACCTATATAGTTATGTAAAAAATAAAAAAAAAGTACAAATTTATTAAATAAAGTGCTCCATCGGTTTGACCAATTTTGATGAAATATTGGCTGTCACATCTTTGGCATATACATACATTAAATAACCAGTTTAATCGACATCGTTACAGCCGTTTTTGACTAAACAAAAAAAACACATGATAATGAGACAACCTATATTAAGTAAAGTTCCCCCTCCGCTTAACCAATTTTGATAAAATTTCGGCTGTCCCATCACGGTCATATACATACATCAAATACCAAGTTTGATCAAAATCGTTAAAGCCGTTTTTGAGTAAATAAAAAAAACACGTGAAAATGGAACAACATTTATTAAGTAAAGTGCCCCCTCCGATTAATCAATTTTGATGAAATGTTTACTGTTGCATTGCAGGTATATACATACACCAAATACCGAGTTTAATCAAAATCGTTAGAGCCTTTTTGAGAAAATCGAAAAAAACCTAAAAATTAGACAAAAAATAAAGTACCCCCTCCGTTTGACCAATTTTGATGAAATTTTTGCTGTCACATCGTAGGCACATACATACACCAAATACCCAATTTCAGGACAGTGCGGTTTATAGTTTTTGAGCTACTCTGTTCACACACACACACACACACACACACACACACACACACACACACCATTTCGCGGGACTTGGTTAATTAGACTCAGGGGATCCCAAAACGTGTATTTTTGTTGAAAACCGGAAGTCGAAATTTTTCACGATCGCAATACTTTCCTTACTATATATTTCATATATAGTGAATAATGTTGAAATTGAAAAGTGAAAGTAAAAATCTGGTGCGTGCGCGCAACACATAACTTTCACTTACCAACTTACTTAGATTAGAAATTGACGTGTTTTGCTAAATATCATTTCCTAAAGTCACACATTTTTCTACATTCATATCTTATTTTTGTTAATCGTTAAAGCCGTTTTTGAGTAAATAAAAAAACCCCGTGAAAATGATACAAAATTTATTACGTAAAGTCCCCCCTGCCGTAGATCAATTTTGATGAAATTTTTACAGTCATATCTCGGGCATATAAATACATCAAATACCAAGTTTGATCAAAATCGTTAAAACCGTTTTTGAGTAAATAAAAAAAACACGTGAAAATGATACAAAATTTATTAAGTAAAGTCCCCCCTCCGGTTGATCAATTGTGATGGAATTTTGGTTATCACATCTTTGGCATATAAATACATCATATACCAAGTTTGATCAAAATCATTAAACCGTTTTTGAGTAAATAAAAAAAACATGTGAAAATGATACACAGAGAGACAGTTAATTTCTCAATATAAACTAAAACAAAGGTACTTTATAGAAAAACAAAAAAAGCCCCTTCCCCATTTAAGCCCCCTCAGAACATTTTAATAATGATAAAGCTTACCTGATATTAAATAACAACTAATTTTCATTAAACATAACGAATTTGATAAAAATCGTTAAAGCCGTTTTTGAGATAATCGATCAAAAAGGTAAAAATTGGACAAAATTTATTAAGTAAAGTCCCCCCTCCTGTTGATCAATTTTGATGAAATTTTTACAGTCATATCTCGAGCATATACACACATCAAATACCGAGTTTGATCAAAATCTTTAATGCCGTTTTTGAGTAAATAAAAAAAACACGTGAAAATGATACAAAATTTATTAAGTAAAGTCCCCCCTCCGGTAGATCAATTTTGATGAAATTTTTAGTCATATCTCGGGCATATCAATAGATTAAATACTCAGTTTAATCAAAATCGTTAGAGCCGTTTTTGAGAAAATCGAAAAAAAACTTAAAAAGTTATTAAATAAAGTACCCCCTCCCTTTGAGCAAATTTGATGAAATTTTTGCTGTCACATCGCGGGCATATACATACTCTAAATACCCAATTTCAGGTTCGCACGGTTTATAGTTTTTGAACTAGTCTGTTCACACACACAGACACACACACACACACACACACACACACACAGACACACAGACCATTTCACGGGACTTGGTTATTTTGACTCAGGGGACCCTAAAACGTGTATTTCCGTTGAAAACCGGAAGTCGAAAATTTTCACGATCGCAATACTTCCACTTACTATATATTTCATATGTAGGTAAGTGAAAGTAAAAATGTTGTAATATGGAAAAAAAGTTTATGTGTGTCTCTATTCAGTGGCATTTATGACAAAAACAAGTGTCAATTTAGAGTATGAAGTGTGGTGAGTGAAAGTTGTGTGATGTGCGCACCATACCAGTTTCTTTTTAGTGATGATATAAATTAAAGATATAGATTATAAATAATATAAAAATTTAATAACTATATTTAAATGAACATATTTTATGTTTTTATCATATATTTAAATAAATATGGAACAATTAGAATTGAAACTAATATTTTCAAACTAGAAACTTACGAATGAGCATAGATATATATTTTAAATGTCTTGATTGGATGAAGAAAATAGTTAAAAATTTGATTCCTGATTTGTTTTGCTTTCTTAACTTCCAATTCTAAATCTTCAGTTAATTCTTTCTTTTTATCTAATAAAACCTTTAAGGATCTAGCATGAAATTCTTCATTAATGACGAAGTAGTCCAATGGAAATCTTAGAGACTCAGGAAGCCCCTCATTCCTAAAGAAAATAAAAATGAATTTTATTATAGAAATAAAAAATAAATCACTTATAAAACATACAGTTCTTGAGACAATATTGTTCAACAGGATACCAAGAAGGGGATGTAGAGACTAATTTGGTCCCCTTCTTGGTATCCTGTTAAAAAATAAATGTTAATTCATTGACAAGTAGAATAGAGTGAAACTTTTTTACTTGTTGCAGTTATTTTATGATTCTAAAAGCCTTTAGGAATATGCTTGATTGCAAATAATGGAGATATATGTCCCAAATAAAATAAAGCAAAAACAATAGACAATAAACCTAAAGTAAAGATCTGTACTAATTTTTAATCTTACTATATACAATCATTGTGAGAATTCAAAACTATCATCATAGTAAATAATACATACAATACATTCTGCCACAATTTTTTAAGTGCAATGGTACGAAAATCGTCCAAGGCTTTAACATGCAATTGAAACCATTGACAACCTTTAAAGTAATATTTATATAGTGTTTGCTGCTTAATCTGTCATAGGATAATCCGTTTTTTCAGAAATTTCGTTCAAGAATTATAGGACGGAACCAAATGGTCCTTTACAATATATTTGTTATCAGATAATCCATTGTTTGTGAGGATTTTTTTTTTTTTAATGCGACGACAAACTGTTTTTTCTACTTTCTGGAATCCAGCTTTTATTCACTCAAGGAATACTATAGAAGAAATAATCCTGTTTATACATTTCATCGTATTCTATGAATCAATTAGGTAGGAATCCTATTCATTTTTCAATTGTTAAATGTGAAATTCATGCAGTTGCTAGGAGAGGGGACTTGTTTGTTATTCACTTCATAACAGTGTTGTTTATCTTTCCGAACAGAGAACATTTTTTTCAGTGTTCGTCATGTACTGCCATGAAGAAGAGGATAGGTCGCTGAGGGGGAAGAGAGAAATTTTTACTCAGTATGATAAATTACCAAGAAAAGATACTGCATTGATGTTAGGAATCCAGGTTTCAACACTTTCCAATCTACTAAAATATCAATCAAATATGGAGATGGCCAGCACAGAAAATAGAAAATGTAAAAGTCAATCCGGTGATGAGGCTTTGCTCATCTGGTTCAATTCAAACAGGCAAATGTCAAGAATGCTCTCATAAATCGCAAAATCTTGCTCCATAAAGAAGTGTTACGAGTGATAAGAGTTTTGAAAATGAAATGAGTGAATCACATTTCAATGATTTAGTCCGCCTTGAATGGATTTAATTAGAGTCCTTCCTCTTAAACAAAGCTATATCATGGACTTTAAACAAAAAATTATTTCAACATAAATATTTGTATGTGTATATGTCTAAAGATATCTCTTTTTTGCATTTAGCCCGATATCTACTTATGGCGAATTAAAAATGTTTGAAAAAATTAGAGAATGATCATTTAAAAATTTACCCTCAATTTCTCATCTTTTGTTTAAACCGTTTTTCGGTTCATCCATTGAATTTTATCCTCACCTGATTGCAACAGATTAAGTGGCAACCACTGCATTATAAATTCAAAGTGGAGTCCAGTTTAAATTAATTGCATTTTTTCCTTAATTATTATTATTCTACTTTATGATGATAATAGAATTTTATTACAAAAATATCTTTTGTATTATTTGTATTCCACATTACATTACAAAATATTATTATATTGTAACATTAAATCGTTACATAAAACAAAAACAAAAAAACATATGGTTTTGAATCCCAGACCTTTTGTTGGAACGAACTGGCGGTTGGAGCGAACCGTCACAGCACGTGTTTGGGACTGGATTGTTCGAGCTCAATTCACACAGGCCTGGATGGCTCCAGAGGTTCCTTTTACAACTATATATAAGGACCACTTAGTCTTAGCCTTTGTCTTGTGAAGCTCAAGCCATCTGATTTGTGTTACAAGGTGATAATTTTTGTAATCTGCTTTAATATTTGTATTTTATAATTCGTGTGGCATTGACTATTGTTATATTTTTGTTGAATAAATATTGTTAACCCACAGAAGTGTAACAATATTTTGCAATATAATGAGGAAAATCATTACAGTTTCTTAATTAAACTTCAAGTTCATTTATCATTTCATACATTAATGTCAATAAACAAATTGTGATATTTCATTAAAACCTTAAGGAATGTCATTCTAACCTAATATAGGCTCAGACAGAACAGAAAATAACTTTATTCGAATTTTGTTTATCTAGGCATAAAATTTTATAAATAAATTATTGAAGGAATAAGTTATATTCTTACAGTGAAATTAAAATTTCATATTTATTTGCTAGATTATGGAGCTTAGATAGCAAAACTGCTTTGACATCTATTTGGTTTTTTACCCAATCATTTTCAGCTTCTTTTACTGAGTTTTCTAGACTGAGGGCATCTGCTTCAATGATATCACAAATTCTTAACTCTTTGGGCTAAAAAACAAATAATAACAATAATTAGTGATCTATACTATCAATAGTTTTAAACTATCGGGAATATCGATAGTTTTAAACTATCGGGGCTATCGAAAACATTGTTTTTAAAGGATAAAGTGGTAGCCTCTGCCTCTAAGCATCCATGGTCTGCATAAATCATGGAAATGAAAAATAAACAAAATTTAACAGTGGAATTGCATTTATGTTTCAAACAAAAAATGCTTATCTACTCTATAAAAATAAAAAATTAACTGCACGCAAAAAATATAAGACTGAAAAATTGAATAGTTTGCTCATACATGCCTTCCAACTTGATGGAATAATATACAAACAAAACAATTGATTGCTTGCCAACCCCTTGACTTGAAAATTACTTGGTTAATGAACAAAATCAGAGTTTTTGTAACAAAATATTTTCGACCACTATAAATCAACTACCTAATAACATTTTTTTGAAGCATGCACTTTCCAAGGTATGCCTAGACAAATGTCATAAAAGCGTCCTTTTTTCTTCAAAAACTCCGACACATTCGAGGAATGCATTCCGACTGTTGTGATGTCAAATCAACTACTTTGACAACAGGGAATCCTGGTTGCATGGTTAGTTGAAGAGGGTTGGTATAGCTTTACTCTAAATACGGTTTCTTTGACCCTTTTTTAAAGTTTTTACTCTTTGGAGTTACGACTAAGCTTGAAACTGATAAAAATTATTCTAAGATATAATAGAAACCTCTATTCACAAAAATGTACATCTTATTCCCTAATAAAAAAGGAAAGCAAAAAGTGCAAATAATGGAGACTTACGTTACAGCTCCTATCGTTCCAAATAAAAAAGTCAACCCCCCCCCGGTCATCACCTCAGACCGATAGTTTTATGACCGATACTATCGAAACTATCGATAGTTTTACAACACTAATAATAATTTAATTAATCAAACCTTTTTTTAGTTATAAAAAAGAGGAAAAAAAAAAACATCAAAGATTACCAATAATATTGCTTGTGGGAAATTCCGTTTTTCTTTAAACTTGGTATTCACTAAGTTGACACTGTAAAAAAATATGTTGGAATCTTCTCCAATAGAATAAATATAGCGAAAATCATAAGTGATGGAAATCTTTTTTATCCTTCCTCTAATGTTGTCATGCATTCCATAGACCCAGTAGTTGGAAAAATCAGTAAAGTTGTCAGGATTCGTATATATTATTTTCATAGCACCATCTCCTTGACCGATTACTAAGTAACCTCCATTGCTATAAAAAGACATCACAATGAACTTTATATATAAACAATAAAGCAGAAGGTAAAACAATCTGGCAGCTTACAGTAATAAAAAGCAAGACATTTCTGTATCTTCAAATTCAGCTATAGGGGTACATTTATATGGTTCATCAACACCTAATTCATATTCATAAATTAAACCAGCATCGTACCCCCCAGCAGAGATCCAAATGCAGTTATCATTTATGTAGCTGAAAATTAATAAATTATTAATTTAGAGTTTGTGGATTATAGAATAGTTATATGGAAAGAGAATAAGTAGCTGCCAGTGACAATTTTTTCAGGGTTTTTTATTAATATAGTTTTTCACTAAACTATTTAAAGAAAATTTCCCTTTGGTATAAGTATAAAGCGGTTTCATCAGCAAACTGATACAGGTAGGGCTATGTAAACTTAAATGTGAAAAAAAATTCTCTGAAGTAAACCACAATGTTTTTCAACGTGGTTTAAATACTACAAGGGTTCCCCCTCCTAAGGATACTTGGCCCTTCTTGTTAGGAGTGATGAATTTACTTGGGGGTCTTTCAACCAACATTCCATAATTAGAGTGGTTTCATTTCCCTAGATTATATTAGAGCAAACATGTAATTCATGGAAAAGATGATAAAAATCATTTTTTTTTTTATGTTCATAAGTTAACTGAGACTTATGGATAGAAGTACTATCATAAAATAATGTGCATCACATTATTGCATTTTTCATTCCATCATTCAAGCCTAATAAATATAACAATTCAATAGTTTTGTATTATATTTAAATAGATACTAATTCTTGTGAAAACATACAATATTAACTGTTTTAGAAATTAAAAGAAATACCCGCTCTGAATTACATGTAATTAACAGTTAATAATAAAATAAATATATTTTTGGGGCCCGGTGTGGCTGTGCGGTAAAGCGCCGTACTCCCATGCCGGAGCTGCAGGTTCGAGTCCCGCCCTGGGTGGAACTTTTCTTTCGTAGAAGTATCACCCAGTGCCATGGGTGTTAGTATGGGCAGTATAGGCCTTCAGTGGAAGCCTTGAAGTCCAAAAAAAAAAAATATATATATATATATATATATATATATATATATATATATATTTTCCCTTTATTCTATTTCCTGGATATGTTGTTTCATCCCTAGGACAGGGCTATCTAAAAACCAATTTATAATTATATTTTACAATTTCATCATCGAATAATAGATGAAATAGATCCCAAAATGATGGAGTAGTGTAACCAGTTTGAACACAAAATAACAACAGCAACTTCTTCAGAAAGAGGGTAAATCAAAAGAACGCCCTTATCTATATGAAATCCATGATCAATGGCGAAAAAGTCAAGAGTGGGGGAAGGATGTCCAAGCCCCTCACAGCATGGCTAGCCCAAGTCGACATCTGCGCAGGCCCTTATGAATCATATTAGCTAATAATAAAAATACCAAAGCATATAAATCATAGAACACCAATACCAAATGAACCAAATAATAATCCTGACATTTCTCTACTAATGAATATGGTTTGGTAATCAGATAGAGGCCAATTCAATACAAGATAAAGAAAAAGTAAAAAATAACAAAAATAATGCATTGCAGAAGTGAAAAATAACACATACATATTAAACTTTCAGGTTAGCAAAAGAGAACTACACTGTAATAAAATTAATAAAACTAACCATTTAACTACCATGCCTGCATGTTAAACTACAGGGTTGAAGAAGAAACCAGATATAGGGAAAAGTATATAGGAAATTAGGTTGGAAAACCTGTTCAAACTGCCTGAAGACTTGGTTAAATTGTCCATATACAATTAAGTTAATTAATTAGTGTCTTTGCAAGCAAAAACTACATGCCAGCGAAACACGCTCTTGACTTTAAATTGACACAAAACCCTCTGAAAACCCTGAAAAAAAAAAACCTCTGGTGCTAAATGAACAGACAAAAAAATGCCATGAGGTTTTAACATGAAACAAAAAAAATGAAAGGAAAATGAAAGTTGGCGAGCATCACCAACAGGCTTCTCCACCAAGACACTAGATATATGGCGACATGACCTCCTCCCTTCAGGCAAGAAACTGCAAAAGCATGGCCATAAAAATCAAATTTAAACAAGCAAATAAATGTCTAGTTATCATTTTAAAAAGTTTCTGTGGACACGGAACACTACCACCCCTGGGACTCCTGTCCTTCAACGGTGACTTGTCAATGAAAACCTTAGTTTGAAGGGTATATAGATAATCTTTACAGCTTGACCAGCAGTTGCATATGTTGCCCAGAAGTTGTTTGAATAAAATTCTGGCACACTTCTCTGTCACCCCACTGGAAATACTTGCACATGGCCAAGAGGCCAGTAAAAAGGATATCAGCTTCCTCTAACCAAGCCACAAATCCCACCATGAGATTAGAGCCAATAGTATTCCATTTGACACAAGATTGAAACGTAGGAAGATATTCCTGCTTCCACCTCTTCCAGAACCACTGTACAAGAGCTAAGTTGGTAGAGGCAGAGAGAACCATCCTTGAAGACACGTTTGGGGTTGACAATGGTCCAATCAAAAAGTGTCCTGAGCACAAAGTATGCAAAAATTAGGCTAATAATAAGAAATAAGTAATAATAAATATAATGTAATAATAAATAATAATGATAAAGGCCTTAATTTAGAATTTGAGAATGGTCTCAATCAGAATAGCAAGAGATGTAAATTCAGTGAATACATGCTGCCCTATCACTCTTTTTAAGTGAAATTTAGCAGAACCAACTGCTCTTTCTATTAACCCTCACATATGGGGCAGAACGACAACAGAAAACGAAATAAATGTAGGCCAAGCCTACCCATGAACCTTCTTAGACAATCAATGCATTGTTCAGCTGCAAAGACCAGCGCAACCTCCAGGTGAACTACCTTCACACACATTCGGACAAAATGCTTAAACAAATGGGGCCTAATTCAAACAAGAAGACTTAAGTGGCCAGGGACTGTAAAATTCCATTACAGTCTGAAAGAATGGTGGTATAGGACTGACTCGCATAGAGCCCCCATTTAGGTGTCACAGACGCTGGTTTGAGCTTAATTGATGAATAAGATTTAGGGAGAGAAGGTTATCAGCCCCCTACCCCCGACTCAGGTGGAGGGGCCGCCTCCTGTGTGGAGTGTGCTGCAGTTTGTGTACTGTAGCCCCCATTTATGTTAACAGACAAAGGGGCTCAAAAGCATGACACATAACCATGCACCACTCACCAAATAACCTGTCTCGCAGTAAAAATCAAATTAACTTTACTAACACCTTCAAAATTTTAATCTCTCACATTAGAAGAAAAATATACATATACAAGAAAACACTTTTTTATATGGTTATAACTTACTCAGCAAAATACAGAGTAGGAGGACCTGGTGGAGAAGTTCTTGGCGGTACTTCTTCATCTTCAGATATAACATCTATAAAGTAAAAAATACTTTATGTTTAATGATAATTATTAGCACAACACAAAAAGTGCATTTCAGTTAGAACCAACATAAAAAAAAAAAAAAACTACTAGCTCTTCATCAAAGGCTCGATGGGTTTTATATTGTTTCAGGACAAATTGGCACAACTGATCTATCAATTGCTTTTACCCAAGAATTGCTAATTGCTTACAGACGACTTTAAATTACACCCCTTTCAGAGTTATTGTGCAATTATGAGAGGCTTAAAACTAACATCAAACTCAAAACTAATACTAACCTATATCATCAAAACTGACTTCTTCATCTATTATTTTTAATAATTTATCAATAATGACTTTGTCTTCTGGAGGGTCTAATGAACAAAGAGAATTTTCTTCAGCACCACTTTTATTTTCTTCTTCTTTATAATCCTTGCAAACCATTTTTTCTTCATTATCCATTTTTATTTCAGATTCAATATTATCACATTTATTAGAATTAAATTTTTGTTTTTCATTTAAGTTTGACTGTTTAAGTTCTTTTAATCTTTTAGCTATTTCATTAACAGCATCAACACCACTTTTATTTATAATAGTTTCTCCAATAACCTCATCGGCCATTCCTCTTTTCTTTCTTTTCTCCTCAACAAACTCTTGAAGTTTTTTAAGAACAATATTTGGAGCTTTTTCAGCATATTCACAAGAATCAGTTGATATGTCAGACAGTGCATGTTTTTTAAATTTCTTTAACTGTGTATCATCATCACTATCACTAGACGATGAGCGATATTGATACATTTGCTTTAATATCACTGACTGATCTCTTGCTGCGTCCTTTAATTTCTCATTTAAAATTTTTCTTCCTTCCCTTAATTTTTCTTTTTTAATCAACCTTTCCTTTCTTAAATTACGAGCGAATTCGTCCAGTTCTTCGAATTTTCGTTGTCTTTCTTTTAACAACTCTATTTCATACTCACGTTTTTTCTTCTCATGAATTTTACGCCGTTCCATTCTTTTCATATTTCGTTGAATAGCTAAGTTTCGCATAACTTCTGCTTTGACTCTTTTAAAATGACAAACTCTTGTTGGTAATTTGATTTCAAATGAATTAACAGGAGGGCTAGGGATGTCTTCAGTTAATTCAACTTCAGTAATTGTTCCTTTGGGGGATATAACAAGGAAACACTCCTAAAACATCAAACACCATAAGATACCTTGAGAATTTATTGTTATTTTCATGAATTTGAAAAAAAAAAATAATAATAGTAAATGAGTTCACTATCAAGTGATTCCAAGAAAAGATTAGTTATAATTAAATAAATTTGATGCCCTCTGGACATTTTTTTTTTAAATTTATTTCATATGAGATTTTACGGGCGTACTAATCTTGAAATTTATTGCCCTAGAACCTCTACTACTACTACTACTACTACTAAGAGATTATAAATAACTATTGAATACTATAAATAAGCCTAGGTATAACAAATTTTTTAAAATGAAAAACAAAATAAATATAAATTGTATCATATGAGATAGGTGATGAAGAACCTACCAGCATTAATGATTAAATATAATAGTATGTTTTAAAAACTATAACACTTTTTATAATGGTTGTACGAAAACCTTTCTTATTTATAACATTTCAATTATAAATTTTAAAAAAAAATTGAGCAGAAAAGTTGAAAAAAAAACCTACACAATTAAAATGAAAAGGCAAATGCAAATAGGTTACTTTAGAGCCAATTCTATTTGTTTTAATTATAAAATAAAAAACAGTCCAACATTTTATACATAAATTTATTAAAGAATAAAAAAAGATACTTTAGAAGCCAATTGGATCAAATCAGTGGACAACTTCGTGGACAAAAGTATTAAAAGACTATTTGTTAAAACTAATAGTTTCCAGGGGTACTTTCAGATCCAAATCATCTGCTAATAAGACTTGGAGCAGTTGAAACTCTCATGGAAAACAATTTTTATTGTGATCCATTATTATTCATTTCAAGTTTCATTGTGGTTATTGAAATTTTCAAAATAAATAAAAACTATATTATCCCTCCACTAAAAATAAAATATAGAATCTTGAATGTAATGCTGTACATTTTACAGTATTACAGTATTACAGTACAGTGTATTCATAAAGCATGTAATGCTCTACATTTTATAGCATTACAGTATTACAGTAGTGTACTCATAAAGCATGTAATGCTTGATAGAATCTTGAATGTAATGCTGTACATTTTACAGCATTGCAGTATTACAGTACAGTGTACTCAGAAAGCATGTAATGCTGTACATTTTACAGCATTACAGTATTACAGTACAGTGTACTCATAAAGCATGTAATGCTGTACATTTTACAGCATTACAGTATTACAGTACAGTGTACTCATAAAGCATGTAATGTTGTACATTTTACAGCATTACAGTATTACAGTTTGTTTGTTTGTTTGTTTAACGTCCATTTTTATGCTACTTAGGCTAATCGGACGATGCTACAGTGGGAGTCCTAAATTTTGCCTATCCAGGTATAATTAGGATAGGGATCTTTAACGAGTACCTGACATCGTAACAGTATTACCGTACAGTGTACTCATAAAGCATGTAATGCTGTACATTTTACAGCATTACAGTATTACAGTAGTGTACTCATAAAGCATGTAATGCTTTACAAATTTAAAAATAATTTATAGAGGTCCAAATGAATTTCAGAGTAATAATAATAATAACTTGTTAGCAACCAACAAAAAATAAATACTTAACCGCTATTAGCCACTATTAAAATTTCACTCTTGACAAAGCACACAATCAAAACAAAGTAGACAGACTGTTTTGAACATGTACATAACATCATTTAGGGATATTATTTTTTGTATGTAAGACCAAAAGACCAGGGGAGGGGGGCGGAAGACGTCGCCCCCCCTGAGAAGTGAGTACATATATTTAAGATTGCTCTTTTTCTACAAAAAGTTATTTGAAAACGGATCATATTTAAACATTTAATTGTGATTTATAACATAGCTATGCACTCATAATATAAATTAGGAATGAATTAAAAGCAAAAAAAAAGAATTGTTTCCCTCTTAGGACATTTCCTGGAACCGCTACTGATCAGAGATAAATAACAAAATTATGAAATACCTTGCTCCTGTTCCAGGTTAAAGAATACACTTCATCAGACAGCAAAACAAACCCAACTGGCCATAGTTTTAAATAATCTTTTTTGAATTTTCCAAGCGTGTAAATGAATATTCTACAGTCCATACCACCACTTAAAACAATTTTTTGATTCTCTCTATGTGGATCACAAGACAAAACTGTAATGGGTCCATTATGGGGCTTAAATGCCTGAAAACAGAAACTCATCTAAAAAAGATATTAATCTTAAATATTATATTTATATATGCTCTGATGAATTATTTGTTAAAATTTGAAAGTTATTATATAACACTGAGATTAAAAACCTACTTATAAGTTGTCATGATCGCAAAGTTAGAGTACTGTTGGGCTTCGAGAATTTTGTTCTCATAAGTTGGCAATACTGAGAAATAATGGGGGTGATCACCTGAACACAAACCCAGGCTATCCACATCAGGGCCAAAACTTGACTCATAATGTCAGTTTCGGAGAAATAGGTTAATAAGAAATCATGCTGAAACCGAGGTGCGCTATCATAAGGTTCCTTCATATGGAAGAAACAACTTTGAATGAAATTTATGCATGGATCAAAATTTTTAATAGTGAAGGATCTATAAAAAACCTCAATTTCAGAAAAAAAAAATCATGGCATCCATGTTTTGGGACCAAAAAGGGATATTTTTGATTGATTTTTTCCAAAGATTTTTTCCACAAATTAGATTCTACAAAAGCTCAAGAAAGCAATTTAAAACAAATGAAGGGGAAGTTGTCGAAAGGAGTTGTTTTTTTTTTTGTTTTTTTGCAGCATGCAAAACACTGCCAATATCACTGACTGACTGAAACAAATTTTATAGCTTTTGATACATTACATCTCCAGAAATTCTTGAGTTCTAGATTTTCAGCAGAGTCTAAAACATACTGCCCGACCTTTAGACCTCCTCCACGGGATATTATTGTTGCGGGCTACGGGTACAGTAAAATAAACAAATAACACTAAAACAACAATTAATTAGCCTAATATTTACAATTTTATCCACTGCCTTATTATTAAATACAGAATACAATGATTATGTAGCCTCTAATTACTTACGATAAATTACAATGGTTAAAAACTAAAGTCCTCTACAACCTACACTTTTATCACAACAATGCTTATCACAATGAAACTGATCACTTAGAACTGTACTCGATGGGAACTGTACATATGACTGCCTGAGGCTTGTCAAAGCTGCTATTTATAAGTCTTTGGGAACAATCTAGAACAATCCAGGGTTGTGTAGAAGGCTTTGATCTCACCCAGCCCAGCCACCAGTCCCGTGCTAAACAATGGGCGGATTGTTCTCAATGGGTGCATTATTCTTCTCCACTGACCGCAACATTAAATATTCCAATGACTCAATGACCCAATGGTTTCCATCCTCACCTCAAATTTAATATACATTTGAGATATCTACGCTCCACTTAAAACCCAAAACTTACATCGCCCTGCTGTGCCTTAGCTAACTCCTGAATTAAAGGATATGATAAAAAGAAGCTAAGATGCAAGAGGTAAGTTTCGGCGAACCTGTTAGGCAGCCGATTATGCGTCTTAAACACTTAGAAATGTGACCCACTCCGAAATTCGATGAGCTAAATCCCTCCACTTCCACAACGCTCTTTCCAATGCCCACGATCCTAAAAGCAAATGGAAAATACTCCGACAATTATCCTTGCCAGGTTCCAATAACTCTAGTTCCCTTCAGGTCACACCAGATGATCTTAACAACCATTTCTCATCCTTCACTTCTGATTCATCCCAACCTGCTGAAATAAATCAGCATCATTTTAATTCGGAAAATTTCTTTTTTTCTCACATAACCTAAGATGACCTACTTACTGCAATCCTAAAATCCCACACCAACTATAATGGTCCCGATGATATCCCAGTAAAGCTAATAAAATCCTGTCTCCCATCACTTATTCCTGTTCTTTATCCTATCTACAACATTTCTTTACAAAACATATTCTTTTCTTCCAGGAAAACCACTCTACTCCGACCGTTAAATAAAACAGCAAACCCTTCTTCAATGAATGATTTCGGTACAATCTCTCTTCTTTCCAACTCCTCAAAGCCGTTAGGACACCTCGTTCAAAATCAACTATCAAACTTCCTAGAAGAACGTTCCTTCACTAATCTTCTCCAATCGGGCTTCTGATGTGACTACTCAACACAATTCGCTCTCCAAACATTACCCATGAACTCCAAGCTTCTACCGAAAACCGAAAAATAACTATCCTCAACCTACTTGATGTCTCCAAAGCATTTGATACAGTTGACCAAATCTTTCTTACCAAATTGCAAAAGTTCCATTTATCTTTAAGCAGCGCCTTACACTGGTTCAAATCCTTTCATTCAGATCGGTCAAAGTTCTTAGTCGAAGCCAACCCATCCAAGACACATCTCTTGTATGAAAACTTTTATTGATCTGGCCAGATCGATGAATTGTTTTTTTCCAGCCAACAATCAACATTTTCCAGTTAAGAGTTTTTTCCTGTAGTTTAATAGACTATTTATTGCTAACTATTTTTTGTGTTATGAATTTTTTTCTTGTTGAAAGAGGTTTTTTTCTTTTATTTGATAGCCTATTAAATACAGGTTAAAAATTAAATTAGTGAATTAACGAACAAATTAAGAATTAATGAACAGTATTAATTTTAGTTATTCAACACGTTTGATTTAAGTGTTACATTACTCTTAAGGTCAGGCCACACATGTCCGCACCGCATCCGCATCCGCAGCACAGATCTGATTCATTTACGAAGGATAGATATTAACCGTTCACACACGCGGATGCGGATGGGGTGTGGACATGTGTGGCCTGACCTTTAATGTGATATTAACATCACCAAATATTTTTTATTGTATTTTTTTAGAAGGTAAAGTTTTATTTATTTCTTTTTTTTTTTCCACAATTATTTACAATTAAAATTAGCTTGGCTGCTATTTGAGATGTGTTTATTTATTTTATTCTTTTTTTTACCTTTTTAAATTCCTTTATTTTTAAGGCTTTATTTATTTTTTCATTTACCGGCCTATGGAAGGCGGGCGGGGCGGAATTGGTTGATTAAAATATAATTATTTTTGATCGCCCACCGCCGCCACAACCTTCCTCTTCTGATGATGATTTAAATCAAATCAGCCTCTGAGCAGACAAGTTGAAGCTGAATGCAGAGAAAAGGAAAGGTATTTTAATAGGCTCCGATGACCTCCTTAAAACCATCCCTAATATTCCTAGCCTGCTCCTAAATAATAATTCCATCAAATTCTATCACATTGACAAAAACCTCCGAGTAACCTTCGACCAAACCCTTTCCTGGAAAAACCACATTTCCATAATCTCCTGCCGTACCTTTTCCATCTTAAAGCAATTAAATCATCTCCTCAGTCTTTTTCCATTTGAAACACATAGGCTTCTGGTCACTTTATCTCTGTGTTTCTCATCTTTGACTATTGTTGTATGATGTATGGGGGTATCTCTGGGGATCTCAAAGCAAAACTACAACTATTGCTTAATTGTTTTGTACGATTCATCTTTGGGGTCCCAAAGAGACGTCTCCATCTCATCTTTTTACAAAAGATTAAACTGGTCATACCCATCCTAGCGCCGTAAGTATTTCCTGGCTTCCTTACTTTTCCAAGTTATGTGATCCCGCCGTCCTTCATAAACCTCCAAACGTCTTCAGTTCAAAACCTCTGTCTATCCCCGCAATACCAATTCTAGGTCTCCAGATATCAGCCCACCGAACGTCAACTTTTGAAAGATCTATCAGTATCCGGTCCTCATCCCAATGAAACTGTATTCCCTCTTATATCCGTCCCTCCAACACTCTCCATACCATTAAATCACGCCTGTTTAATCAGCTCCAATTCAACCAGTTTCCCGAAAAATTGTAAACAGTATTTACAAAATCTCAATTATAATTTTAAATTAATCATTTATCGTGGGTAACCACATTACTCTAATTTGATATTAATTTTAAATATTCTTTTTTTTTAAGAGAAAAGATTGGGCTCGGCCGGGAGTCAAACCCGGGTCTCCCGCATGAGATGCACGGTTCGCTAACCACTGGGGGGGGGACAATTTTTCTCCAATTTGCGGGATCTCTTGAAATCATCAATTTTAAATATTTTGTATTGATTTAATCATTTATCGTGGGTAACCACCTTCTTTTATTTTTTATATTAATTTTAAATATTTTATTTTTGAAGGGAAAAGATTGGGCTCGGCTGGGAGACCTGGGTTCGACTCCCAGCCGAGCCCAACCTCTTCTCTTCAAAAACAAAATATTTTAAATTTTAATTTTAACTCAATAGAAGCTTTTATTATTTATTAATTTTTTTAATTATAAGTTCCATTTATTTTATTTCTAAATAAGTGTTTAATCTATTGCCACTCTTAATCCACATTTTTTAATTATCTTCACGGAAATTAATAATGTATCCCTATTATTATTTTGTTTTTCTCTCAATGATCGCATATTAAAAAAAACAATGCAAAATGCAGATTCAATTTTAGGACACATGGCAGAGAAAGAAGATGCAGGATATAGAGTGTAATAATTCCATTAGTAAAAGTAAAATTTAAAATATTATTATTACCTGAATTACATTCATAAAATTATCATCATCCTCATCTGGATTCATTTCACGAGCCCAAATCGAAAGTACAGCAACCCTTATAGTTCCATCATTAGATCCAATTATAAGAATGCTATTAGTAGGGTCTATCTGGAATATAATAAAGTGGCAGATGTAAAAACGAATAATTTTAAATAGAGAAAATAAAACGAAGAGAAAACTCTGAGCTTACATGTGAGGGCAGCCACAACAAGGTTGAAGCTGGAGTTGATAACTGAACCTTCATAAATAACTTATTATTTTTAGAATTATATACATGAAGCCTGCCTTCTCTTCCGGCAGTAGCAACATAATATCCAGCAGGTGAAGGAGCTATATCAGCAATAGGGCCATCGTGGGCTTGGAAAATGATTTTTGAAGGTGCTAAAATTTCTTTGACAGCTAATTCTACTAACCAAATACACCCTCCTGTGTCCTATAAATAATTATTCATAAGAATATACAATTTATAATAAAATATAAAAGTATCTAATTGTAAATATATATATATATATATATATATAAATTCTTGCCTGCATATAGTACATCTCTGAATTAGGGTCATTAGGATTTTCTTTCTGAAATGACAATGGTTTAGCTTTTTCTTGACCAGCACGCAATGTTCTATGAAAAGTTGGTTGAATTTCCAAAATATCTTTGAACTTTGTTTTTGCATATTCTATTCTTGTATAATCCCATACCTTATATTTCCCATCACGCCCTAAAAATAATAATTAATTTTAACTGGCTTAAAATTTATATTTAAAAAATAAATAAATATTTAAACATATAATTACATGTACATATATAAATAACTATTAACATTTATCAACCTGGAAAAATGGTAAAACTTATTTATATTCCTAATATATAAAAGGCAACTTTTAAATTTTTAAGCAGATATTGTAAATCCCCAAATAAAGCCTAAATATATTCAATAGATTCAATTCAATCTACCCGGCTACAGAAAAATGTTAAAATATTGTAACACTTCTGTGGGTTAAGAAATATTTATTCAACAAAAATATACAATTATCAATGCCAAACAAATAATAACAACATAAATACTTGAGCAGGTTACAAAAATTATAATTTTATAGCACACAAATCATATGGCTTGAGCTTCACAGTCAAGACAAAGAATAAAGACTGTTCAGTAAATCGCTCCTTATATATAGTTGTAAGGAGGGTCTAGAACGTGGAATCTCGTGGAAGCTGGTGGAACAGCGCAGATGCAGCTCGAATAATCTAGATCCAAACAGTTCGCTCCAACGGCTTAGTTTGTTCCAACAAATGGTCTGGGATTTCAAATCATACGTTTTTTTTTACAATTTAACGATACAATATAATATTAAATGAAAAATAAAAAAAAATTAAGATGGTGGAAGATAGTTGACCGTTGATATTAATGAACAGGAAATGGTTGGGGGTGCGGTCAAAATAAGTGATACAAATATGTGAGATTTACATATTGTTATATAACAATAAAAAAAATTATTCTATTTTAGAGAGTATAATACGTGATGCTCAAATTATTTAAGGCATTTAAGGTGTGAAAAATATGGTATAAGATAATCTTTAATTTATTTTATTTTAGTTTAGAAACTTTAGTTCCATAATAAATTTCTAAAGTGGTTTTAGAGGAACAGTAATCATTCTCGATTTCCAGAAAGGCATAAGAGACTAACTTTACGAGACGTAAATACACCTTCAATCAATTCACCTTCATGATATATTTACAAAAAGCAACTCGCAATATAAAACAAGCAACCAGTAAAAAAAAAACAAGACCGTTGATGAAATTAGGTCCCTTAAAAAAAGAAATAAGCAATAATAAATTGAAAAGTACTTCACTTTTCAGTAACTTTCAGGTTTTGCAATACAAATACTCAACAACTTAAGGAGATAAAACATGTATAAGCATATCAATGAGGAATAATGTGTGAAGTTGAGGAATAGCGTTTACATATTATCGAAACACGTCGATTTCTAATCTAAGTATTCTAATCTAAGAGAAAGAGCAGCATATGATTGTAATATTCTTAGATATTAGCTTACGACACGATGTGGAGACCAAGAATCTTAGACGTATTAAAAAGGTGGAATATTGAAGGAAAATTGTGGAAATATATCTCAAACTTCCTCCAACAAAGAACTTTCAGGGTTGTGGTCGGATCTTCAAAATCTTCAGTATATACTCTGGATAACGGCACTCCTCAAGGTTCCCCACTCAGCGCAACCCTTTTTCAAATAGCGATAAATGATATAGCAGAAGTTCCTGTCAGTCCAGTGAAAGTCATTCTATATGCAGATGACATAACACTATATATCCGGAGCAAATCCATCAACTTCCTACAATGAAAGGCTCAAGAAGCTCTGGATAATATAGACAAATGGTCAAAAGAAAGTGGCTTCAAGCTTTCAACTAGCAAAACCAAAGCTATTCATATAAAATTGCTCAGACAATCCTACAATAAAAAATCTGGTGCGTGCTCGCAACACACAACTTTCACTTACCAACTTACTTAGATTAGAAATTAATGCGTTTTGTTAGTTGCCACTTCTGAAATGAACAGAACGGGTTTAATTATGAACAATGGTCTGTCATTAAAGGCGTACTCCGCATGCGGCTCAACGAGTTTTATGAGTTGACTGAATATTTTTCTTTTTTTCTCCTCTTTATGTTTTCTTTATTTTTATCATATCTCATATTTAGCCATTTCTTATTTTTAGGCGTGACGAGAGACAGTTAATTTCTCCATGTAAACAAAAACAAAGGTACTTTATAAGAAAGAAACAAACAAACAAAAAAGGCCCCCCCCCCTCAAAAAAAAGCCCCATCAGAACATTTTAATAATGATAAAGCTAACCTGATATTAAAGAAAATCTAATTTTCATTAAACATGGCGAATTTGATAAAAATCGTTAAAGCCGTTTTTGAGATAATCGAAAAAAAGGTAAAAATTGGAAAAAAAAGTCATGAAATAAAGTGCCCCCTTAGTTCGACCAATTTTGATGAAATGTTGGCTTTTACATATTTGGTATATACATACATTAAATACCCAGTTTCTTCAAAATCTTTAAAGCCGTTTTTGAGTAAATAAAAAATATATACACGTGAAATTGGTTCAAAATTTATTAAGAAAAGTCCCCCCTCCGGTTGATCAATTTTGATGAAATTTTCACAGTCGTATCTCGGGCATATACGTACATCATATACCCAGTTTGATCAAAATCGTTAAAGCCGTTTTTGAGTAAATAAAAAAAAACACGTGAAAATGATACAAAATTTATTAAGTAAAGTCCCCCCTCCGGTTAATCAATTTTGATGAAATTTTTACAATCATATCTCGGGCATATACATAGATCAAATACTCAGTTTAATCAAAATCGTTAGAGCCGTTTTTGAGAAAATCGAAAAAAACGTAAAAAGTTATTAAATAAAGTACCCCCTCCCTTTGAGCAATTTTGATGAAATTCTTGCTGTCACATCGCGGGCATATACCTACACTAAATACCCAATTTCAGATTCCCACGGTTTATAGTTTTTGAGCTAGTCTGTTCACACACACACACACACACAGACACACACACACACACACACACACACACACACACACACACACACAGACCATTTCGCGGGACTTGGTTATTTCGACTCAGGGGGTCCCAAAACGTGTATTTCCGTTGAAAACCGGAAGTCGAAATTTTTCACGATCGCAATACTTCCACTTACTATATATTTCATATATAGGTAAGTGAAAGTAAAATTAGTGGAGCAGACATACAATTCGTTAATTGTCAAAGGTACTTGGGGATGATTCTTGACCGATCACTTAGGTGGACACTTCACATACTAACCCTCAAAGAAGAGTGCCTAAAACGGATCGGATTGTTGAAATCGTTGTCACATACCACCTGGGGAGCAGATAGAAAAAGCCTATTAACTATATACTATATACAGGAGTCGCTCGCTCTCACGTTCCCTTACTTTTACACACTCCAGAGGGTTTAAGAGGTAGAAGTGACTTATATCATATTGCCAAAGGAATGAAATAGTGTTTGAAGTTAGTTAGTTAGAAAGATGGATAACCATTTGAAAAAATTAAACTGATTACTTTAGTGCACGAATGCTCATGGTATAAAAAGATTAATGACATATTTTTTACTTAGTTACAGTTATTTATATATGCTTATTCATCATTTGATGTATTCTTTCAGAATAACAAAATCAGTAAAGTACAGATAAATCAAAGTTAATTTTTAAATGAAAGTTAATATAACAAAATCTTACCAACAGTGAAAATTTCATCATATTTTTCTTTGAATTCCAAATATACTATCTCATCATGATGAAGAGGGCGATTATTCCTTCTTTTGATCTCCATTGTGATTTCATCACCTTCCCAAACGTACAAAGTGTTGCTTGAGTTTGCAGCAATAACCTAATACAGAAATATTGAAAAACATGGTACTTAAAAATAACCACAGCCATAGGTAGCATAACTTTTATTGAGCATTGGGGGAAATTTATGTTCCAATTGGTGACAATCATCTATTTGATAGTGACTGTATTCCAGAATCAAGCTATATTTCCCATAGACCACTATAGTGGTATTATTAACTTATATATATTAGCCCATCCATAGTGTTATAAAACCACTAGACCTGTCATCCTGCATGAGGAAACCAACATCTATTAAACATGGGAATAATAACCACAAACAGTGCATTTTAAATGTGTCATACCTAAAGATACTAGACATACCTAAAGATACCCCAAGATATTAGTCTTGGATTGTCAGCAACAGTAAGAGGAAAACTATGTCCATATGTAAAGAATGATTAGTCAATATTCAATTTTCTTCTTTTTCCATCCAATTGCAGCTCTTCGGATGATTCTTAATATTTTTTTTATTAATTTTTTTATTTGTATTTACATCTGTTATCAGTCAGAGACTATACAGAGGGAGTTGGCATATGTATAACACAAGCATAAAATAAACTAAAGTAACAGCCTTATCTCCAAGGCTAAAAAAAATTATTGAAAATTAAAAAAAATAAATATTTAAAAAATAAACAAAATAACATCATGTGATATAAAGAATAATAAGTACAGTACATAACATACATACATACATAATTACAATAATAACTTTACTATGAGCTTAACTATAAATCAATACAATAATAATCCTCCGACTTAGGATAGATTTAATTATAAACATTAAAAATAGATGTAAAAACAAAACAAAAAAATATTTTGTAATTGTTAACTAATAGAATCTATTTTCTGTCCTCAACTACCTTAATAAAAAATAAATAAAAATCATTCAATTTATTTAAATCCTCCGGCTCCGAGAAATTAAGTAAATCTGCTAATTGCTGTTCCTCATCAGCAGACTCTGATAAATATTTGTTTAAATATTTTATTCTGAATGCTATGTTAAAGGGACAGATTAAAATACTGTGCGCTAAATTATCAGGCTCATTCAATGCACAGAGCTTACAGGAGTGACTGGAATCAAATTTTATTTTATTACTATTTAAATAAATGTTGGAATTATATTTGAGTCACTAATCTTAATCTATTGATGTGAGCATTGAACATTAAATAAGGTTCACAGGAAAATGAGTAACTTGAAATCTTCCGAAAGATTCTATTGTAACGACTATTCAGAATAAATTAATATCTTTGCTGAATAGATTATTTTCGAATGCAAGCTATTGCGGTTCTCTCTAAGTAATTGGAGATCTTGGGATTTAAAAACATGCTCGGCACAAATCACTTTGAAGTATTTTCTTAGTTCCGTCACCCAGTTAGTCAGTTTGTGGAACTACTGAGCTCCAGTAATCTCAAATAACATATCTTGAGTAAGCGGTGCGCTGGCACCTCCAACAAAGATTCCCACCAGCTTAACATTGGCTTGAATATTTTAAATTGAACGTGGCACCTACCAGTTTCCAGTCTAACGAATGAGTCAGGAGTAGTTTTTGGTAAATGCAACAGAAACTTTAAAAATCTTAATTTCCCTCTCTCTAAAACATTAGTATAGTTTAATCCCCAAACTTCTGACAAATAGAGAAGTACACTCTCGCAAATGGAATCATACAGGGTTGATTTAGTTTTCCAGTCATCTCTCTTACATGACTTCAGCAGGGAAATGACCACAGAGGTAGCAGAAGCGTTTTTGGCAAGGAAGTGTTTGCTGGTTTTAAGAAATTTAGTGGAAGGAAAAAATGGAACACCAAGATATATAAATTTAGAACAGTACTCAATGGATTCTGATTTGAACATCAGTCGCTTAGCTTTAGAGAAATTTCCTCCTTTGGTGAAAATCAGAGCAAAAGTTTTATCAATATTCACTGTAAGGCTGTTACACGTACAGTATTCCTCAAGAATATTTAAATTTCTTTGGGCACCTATCCAGGAAGGTGAGAGTAATACCATTTCGTCTGCATATAGGAGCAAGTTCAAATCTCTGTTGTTATTCAGAGTAAGGCCAAAGGAGTTACGATCACTGAAGAACCCGACTATATCGTAGATGTACAGGGAAAAAAGAAGAGGACTCAAAATTTCTCCTTGTAGGACCCCTTCGGAAATGGAATCTCTCCAGAAGAAGAGACGCCGCACAGTGGTCCAACCTGGGAAAAAACCTCATAAATGAAAGTAGCCCAAACCTAATTTTTTCTTGGTTTTCGAATACTTAGATGCTTGTAGAACAATGGAAAGAATATATTTTTTTAACTAATTCATAATTAAAATGTGTGTACCAGTAAAATTGAACTTTTTAATGATTGAAAAAATCGTACTTTTCTACCAACATAAAAAAAAATTTCTACTCTGTATAAGATTAACAATAAAATATTCCCCAATACATCAGGAGTGTGTCATCTACATGAGCACTGTTATGGACTAAACATTTTTAAATAATATCAATAGTTAGAGAAGAAATTAATTTTCGAAATAGTTGCTGAAATAAGTGTGATTTTTTGACTTTGTTGGTTTATAAAAAGTTTGCGTTACGGTCGTAATGGTTTAATATGTAACTGTTGGTAGTAGAGGAACTGTGGTAAGATTTTCAGCGCCAACTTCGGCCAACTTTGGGATTTATAAGGATTTACACCTTCAGCTATGGTTCGAGTGGCGAAGGCGGGTGACCTTGGGGAGGAACTATTAGTTAAGAAAAATCCTCCTATAGGTTTCTAAGGCAGGGGGACTGGTTCAGAATTAAAATAAAATAAATCACATGTTATTTTCATTTTAATTCTAAAATACTAAAATAAAATAAAATAATTTTAATTTTAATTCTAAAACACTAAAAAAAAATTGTTTTATTTTTTATTTTAAATAATCAAATAAACTACAACTACAAGTAGGTTGTTTGAAGTTGCACAGTTTGCTTATAGTGTATGGTGATCCTTTGCACTAGAGCTCTCACCCCTGAAAATTGAGGCGGTACATTTATTTCAGTTTGATGCTGTTATTGTTGCAAGTTTTTTGAAAATCCTTTATTAACCGCGCAAATTACAGGGATAAATGAAGAATTAATTATGATTGTAGAATGGTTGACCTCAGCCCCAATATTGGGCTATCCAGTATCAGACACAGATCCTTCGAGATTCCTTCTTCATCTCCGACACATACGCTAGCAAAGAAGAAATGGGCAGTGATCTATCACAATAGCAGTAGAGCCAGGAATGGGTTCTTGGTTATTTCAGCCATACGCTGTCAAAACTGGTTATAGGGTATTATTGGGTAACCAGGCAGGAAATCCTGGCCGCTGATAAGTCGGTGAAGCATTTATACAAATACTTGAACAGTACGAGGTTCCTCTAGCAGACTGACCATGCAAGCTTTATTTAAAAGCTGCTAAATTTCAGGGAACCTGAAGGCCAAGTTGCCAGATGGCTACACAATAAGGCATCACAACCACGCCATCTACAAGACCATGCCCCCTAGTTGTTCTCACTGTAGCTGAATCAAACAAAAGGAAGGCAATCTTAGCAACTTTGGAGAAATTAGTGCAGAACGGAACCTTGACACAATCTGAAATCGACAAGAAAATGATCATGAGTCGAAAAAATCCAAGATTGTAAAGTGGCCAATCGTTGTCCGACCTGGAAGGAGATATAACTATTCTCACCCATTTGAAGAATGGAAGAATGAAGAATGAAGGCATCCTGGGCACAATGGAACTCCCTAGTAATGAAAGACGGCTTGCTCAACAGCAGAGTTGTTGAGAACGTTGAAGGCAGCCTATCCACGAAGCAGCTTCTGATACCAAGGGTTTGCGGCATGCAATACCTCCGGCATAGAGGTACTTCGTCAGCTTCATGATGAAGTTCAGGAGGACACTTGGGTGTGACAAAACACTCCAGAAAGTACGTGAGAAGTTCTACTGGTTGAACTGCTCTGATGATGTTAAGGATTGGTGCCGTAAATGTAAATAACACCTGTTCTATAAGCATTGGACCAGCTTGCAAATGCCACACGCAGATGCAGCAGTATATTGCAGGGGATCCGTTCGAGAGAGTAGCCCTGGATATATTAGTACCTTCCCCAGAAACTGACGCAGGAAATATTACTTCTTTATCATTATGATTTATACTATTTTCCCAAGTGGGTGGAAACATATGCCGCCCACAACCAAGAGGCTGCAACCTTGGCTAAAGTTCTGGTTCAGGAGTACATTGCCTGTTTTGGAGTAGTGATGCAACATCGATGTCACTGTTTGTAATCCGTTCTGGTCTTTTGACAAAAACATCTATGTTAAGTAACCGATGTTTTGTGAACATTGATGTTTCACAATATGTTGAACAATATATTGAATTTTCTTTTTTATTGAAAAAGTTCTATAATGAAAAATGTAACACTTAAACATTAACCCTATAGCATAGTTTATAAGTCTTTTTTCAGTTTTTATTTATATATTAAAAAGTTGTGTGTATATATGTGAATTAAACAAGAGTCGTCATTTTGGTTTTGTTTCAGTTTGTATATTAAGGGGTTCAGTTTGTATTATTGATAATTAGGGTCTTTAGGTATCCCAAAGGAAAGCCTATGATCGTCCACTATTATCTCTTAGCGCCTGTGTCACAAGCATTACTATTGGTCAAATATTTTTCAACATTGAATCACCAAAAAGAGTTTAATAAAAATCAATAGTCAATACAAACATCCGCAGTCAAAGTGTTAACACAAAAATAAATGCCTCAATAGTAGCCAAAAGATCACAAGGTAGGCCAAAAAGTAACATTAAGCTATGAAGAATCAACAAAGTGGATAAAGATCTAATAGTGCCTGTAAGGCTAATAGAAAAAAATAATACGAATAATCAAATTATACTTTTAAATGCTAGAATTAATAAAAGTAGTCTGAACAAACCATGCCATTGGGAAATGGACAAAAAACATAAATGTCAGAAAACTCTCTATCACCCCACTTCCCTTGTGTCGGGATAAGCTTTAGACCAGTAAATGTTTCTATTAATGTCCAAAATGTCATATGCTGCAAACCTAAAAAAATAAAAATTTAATTACTATTTATGACTAGTTGGAAATAATTTGAACTAGTAATTATAAAAATAATTTGAAAATTAGGGGGAAATAATTCGATTCCCGGCCGTGGTCGAATCTTTTATCTTCTAATAAAATAGTTTAAAAATTGGAAATAATTTGGTGGCTTATTGTTCAGTGACTAGAAGGATAACACATGGAAATGAAAAAGGCAATAAATTTTAAGAGGGAGGATTTTATTCTTTTCCTCAGTCTAATAAATTATTGAAAACAATACACCCAACAAGCGAACACACTCTACAAAACACAAATAAGCTGTGATGGTCAGATTCCACTGATTTATTATTACTTTATTTTTTGCAAAGAATTTATAAACCTTTCAAATTTCAACCATTAAATGTTTACATTTGCGATGTTGATTAATAAAACAAACAAAAGTTCCATAATTTAATGGATAGAGGGCTTCTTTTTTGATCTGACTACAGTGTTGCCACTTGTTCCCCTCAGCTCAATTTGAAATTTTCCTAATGTAAACCTAGTGGGGGAAGTGTTTTTGACCCCTGTTCCTGTATGAAACTCTTCTTAAAGCCTTAACCTCATCAATTTGGAGTAGGGAGTTAAACTATGGTATCTGGGAATTTTCCAGCATTTCATAGCTGATGATTACAAAGTGCTCTGGGATCCAATGGATGACTGCTGCTCTGGCAAAGTTTTCCACCTAGTTTAAACAAAGACAAAGTTTTTCAGTTCCACTGCATTCATCGGAGAACAGAGCATTGATCTGCAAAAATAACCACACTGTGAAGGTTGTAGGAAAGAAGAGATCATCTTGAAAGCTTAAATTATGGCTTCCTCCTCAGCTCAGTTATGACTGGAGTTTAGTCCTGAGAAAATAGACTTTTCTACAATTCAATCTTTTGGGAATTCTACAAGCACTCAACTAGTTCTGCCCTTCCTCTCTTGTAAATAAACCGTCTGTGAAAGCTCTTGTCAATCCTTTGATGGGGACTCATTGATAAACACCAGAGTTCAGTTTAGCAATTCAAAAGGTAACACAGACTAGGTAGGTAGTCAGCATCCTGTCAACTTTTTTATATGGACTCCCAAGGTGGTGGAAAAGTTGCTAAGAAAATGATGGTATTCCCATGTTGAGCTCTTCTTGTAGGGTTTTGATGTGGTGCACAGAGCTCTTCTTCTTGATTTGAGTATTCTTGGGCTGAGTATCCAAGAAAAAGCCTCTCACTTTACAGGTCTCTGAGATGTAATCAACCATGCATGATAAGTTTAAGAGCTTTAGATCTCTTCTATCTGTGAGGGAAGGTAATTTTGTTAGGGTAGCAAGTCTTTTCAGAGTTCTTGACCTCAATGACCCTGTAATTATTCACTTAGACCACGGTGTTAAACTGAGGTAACTTTTTGGAAGTTGGCATTTGATCCGAGACCTTACACCAATACAAACAGGATTCCCAGAGTCTAAAAGGGCTCGGGCAGAGCATGATTGGCCATATAAACTAACAATAATAATAATTCTTTTACATTTAAAAAAAAAAAATCTTCTTGGAATGAGGAGCCAGATTACTAAGTCTCCCTAAAGATAAATGTTTTATCCACTGCAATTGTAAATATTACTTTCTGATTCTGCTCCCAGTTAAGGATATTGTTTTTTTAAATTTCAAAGCTAATTACCCCTCAATGTACCTTAATCCATCCTACTGGCAGTCGATTAACAACTGTTCTCCACTTGCAGTAAAGATACGTCACAGGTAGGAGACATATACGAGCAGCAATACACAAAATACCCTCACAAAATGAGCCCACCTAATCTCTATTCACCTTGAAACTAAATAGCTCTTCATTTTATCGAGTTGGAAATTAGATAAAACAAGTCACTGCAGTGCAGCTAAGTGACAAGTACCTATATAAGTTATGTCAGTTTTTTATTTTTTTATTGATAAATTTGAATCAAGACTAAAACTATAAGGGTATTACAGTTTCACAGCAGATATTTTTTATTACCTGAAGTAATAATGCCACCAAAAACAAAAGGATTATATTCCACTTTCCAAATTTCCTTATTTGAATTGGGTTGCTTCAAAACGATTCTTTCCATATTCCAATTCCATACAGTAAGAGTACTATCTGGTTTAGAAGCTTGTGAAACCAACCACTTACCATTAGGACTGGAACAAAACAAAACAAACAGATAAAATCATAGTCTGATAGTGTGTTGAATGTGTGGTTGGCCTAATGCCTTCGTATGTAACGAATGCTGGAGAGCACGGCTAACAGAAACTAATTCTCTCCAGTTACTTTTTTTACCATGAACGTTTATATAATTCTAACTATGTTTTTCATTAAAATACATGTTAGATATAAATAAATTATTGATGACAGAAAAAAGTATTATGATAAATATAAAAAATTGTTCAGCAGGATGCCTTACTACATTCCAGCAATGTGTCTTTTCTTTGGTATAGACTTTGTCAACAGTATCCGAAAATTTAGTGTCTCTTGGAGCAAATCCTAGTATTCTGGAGTATTCCATTTTTTTGCAGAAATGCAACAGTGGCCTTTTTTCCTACTAATGCTATAAACCAAATCACTTTATTATTAATAGAAATTGTACCTGACAATGGATAGTAAATGGTGACATATGCTCATTTTGAATGTTACATTTTGTCAATAAAAATAACCATTCATCGTCAAAAAAGTAACAGGTGCACCTCTTGTGCATAAGACCCAGACTATATGAACTATCTCAAGATAAAAGGAAACAAAGTTTTTAATAATACAAATGAATATTCAAAATAAAAGATCAATAATACCTAAAACATAGACAATTATAGCCTTCATCAGCACCACCCCTCAAAACCCTTAGCACTGACAGTGTCGGGAAGTCATAAATAAGTATGTTTGGCTGAATACCTCTTTCTCCCACAGCAAAAAGAGGTTTGATAGGATGTCTCTAAAATAGTACATATTAGTTTTGATAAAATGAAATATAATTTATAAATGAAGACTTATTGGAAAATACTTACAGTACAGTGGCCTAAGCCGGCACCACTAGAACTACGTACATATTTCAATGATCCTGAAGGAATGTCATAAATGTGAATATAATTTCCAGAAAGAAAAATAATTGAGTCTTTATCCATCACGACCAAATTATTTCTTCTGTGGCTATCATAACCAAAAGAATGACTAAAATATTGCTAAGGAATATTTTAAAAATGAATTGATAGAGTAAATTAGAAAACAATTAACTAAATAAGAATATTTTAACCTCAATTAACTAAACATTTAGAATTGAAAAAAGATTATCACTTTTAAAAATGAGAGAATATATACATAAAGGATACATTAATTGCAATGAATTCGGACGGAATGTACTCCTGTCATAATAAACAGCTTGGCCAACAAAATCATTGGAATCATATTGAGGCTCAACCCAATCTTCATCTCCTACACAGTAATCATCAAATTCTTTGCCTGATTCAAAAGAATCGTCTTCAATGAAATCAAAAAAAGGATCTTTTTCAAGTTGAAACTCGGATTCACTATATTCTGGTGGAGGATTTATTTCACACTCTTCAACCTTGGATTCTTCAGATTTAACAAAGTGCCCATTATCAGAGATAGAAGCAAGGGAACTTTCTGCTTCTTTGTCAACTAATTCCAAGGACTCATCACTATAACAGTCCAAGATAGTCTTAGTAATGGGAAACTTGTACTGTTTCGAAAGGTCCAATAACTCTTCCAAAGGAACTAACCAATCTTGGTTATAATCCACTTTTAGTCCAGGAACAAAACCATATTTTTTAATCATATTGTGTCTATATTTTTCTAAAAGAAGTGTTTCAACTTTTCTACTTACCAATTCTTTATTTTCATCTTTGGATTGTTCTAATATTTCTTTGAGTTTGCCCAGAGTGTCCATTTCTGTTTTTGTTATTAAGTTAACTAAACTAGCACAATCATTCAGAAACACAAAATGAGGTGTATATCAACCTTGGTGTTAGTTTTATCTTCCAGAGTAACAGGATAAGACCCAATAGACTATGAGTTAGTACAATCAACAAATATTTTTCTAAAAATACCTAATAAATAAATATTGAGCCATTAATTTGCCTAAAAATAGCAATGAATAGCAACTGCACAAGATTTCTTTTTAATTCTATTAATTAGATTAATTGTACACTCCTCATTACTAAAGTACAGTAGTCATATTATAAATAACAGGTGTTAATTCAATAAAATATACTGCTTCAAATAACTACATCAATTATGAAGTTATAAGTAATTCTAGTTTCCAAGGCAACTCAATCAATGGACTTGAGGGACCCATATACGATCAACATGGTCGCCAACTCATGTCGCCGCCATGAAGATGGAGTACCACCTGTACCTACTAGCAGAGCAGGGTGTTTTTGTCGTTGGCATTGATATTATTGATAAAAAGTAGTTTTTAATTAAGGCTTATTCAAAGACCTTCAAAAACATACGAGAAATATTGATCAGCGGATATGAAACGTTGTTAGGATACTTGTCACGTCACTCCTCAGGCCGTGTAGTTGGTGTAAGTTGGGGCGCAGCTCCGTGACGTGAGGTGAGGTGACGTGAGTTTTCGTGTTCAGCAGAATGGAAAGGATGAGTGAACGTTGAGCCGCAGGGAGAGGTGGCGCAGTTTTAGAGCCACCGTGAGCTGCGTAAGTTTGAAGTCCTGACGCAGTTTGTCACGGTCTGCGCCACGCAGGTGAAGTGAAAAATGGAAGAAAAATTAATTGAGCAAGTTAGGGGCAGAGAAATTTTATACGATACATCACATCTTGACTATTTACAAGTCAAATTAAAATTAAAATTAGAAAATTCTTCTTTGAGGATGAATTCTCCGTGTGTCTTCCCTTTCTTTAAATATGTAGCAACTTTAAGGAAGTATTTCTTGTAATAAAAATTGATTGTTGTTATTAATTGATCTTCGAGATCGTCGGAACTCTAATAGTAAATCTTGCGCATTTACCAACTCGGGTTTACAGGTCCGCAGTTTTAAATAGAACCACGTCGCAACTTTCGCTCCCCTTGCGCGCAGTCGGCTGCGGCTTAACCCCTACTTTCTTGTGCCACCTCACCTCACCTCCCGTCCCAGAGCTGCGTCTCAACTTACACCCGTCCTCAACCGCCGCATCGCTACTGCACGAATTGCTTGCCACAAGTGGATAATATTTTTCTGCGGGATGATTACCCTCATAATCAGATTATTACCTGCCCTTGTTATTATTTAAAGGACTGATAAGGAATTCCGTTATTTCTTTTATCATCATTCATTTCCCCCCTCAAAATATTCATTTGAATCATTTAGTACTTGAAGTATTCCTTGCAAACTACTTAATATCTGATCCCTTGATTCAGCAACAGACCCTTTGGTAATTTTATTTATTTTAGACAGTAACAATAATGAGATTGTAACGGGTCGCGAGTGAACGAACAACTTTAGTGCTGTAATGGGTCGTGAGCGAACGACCAACTTTTTGTTTATGTTAAAGGCCAGTTCAATTAATTTACCACTGATCACAGTTTTATATATATTCTTATTATTATTTTATTATTTAATCTTATTATTTTATCTAATCATAATAAATTTTTTTATACATGTTTTATTGAAAAGAATTTTATTTTTTGATCAGTGGTAAATACGTCTTAGCAAACAAGTGAAGTATTAATGTAGTTGGTTAAAAAAAGTCAGTTGTTAATTGTGAGTTATTTCGGCCTTAGTAAAGTGTTATTTCTTGTATATTATAATTATGATTGTCATTGACCCGGAATTTGTATATGGACTTTTATTTTGGATTAGCGATCTGGTATTGTTGCCTAGCGTGTTTTAAATAAAATTGTTTTGTTTGTGCTATTTGTTTATTTCTTGTTTGTCTTCTTTGTTCATCTTAAATAAAACTCCAAAAGATAATAGAAAGTAATAACATAAATAAAATAATAAACTTGAATTATTTTTTATCAAAATAAATTATTGATTGATACTCATATACGATTTTCAAACATAATGATTTTAATAATTGGATAGTTAAAATAAGTTTATATTTTTTGATGTTTCATTTTTATTTGAACAAAATATGGTTTACATTTTAAAATGTATATAGAGGAATATATTTAATTTAAAAAATAATAATATGTTTAAATAATTTATTTTTAAAGAGAAAAGATCTGGCTCCGCCGGGAATCGAACCCGGGTCTTCCGCGTGACGTGCGCGGTATGCTATCCATTACACCACGGAGTCGCTTCCAAACGTTTGGCGCCGTTTGGAAGCGACTCCGTGGTGTAATGGATAGCATACCGCGCATGTCATGCGGAAGACCCGGGTTCGATTCCCGGCGGAGCCAGATCTTTTCTCTTCAAAAATAAATTATTCAAAATAATTTAAAAAATAGGTGGTTGCCCACAATGATGGTTAAATTAATATAAAATAATATGTTTACTTAGTTAAAAAAATCGTTGCCGTATAAGGTTTCGTTGAATCGTATTTCATTCATTCCATTATAATGCAACGGTCATTCATTTTGTGTATCAGATACAAAACTATCAGATCCAAAAAAGTATAAGTATCATTTGTATCATATACAAGGATTTCAAGTATCAACCCATGGCTACTTGAGACCCCCTTGTGACAAGGTCACTGACTAAATTTTTTTTCCCCCTTTGATAAATAGTTATCAATCGACCATATATGGCTTTGGATTATCTATAACTATATCTAGGAATATTTAATTTAGATAAACATATTATAATATACCTTTAGATATATTATATTATATATAATATACTAGCTAGGGTGCCCGGCTTCGCTCCGGTAGTTGTGTAGTAGTATAACAGAAAAAATTAGCACCTTCTTGAAACTTCATTTTTAACTTGGTATTAATATTAAGATTCGAGATGCCCAAATAAGGGACCCTATATACTCTATGGGGGATTGTAAATGGTAAATTAAAAATTAATTTTGCTGCAAATGAAGGCACAATTTGTTTACCATATTTTTTTTTTTTTTTTATCCTGAACTATGAGGGGTGATAAAATCTTATTGAATAAATGCTAAAATTGGAGTTAGTCTTTTTGCCAACTGGAAGGCTCATATACATAGTAATCAAACTTCTTTTTCATAACTACAATAAAAACACTTTAAAATTCTTATTTTCCCTTCATATTCAGTCAAGTTATCTCTTTTTTTTTTAAGTCTGTTTTCATTCACTTTCTGTACTGCTAAGATACATCCACTCATATTGCATTAAATTTACTTAAGTGTATTTTATATGATTAATTAGCCTTTTTATGTGAAAATTAATTTGTTAAGTAATCAATTTGGTTTTCTAATTGATTGCAGAGATGTAAAATCATTATTTTATTTCAAAACGCAAATGAGAAATTACTTATTTACGCTTATTTTTTAGTAACTTAAAAAGAAAAGCTGAATATATAATCATTACACACTGAATGAATGAACAATAAAGGTTGAGTGAAACGCACCCTAGCGCTTCCTGGTAGTCTGGAGCTCGAACTAAACTTTTCATTCTTAACCAGCTAATTACATAGTGCGAGAGGTTTGATATTCCGTTCCTTTTCTCTTCAATTTTACATGCTAAAGATAAAAACGGAAACCTTCTTTACGGTTAGGGGCTATAGGGCTACACGACGACATAAATATCTTTATCGTATGTGGAGTCGTTTTTGAGCCTTATCGGCACGCACATTGTACACTGCTTTATAATATATATGGATTATATTACATTACCCTATGTTAATATTATAAAACTATAGGAACATTTAGGTTATCTATAATTATAGATTGGACCCTAGACCATAACCAGCCTTAGTTACATTGAAGCAATAATGTGTTCTGGAAAGCCGCTCTTCAAAGCTCTGGTTGTCGTATAAGGTTCAAAGAAAACTTTATCTTTATGCTAGGCGCACATTGAGACACTCGCGACGCAGAGCAGTTTTTGTAATACGTGTGGTAAATAGCAAACTGCGCTGCCATGCTCTGCGTCCCAATGTGCGCGGTTCCTATCTAATTCACGTTTCACAAAAACTACTCTGTCCAATGTGCGCCTAGCCTTAGGCCGAGCGCACATAGAGACGCAGAGCACAGCAGAGCAGTTTTTGTGAAACATGAATTAGAAAGGGAACGCGTGGTCCAATTTCCGCGGACAACTGTGCGACGCAGTTTTTTTTGTGCTGTCCTGCCCAATTCTGCTCTGCGTCGCCTGCGTGACAGTTCAATGCGCGCCTTGTAGTTCTAACAATCGCCATTTCTATTTTACTACCTTAAGTTGTTTGAAATTTAAATACTACACATTCAAAATAATTATACTATAAATGTTATATAATAATATATATTATAATATAAATACTATATTAAATTAATATTACCTATAATATTAAATATAATTATATTTTTTTAATTATATAATTATTATATATTTAGGATTATTATATAATCCTCCTACCTTAGGCTAGACAGCAATATCGTACCTAGAAAGCATACAAATTGCACGGGAACGGACTATTAGGCAGTAAAAAAATTTTTAATTAAATCGAAAGAGTAATAAAAAAAATTTATAAAAAAAAAAAAATTAAACCGACTTCGGAACCTAGGAACCAATAAAAATAACTGAAAAGTATGAAATAATAACCTTCTGATGTTTATGAATAAACAGCAAAATTGAAAATTGTACAAAAAGCGGAAAAATGCAATAAGACGAATAATTTTTTTTTTTATTTCTACAAATACACACTGATTGTTATTAAAAATTGTGAAATTAAAATATCAAATACTATGGTCAATACAACACAATATTTTCGGAGGCGGCGCAAATATAAATGATATGATACCGATACAGTTCCATTAGTAGGCATTAAAATCAATAGATGAGAAGAGAAGATCCATTTTTAGATTTTCATAATGTCCAGTGTTAAAAATTTTAAATTTTGCGCCGCCTCCGAAAAGAGAAAGAAAATTAATGATGGAAATAATTCCTAATAAGTGCCTATCTTAAAGATTTTTATATCTACTCTCCTATCTAGACAATAGCAAAGCCTATGGTGTGCCACCAGCTAGCAACGTTACCGTAACTTAAAAAAAAAAAAAATGAGACAATTAGCCATCATAGAAGGAATTGGTGATGGAACAAACTAATATTGAAATTATTTAGCAGAACCTAAATTATTTCATAACTGAACATGTCCCTAATATTTTTTCAAGCAATAAAAGATTTTCGTCTTCTCAAAATAAATGATTTGGAACTGACAGCCTTTCTAATTTGTACGACTTAATAGTTGCAGAAAACTATAGTAGTAATCCGGATAACATAACAGAAGTGTCACTCCATGAAGAATCGGGACAAGATTTCATGATTACATTGTATATTTATATCCCACAGTGACCGAGCTTATCCGGAAGAAGACAGAGGTGCCTGAATCCTTTCTTAAGGCCCCTAAATCAACTGGAAATAAACTTTTCCAGGAATTATTGTAGTCCTTTTTAACGTGGATAGCGAGTGAAAGTCGGAAATCAATATCTAATTTAAATCAATAATGGCTACGAGTTTCAATTTAAATGAACCTTAAGGAACTTGAAGAAGTCTTAAATTCTGCTTTAAAACGGTTACTAATACTCACTCTTTCTTGGAATTCCACGAATTTCGTGATCTTATGATTATGGTGTTCAACGTCGCACAGTGGGAAAATTTTGTGATTTAGCGGCCAAAAATCTATAACTCCTGATCAAATAACGATAATCAAATAATTCTTTTTTCATTAGTGTGCTTGGCATTTATTTTAATAGTGAGAATAAAAAAAAAAATATAAATATCATCACTCGGGATATTTCAAATTAATTTTAAACTGAATCCTTTCTTCATTTTAATTTAAATAAAATAGTTTATTAGGTGCATGGTCATACATAGAGGATGAAATGAGTCAGTATTGTAATCTATTGACCTTTCTGCTTATATACATTTCTTTTTCCGGTATTTGCTCCTTTTAATAGATTTTTAAATAATTATTGTCTGAACACGAAAAAACCCAAAAAATTAAATTTAAAATATCCAATGTTTTACAACTTTTAAGGAAAAAAAAATATTATCAAATAATTAAAGTAGAAGTATATTTTAAGGTTTAGTCCAATTCGAGGCCGAAAATATATTTAAATTTAAAATATATGGCTTTAAATCGTGAAATCGATATATCGCTAAACGATCGCATTTGATCGCTCCAATTCTATTATGGCATTTTAGTACTCTAAATCCTCTATCACTGTGAAAAAAATCAGAACCAATTATTGCCAATAAAAAATTTTACGTTATTTTGAATATTTTTGTTTTATACTGATATAATTAACATGCTCGTAATTATATTAGATTTTTATTCAATGTTTTTACAGGCATTTACCATGTTTAATTAGTTTATTAGGTACAATAAAATGAAAAATGAAGGCTAATATAAAAAAATATATATACTTTCATATTTATTTCAATCTAATTTAAAGTACATGGAAATTACAAATTTTAAGTGTCTATTTCGATTACCTTATTTACTTCGAAAATAAAGTACTGCGTAGAATATTTGGACCGAAGAGGGATGAACTAACCGGAGAATTTAGACGCCTACACAATGCAGAACTGAGTGAACTTTACCCAGTAAATATATTTGACGTGATTGCAGCAAGACGAATAAAATGGGCGTGTAAAATTGCGAAACTTGGCTGTGAACGAATTCCGAAAATATTAATAAGCGCGGTGCCGAATGGGAAACGTCCGAGGGGCAGGCCGAGACGGAGGTGGGAGGATTGCATTAGGGCGGATCTATCGAAGTTAGGTCTAGAAGACGGTCGATGGATGGAGGTGTGCAGGGACCGAGTGGTGGTGTCGGCATCGAACCTTCGGGTTCGTTAAGCCTTTATTATTATTATTATTATTTCGATTACCTATTCAAAAATGGAAAATCTTCATAGATTACATTACTTTTTTTACCCAATCTCAAATATGATATCAGAGGATCCTAGGAGACAAGCTTAATTCGGAAAAGGTCCTCGTTCACTCGCTGCCTTGATACCTTACAGGTGTTGGTAAGTCTTAACCTTCTGTCCTTATGATTTGCTTCTTGAGCTTCTTCCGATAGTTCTCCAATAGGCTAATTATGAAGACTGAGTACATATTCACCGTGCTATATCCAAATGGCATATTTATATAACGAATTTCCAACAGCTCGTCGAAACTTGGAAGTATTGATAGAAAAATGATTGAAATATATGGGTAACTTTTAATTGGGTTGGATATGGGTAACTTATAATATGGGTAACTTATAATTGGGTTGGGTTGGTTTTAATTGGAAGTATTGATAGAAAAATGATTGAAATATATGGGTAACTTTTAATTGGGTTAGGGTAGAATAACATTAACTAATATAAACATCTAATTAAATTAACATTGCGCAGAGGCAATATCGTAACCAATGAAGGTCTACTGAAGTGCGATTATTGCTAGTTGAAACGTATTTAATTAAATTAATTCTATTTAGTGGATTATAATACAGTTAGCCGATAATTATAATTAAATTGATTTTAATAGATACAATTTCTTAAACCTTTTACTCCCTTTCTTCAATCTAATAAATCATGTACAGTTTGTTCTTTTTCCTTTGGAGACATACCATTTAAAATCATCATCAAATCATTTTTAAAAATATCCTTTTTGGTAATTTAAATACATTTTTCTTGAAATACAAAAAATAATAATCTGGTGGTCAAGAATGCTCGGATTCTTATATTATTAAGTATTTGTACCTTGTGCATTTAACTCGATCCCATTTAATAATTTAAACAGGACAATAACATATTTAAAAAAAAAACAAATAAATTTACAAAACAAAAGATTAAATTATTCCTTTTTGGTTATTTTAATACATTTTATCTTTAAATAACAAAAAAAATAATAATCTGGTGTTTAGGAATACTCGGATTCTCATATTAATTTATTTGTACTTTTTCCATTTATACGTGCATTTAACTTGAACCCATGTAATCATTTGAACAGTACAATAACATATTTTTAAAAACAAACTATTAAATTTATTTGTTAAATGGTCTGTTTAGTTTAAAATTTTATGCAACCATCACAGGAAATTTTTATATATTGAAATAGTATTTCTACTGATATCTGTTGTTGTACTTTAATTATATTAAAGAAACATTCATTTGTACATTACGTTGGTTGTTCCCATTATTGAAGCGGGGAAGTTGGTTTATCTGGACTACATCTGCTCGGGAACTCTCGGTTAACCCGAACTGAATCGTGGATATCGTGTAGGGCGTGATCGGAATACCTTGTTCTTTACTCACGCCCGCCGCCATCTTGGAGCTCCTCATCCGAAGTAATACCAAATATTCTAATATCGCTACAGAAAACGACAGCGATATTATATTTTGGGGATATTAATTATCTTTACTGAAATCTATTGTTGAAAAATTAGTTAAGGTTATGTATAGGTTGGTTCCAACAAGCACTTAAACCACGTCGATAACTAATAGACTGTTCGTTCTCCAACTACTCCTTTGATTCTAAATTTGATTGGTTGGTTTTCCCATATGATTCATCCAGCATTAAAACAATGTTGAGATTTGTTAGTTCCCAATGAGTTTAATAGCTTGTTGGAGCATACCTTATGTTACATATGCCATATGTTTTTCCAATAAGTAAAAATTTTTAGCGATAATTAAATATTTATTTTCATGTTTCTTCCCGATAACTTCTTAAATAAATTAAGACCCAAAAAAGGTCTTAATGGGACCACCTTGGGAAAATACTCTACAAGATGCAAAAGGTTTCGTTCCAATTGGTCCATCCATCTCCGAGTAATCGGTGGACATTTATAAAAAAAAAAGAAAGGCACAACAAAAGTATCGAATTGAGTAACCTCCTCTTTCTAGGACTAATTAAATCGAAATATTAATGAAATAAAAAAATTCCTAGCGGAGTCACGGCTCTAAGGGTAGAAGCTAACTATCGGTGTTGGAAGTTGGATGAGGCCAAAAATAGGGAGGTAGGTGCGGGGCCCACCTCCGCACCTACACCCCTCTTTTTGGCCTCATCCAAGTTCTATTACCAGCCAATCTAATAAAGGAAAACCTAAATATCCTATAGGTTATCTAAAGATTTATTATATTATTAATAACTAGCAGACCCGGCCACGCGTTGCTGTGGCTCAGTAGTTAAATTCTAATATTTTTAAACAAATACAGTCAAACCAATATTCAGTGATAAAGAAGAAACCCTTTCAGCTTATCAAAATCCAACATGATTGAGAATAGAGCATTACACCATTTAAAAGTATTAGGTAAGTAATATAGGAAAGTTAAAGTTTTTATTTTTTACATCTTATATTTCAATGTAGTTCGTATAAATAGTTCGTTTGGTAGATAACGTTAATTTACAAATATTTATTTACAATAATAAAATACTGTGTTTTTAATTTTTTTATTTGTGTTATCGCCTCTACCCTACAGGGTCATTGGCGTATAATTGTGCTTTAAATCCATTTAATGAACTTGAAAAGAGTGCCGACTCTTTCTTCCTTGTCTTTCATAATTTCCTTTAAAGATTCAGAAAGACCAACTTTTTCCCGGTACTTATCGAATCGTGGGCAGATTATCAGTAAGTGTTGGACTGAAAGAGGCACATTATCACATTTTTCACAAATCGGGGCTTCTAGCCTCCTAGATAACTGTGTGTAAAATGGTAATGTCCAATCCTCAGCTCAGCCGGCACAGCATCACTCTTCTTAATATTCTGCAGTTTGTGATCCATTACCTACAGTCAGTTCTTGCTCGGTTTAATTGGCGATTTTCTCTGGCCCAACTCTTCTCCCATTCTGCTAATTCCAATATCTTTGTTTGGAGAATCCAGTCTTCCAATGTTACTTTATTTATTTTATTAACTTCTGTTCCGTCTTCGAGTCTAACTAAGTGGGCTATATAGTCAGCTGTTTCATTGCCTGAAATGCCACAGTGAGCAGGAACCCAGACGAAGGCAATGGCCGTGCCTTTATTTTTTATATCCCACCATTCGTTAAGAATTTCTATGATTAATGAATTTCGCGATTATGGACTATTTATGGCTGCCGATACACTCCACGAATCCGATACTACAGCCCATTTTTTTCTCTTGATTACGCTATCAGATAGAGAGCATTTAGAATGGCTGTCGCTTCCCCTGTAAACATCGTGCTCTCCCCCGGTAGATTAAAAAGGAGCTGATTGTGTTTGCGACTCACTGCGCTGCCAACACTATCGCCCTTTTTTGATGCATCGGTACTAACTCGAAATTGCTATATTTTTCCACTAATTTTAAGAAGGATAACTGAACTTCTACCGGTTAAGTTTTGGTAACCTCAGCCATTGATCTATAGATTATTGGCCTAAAAAAACTTCATTCACACGGTTAGTTTTTATTTCACACGGGGATCCAATATTATGTTGTCAAGGACGGGTTTTTTGAAATAATATTCATTAATAGTATTTTAGTGACGGGGGGGAGGGGCGCACTAGAAAATAGTTTGAATTTCGATTTCGTTCACATGGGAGTTCAATATTATGTTATCGGGGCAGGTGTTTTTGAAAAAAATATTCATTTTGTATTTTAGTGGGGGGGGGGGGGCGCATTGGAAAATAGTTAGATTTTCCGATTTCTTTCAAACAGGAATCCAATACTATGTTATCGGTACCATGTTTTTGAAAAAAATATTCATATTGTATTTTAATAGTGGGTGGGAAATAAAAAAGTTAGATTTTCGGAGTTATTTCACACAGGACACAGTGTCACGAGTATACGGGTTAAGAATTCAAAAATCCTACCTTTTTCTTCACAAGGTTTATTATATTTTTAGGCTACTATACAACAAAAATATGACAGAAAAAATAATTTATTAGGATATAAAATTAAATAAAATGAATATAGAGACTTATACGATATATACAAATTAATCCGAATACAATATTTACAAAATAATATGATATTTAAAAACTTACCTAATAAAAAAACTTATTTATCTTCAGAATCACTAGATTGTAAACTAATACTATCATTTTCTCTTAAAATTAAATATCTTGAAACATTTTCGTCAATTTTTGAATATTTTTCGGAGCTAACCTTTCTTAAAGTTGACAAATATGGATCCGATGAAAGGAGAAGCATTTTCATAAGACCCATATTTGTATCAATAAGAGAAGTTTCCCTTGTATTATGTTCTCTGAAGTACCTTATGTCCTTGTGTCGGCCCTCCAATGCTTCTTCTGATAATTTCCCAATTGGAGTAATGAAAAAAGAAATAATTTCGGGTCCATGTAAAAGCAATTTAGGCAAAGATACTGGCATATAAAATACCATGAATAATGCCTCACATATAAATCTTTAGTTTCACTAATCAATTCTGTGAATTTCGGTATGTTAACTGATTTTACACTAGAAACTACTTTCAAAATGGTGCCCAAATTAATTATTAATTTTATGTCAAGGCCGGTAATGTCACTGCTTAATTTTGGATTTCCGAAAAATCTTCGGATGGTATTCTCATCTGTGTTCTGCGGTTCATAAAATTTTTGTTTGTACCTGCTGTGTCCCGAACTGCCGTCACATTCCCATTTACTGATCAATGTTAGCGGCCGACAGGAATAATCATTAGTAAGTTTGATTATGGACTTGGCCGTTTTATCTAGTGTTTCCTGTAGATTTACTTCACTGGTGGTTTCTGATTTTTCCGTCAGTGATGGCAAAAGTTATTTTTCTGCCCGTTTTGCCAATAATAACTCGGTAAAATATTAAGGCTGTAACTATTCATTGTGTTCCTTAAAATATTGTGGTGCTTTGCAACTCATATGACTTTTTTAACATGTGTTGTTAATGTTAAATTCAAAATATTGTGTTATTGTGAAAATAAAAATGTTCTGAGTTAATTCTCATTATTAAAAGGTTCAATTATTTTTACAATATTGTGGTTTAAGACCAAACATCAACCACAGTGGTGACCACCGATTTGGACAGCTACAATCTGTAAGTTGAAGACTTTAGATATTTTCATTTATAATGTGTGATTCCGGGAACACGGAGACAAGGCCCCAACGTAGCAGTTATGAAGAAATCAGCCGGGTATCAATTAAAATTCCACCTATTTGGCGAAAAAACATCAAGATCTGGAAGCTGCAGGTGGAAGCTCAATTTTACAATTATAAAATAACCTCCGAATTAACTAAATTTAATTATGTTTTAGCTTCATTGGATTCAGATGTCGCGGAGCTAATCGCAGATTTTTTAGGTAAGGAACTTTCTACAACCCCATATACTCATCTTATGGAAAGGCTGCAACGCGAATTCGAAGAATCTGAAGGACGGAAGGTAACCAAATTACTTACTGAAATAGATCTTGGAGACAAACGGCCCAGTCAGTTGTTACGCGAAATGCGTAGCCTTGCTGGTTCGCAAGTCAATGATGATTTTCTAAAAACTATTTTCATGCAACGTCTCCCAGTTAATTTGAGATCAATATTAGCCTCTAGCAATGACACACTAGACAACACTGCCATTATGGCTGACAGGATTCTCGATTACACACATTCCTCGCCTAACATAACCTCTATAAATAATAATCCTTCCCATAGTTCATCTTCTAGCATCTTACCCACTGATAGGCTATCGCGTTTAGAATCACAAATTGCCGAATTAACCGCTGCTATTAGTAGCTTATCTGCTGCAGGTCGTTCACGTTCGCGCTCTCGTTCACGATCCCGCCCTTACTCTAGTGGTCCTCTTTGCTGGTATCACCGTAAATTTCGTGAAAAAGCCACAAAATGTAACCAACCTTGCTCTTATAAACAAACATCTCCTTTTAAATCGGAAAACGAGTAGGCCACTCTCTTGAGATGGCGCAGGAGAGCACAGGCCAACTACTTACACGCCGTCTGTTCGTCACGGATATTCCTACTGGAACAAAATACCTTGTGGATTCCGGGGCAGATATTTCTGTCGTTCCTTCCTCTCCCCAAATGCGACCAACCAAACGGGTACTCTTTGCGGCTAATGGAACGCCTATAAACACTTATGGTGAGCGTCTAATTAACCTGAATATAGGTACGAGACGTTCTTATTGTTGGCCTTTCACAATCGCTAAAGTTCAGGCTCCTATTATTGGAGCTGATTTTTTAAATCATTTTGGACTATTAATTGATCTAAAAAATAGGCGGCTTATTGACAATACAACACAGCTATCTACTTCTACATTGACTACGGTTAACTCACCCGAGAGTGAAATTCACTTATTAGATCCGCTTAGCAAATACACTGAACTACTTCAAAAGTTCCCAACATTACTGCGCGAAGATCCAAATTTCTATGCCACGGATATAAAATATTTTCATAGCATTAAGACAACCGGTCCACCCGTTGTTGCTAGGCCCAGACGTCTACCTCGCACAAAATTGGAACAGGCTAAAATAGAATTTCAAAAAATGATCGACTTGGGAATATGTAGGCCCTCCAAAAGTCCATGGTCGAGTCCCTTACATATGGTAGCCAAAAAAGATGGTTCATGGAGGCCTTGCGGCGATTATAGGGCACTTAATGCCATAACAGTTCCCGACCGCTACCCTATACCATATTTAAACGATTTTAACTCCAGACTCGCCGGTAAGACTTTCTTTTCTAAAATCGATTTAGTTCGCGCCTACCACCATATTCCGATTGCACCAGAAGATGTACATAAAACAGCTGTGATTACCCCTTTCGGATTATTTGAGTTTCTAAAGATGCCTTTTGGATTGAGAAATGCCGCTCAATCTTTCCAGAGATACATCGATAGCATTTTACGAGATTTAGATTTTGTTTTTTGTTATTTAGATGACATTCTCGTGTTTTCAAATAATGAAGAACAACATATTTGTCATCTCACCTCACTATTCAGGCGCTTGAACGAATACCGCATAAACATTAATATAGCAAAATGTGAATTCGGGATAACAAAAATTTCGTTTTTAGGTTACTCTGTATCTGTCGAGGGTATTGAGCCGTTACCTGATCGAGTTGACAAGATCGTCTCGTACAAACAACCTAAAACCATTGCCGATCTCAGACGTTTTCTTGGGTTAATAAATTTCTACAGAAGATCGTTGCCTGCAACCGCCGAAACGCAACAGCTGTTATTTAACCTTTGCAAAGATACGCGCAAAAATGATAAACGCAACGTGGAATGGACTCCTGAGGCTTTGTGTGCTTTTGAGAAACTTAAAACTCAAATCACAAACGCAACACTCTCAGCCCACCCATCAGACGACTTACCATTAGCGCTTCTCGTTGATGCTTCAGATTATGCAGTTGGATCGTCGCTCAACCAACTTCGTAACGGTGTTTTAGAACCACTTGGGTTCTTTTCAAAATCATTGACAGACACTCAAAAGCGGTATAGTACGTATGATAGAGAGTTACTCGCCGCATATATGTCCGTTAAACACTTTCGTTACATATTAGAAGGTAGGGATTTTGTATTATACACGGATCATAGGCCTCTGACATACGCGTTTAAGCAACGGCTCGACAAGGCTTCCCCACGCCAATTACGACAATTGGATTTCATAGGGCAGTTCACCACAAACCTCCAGTACCTTCCTGGCAAATCCAACACTCCGGCCGACTTCTTTTCTCGCCTATCCGCTATATCTGTCCCATCCGTGATTTCCTTTGACGACGTAGCGAAACTACAAAGTACGGACGAGGAACTACAACAGCTAAAGGCTAATAAAAATTGTTCCCTTAAATTTGCACCAATCGCATTAACATCAGGAGCAGAATTGATATTAGACACGTCTATAAGTCGTTTGAGGCCTTACTTACCGCTAGCATTCCGGAAACCAACTTTCGACTCTCTCCATAACATGGCACACCCTGGAATAAAAGCGTCCATCGAGCTCGTCAAGCAACGATATGTGTGGCCTTCCCTTAAAAAAGATGTCAGACTATGGGCTAAAACATGTATGGGTTGTCAACGTTCAAAAGTTACCAAACATATTTTTAGCGAAATAGGTGCCTACGAACCAGCCAGTAGTAGATTTTCTCACCTAAATCTGGATATTGTTGGTCCTCTGCCACCTTCCGATGGGTATATCTACTTACTGACAATCATTGACCGTTTTTCTAGCTGGACGGAGGCAATACCTTTAAAGGACATTTCAGCGGAATCAGTCGCACGGTCTCTCTTATTTTCATGGATCGCCAGGTTTGGAGTTCCATCTAAGATTACGACAGATCGTGGCAGACAATTTGATTGCTCACTCTTCGCCCACCTAACCAATCTTCTGGACATCCAACATTGTAAAACTACGGCATATCATCCTGCGTCTAATGGCAAAATAGAAAGATGGCATCGGCAGCTTAAGGCATCCCTACGTGCTCAGCTGGTAAATGACTGGATTACCAAACTACCCACAGTTCTTCTTGGTCTACGTTCCCTCTTGGTACCTCACCTCCAAGCGACACCAGCGTCAATAGTGTAGGGAGAACCTTTGAGACTACCAGCAGACTTCTTCGAAGATGGAGCCACATCAAATGACCTACCTATGCTGGTACATAAATTAAAGAAACACATCCAAGCGCTAAGACCGGTAATTACAAGCCATCACTCAGCTAAGCGACCCTACATTCACCAGGATATTAAAAAAAAAACCTCCCATGTTTTCGTGCGACAAGACGCTGTGAGAAAACCCTTACAACCTATTTATGAAGGACCATTTAAGGTAATTTCACGAACAGACAAATTCTTTGATCTTGAAACTCCGAGGGGCACGAAAAGGATCTCTATTGACCGCCTTAAACCGGCATATTTGTTATCGGAGGACGGAACATCGCACCACCAGCAGCAACAGAATTCAACAACAGAAGGATCGCAACAGAATTCATCTAGTGCTCCCGTTGTTAAAGCAACTTCACCTCCCATGAACAACCGAACACGTTCAGGACGCCGAGTAACATTTCCTTCGAAGTACCTCTCCGTTATCACTGGGGAGGGAGTATGTGGTGCTTTGCAACTCATATGACTTTTTTAACATGTGTTGTTAATGTTACATTCAAAATATTGTGTTATTGTGAAAATAAAAATGTTCTGAGTTAATTCTCATTATTAAAAGGTTCAATTATTTTTACAATATTGTGGTTTAAGACCAAACATCAACCACAGTGGTGACCACCGATTTGGACAGCTACAATCTGTAAGTTGAAGACTTTAGATATTTTCATTTATAATGTGTGATTCCGAGAACACGGAGACAAGGCCCCAACGTAGCAGTTATGAAGAAATCAGCCGGGTATCAATTAAAATTCCACCTATTTGGCGAAAAAACATCAAGATCTGGAAACTGCAGGTGGAAGCTCAATTTTACAATTATAAAATAACCTCCGAATTAACTAAATTTAATTATGTTTTAGCTTCAATCAACCACAATTTCATATTTACGGAAACTAAGTCGTAAATCCATGGCCATGTAAATGGCCAAAGCATTTAGTGGTAGTAAAGGTGGATTTCTGATTGTTTTATTCTTAGAAGTAAGCATAGTGGCAAACTCTATTTCTTCCGGAGATTTCGTCGTTACTAAATCCGCAACTCGTCTCTTTTTTGTAGAGTATGATGCTTCCGCGAAACTTACTTGCGGTCTTCCACGCGAAGGTCCTGGTTGATTATTATCTTGGTTTCAAATTTCAAAACCATTATCGGTAAGGTTAATATTCTTATTTAACGAATCTTCGTATTTTGTTTCGACCTGCCACTTTTTTTGAATATCTAGGCAAAAAAATCTCACGAATTTTCTTATATTCTCCTTAACTTTTTCGGAACATTCAGATATAATATATTCTTGTACTAGTATATCATATAAAGCTTCGTTTTTGGTGATAAGGTCTGTACTGCGCCAAAAACGCTGAGAATTGGTTTAGGAGTCTAAAACCACAAAATCAACGTAAGGAGCTGGCAGAAGCAGACAAACTAGGTATCCTAATAATCGTAAAGAAATGTAGTATTTATGGTCAAAAAACGGAAAAACCGTTTTTTTACGTTTTTTAGAAAATCAATTTTAAAGTTGAAATATTGATGAAAATTTCTTACGTAATCTTAAACAACAGAACTTACCCAAGAAACCCATTATCGCACTTTTGGTAAAGAATAGTCACTGAACAATTCAATTAGGACTTACACTTTAACAGGTAAAAAAAAGAATGATAATGAATCTGTAATAAGATAGTAATATCCAAAGTAAATATTTACTAACCGAACCAGTTTTATACTTTGTATTTTTGTCCATACTTCAAGTTAATCAATCCTAAGCTTTAATCCTTTGTTTTTATATTGGAATTCTGATGTTTTCTTTCTGTTCTAAGATTCTAATTTTTATATTAACCCACATAAATCTTTCTTTCAAACATCAATTTTTTTATTTTTGAACACTGCTCGTGACACTGTGCAGGAGTCCAATATTATCGAGGACTGTGTTCGTAAAATTTCTTCAAAACAAATTTTCATATCGTATTTTAGTGGCGGGGGGGGGGGGCGCAATAATATTGATAATGATTACCTTTTCGGATTTTTTTCACATCAGGATCTAATATAATGTTATCTAGGACAGTTTATACGAAAATCATATTTATTTTGAATGTGATCTAATCATACTTTTTATATTTTGTATGAGTGTTTATCTTTAATTATGGGTTCATATAATTTTTTTTTGTTTTGTTTTTGTTCCTCCCCTTCCTCGCCTTTTTTTTAGGCTATAAGGGGTTTCCCGGGCCAGGGGAGTGGGTGGGGGATTGATGGCGAGTATTATTAAATGTTTCCTGGCTCCGATTGTTATCTTCGGGTTATCAATCATACGTTACCATGGGAAATGAGTATTTTCTAACGCGTTTGCCCACTCGGCTATCCTATATCTGTTTGTTAAAATAATATGATTTAAATATTACCAGGGTTTATTTGGGAATTATTTTTCATTTACCATTTTAAACCTTAAATCATAACATAAGATCACATTCAAATTTAATATTATTTTCGTATACGCTGTTCTAGATATCATAATATTAGACCCTGTGAAAAAAAATCCGAAAAGGTATTCATTATCGATATTAGCCCCCCCCCCCCCCCCCCCCGCCACTAATATACAATATGAACATTTTTTCACCCACAAATTAAGATTCGATTAATATAAAATACAAAATGAATATTTTTTTCAAAAACAACGTCCCCGATAACATAAAATTGAACCCCCGTGTGAAAGAAAAACGAAATTCAAACTGTTTTCTAGTGCGCCCCCCCCCCCTAAAATACAAAATGAATATTTATTTCAGAAACCCCATCCCTGATAACATAATAATGGATCCCCATGTGAACGAAATCCGAAATTCAAACTATTTTCTAGTGCGCCCCCCCCCCCCTCGCCATAAATTACAAAATAATTTACAAGATTAATAAAAAATAATTTAAAAATTGACGTATGTCAATAAATATCATAAATTGGACAAAAATTGTCCACCTCCCGCTACTACTCGCAAAACTTGTGAGATAGGGGGAGTAGGTATCAGTGAAGAGGAAGGATTTGCTCTGCCTTGAGCCGAGCTCTGTGGTGTAGTGGTTAGCATCCGCGCATGTAACGCGGGAGACCCGGGTTCGACTCCCGGCGGAGCCAAATCTTTTCTCTTCAAAAAATAAATTATTTAAAAAATAATTTAAAATGGTGGTCACCCACAAATTAAGATTAGATTAATATAAAATACAAAATGAATATTTATTTCAGAAACCCCATCCCTGATAACATAATAATGGATCCCCATGTGAACGAAATCCGAAATTCAAACTATTTTCTAGTGCGCCCCCCCCCCCTCGCCACTGAAATACAATATGAAAACTTGTTTTCAAAAACACCGTCCACGATAACATAATAATAGACCCCCATGTGAACGAAATCCGAAATTCAAACTATTTTCTAATGCGCCCCCCCCCTCGCCACTAAAATACAAAATGAATATTTTTTCAAAAACAACATTCCCGATAACTTAGTAATGGACCCCCGTTAGATAAAAATCCGAAAATGTTACTACTTTAATATTAAAGAGTTATATTAAAGTGTTACTCTTTAATATTAAAGAGCCCCCCCTCACTAAAACTTTAAGATAAATATTAATGCTAATGGATACCTTGTCATGATATAATACGCTCAGGGAATGGGGTAGACCGGGCGAACATGTAGTCCAGTCAATAGAGGCTCAAAAAGGGGGTTCACCTTACATCAAATGCGGGATCGTTTTTTATTTTTTGATGTTGTTTAGGACCATTAGGTAGTAATTAATCCAAGTTTCCGTCATCCCCCCATCCTTGCTTCGTCCGCCATCTGGAAAAAACTATCAGATATCGGCACTTTTTTCAGTTTTCGGCCTCTAGCTCATTCCCAGTTCATTTTTTTGAAGATATGTCTAAATAAGAAAATGTAGATTACGAAACTTCCAACAAATTTGATTTGGAAGTTTTTTTTATAGGTCCAAGCGTATTCGAGCTATGAGAAGGCGAAAAAGGTCAAAAATTGGAGATTCGGCAAATTTTTCACTTTCGCTCCACTTACCATCGCAAAAACAGGGGGAAGATTTGATCTCAGCAAAAAGTTTATAGAATGAAAGTTGTAGAGAATTTAGTTTTCTTTAAAATCATGGATTAAAAATTTTTTACGAGCAATGGGTAGGAGTGGGGGTAAATTTAAGAAAACTAGAAGAAATGCGTTTTTTGTGATTCAGCCCTGGGGCGCCGCGACGTGTTGATGAAAGTTTTTCGTTTTCATTATATTACAACCATTTTTTGAGCACAGCAGTGCATCTAAATAATATTTGAACCATTTTTTGTATAAATGTAACCACATACACGCATATATAATATATTTAATATATTTTTTGAAACTTTATTGTAAATAACAAAATATATTTCATCAATAAATTGTTTAATGAATAAATATTTTTAATTTATTATGTTATATATACGTTTCATGTATATCTCAGTTTCACAGATTACAGTTTTACAGATTATACTACGTTTCAGATATTTTACAGATACACATAGGAATTCTTTAGGATAAATACAGAAGTTGCTAACAGTGATAAAATAATTTCAAAAGCTGTGGAATGAAAACGACGGGGTTGCCGACCCAGGTCACATTCTTTTTCTTCCTCAATACAATGGGAGGCTAGGGTGACAGCATAACGGGATATTTAGCTGAGGGGAGGGAGGGAGGCGAAGGAGGGGATGAAAAGCTAGGTTTCTCATGCCTGGCCCCCTGGCCCCTCAGTTAATGTTCGTACCTCCAGTGTTGACATCGAATTTATTTAACGTGCTTGGAAAGAGTTTTTCTGTGATGTGAGTTGTAGTGGTGAACGATGGCTTCTTCATATCAAACACCGGACAGTGAGTGCTTCATATGCAGGAACAGATTGGACGAAGGATTTGTGATTAGTTTAAAGAAGAAAGGAGTTCAAACTCTATTAAGTGCAAGTGTTCGAAGGCGGCGAAACGACCACACCCAGATTTTGAAGAATAGAGACGAAATTAAAGTTCACAATGCCTGCTCAAGAAATTACATCGATCCAAGACGAATAGACGTAGCTCTACGCTCAGAATCCCCTTAACCTGGACCATCTTCAAAGCTAAGGTCAGTAAGTGATTTGTTTATTTTCAAGGGCCATTGCTTTCTATGTGCGGAAAAAATTGAAGAGGATTATATGAAAAAAACAGAAAAAGCTCCCGTTGAAAAGGGGTAAAAGCAAAAGTTGTTCGAGCAACCAAAGCTGGTTCAGTTTTGGTTTGTGTGGAGGAAGACACACATGCGAAAAAACTGATTGGGTGGCAAAAATTTAAGGATATAGGAATGGAGGCTAGACTATCCCTCAAGAGGAAGCCGAAGGTCGAGGTCAAAGGTGGTCCCCAGTCCTAGACAGCGGAAAATCTTGAAAGAGTTCTATGGGAGAAATTGGTAGCGAAATCAGTTCCCACCCCGGAGAATAAATCAAATTATATAAAGCCCCTGTTTTTCACTAAAGCACGAAACAAGATTACGAACAATTGGGTTTTAGAGGTGCACCCAACGGTAAGATATAATCTTTTAAGGGAGGAAATCTTAGCTGGGGGTTGGTGGGCAAGGGGTTGTCTTCGATGCCAAGGATATGGACATACGAGGGCAACTTGCCAAGAAACAGGCATAGTTTGCAGATGGTGCTCGGCGATCGGTCACATTGCAAAGGATTGTCCCGAGAAAATAAATAAGTCCACTCCAACCTGTGTTAACTGCTGGGGAGGGTGTATTAAGAAACAAAGCTAGGCACCAGGCAGGGATTGGAGAGCCTTTTATGACTAGACTAAACATTCTTCAGTTAAACATGGGCCGCCGTCGCCTTGTAGCTGATGAGCTCCGAGCTCTCTTCCAAGCGCTATGACATATTGGCGGTACAGGAACCGACATGCCGTGGGAACAGGGTAATGGGGTTTGGCCTCACGTTGAGGGTAATAGCCCTGAGCAGTGCAGAGAGGAGGCCCAGGGCTGCCATAGTGATAAATAATCCTAACCTCGACGTGATGGATCTTAGGCAGCATACCATAGCGGATTATGCATCATGCTATATCAAGTGGGGAAACATAGCGTTCACACTGGTATCGGCATACCTGCCTATAAGGGATGGTATCGATGAATACATTACCGCTATGGAATCGATTATAGGAGATATGAGGAATGTCATCGTGTGCTCAGATACCAACTCCTGGAACACGGTTTTGGGTTCCACCCGTACAGATAGACGAGGTGCGAAATTGGGTGATTTCATTTCTAGAAATCAGCTAATTGTGATCAACTAACCCTCTTCTATCCCTACATTTTCTGGAGGTATGGGAGAGAGTTGGATTGATGTTACTTTCGCAACGCCTATGCTTACAAGATACATCGCGGATTGGACCCTCAGATCTGAGACGAGTTCCGACCACGCTGCTATAGCAATTGGCCTGGTAGATGGACCAGGATGTTTCCACGGCAACGATAAGGGTTACACTACCCAAAAAAGTGACTGGAGAATGTTTCGATCTCAACTAGAAGATGTTATAGTTGACGATGAATGGGATGAGGCGGAGACGGATGGATCCGACAATCTCGATGATCGAATGTTTAGGCAAACAAACATCATCCGCGATGCTTCTGAAAGATCCCTTCGACGCCGGAAAGCGACTTCTCGACCGGTCCCATGGTGGACCCCGGCCTTAACTACTATGAAGAGAGACCTCTACAAGGCCCGGTGTTCGTATCAGAGATGCAGATGTGACGAGAGGCGCATTACGCAACGTGTACAAGTCTAAATCCAGGGAATATCGAAATCAGGCGCGCTCACAAAAACGGAGGTCTTGGGACGAATTCATTGTTGAAGAATCCACGAAGAATCCTTGGGGCATTTCATTTAGAGTGGCAATGGGGAAAATTACTCCTCTGCAGACCTTGGCAGCTCTCAGGTATGAAGATGCCCAGGCAACCACCATTGATGAGGCGGCCAACATCTTTATTGAAGCTACGTACCCCAGGGATGACCCGTCCCAGGATAACGGAGAACAAAAATTTGTGAGACGCACCACGGCATTCCTGCCTGGTACGGACCTATGCCCACCATGGGATATATATGATCTTCGTATGGCCGTGGATAGGCAGAAAACCGGTCGTGTTCCAGGACTCGATGCTACAGATGCGGCGATCTTGAAGAATAGTACTCCTTATATCGAAGATAAATTGTTAGGAATCTTTAATGATTGCCCCAATAAAGGATACTTTCCGAAAAAATGGAAGATCGCCGACTTGAGAATTCTCTACAAGGGAGGAGACAGGGATAAGCAGCTCCCCAAGTCGTACAGAACCATTTGCTTCCTTCCTGTGAGGTTCTGGAGCATCTGATACTAATCAGACTACGAACGGTTCTTGAGAAGGCAAGCCATCCACGACAGTATGGCTGTACAAAAGGAAAGGGAACCGCTAATGCTGTGATGAGGGTACGCACAGATGTTGAACTGAGAGTGGAGCGATATGTCATGTTGCTGCTCTTTGACATATCCTCCACTTTTGACAGCGTCTGGTGACCTCGCGTCCTCCAGCAGCTTCATAAGTACGAAGCACCCAGCAACTTATATGCCCTCGTAAGCAGTTACCTGAAAGACCGGCACGTTAAAGTACGAGGTAGCTTCTACGAAACAGAGGCATCCGTTGAGAGAGGTTGCCCTCAGGGATCAGTCCTTGGACCGGCTCTTTGGAAACTTGTTTTTGATGAGTTGCTGGGAGTGCTTGAGGAAGAGCGGTTCCCTGCCACGGCCTACGTTGACGATCTGGCTGCTGTGGTGTCCTCAAACTGCAGAGCCGGTATTAAAGAAGAAGCAGAACGGTGCGCCAACCTGATACAAGTATGGTATGAGAGCAATCAATTGAAAATGGCTGTTGCTAAAACCCTACTTCTACTTACTACTACGTACTTCTAAAAGGAAAAACGGATCGGGCCCACCCTATAACCCTTAGAATTGACGGTATAAGAATACGTCCAAGTGAGATGGTTACTTATCTTGGAATACGGTTCGGAAGAGAATTTAACATGAGACCTCACTTGGACTACCTGGGAAGTAGAGTGGCCAATACTTTAAATGGTCTTAGCCGTGTGGGAGGAGCTTTTTGGGGCCTCAGATACCCAGCTACGCTCACAACAAATAATGGTGTAGTTTTGGGTATTCTGAGTTTCGCTTCACCAGCATGGTTTTTAAATTTCTCACACCGTTTAAAGAGCAGGTTGGCGACGATCCAGAGAACGGCTCTGCTGCGGATCACCAGAGCGTACCGGACTGTGTCTCATGAGGCGGCGCAGGTATTAGCAGGGACGGTACCTCTCGAACTCCTACTGCAACAAGACTTAGATCGATATAGATTAAAGAAAGAAGGCACCGCAGGACTCCCAACCCACATTAAAGTGAAAGTCGAACGAGAGCCTAATAATTGGACAAAAATTATCCGGGAGGACACAATTGACCTTAAGGAAGTACTTCCACACCGTCCGGTCTCGTATTGAAGCGAAATTGGTCCTCCCGGATTATTGGGTATCACAGTTTCTTACAGGGCATGGGGCCTTTCGAGCTAAGCTTCATGGCTTTGGGAAGGATATCGATCCCCTGTGCCCTACCTGCGGTGTCTTAGAATCTGCCGAGGATATCGTTATAAGCTGCGCTGCCTTTGAGCCACAAAGGGCCAGGTTGTTGAGGAAAACTGGACTCTATGTCCTCTCGGAGGCTGATTTTCCTCAACTAGTCTCTGAGAATAACTACCCGTACTACAAGGAGTTTGTGTACGGGTTGAAAACAGCACTGTGCCCAGAAGTTTTTAACCTAGGTAGAAGGAATCCTACTCCTAGAAGGCCACCGGATTCAGGATCTGCGAGAGAAGACTAGAATAAAAGAATAAATAAGAATATGAGGAAGAAATAAAGAAGAGGAAGAAGAATTGCGCAACATTAACATACGCATGAGTGTTATATGTTAATGTTGCCGAAACCCGTGTTGCCGAAAGGCAGGGAAGGGTGTTTAATAAATAAATAAATAATATACCTGCCATTTATCAATGCCACTCCAACCCATGATGACACTGTCTATACATCCTTGCTCAAGGCTCGCCGATAATGCGATAGTTTCAAGCAAAAAACCTGCTTTGTGACGTTCGACCAGCCACTATGGAGCAGTACACTGAAGTTACAGGATTGTCTTCAGAACAACATGTGGAGCTGAGGCCCAGCAGGATCGCGTTGGACGAACAAGATGTGCAACGGCTGCTCGATTGGTTTACAAAACACCCCCCTTTCCCTGAAGCAGCGGAAATTATGAGCATTAGCTTGCATCGTTGGTCCAGAAATGTTGTAGATCGATCCACTCTTATAGCTGCAGCTGCGAGAGGATGTACAGTCACTTGTTTCACCTACTTGGTTTGCACGGCGCCGTTGTTTTTCTCCCGTTATTTTTGCTTTGTTGTATTTTAAACATACGCTCGCAAAATGGTTATTCCCCTTGCAAAGGATACATTTTTTCCCAAAGCAGGACAATGTTCGTGCCGTTCGTCAAGTCTCGATCCACATCAAAAACAATCGCGGCCCCGAACTAATGTTTGCCTCTTTTCCATTGAACGATTGTAAGAGCCCTTTGTCCGGTTCTTAGAAAAATATTTTTTCTCAATTTCAAAAATATTATTTTTTGCTGCTTGGCAATTGGTTAGGTGCGTTTGTGTAACATCCGCCCGTTCAAGAGTGGAAACCAGTGTAATAATGTTTTCCAAACTACTATCAACGCCCGGAAACTGACGAAGTAACTCCCTTTGCCAGTTAGGGTTATTAATTCCGACTATAACCTGATCGCGGATTCGCTCATTGACAGAGCTTCCAAATTGACACCCAGACGCTAATCTCTTTAATGTATTAACGTATTGAGTGACTGTCTCGCCCTCTTCACGGAATCTACGAGTAAACGCAACTCTTTCGCCAATCGGACATGATGTCTTCCCAAAATACTTGTCTAAAACAGATACAACATCAATATACGTATAAGAACTCACCGGCTCAGGCCTGAAGTGGTCCACTACTACTCTGAACGCCTGTGGTCCCACTTTAGAGAGAAGAATGTCTCGCCTTTCATTGTCTTCAAGTACGCGGCGAATGCGAAGTTCTACTTCAAAACGTTGCCTGTAGTACTGCCAGTCCTCTTCTTCAGGAAGGAAAGGCACAAACTGTAAATATGTAGAAGACCTACGGTTCCGGCCAGCTATTAATAACCTTTCCGAGTTGTCTTCAGTGTCTGAATGTTTATTCTCGCGCAAGGAATCTTCATTACCGTACGGACAGGTTGCATTACTGACCTTCTTCTGTCTTCTGTTGTCCATTTGTCCAGCAGCGCCAATATTAGATACAGGAATAGATGCTTGTAACTTTATAATTCATGTTTTATTTCACAACAGCAAGCTTTATATTAATCGAATAAAACCGTATGATTGATTCAACAATAGCATTAACATTTCGTAATTGAAAATATAATAATCGATATGTCAAAATATTCATCTAAGCACTGTTCAGCAATCTTTGTCCAAGGTGCATTGTTACCATCTTCATTTAATTTACATCGAATCCTGTTCACCAACGTTTGGTTCAATCGTTCGTTTAAGCCGTTCGATTGAGGATTACCGACTGGGGTATAAACAAGTAAAATACCTTTTTCTTTTAATTTTTTTTTTTAATTTCACTGAATTTAATGCTGTGTATTGATCGACCAACAGCATTTTTATGACATAATCTTTTGTCAACGGATTTATTAATTTAATAAAATCCTGAGCATTTTGTTTACTTGAAGTTAAAATCAACGTGTATCTAGTGAAATGATCCACCAGCAAATGCATATATTTCTTAGTGGAACCGTTGCCGCTGAAACCCCCATTGGTGTCAATCGACACAATTTCAAAGGGCTGCTTAGCCGGTCCTAATTTTGATAGTAGACCTATAGCCCGACTTGATCTAAATTTATTTTTTTGCAGATCTCACACGTTTGATTGAACTGATTTATTTTATCATCCATATTTTTGAAATAGTAAAAAGGTCTTAGTTTGTTTGCTATATGAGTACTACCAATATGACCATAAAATTTATGCATTTTTTTGATTAAATCTAACCCAAACCTTTCTGATACATAAATTGAAGGGGTCGGGGAAAAATAGTGCCAAGCAACCTTTTTAACAAAAATAAACTGCAACTGCAGTTTGCAGTATATTACGTAGGACTATATGTCTATGATGGAAATGACACCTAAATATGACTATATAGAGCACTCAATAGTCGTATTTAGGAGGTATTTCTAAGACATATAGTTCTACATAAGATACAACATACTGCATCTACAGTTTATTTTGGTTAAAAATGTTGCTTGGCACTATTTTGCCCCGACCCCTTCAATTCTTTTTCTACTATTCAAAAGTTTAAAACTGACATCACCATCTTTAACTATCTTTTTGGTCTTTTCTATTTCTTCCTTAATATCTCGTTGATCAGCAATTATCTCTTCCAATTTTATCATATTTACAATTTTTAAACAATCATCGTCATTATAAAAACTTTCGAGAACAGGATTTCTAGATAAAGCATCAGCCTCAATATTTTCTTTTCCTTCTTTATAAATGATTTTGAAATTGTATTGTGACAAATACAACACCAAATCACCCATCGCTTCATCAGTTCTAGATTTTGATTTTAAGCTTACCAATGGTTTGTTATCTGAGATAACTGCAAATTCTCAAAGTATCAAATAATATTGCCAAAAAATAATTGCTTCTTTGATGGACAGACATTCTAAATACATTATTTCTTTCTTCATCTGTCCTGGAGTTAACTTCTTTGAAAAATATGCGATGGGGTGTAAAATGCCATCTTTTTGTTTGGTTGTTTTAAAACAGCCCCAAACGTAAACGGCTCGCATCTACCTCTATTAGAACCTCTTTATCCTTATCATAAATGGCTAATATAGGCGTTGAGCATAGGTATCGCTTTATCTCATTAAAACAATTTTCGCATTGTTCAGTCCAAATAAATCGAACATTTTTCTTTAATAAATTATGCAATGGGGCCAATCGCTGTGTACAATGATCAATGAATTTATGATAGAAGTTTATTTTTCCCAACAACTGAAGAACCATCTCCCTGTTCTTCGGACGTTTTAACTTAAACAGGTTTTCGTTTATCGGACTAACTTTACCATTTTCAATTATATGACCTAAATACTTTATGGAAGGTTTGGCAAAATTACATTTTGATAATTTTAAGTTAAAACTTTCTTGTTTAATAGCCTCAGAAAATAATTTAATTTGAATCAAATGGTCATCAAAAGTTTTAGAAAAATTAGTATGTCATCAATATAATTGACACAAAATTTATTTAAATTGTATTTTCTAATTATTCCTGCTAACACTCTTTGTAATATGGCTGGTAAGTTTTTAAATCCAAAAGGAAGCACCGTCCATTGCCAATGGCCTTTTTGGGTTATAAATGCAGTTTTTTTCTGTCTTTTTTTCTTAACGGTATAGGCCAAAAATCCGAGTTTATATCTAGTGCCGTAAAATAACTGCAGTTTCCGGCATTCACGACCATATCTTCTATTCTTGGGAACGCCTGGGGTTCTGGAACGACAATTTTGTTCAACTCTCGGAAATCAACACAAAAGCGAGTCCTCCGCCCATCCTCTTTTTTAAACGCCAATGTGACTGGTGATGCAAAAGGTGATGAGGATTCTTAAGTCAAATCGTTCTCCAGTAATTTAGAAATCTGAGAGTCTATTTTTTCTTGATCCGGATATGAATACCTTTAAGGTTTCTTGGAAACATATTTTTCTTCTTTTAGTTTAATTTGAGCCTCTACAGATTTTATAGATCCAACGTCAAATTTATTTTTAGCAAAACATTTATTTATTTATTTATATCGCCCACCTACAGGCAAACGCCCAATGACAGGTGGTCATAAATTCAATTCTTACATCATAGTATAACGTAATCATAATGTATAACTTTAGTAATAATAAAAGATAAAATACAAATATTAGTTATTCTTTATAATAATATAACAAATGAAATTATACCTTATTACAATAATATATAATATACGAATGATTGATTAAAAAATAGTAAAGAAGAAAAACCTAAAATAAAAGAACTAAAAAGAAAGAGAAAATTAAGTAAAAAAATAAAATAAAATAAACGGCGTAGCTCAGATATGATTCATCATAAAGTTTTAATAATTTCTTCTATTATATATTTTAATGTACCTAAGCTATAACTAAAATCAAGTTGTACTATATGAATTACAGAATTCCAAAGTTTAGAAATTTTATTTATAGGTGAAGCACTTGCTAAACCGGTTCTACATACTGGTACATAGAAATCAGTGTTTACTCTACTGCATTGCCTCCCATACCTAAAGTTTAGTTTACTTAAGGATTCGCTATCATCAATAATCCCTTTAACTAATTTTATTATGTGTAGAAACATAAACATTTCACATCTCTGTGACAATGTATGTCGAACATCAAACCTATTTTTTAACTTCTGGTATGAAACTTATTGGAATTTCCGCAAGTTTAGTATCTCTGTTTTGAAATAAATATATCTTAAAAGTCGTTTTTGCAACTTTTCTATTAATGCCCTTCTTTTTTTTGAATTCGGATACCAAATAAGGCAACAATATTCTATTTGTGATCTTATTAGTGAGTTGAAAATGGTGATCAGTGTTAATGGGTTTCTGAAATTATTGCAGTGTCTTTTTATATAGCCTAAAGTTTTGGAACATTTTAAGTAAGTCGTTTCTATATGATTGTTAAAAGTGAGTCTTTCTTCAAATAATACGCCTAAATCCTTTACTTTATTTGATCGAAGTAAAGACTTCCCCTCTTTAACGTTATCAAATTTTATTATATCTTTTTTCCTCGAGTAAGAAATAATAAAACATTTATCGATATCAAAGTTTAACCTATTATTTTTTGACCAATGTGCTACAGAATCTAAATCATTCTGTAAAGCATAAAAGTCATTTAAATTTGAAAAAGATCTGTATAATTTAAAATCATCTGCATATAAAATAAATTCCGAATTTTTGATATGGTTTGAAATATCATTTATAAAACACAAAAACATTAGGGGTCCTAAATTGCTTTCTTGTGGAACACCAGAAGTGGGAGTAAAGTTCTCTGAAGAATAACCAAAATATTGAACGTATTGAATCCTGTTTTTTAGGAAAGAAGCAAACAATCTAATATAATCTGAATAAAGACCTAATCTAAAAAGTTTTTTTAATAATATACCATGATCAACCATGACAAATGCCTTTCTGAAATCGGTATATATAACATCCACTTGTTTATATTTAGTCAAACAACCGTTAACAAACTCAGTAAAATTAGTTAAATTAGTTACTGTTGATCTTCGTGGCATGAGCCCATGTTGTTTGTGCATAATATATTTTTTTACATGGTTAAATATTCTAGTATGGAGTATTTTTTCATAAACCTTTGAAAAGCAAGATATAATTGAAATGGGTTGGTAATTTGAGATATCATTTCTATTCCCACTCTTAAAAATTGGAGTAATTTTTGCCTTTTTCCATTCTTCAGGGTATATTCCTGTTTTCAGAGATAAATTATAAATATATAATAGCGGATCTGTAATATATTTTAACAATTGTATAAGAATATATGAAGGTATACCATCTGGACCTGAAGACTTTTTAATTTTTAAGTTTTTAAAAGCAACATAGATTTCGTTATAGGCAACAAAGGTAAATAATCAATATTGGGATTGCATTCAGTATCTGTTATTTTATTGAAATCGTAATCCGTTGTACTGGGCGCATATACTGATCTAAAAAAGGTACAGAATCCTGAAGCTATACTGTTTCCCCCGATAAAGTCCACATTTTTAAATTTCATAACAAGTGGTTTAGTTTCCCCTTTTTTCTTGCGATTCACGAAGTTCCAAAAATATTTAGGGTCACTAATAATATTTTTTTCAACATCCTTTATATATTCGCTATATTCTTTTTTAATGTCATTTTTGATAGTACTCCTAAGCTCACAATATTTTTTTTCAAAGTTTTCATGAATAACTCTTCTTTTTCGATAAAATTAATTTTATATTTGAAATAATATTTTTTGTGAACCATGGAGGAAAATTTGATTTCTTGATGTTTGAATTACAACTTGGCTTTGCTATAGACTTTATCTAATTTAACATATAAAGCGTTAACCGCCTCATTCACATTCTTTTCCTTATAAATCTCATCCCATTTACATTTTGCTACTTCTTTGTGTAAACAAGCAAAATTTATTTTCCAATTATTTTTCGGATCTACGTGATAAGGTAATTTATTTTCTGGATTTTTAAATATAATTTTAACTATTATTGATGGATGATAATCGTCTTCGGGGATTAAAATATCTATATTAGGTACTCTAGATACTTCAATGAATTCTAAATTACTCAAAACTAAATCGAGTGTACGATTCATAAATTTTTTTACTGAATTGTGTGATTTTAAATCGTGCGCAGCAATGAAATGTTTCAGTTGAGTCGTAGCTAAATTTGAACGTATATTATGCTCAACGAAATTAAAATAAGGAAGATTAAAATCTCCGAGTAATAACATTTTGTGCTGATTGCTGACATGTACGTAATCAAGGGTTTCGTATAATTCCTTGTATACAGCCGCTGGTGCACTTGGACGTATATAAACAATAGTTAATAGCATTGTTTCCCGATCGGTAAACATTTTCAAAACTAATGCTTCCATTTGACTATTTGTTAATTTAGTTATTTCGCACGAATAATATTTTTTATAGCAATTAATACTCCACCACCTAATAGCCTCGATGAACAATCGACATTTCGATCAGTCCTATACACAGTATATCTATCGTCAAATAGTTCTGCATCATATATACCTCTATGTAAACCAGTCTCAGTCAAGGCTATCAGATCGGATTTAGAATTAATAATATTTCTATACAACTCACTAGTTTTAGTTCTGAATCCTCGAACATTTTGATAATATAATTGAAGTTTTAATCTATCTACCACTTTGATTTATATCAATATGATACATATATTTTGGCAAAAAAAAACAAAAAAAAAACTTAATATCTCTACTAATAAACATATTAAAGTATAAAACATATTAGCTTTAAAAGTAAGTAAGCATATAAACATACTAAATAAAACTGTTAAGTCGCTATGTACCTAAGTATATGTAGTTAATTAACTTAGTAGAATGAACTAAGTAGAATGAACACAATAAAGTTGATAGGTCTGCTTATTACAAAGCAATTGCAACAACAGTTTATTTTTAACATTACTGTGAAGGCATAAAATTTAGTCTTCACGGCAATTGAATGATAATAAAATTACAAGAAAATTATCAAGACACATACTAATAAATCTGGTAGTACTCAGACATAAGAAAACTAATGTGGACTGTAATTGAATTTTGTGAATACACATGAGAATATATAAACCAATATAAGCAAAAATGTAATTATAAAGTACAAACATGGTAGACTTACGGAATTTATCTCCACCTTTCACTGCATCCTATAAAAGATTCTGGTCTGAAAGGAGAACCAGGAATAGGAAATAAAAGGATTTTGGTGGACCAGAGTTACCTGCATTTAGAAACAGTCTTAACTTCGAAACCAGCGTACGAAGAATCCTTTACCAATGAAAGGATCCTTAAGAGACGTGTTGACTGCACAAAGGTTCGAAACCATCCCTTACCAATGAAAGGATTATTCAAAACCATGTAACGGCACTGCAAATGGCGATATCAGCACAACGATCTGAAGCAAGTGTTACACACGACATTCAGAAGCCAAGTGTGAGAAGTGCGCATCCGGCGTAATCTTACCCCCACCTCCAAGGCCTCCTATATTACACTGCCACTTCAATAATAATTGATTAAATACCGCACACTCCCCACCTTGAACGGTCCTATCTATCTACCTATCTATCGTTGGTATATGTTGTCCCGTGGGAGCTTCCACCTGAGTCTGTGCACTTTGCATTGCTTCTTCTTCGTGCGTCAGCGATTGTGCCTCCTGCTTACCTACGTTTCCAGCTTCCGGGTCTGAGCCGCTACTAGTTAATGGATGCGCGGCTTGAGACTCTAAGTTTTGAGGAAAATAACAAGGGTAAAGCCACGTGTTGCTCACACTAGGCCCACAAAGCTTCATTTGGTCAACATGACGTCTCCAACAATGTCCATCAACGTCCACGGTGCAGTTTAATTGACCATCCTTGCTTATGACCGTTCCATATGACCATTTCTTATCAGGGGATCTATAATCCCGTACTGCCAATCTGTCTCCTTCGGAAAACCCTCTATCTGAAAATAAGGTTGTCTTCCGTAGTTTTTCAAAGACATCTAGGACAGGGTCTGGTTTCACTAGGTCCAGTTTTGACCTGATTTCTCGCTTCAAAAACCTTTGTGCTGGAGATTCACCAGTTGTAATGTTAGGTGATCGACGATAAGCAAAAAGGAAGGAGTTAATGTGGTTCTGTAACGAACCTGGTCTATTTTTCATAGGCTTCAGTGCTTATTTTAGAGTGTACACATAGCGCTCTGCCTGACCGTTCGAGGCAGGATGAAATGGAGCACAAGTAATGTGTTTGATAGCATAGCTCTCTAGAAATTTTCGGAAATCGTGACCAGTGAAGGCAGACCCATTATCTGTAACGGGCACCCTTGGTATTCCGTATCGGGAGAAGATTGACTCTAAAACAGCAATTAAATGTTTAGACGCAGTGGAAGGTACAGTAAGTACTTCCAGCCATTTCTAGTGAGCGTCAACAATTAGAAGGAATATGTGTCCCATAAAAGGACCGGCAAAGTCCACATGTATGCGCTCCCAGGGCATTGATGGGTATTCCCAAAAGTGCTTTGCTACTTTCGCAGGTTGTTTTTGTACATCAGCACACTCTCTACAGTTGCGACAAATATTTTCAATATCACTATTTATCCGGGGCCAGTAAAAGAGAGAGCGAGCAAAGGCTTTCATTTTTACCATACCTTGGTGAGTGTTATGCAATTCAGCCAAGATTTGTGGTCTTAATTTTTTAGGTATGTAAACCCTTATTCAATTGAAAATGCAACCTTTTTGCAGGGTATATTGTAACCCATTTGTACCACAAGGTAAACCGAGTAATAATTTTTCATATATCTCCTTTGTTTCTGGATCTTCAATAGTTGCCTTTTTAATATATTGTGGTAAGATAGGTAGCATATTGATTTGTTCAAGATGAAAGACAGTGGTAAGGTCTGGTGTGGTGAGCTCTGTGGAATTCTGGGGAAGTCTCGACAGGCAGTCTGCATTACCATGAAGATCTGAGTGTCGATACTCGATATCGAAATCGAACATTTGTAGGAAGATTGCATAATGCAGTTGTCGCGTAGCACTATGTGTAGGTATTTTGCTTTTCTTCCCAAATATATGTATAAGAGGGCGGTGATCAGTTATAAGGAGGAACTTCCTACCATATAAGTAGTTGTAAAAATTTTCTACACCCCACTTTATTGCCAAAACCTCTTTATCGATCTGCGAGTAGTTTCTTTCAGAAGGTGACAGGATACGCGATGCAAAAGCTATAGGGAGTTCCTTTCTTCCTTTCCTGTGTGCCAGTACCGCACCCAGCCCAGGAGGGGATGCATCTACTGATAAGACTAGGGGTAACGACTGATCATAATGAATAAGTGTCCTATCTGAAGAAATTTCTTTTTTTATTCTTTCAAAACTAACTTGATGTACCTCACTCCACTTAAAAGGGACCCCGCGGCGTGTGAGCTCGTAGAGAGGTTCCGCCATTGTGGAGAGATCCTTACAAAAACGAGCGTAGAACTTTACCATCCCTATGAAAGACAAGATGTCCCGTGTACTAGAGGGAGTTTTACATTTTAAAATGGCGTCTACCATTTCAGTCGTTTTTTTATTCCATTTTTGCTCACAAGATGTCCGAGGAATTTCACTTCTTTTTGGAGAAACTTGCATTTTGAGAGATTCAGCTTAATATTATTTTCTGATATTCTTTTAAACAAAATGTCCAATGTTTTTAGATGTTCTATTCTATTCGAACCTGTGACTATTATGTCATCATGTACTACCGTTACACCTGGAATATCTCGTATTTTGGACTCAATATATTTTTGCCAAATAGCTGGAGCAGATGCGACGCCAAAAAAGAGACGGTGAACACGATAAAGTCCTCTATGGGTATTTATAGTGAGTATCTTTGCGGATTCCTCACTGACTGGGATATGGAGAAAAGATGTTTTGATATTTAGAGTAGAGAACTATTCACCACCATTTACCTTGGCAGACACCTCCTCGAAACCAGGCAATGGGTGCTGCGGAACATTTGATTGAGCATTTACAGTTCCACCATAATCCGCACAGGTGCGGATGTCCCCATTTGGTTTCCTTACTGGAACAATTGGTGTTGCCCAGTCTAAATAAGATGTTTTACTAATTATACCCTCCATTTCTAATCTTGTGAGTTCTTTTTCTACACCGGGCAGCAAAGTAAATGGTACAGGTCGGGCTCGCTTGAAAATTGGTTGGGAATTTGCTTTTGAATTTATTTGGTAAATAAAATCTCGAATGACCTCTACATTATCAGTAAAAAGGTTATATTTCGCTATCAGGTTATCAATCTCAGATACATTTTTGTTTTGTTAACATTTTTAACTTCAATTATATTCAATTTATCTATCCACTCTCGACCCATGATCGATGAATAATCCTCTTTGACAACGTAAAGCGTTAAATATGTTAACAATATTGCTGTAAGCAACTTTTAATTTTGCTATACCTAAAGGCCTGATGAGGTTTTTGTTGTATGTTTTAAAAACGGTGGATGTAGGAAAAAGCTCACCATTACCGATTCTAGGGATAGTCTTAAAAACATTTTCGCTTATAATAGTAACGGGGGAACCTGTATCCACTTCCAACTGAACCGGAATATCGTTAAGTGAAACAGAAACAACCATCGGGGGTACAGTTTCCTTTCTTGCATTGATGCAATAAATGGGTAAAACTTCATCATATGAGTCATCAGGGGAGGCACCTGAGCAATGGTTATCAAGAGAAACTTCTTTTATAACCTTAGAGTTTTTCTTTTTAAAGCAAACTTGAGCAACATGATTTTTTAATTCACAATAAGTACAAACTAGGTCCTTGGATTGGCATGTTCTTGCAGTGTGGTTGAACCCTGCGCACTTTAACCACTGCATCACTTTTTTAGGCCTACTTGTATTTTTCTGGGGTTCTAGGGAACTATGACTTACTTGATTAACCGACCTTTCCTGTTTAAAAGAGCATGCCTGGCAGGTATAATTAAAGGTTTTGGACTAATATGATCTTTAAGTATTTTTTTTAGTTCTTCAAACGTTTTATTTGTGTAAAGATCGGGATATAACAAATTTTTAGCAATGAAAAATATTTTGGACCAATTAAAGATACGAAACAAGCAACTTTTTTATTATCAGGGACCCCTTGTACTTCAAAAAAAGCTGTTAACCTTTCAATGTAAGTTTCGAAAGTTTATAAATTCTCGTCATATTTCTCAAAAGTAATACCTGATATTCCACATAGATGAGGCTGCACAGGCTGCTGTTGCATTGATATCACTCCCAGAAGATCATGGACGGCCTTAGTAAGGGCAGTAATCTCGTCAGACATTGTGCACGTAGATCCAAATACCGAATGCGCCAAATGTTAAATCGCTATGTACCTAAGTATATGTAGTTAATTAACTTAGTATTAAAAGTAGAATGAACACTATAAAGTTGATAGGTCTGCTTATTACAAAGCTGTAATATATGAGGCACTGCATTTTTAGGAGCAATATTCCATATTTTTTAAATTAAACAAGTTGTAATATATAAGGCAAGTGGTAATATATAAGGCACTGCATTTATACGAGCAATATTCCATATGTTTTAAATTAAGCAGCCTTCTTTTTATGCTTATTAGATTAACATATATTCCAGTGTACATGTAATTGAAAAGATAATAAAGTTGCTATTATGTTCTTTAAACGTTTTGTTAAAATGTATATTCTTTAATTTCAAAGACTTAACTAATTAAGTGTTTTAACTAAATGATGTAAGTTACAACAAAAGCAATTGCAACAACTGTTTATTTTTAACATTACAATATGTTTTTTCCTTTTAAATATCAATTGTACATAAAGACCGATTGTACATATGTATATAACATATCTTCCCTCTTACCAAAACAGTTTACTATTCACAGGTTTAGTATCAGGCTTCTTGATGTTTCGGCGAGGTCGAGTGCGTCCAATTGCCATGCTGTTATCTACTTCGGCCGCTGGCTCCTGCTCCTGTAGAGAGCTTCCAACTGCATTGGTGCCACCATCTATCGTTGGTAGATGTTGTCCCGTGGGAGCTTCCACCTGAGTCTGGGCACTTTGCATTGCTTCTTCTTCGTGCGTCAGCGATTGTGCCTCCTGCTTATTTACGTTTCCAGCTTCCGGGTCTGAGCCGCTACTAACAACAAAAGGATAATAAAAAAAACGAAAGGGTTATCAACAACGAATATAACCATTAATAGTAATATTTTGATCTAATATTATTATATTATGTTAATATTTTACCTTTACATTGGCTTTAAATTTAAAAGATCATCTTCCGAAATGATACAAATTGTTTTTGAATTTTCTTCCCGTTTTATTAAAACCTTACCGTTCTTTATCCATAAAAATTTGTATTTTAACTGTTTGTTGAATTCCCTGGCTGATTTGTAGAGCCGCCGCCGTGATGGTGAGAGGCTCTCTTTGATCCAAACAGGATGATCGTCTGTTCGCCCTGGTATATGTCTCGTACTAAAGTCCCTCTTCACTTTTCGTGGTTTCAAAAATTTTTCTTTGTCAAACCTTCTAACAAATCGTACTATAATACTTCGAGGTCCTGTACTTCCGGGGATAGGTCTTAATCGGTGACAGACATCGATCATCGAGTCCTGAATGTCCACTTCTAGTCCTTTTCCTATATCCTTAACAGTACTAAGGACATCTTCATTAGGTGACTCCGGGAAGCCGTCAATTTCTATATTATTAATTCTTGAATACTGTTCTTAGTCCAGTTGTCTGTTTTCTAATGCTTTTATGTCCTTTTTCATAACCTTACCATTTATTTTCTGCTTGATTCTTAAATTTTCATCTTGTATTAATTTAAATTTCTTTATTGCATCTAATCCTATTAATAAATCATAATTAAAATTGCTGTTTTTTACCACTATAAAATCTAGTTTATCTTCTATTTTTCCTATTTTTAAATGCAGATTAGCCCGGCTTTGACAAAAATCAACTCCTCTTATAGTTTTTAAAACGTTTCTATTACTGGTTAGTTTCGATTTTAATAATTTTACAAGTTTTTCACTAATTAATGAACAAGTGGATCCATTATCATAGACGGCTTTTACCAATTTTCTTTTATCTATGATAACTGTAAGTTTTATTAGTGAAATCGGTGCAGATTTTTCCGGGCCTACTAGTTTTTTGTGTCATTTCGCTCTATTTCAATTCCTAGTAATTCATTATCATTATCATTTCGTTCGGTCAAATTAAATTGTTTTTTTGTTGTAGAGTTTTTATTTCTATCATCGACGGCTTTGACAATCGATTGTCAAAGCCGAGAGCTTGGCAAATGCTACATGGTTTCTTATCAATTGTGGATTCTTTTAATAAAGGCCTATTATTATCTGTCTTCTTTCCTCCAATCTTCTTCCTTTCATCCAATTTGTTTTCCACGGCTAAAGTATCGTTTAATTTTTTGATTTCGTTAATTAAATCACACATTGATTTTATTTTATTAATGTTTAATCTAGACTGAACCTCTAATGGAAGGTTATAAATGATTAGTTAGATTCTGCATGGTTCTGAGATATCTTTGTCTGCCTCGAGTTATAAACGTTCCTTTTTTATTACAAAATCAATTAAAGAGCCATACAAATATTTATAATCAAAAGCATTACGGATGTTTGACCAACATTTTTGGCCATAAATCATTAAAAAAGAACTTTTCCAAGCGTCCCAGTCAGATGATGATAACTTAATTAAATTAGAACTGTACCTACCATTCTTTTACATTCCCATCTATAAATAATCTTAACGCCTCGATTTTAGTAATATCATTTAGTTTAAATCTAGAGCATTCCCTTTCAAACATATCCATCCATGTTGAAGCTTCTTGTTTGCCGTTAAATTTAACCAACAAAATTTCTGTTCAATTTCCCTCATTGTCAATTCATACACTGACGAAACACGACCCTCTAGTTCCCTTATTCGATTTAATAAGAAAATCTCATTTTCAGTTTTTGTCTCACCTAAAATATTATTTACATCACCTGTGCTTTTAACCTCCTCTTCTAGATAATGATCACAAAGACAGAAATTTTCAACTTCATCTAAATATTTTTTGTTAATTTAATTGCAACTTTTCGGTAACCACCTATTTTTGAAATAGATTTTATAGAATTTTTTGATTTTATTAATTCCTGATGTACGCTTAACCTTAAATCCTTCAATTCTTTTGGAACCATAAACCAAGTATACTTATCTATTGCCAATGCTTCTAAATCATACTTATCTTCATCTTTCTTAATAATATGGACAAATAGCTTTTGCTCAGTCATTATGAACTTGAATGTGTTAATCAATTTCTAATATTGTTACAAATTGGAGTTAATCTCATGCTAAAAATAACATTTTATTAATACAAATATACAATATAATAGATATCAATTATACAAAAACTATAATACCTAAAAATAACATTGATTAACAATCCATTGTTACATCTCTAGATAAAAAATCCATAACAATGCACTATACAAAATAATAAGTCCTCTAATAACATATGATTGGCAACCAGCTTACATATCATAATGACTTTGTTTGCTATTAAAAACCTATTTAGTGGGTTAACATTCCTTTTCTTCTCATAACACCTTCTTCCTCACGCACGCTCAGCAACCCCATCTACTCAGAATTACTAGAGGAGATGAAATAGCTACGCATCGAAGTTACTGAACTTTATCAACATCAAAACCGGTCTTGGAGCCACGACCGAAACGAGACCAAACAATAACAAGACAAAAGGGACCGGAGTAGATCAAGGTCAAGGTATGGCATTTGTTTTTACCACGATAAGTTTAAAAAAGACACCAGGAAATGCAGGCAACCCTGCAAATGGAAGCCTTTAAACGGCTAATGCAGACGGAACAGGCAACCGCCACAGCCCTACCACAACGCCGCCTCTTTATAACGGACAAACGAACAAAAGAGCAGTTTCTGATAGATACAGGTGACACAATCTCCATTGTTCCTCGTTCACGCAAATCCGGAAGTAAACCGACCGATTTTCCTTGTAGCGGCACAACATTTGTCACCATACCTAACTTAAAGTTTTCGATCAATTAAAGATAACAAAAGTATGAGAGGAATCCATGTTTTATCGAATGACAATACTAGTGTAATTAACTTGTTAAGATATGTGGTATTGTTTGGTATCTTAACATAAAAAAATAAGGATTACTGCATAATACTTTATTTTAGAAATAATAAATCAAAATATATAAATTGTAGGTTAGTTTCAGTATTTACAAGTAGCTTTATTTCTCACCCAAAACTCTGGTGTCTTCGTGGTTTCAGAAAACTGAGCCCCGCTTACGATCAGAAATAGACGTGGTGTTGTTCTCGTTTTCTATCTGCAGCAGAGTACCGAGCTATAGGGAAAACTCTAATGAGTACGAGTATATGGCACTAGATAAGAGTCTATGTGTGTAAGGTTACATTAATTTTTTTAGTTCGATATGGTTATCGAAATATCGATGGTTACTATCTTACGATAGCAACCGCTACAGGATTCCCCTCCTAGACGACGGAGTCGCTGAAGTGGACTTTCCGCTTCACTAAGCGTCCAGACCGAGTTTTGTAGGCTTCGGGTTCATGCCCACTCGGTTCGGGTGAAGTAGTTCGAGTAGTGGATTCCTGACTTGATTGTTGATGGGCTGGAGAAGTCTGGTCGTGAGGAAGGTCGTCAGAGAGAAGGTAGGCCGGCTTCAGGCGATCTAGTGAGATATTAGACTCACGTCCCGGTAGCTGGACGAGGTAAAATATCTCATGTCGTTCTAAGACTTTGTATGGCCCGGAGTAGGGTGGTGTCAATGGCCGTTTAACGTAGTCATCCCTAACGAAAACGTGCGTGCATTTCTGTAGGTTTTTATGCACAAATGTCTTTCTGTTAGAACTTCGAGCTTCAGCAGGACGTAGGTGAGACAGTTGTTCCTTCAGTTCTTGGAGAGCTGTGTGTGGGTCAGGTGGATTGTGATGACTCTCAAGGAATTCGCCAGGTAGTCGTAGAGGGTGTCCGTAGAGAGCTTCAGCGATGCTTGAGGAAGTATCATCACGTAAACTTGACCTCAGACCAAGAAGAACAGTAGACAAAACTTTAGTCCAGTTGGCAGAGTTCATGTGGGCTGTGATGGCAGCTTTAAGTGTTCTGTGCCAACGTTCGATGCAACCGTTTGATTGTGGATGATATGCCGTTGTACGGTTACGCTGAATGCCTAGATGTGAGATGAGCTGGTGAAACAGTTGTGATTCATATTGGCGTCCTTGATCGGTGGTTATCCTTGAAGGCACTCCGAATCTACATACCCAGTCCCTATAGAATGCTGATGAGACCGTTTCTGCAGTGATGTCCTGTAGGGGAATTGCTTCTACCCATCGAGTATGACGATCTATCATGGTTAAGCAGTACCTGTTACCATCTGATGGTGGAAGAGGTCCAATTAAATCTAAGTGCACATGTTGGAACCGGGCAACTGGCTGGAACGTTCCTGGTGGTGTAACCGTATGGCGATGGATATTCGATCTCTGGCAAGGTATACAACACCGTGTCCACTCCGTAACTTCTTTGTTTAGATTTGGCCAGAAAAACCGCTGTGCGACCAGTTTTCGTGTAGTGCGTATACTTGGATGGCTGAGGTTGTGGATCTTCAAGAATGCTCCGCGCCTGAATTCAAGCGGAAGATATGGCCTTGCCTTTTTTGTGGACATTTCACACAGTAGTGACTTGTTGGAGCCTGGAAGTTCTACAAGTTTGAACATGAGATTCTCTTGCTTCTTGAATTGTTCAACGTGAGGATCTTTCTCCTGGGCGAGAGAGAGTGCAACAAAATCGTCTGGGGTATGTATTTCCTCTATCCTCGACAAAGAGTCTGCAACAGTATTATCCTTTCCAGGCTTGTAAACGATTTCTGTCGAGAACTGACTAATGTAAGAGAGCCAACGGATGCGGATAGGAGTAGCAGTCTCAGGTTTCTGGGCGAAAGCATGGACAAGTGGGCGGTGGTCTGTAATAATTGTAAAGCTTCTGCCTTCTAGTAACGGCTGGAAATGCCTGACGGTCTTGTAGATTGCCAGAAGCTCTATCGTAGACTGAGTAGTTCTTCTGTGCATTGTTGAGTGTTTGAGAAAAGAAACTAAGGGGGAACCATTTGCCATCCTTCTTTTGTTGGAGGACTGCTCCTAATCCCGTGTTGGATGCATCACAGCAGAGAGAGAGTTCGGCTTTTGGGTCCGGGTGAATAAGCTCGGCAGCTTCTGCAAGGCTTTTCTTAGTCTTTTCAAAGGCTTCCATAGCTTCATCAGTCCAATTGATGGGGCTTTTATCGTTTTTCTTCTTGTTGTGAAGCAAATTGTTGAGAGGCTGTTAGATAGTCGCGGCGTTTGGAAGATTTGGTCGGTAAAAATTTACCATCCCCATGAATCTTCTGAGTTGCTTTACATCCTTGGGTGCTGGAAACTCAAGAATAGCTTTTACCTTATCCCTGAGTGGTGTGATTCCTGTGGTTGTGAGGTGGTGACCGAGGAAGCGAGTTCAGGGACACCAAAGATGCATTTGGCCGGGTTGATAGCGATTCCATCCCTCTCGAGTCGTCTGAAGACCTCTCGAAGATGAGCACTGTGTTGTTCCTCATTTTCCGAAGCGATGAGAAAGTCATCCAGGAACTTGAAGACGAAGGGAAGATCTCGGAAACGGTCATCGACGAATCGCTGGAAGCTCTGACCTGCATTTTTGAGTCCAAAACTCATTCGGTTGTATTCGATCAATCCGAACGGAGTGATGATCGCAGTTTTCTCCCTGTCTTTCTCCGCTATTGGAATATGGTAGTAAGCTTTGCGAAGGTCGATCTTGGAGAAGATCTTATTTCCACTAAGCTCCATAGTGAAATCTCGGAGATTGGGAATACCATATCGATCCGGGATTGTTTGTGCGTTCAGCGCTCGGTAATCACCGCAAAGCCGTAAGCCGCCATCTTTTTTCTTTACAACGTGGAGCGGGCTAGACTAGGGGCTTTTGGAAGGTCGACAGATCCCGTCTTTGATGAGGCTTTCTATCTCCTTCTTGACCTCCTGATAAATTCCAGGGGGTAGGCATTTAGAAGATACCGGTAGACCCTTGGTTTCTATATGGTGTTCTACAACTCCACTGGAAGGTCCGCGGATAGGTGTTACTTTTGTAAGTGTGGGAAACTCGTTGTGGATCTGAAGAAATCGGTTATCCGCAGGTAATATTGAATAAACTGGAATTTCTTCGCATGAGATACTCCCAGTAGTGCTGCGTCCTGTGTTCTGATCGACGAGTCTCCTGTTTCTAAGATCTACTGTGAGTTGGTGCCAGTAGAGAAAATCTGCACCGAGAATCGCCTTACTCACATCAGCAAGAATGAAAGCCCATCGTAGAGGCTTTTTAAGACCTAGGTCCAATTCAAGATTAGCTTCACCATAAGTTGCTATTTTGGAACTGTTAGCAGCAATCAGGTAAAAATCAGAAGGAATTTTGCGACGTCCCTTACGGGAGCAGAGAAATTGATGCTCCTGTGTCAATCAGAAATGGTCGACCTGTAATTCTGTCCTTGATGAATAGGCGGTGGTGCGGTTGGATAGTGAAAGTTTCCGCCGCAACTTTCACTTGTTGGCGTTTAAATCGGCATTCTGTGTGTTGCTTGCTTCCCAAGTGCAAGGTTGAGTACATTTCCGTGCCTTTTCTTGAAATTTTCTGTGGTAGAAACAGATACCCTTATCTCGTGATTTGGATCTTGTACGGTTGTCAGGCGATCGTCGATTTTGGCTTCTACCGTGACTTGTAGAGTTTAACACGCGAAGGATTTCATCCACATCTTTATGCAGTTGTCGAAATTCTTCAAAGTTCCACGAAGTTGTTGTGGTGGTATTGGGTGATATCTGAGGTTCGGTTATGGCAAAAGTCTCGGTCGGCGGAGAAACTTCATGTACCTTATCCGCTATCTCTGCAAGTTTGTTGACATCGTCATGTCCAGTTGCAGCGAGAATAGGTTGGTACCTGCTAGGAAGATTCCTCAACCAAAGTGTTCGAATGAAGTCATTATTTACGCTGGTACCGGCGAGCTGCTTCATTTTCCGAAGGAGTTGTGAGGGCATCTGGTCTCCTAATGGCATATCCTCTAGCAGTTTCTTTATTCTAAGCGTCTCGGACTCTCCGTATATTTGCAACAATCGCGACTTGAGATTCTCGTAAGTTTGTTGAGAGGAATCGGTCACGATATCTTGAACATCTAAATCAATGTTGGGTAGGAGAAGTTGAAACTTAATCGAGCTAGAGGTTATTTTTGAAGTGGCAAATACAGCCTCACATGTAGCGAACCAGAGTGCTGGGTTGGTCTTCCAAAAACGTGGAATTCGAGAACTTGGGCCATGGTACAAGTCGATTTGAGGTGGTTGTATTTCAGCCTTCGTATTATCTGAATTATTCCCTAGCGACATTATAAAGGTTTTTTAAAAAATATTATACAGTAGGATCACGTCGGGGTCAACACTTGTTAAGATATGTGGTATTGTTTGGTATCTTAACATAAAAAAATAAGGATTACTGTATAATACTTTATTTTAGAAATAATAAATCAAAATATATAAATTGTAGGTTAGTTTCAGTATTTACAAGTAGCTTTATTTCTCACCCAAAACGTCTTCGTGGTTTCAGAAAACTGAGCCCCGCTTACGATCAGAAATAGACGTGGTGTTGTTCTCGTTTTCTATCTGCAGCAGAGTACCGAGCTATAGGGAAAACTCTAATGTGTACGAGTATATGGCACTTGATAAGAGTCTATGTGTGTAAGATTACATTAATTTTTTTAGTTCGATATGGTTATCGAAATATCGATGGTTACTATCTTACGATAGCAACCGCTACAAACTAAAACAACAGATATTACACACTATTAAATTCAAGGGTGCTAGAGGCCATGATAGATATCGAGCTTACAAGCTGAAATCGTATGTGTACCTGCGGCTTTACGGATAGTTGTCCAATTTAGCGGATTTTGAGACATCAGAGGGGCTGATTTTTTTACCATAAATCTGGTTCGAATGAACAAGTCTCAAAATAAAAAAAATAAATAAAAGAAAATAAGGCTCGGAAAGAAAGGTCTGTGACTCACTAAGGTAGTGTACCCCCTCGGGATACACCTGGAAAGATCATGATGGAACAGTTCCTCTAGAAAAGCATATGAGATTTTTGAGGGAGGGACGAAAACTGAGTATATATCAATTAGATTAAAAAAAAGAAAATGAACCAAAAAGGCTTTCGACAGTAAAGACTTACTTGGGGAAGAATAGATTTGGCTATAGTTAGATATCTTAGATTAAGGTTGTGCAGGGTTCCCTCATATATATTTATTAGTTAGGAAGGAAAAGTAAGAAGTTAGATAAGGAAAAAACTGTTTCAGGATTTTAAAGTTTATAAATTTGAATCGATCGTCATTACTTTAGGAGTTGAAGTTGATTTTCATGATACGCTAACCACGTTTAAAATTATAAACTGAACTTTAAGGGTTTTCAGGGTCTGAGGTCCCCTTTGAAAACTTATAAATGATTTTAAGGATACATTCAAAGTTCGACATGATGCTCTGGAACTTTATTACTCCATATCAGAAATCGTAATTTAAGTTTTTTGTTTATGTTCAATATTCCAGTATTCAACTTGGGACTTGAAATCAAAAAGATGTTCTTAATTTCAAGTTTTGTAATATTACAACATACCATTAGATCGTTTCAATCGGACACCAATGTATCGATATGCGTGTCAATAAGATAAATAAGTGTTTATGGCCGTGACTTCTGTCAGGTGAAAGCTTATCTAAGTATGGAGAATTGGTCGTTGTAGTTCGAGAATGTCTTTGTTTGTTAGAGATCCATGTGGTTTAATGTGCATTTTTCTAACTTACATTGCTGTATTTTATGCTGATTATGTGGTTGTTCGGTGGGTTATTATGCAAACTATGCAGGACAGGTATTCTGGATTTGTTTATCTATTTTATATTTTTCTTATTCCCTTAAATTGTTACATAAAATCTCTCTTGTGACAGCTTGTGGGCCCCGTTTCATGTTGTACTGTTTAATACCGTGATATTTTTGGTATCTTTTTCTCATTTACGAGCTATGTGTTCTGATCCTGGGGCAGTACCATTGCCTCAAAGTAGAATGGATTTTTCTGACATTCATTCTGGTATACAACTTTCAATATTTAAAGAAATACTTTTACTAGGGTTCTGTTAAACTGTTACTAGTTTTTGTTTATCCAGGATCAGATACAACTCTGATTCAGCATGAAGACTGGACTGTATGCACAAGATGCGAAACATATAGGCCCCCTAGAGCCCATCACTGTCGCATCTGCAAGCGTTGTATTCGAAGGATGGATCATCATTGCCCTTGGTAAGAATGTTGTTGGACTTCATAAATCTCAGCTTAGTTTGTTTAAATTGTTATTTCTTGTTAAATCTTTAAGTAGTAGTTTACAAATTTCCTTATAATTTGAAGATTATAATCGTTATTTCTTGTTCAGCTTTTAATGTATTGATTACTATTCAATAAAATTAGGTACTAGTTTCCATATGTTACTTCCGGGCGTGGCCAATATGATGCATTGTGTTGCCCATTCTCAACTTAAATGAACTCTTTTATGGGTTTGTTTGGAAGTATTTCCTCTTATGTTACATCTGACCGTAGCCAATATGACGCCATTTAGTGTAGCCCCAATCTATCTGAAGGACCCTTCTGAGGTTTGTTATCCCCTTAGGAGCAAGCCGGAGTCGAAAGCTGGGATCTAATAAAGTTGATCAAGGCCCTTTTAAACAGAAAAGGAAGCAATGGTAAATCACTTATGTTATGGTTTCATAACCTCTTGAAATAAGCCACCCATAATATAACATACGGGAAGCTTTATCCTGCTGGGAAGCTTAATAAGGCCTTTTAAACTGAAAAGGACACTATGGGAGTTCCCTTATATTTTGGCCACATAAGCCACAACCAGAAGTAGCTTAGAAAAACAATGTAATTCTTTTTTATCTAAATAAATTCACTCATATTTCTGACATATTTGTAGAATAATAACTTGATATTATAGTTAATGACCTCATGAGTGATCAAAATAAAGCTCTATTAATGCATTTTTGATACTGTGATCAACAGTTGAGATTCTGCACCTACCCCTCTTATTATCGGATTTTAATCGACTCTAATAACATATAGTTTTTGAGGTCCAGTTTTTTTACTCTTTCACAAGATTTAAGATTCCTTCCAGAATACTGACTTAATATTTTGAGTTTTTAAAAAACGGGATTAAGAGCAATGCTCAAATTACCGAGGAATACATTTACTTTGCACCCCTTACAATATTCTATCATCTCTTCTTTTAAGAAGGCTAAAGGTGACCTTAAATAATGTGTGCTCCAAAGCTATTAACTAGACATTTTTGGAAGAAGATAATAAATAGAATATACGTGCAAATTTTTTAAACAAGATCTGGATAATCAACAGCAATTTTTGGAACATTCAGGACATGATAAAAATAAAAACATTGTAAATTGCACAAAAGCTAGAAGAAGGAGCTAGATTAGGATAGGCAGGACAGGTTGAGTGAGCCAAGATAGAGTGCAGGGAAAAATCCTTGAAGCAGTGATTGATGCTAAAAGAATACGATTACATTCTGAAGGCGATAGGAAAGTGAGGTGAACAAGGATGCCAGAGTTCTCGGAGTTAGGAATTGGAAAGAGGATAGAAGAAGAATGGCCTTTTTTTCAAGGCAAGGGTCACATAGATCTATAGCACCGTCAAGTAAGTAAAGACTGTGACAATGAAGCAAAAGTTAGTTGCTGAGGTTTGAAAACCTGGTATTAATGCTGCTGCTTTTAGGTTGTTTGTATGTCAGGTGGTGGGAGTCATTTTAGCAGAAGAGACTGTATTGTAATGCAAAGTGCCTGAAGCACTAAGAATGCTTTGGATTTTATTGGTCCAATTCCTTCAATGATATTTTTGGGTGATCAGAAACTAGTATAGTTAATATATCAAAGTAATAATAAGGAATACAATCACAGCTACTAAGAAAATTCACCAGTTTTTGAAAACTATTTTGTAGCTTTGATCCACCTCAGCCCTTCACTGCAGCATCCCTAAAAGTTTGTCTCCCTGAGTTTTTTTTTTACTGTTGTATAAGAAACAATTTTTTTTATGGCAGTGTTAATTTCAGCTTGAAATGTTTAAAAGTCACGTTCTGCCTACTTTTAACATTGAAACCCATGGATTATATATTAAAAGTACCACAATAAAACAATGCATGCACACAAGGAAATAACCTCGGATGCACAATAGCAAGAAGTGATGGGAAGCGTAAATTAATGTGGTATTGAGGGTATGGTGGCAAATGGGTGGGCTGTGAGGGATGATAGGCTTCCGAAAAGGTGAAATTAAACACCAGTGGCACTTATCCTTCCTGTCCATGGTCTGTTCCATGTTTATAATTTTTTTTCCTAGGGAACTAGTAGTTTGTAGTTTCCTTGGCCAAACTACTTTATATTAACATAACATCCATTAGACCGAGACATTCTAAAATATTTTCATTTTAATGACAAAATGTTTTATATGATATTTTTTTGCATTGACTTTTCAGTTTTATAATACATGCCTAGAAACTGAATAATGTTTTTATTTTAAATAGTATTTTAATTTTGTTTTAAGCCTAGATTAATCACTCCTACGATTTTATTGATAATAGAGGATTAATCTTGGTACAACGCTAATTTAATTTTTTTTTTTTTTTTTTTTTTTTGTCAGGATCAATAATTGTGTTGGTGAAAGAAATCAGAAATACTTTATACAGTTTTTAGTGTGTGTTGGAATTTTGTCATTTTATGCCATTATATTAGTTATTACATCATGGGTTAAAGCATGTCCCAGTTGCAGTTCAGAAATAACAGTTAGACAATCCAGAATGTAAGTGAAGCTATGTTTTATATTATATTATTTCAACTTGCCTTTTAATTGTTGGAGGGAGATACATTTATGAGTAATTAGTCAATATTGGTTCTTTTTTTTTAAGTTTTGTGTATCTGTATCTACTGATCGCAAAATAAAAAGTTAACATATAAATAGTACTTTTTATATTTTATTTGTAATAAAAAACTATTAAACATAATTTAATAGGACATTAATAATTTTGCGAGAGTAAAAGTTTTATAAGATATATGTATAAATGTGGCAGTGAATGTTTTCATTAATTTGCATATTTTGAGATTACAATGAAAAACTAACGTGATATGCTATATCATATGGACATAGTGGTGGATACATAGGCATACTATTTTGAATTTCTAATTGAATTAACAAAAATAGGAAAAAACAATTATTTTTTGTTTTTGTTTTAGTGTTCATTGTATAATTCTAGTGATGGAAAGCAGTCTTTTTGGTATATTTGTTTTGGCTATCCTATACGATCAAATAGAAGCTATCGTTAATGATGAAACAACAATAGAGCAATTGCAAGGTGCAAAAGGAAGCATTTCAATACACAAAATTATTATGAGTCAGATTTGTAGGCTTCCTTGCTATAGTGGGAGCTTATCCCATCGTACAACATTGAACACTCACTCAGTCTGACAATCTTGTAAGGCATCAGTTTATTGAATTATCCTGTATTTGTGTTACTATGTTTTTTGTTTTTTTTTAATAGTATTTCTTCAGAAAAGGTTTTAGCAATGTTGATTTAACTCTCTACATTAATGTAAAATTAAATAGGTATAACCTCCTTAATATAATGTTGGTATAACATTGTTAAAATTGTCTGATGAACTCTAAGTTTTCATATTTTCTTTGCCTAAAGTACCTTTAAAATAATTGTATGTTTCAAATTGCGACAAGTAATAATAACAATTTACTATTTTTTTTTTTTTTATTATCATCGAAACAAAAAATATTTTCAAAGATTCTTATTCATGTGCTTAGAACAGGAATTTTCAAACTACCAGTCTCATCAATCCGGCCCGTGATACCTAATGGCTTATTGTTGTGATAATTTTGATTAAAGAAAACACAGATTGATAATGACATGGTTTTATTTACTTGCTTACTGAAATCTAATCACAAATATGATATGCAGAGAATTTAACTTAAGCGTAATACTAACAAATAATGGAAATGTATCGAAATAAATTAAAACATATCAAATATTAATGCGATTTATGTAATTGTGATTTTCCACTGGCAATACTTTCATTTGACAATAGTATATGAAATAGTTAATTAAGGTGGCCAATGGCGATCTTTTCCCTCTATGATCCATTCTTATTTTGGTACTTTTTACGTCTAAGTTAATACATTTCGGCAACAAGTAATACTGTCTTAAGGTATATTTTTATTCCATATTAATTTTTTAATTATTTTTACAGGGTGTTAAAGGTCAGGTGATTTTTGTCCTTTCCTGGTGTCTGTTTAACACTACTTCAACATGAGCGACTGACAAGTCATGGTTAATAAGTAAGGTTTTATCTTGACCTATTTTGTTATTGGAGATGGTTGAAACCCTCAGGGTTACTATTCTTGACCACTGTCTAGTTTGTTTGTAGGAAATTTAATTCATTTTCTGTATGTACAGTTGAATGAAAAAATATCCGTTCAAAACTTCATTAAGTTAAGGTTTGTAGAAATCCTTAGTGAGTCAATTATATTAGTGTCTGATACACTTAAAACTTATATTTAATACATATCTAATTTTTTATGAGGAAATATGAAAAAGAATAGGTCTGCTCTATTAAATTATGAACGTGTATTGTAAACAATTTTAATGTAGTGCATGTGCAATAACTTTTTTGTAATTTCTCTATTGGTCTCTGTTAGTGTCTTGGTCCTTTATTGGTTTGTTAATGTTCTTCAAACTTATCTATGTATATTCAATTGTATACAGATACAATTGAATATTAGAAGTATAATATTTTTTCAAGAATCTGATGTTAATACTTTTATTTTATTGTTGATGTTACCATCTTTTTATAAATTTTTCTTTGTATAAGTAGAATAATCATTATTATAATATTTTCCATGACCTTTCAATTCTTAAAAAAAAAATTGTTAATTATGTTACTAAAAGCTTATAATTAGCTATAAAAAAATGCCACAACAATAATTTAAGCTTACCAATCTTGATGGCATTCTGATGTTATAACCTTTAAATATTGTCTCTATCAGTTTTTTTTTTCTACTCATTTCTTCAAGTTTTTTACAAAAAAAAGAAATCCTAACTATAAAGTAGGGAAACTCGTCAATTCTGGTGCTCCTCTGTGAATTTTTACTTTTCTGTATATTTTCAGATTTTTGAAATCAGAAGTTTTATTATAGAATGATGGTAGCTTAGTAATAAATCTTGTCCTGGGTTCGAATCCCCCCACGACTGGTAATTAGCTATTCTGCTGCAACAGCCTTGAGCCCCCTCCTTGGTCCAGATACATTTCTGGGGCATTTGCCTCTACTAAGTGGTTAACTTCAATCAAATAATTAATCAAGGGAAAAAAGCCTGTTTGTTAAGCACGATCTTGGTCTGTATCTCCCATAGAGTATAGAATAACATAGAGGAGTCACCACGTGGTTGGAAGTGTGCACCGCTTCCCCCACTCCGGGAGGTCCCAAAGCGCTCCCGCCTTTTACCACTCCGAAAGTAATCTCTCGATTATTGATCATGTATTGTTTAGTTTTATTTATCAGAGCTCTTTTGGAGTATTTTGTTTGTTTTTTTTGTGATAGTTAAAGTTTATAAAATGTCCAAAATGAGATAGCATTCGGATGCAAAAGCAAGTTCTCACACATCTAAATTAACTTCTCTCGGGTTTACAGATAGCGGAATATAGTGATATATTATAATATATAATATTAATAAGAAATTTAGAGCATGAATAGGTGGTTTCAACGGTCATTATTGGTTCTAGGAAAACGGGATTCTTGGGCTTCCTTGCAGATTGTTCAAGAAAGAAAAACTTTTGAAGTATATTCCCTTATACAAAATAAGCCAAGACCACTTGGAAAGATTATTAGTTACATTAGAATTAGGGGAGGACATAATAATAATCCTAGGGCTCTTGAGTTTTATAAAATTTTTAGAAAAATCATTGTACACAAAGAGCTTCATCAAGTGGAGGAAATGCTATCCCGTTGGATAAAATCAATAATATTTTGGGAATAAATGTTTGCCAAGAGAACAACTTAGTTCAAATAAATCTCAAATCCTAAGGATATCGTGGTGGAAGAAAATGAAACCACTGATACTTTAATTTGTAATTTTTGTTTTCCAAATAGCTTAATTTAAATTTATTTTGTTTTGTCTTCATTAATTATCTTCTCAATCAATCGTAGATTTGCGCAGTCATTTCTTATTAGGACCTTCGAAATCTGAAGATTTAACATTGAAAGCAATGACGTACTATCGAATTAATATATAAGGTATTAGTTGAATAGACTGCTAGTAATTTTTATTTCAAGTATTGTAATTCTTTATTTCAAAATTATATTTAAATGAAAAGTTACACAGTAACTTAATAAGATCAACTAAAAGTTAATAATATTATATTATTTCGGATTCATAGTAAAAAGACTCTCTACCGAAATATCATGCAAAGAGTGCTTGACGGCAATTAGTGATTCATTAGTGATGAAAGTCTGCTGGTCATCAAAAATCGAGGAGGATCATTTCAATCAGCTTATGATGTTACAGGAATTTGTAAATTTTTTGAGCGAATTTTTAGGGAATTCATATCAGAAAATCACTGGCTCAATGTTTAAACCAGAACTTTTTCATTTATTCTGAAGGTTGGATTCAGACTTATAGGTATAAGAACATTGGATTTAAAATTATTAATCCAAATTATACGGTCATCTTATTTTAATATAAAAATTTAAAAAACTGACTTCTGACAAGAATCAATCAATAGAAAAAAATAATAAACTCCGTCATAAACTGACTAAATTAATCCATTTTAATGGCCAGTAAGACTTCAGACATAATCTTCCATGATGGTTTTTAATGTTATAAAAATGAATCTTATAATGGTAATAGATTAATTGTTAGTGTATTAATACCCCACTTTATTTAAAAACACAAATAGAGCCGAATAGCTGTTTTAAAGATGATTGGAGTGAGCAGAGGTGTGGGACTACGGGACCTCCTGGGGTGGGGGAAGGGAGCACACTTTCAGGAGACAGCCACAGCAGCCATGCCTCCTCTATGTTTTTCTGTACTCTATGGTATCACCCTTACATAACTTGAGACCCTAAATTTTTATTTTTTATTTTTACATTGTTTGAAAATGAAGTATTCTAACTTTTCTTACTCTTAATTTTCAAATAATAGGAATCATTTAGTTTTTCTTGAACTTCTATTTGATTAGATAATGTGATAAATTATTTTACTTTAATCATGTTCCTACCCATAATTAGATCACCGAACTTCATTCTGATCATAAAATGAAAACAAATATATATTTGTCTGTATAGTTTATCAATTTAATAGGTATTAATACTCTAAATTGGATATTTTCATTTTCTCCACTCCCATTATTTTAATTGTTTTGCGTTCAGTATTATTGCTTGTACTTCATAATTAAAAACTAAGTAGTTTTATCATTCCAGTATTATTACCAAATTAATGTTTGTTTAATTTCATAATAATGTCGTTCTTTTCAATCTGTTTAAAAAGAAAGTTTTCCGTGGAGCTCTAGACTTATATCTTTTAGTTCGAACAATTTTTTTTTGTGTACATATTTTATAATAAATCCTAGTCTTGTATGTAGCTAATCTTTTATGTTAGAAAGAATTGAAGGTAAAGTATTATTTTGTTATTTATAGGCTAATTATTTTCAAATGTTTTATTCATTGTCCATTAGTGTTATAATTTCTTACAACTATGGTCATGACAACCATGCACATGGATAACTAAATGGATTAATTAAAGCTATTATCTGTAATTTACTTAAGCTCTTTTAAATGTCTGCTTGCTTATAATTATATAGCTTTGGCATTATCTTTTTCTCATGTCTGATTCCATCTTAGAATATTTTCAGCATTCTATAATAGGTTTCTCATGTTGTAACTTAAAGATAAATATTTAAAGATAATTTCATTTGTTTAAATTATATTAATTGGCAGGTACTTTTTGTTAACAGTTATTTAAATTTTAGAGCTTCTACATTGTTGATAAAGCATTATGATAAATTCTTTGTTGGATTCCTCTTCTTCTTTCTTTTTTGATGAACCATTATAACCTTAGAGGGGCCTTTATCCAACGATGCCAGTCTTCCTGGTCCCTCCTCAGTTGATTAATTTATGGGTGGCGGGATGGCCGAGTGGACAAACGCGTTAAAAAATATGCGTTGCCCATGGCTGCGTATGATTAAGAACCGAAAGATAGCAAGTTCAAAACCCGGAGCCAGGGGAAAATTTAATAATACTCGGCATCAATCCCCCACCCTCTCCCCTGGCCCGGGAAACCCCGTATGGGCGAGGAAGGGGAGGACCAATAAAAAATAAAAAAAAGTTGATTAATTTATGTGAGGGTGTTATTAACCCCAATCCTTGTGGGTGCACATAGGGAAATCTCTAGGAAATAGGATTAATTCAGGCTTCTTGAGTTAATACTTTGAAAACAGAGTTATATCATTAATCCAATGATTGTCACACTAAGAAACTGCATCTTGTACAAAAATAAGACATAGTTGTTTAGTATTTTGTTGGTCATATGTTTTGTTCCAACAATATGTTTATTTTAGATTACATCTAACCCAGTATTAAGTAAATATTTATTTCATTATAAAGAATAAATATGTAGCCTAAAGGAATGAAGACAGTAAATTGGTTGCTAACACTTTTTTTAGTAGAAAAGATGCCCCATCATTAAACTAGAAGCATTAGTATAAGAAAACTTCTATTTTGTAAATTTTGGTGATAGTTATGGTATTTATAACATTTCTTCAGCCGTTAGAAGGGAAGTGACAGGCTCAATGTTTTAAACAAGGATCCACTGTCCTGATTGTTATTATTAACTGACTTACGAGTTTTCTTGTTTATGAGCATTCTTGTTCTGTCAATTTACGATTACATCTACAGTTACATTTTATTGTAAAACCATGTGTAATTTAGCTATTAATAGCTTTATTTTTAATCTTGAACTAAATATTTAAGATAACTGTAATTTCTGACCATAGTTGTGGGTAATTAGAAGCTTGACTAAAGAAATTTAAGAATTTCCAATTTAATGTTTTAAAATGTACTTTTATATTTTAATTTTGTTAGTAGTAGAAGTGAGAGATAGTCAACTGTTCTTCTTTAAGATAGGTTAAATGATAGTCAGGATTTTCAGTTTACATTGAGTTTATTAATAAAATCATTGTAAACTGAAAATCCTGACTATCATTTAACCTCTCTTAATTTTGTTAAAGATTTTAATTAGAAAAATTATTTATTTTTATTGATGTAATTGTTAACTATGATGGTTATTTATTTTCCTTGATATAATATATTTTGCTTATATATAATGTTTTAATTTCAAATTAAATTTATATGCATTAATAACTGAAATATTCTGTTTTTTGTTAAAATTTTAATTTATTTGTTTTTAATACGCATAGAGTAAATTATAGTTTAGTTATAATTAAAGTGAAAATAAACAGATTTATTTTTCATAAAGCCCTTTAATGTGGTAAGGGTAAATGTTTATATTTATCCTAATGCTTTTGTTGTTGTTGGTTTTTTTTAAATCTTGTGAAAAGCTATTTGTGATAAAACTTTTGTAATAATGATTGTATTAAAACTTTAAAGAACAATTTAAAATGCCAAAGAAGTGATTCCTACCTGATTAACATATCACTTATCTTTGTGTCCATAATTATGTATAATCATCATTGACTGACTTTGGTAGAACAGATATTATATACTTTAATGATTATTACATTGTATGTACTTATTAAAAAAATGTAATTAATGCTCCAAGACTGTGAATGTTATATTGAATTAAATTATTGTGTTAATAATATTTTTGATCTAATATTATATCAGTTTATTTAATATTATTGCCATTTAAAATTTAATTTTTATATTATACAAAATAAATTTGCTTGATTGTTAACCTTTCTGCTGCAGTTCTCAACTTTGACAGATTTATTGGTTCTAGAAGTCAAACAGGTTTAGCAACCTTTTAACTGCAAATAGCTAGAGACCAAGTTTGGTTTTTTGTCATGATCTCTGTCTTTAATTTTGTGCATGGCAGTCTTACTGTTCACTCAACGTGAAATCAATGGCTTGCTTGCTCATTTGTATTGACTTATGATTTCTGAGGTATCTGAAAATACTACACATGAAAATAGATAGCATATTCCATTCCTTTTTTGTGTTTTTTAAATTTATGATCATTAAAATAAAAATAGCATACCTGCTATGAAATTATAATACATCAAAAAAAAAAATATTAATTATTCCTTAAAGGGTGTCTAATAAACTATTCAGATTTTTATTTAAATGAAATTTAATTTAAAATAATTAAAACTCAAACGATTAATAAAGTGAATTAATTATTCACTACACTATTTATATGGTGAATATTTTAGACATATATTATGCGTGCTTCAATGCAGCCATACCGCAGTTGAAAGGTTAAAAACAAGAACCCTTTGAAGTCGAAATATTTGATTAGAGGTTTACTCATTTTTGACTCACTATTTATAATAAATGCATTCAGTCTGTCATATTATTCATGTATTTTTTACTTTAATAAATATCAGTAAATCTAATCCTAAAGTTGGTTTCACTCCTCCCTTGAAAAAAATAATATGAAATCTAGAAATATATTTTTCCGAAATCCTATTCATTCATAAAATCACAATTATGAATATTTTATGCTCACACATTTACATATATATACACACACATACATATTGTAAAAATGCATACCAACTACTCTCAAAAAGCATTAAAAATAATTGAATCGGTTATTTGGAAAAGGGGTTATCTCCACTTTTTTTTCTATCAGGAAGAACAAATGATTCAAAAGTTGTTTGGGTAATGTATGTATGTTATTGTTTGGGGGCGTAAAACATCTGTGGTCATCAACACCCGTTGGTTTCTATGGTTATCTGTTTTAAGGAAACCACCGACCCAATTCCTGCCGGACACCGACGAGAGCGGCACCCAGGCCGATGGAGGCGAGCCGGTGCAAAGGGGGCATTACCAGTCCCACATATTATTTGGTGGCTTATCTTTTGACACGAGGCTTTAACAGAGGGTGTGGATAAAACCATGTTGGCCACCTAACCTAAGTTACATTAGTACAGTACACCAAATACCAATTAAGGGTACAGTACCCTTAATTGTTACAATGTTTGGCTAATGTATTATATTTTTTAATAATATTATCAGAAGAGGAAAAGATTGACCGTGGCCAGGATTAAAATAGGGTCTATTTAATAAATACTTAGTATATTTTCAAAATTCTATAATTAAATATCAGAAATATTTAATAATGATTTAAGGGAGATTTATAAATCTGTAATGCAACTTCAAATGTGCTTATATTGTATCTTCAAATACATGTAATGATAAATTAATATGAATATATAGAACAGCCTAAAGGAGACCTTGTGGAAGACCAAGAGCTAGATGTGGGATAGTATTAGGTTTTCCTGTGGATATTATGCTTCGTGAAGCTGAATGTGCCTTGTTTTCGATTGAAATTGATTTGTCAATACCCAGAAAAAATGAACCTATAAAAAATTAATTTTGAGGGAAAAAAACCTACACAAAACCAATACCATAAAACTATAGATTTTAATCTTTTCTTTTCAGAAATATAATATTTAAAATTAATATAAAGATATAATAAGTAGTTGACGGAAACAAAAACTTGCAATAAATTACGTAACAAAATTATACCTACAGCCGACACATCATTCCTACAAATATATATTTCAGCCTAAATTCTCTCTAGAATTCCAACGAAAGCCAAATGTCACGCTTCCCCTAGCCGAGCGAGTAAAAGAAAGCTGCTATTGCAGAAATCAAAAATTTAAATATTAACATAATAGAATCACATCCTTCCAAGGACTTTCCTAAGACCCACATTATACTTAGAGCTAATTGACTTAAAGAAAGATGAATCCCAGCCAATTCTATTCAAAAACAATCTCCGACAGGTAATCAATTCAATACCAAACAATCTCACAATTTATACCTATGGTTTGAAAACAGATACAGCCATAACTTCAGCCTTTGTAACCTCCGACTCTCACAAATTCAAGCTTAATAGATTATGTAACATATACACTGCAGAACTGCATACCATAGCTCAAGCTCTTCACAATTCCATGACAACCACAAATGAAAATATCATGATTTGTACCGATTCCTTGATAGCATTGTGTGGTCTTGACCAGTTGTACTCGGAACAAAGGTCATAACAGGATCCAAGAGTATATATCAATGGCCAGAGAAATAGGGAAAATGTTCACTTTATATGGGCATACAGGGACATCGGGAAAAAACTGAAAAAGGCAGCTAACATCCTACCTGGCTGATGTGTTCTGTTATCGCACTCCGATTTGGCCCTTCCCCTGAAAGAGGAAATAAAACAAGGATGGCAAATGATGTGGGAAGGAATTCCACCGAGTTAACTGAAGGAAATTAGAAATAATGTAAAACCATGGAATAGCTCTTGCCGCAGCAGCTGTCACGAGGAGGTGGCCCTGATGAATCTGCAGATTGGACACACAAGATTTACCCACGAGCACCTTATCAAAAAGGAATTACATGATTCTACCATGATGTAGATGCTCTACATGTGACAACACCAATCAGCGTAAAGTACATGATTGAAGAATGCCCTGTTTACAAAAGAATACTCTCTCGGAACGGTGTGCCAACAGACATGAAAGCAGCCCTAGCAGACGAAGATAATACTCTACGAAACAATAACGATAATACTCATAAACTTCTGAACAATTGATACCTTTTTCTACAGGCGTTGATGACCAAACTATGGTTTTATGCCTTTAATGCAAACCTACTAACAAATAAGTGGTTTTCCACATGAAATAATTAAATTAATGTAAAAATATAAATATTATTTTAATATAATGATGAAATTTATTCTTAATTTTTAATCTTCTTTTAAAATAATTTTCTTTTTATTGTTGTATTTTATTCTACTAAGGCTAACCGGGCAAAATTTTCTTGTCATTGTATTCCCTATAAAACCTTATAATTTGCTACAAAAGTGGTTTAGATTTTGGTTATGATGTGTGTGTGCATATTTACATACATCTTGTAATTTAATAGAAAAATTTATCTAAAAGAAAATATTATATTTTGTCATTATTTATTTTTTAATACAAACAAGCTATATTTAAAATACAGATACAGGACATTTTTATACATTATATTTATAGTATGAATTTGATCGAACCTCATGATATTTGTTTTCTTCAGCCTATAAATAAGTTCAGAAACTTTTAAAAATAAATCCTGAACTATTCAAGCATACAAACGGCTTACCAATGGGTGGGAGACTATCCACCAACTTATCTGGCATAGTTCTAAACCACATACTCAATAGAGCAATAAATGAAACGAATCACACTCCAAGTATTATATGCAAATACATTGATGATCTTTTCATAATCATTGACAAAACTATCCATCCTATTTTTCTTAAAGCACTAAATAATATTAATAGTAGAATCACATTTACTGCTGAATTAGAAAACAATAAACAATTGAATTACTTAGATTTAACTATCCATAGGAACAATAATAAACTCACCACAAAATGGTACAAAAAAGAAAACACAGCAAACATCATACTAAACTACCACTCAAACCACCCATTTCAACATAAAATTAATATTCTTAAAAACACAATAGGTAAAGCTTTAAAACTATCAGACCACATATACCTCAAAGAAATAAAAAGTCAAATATACAAAATTTTTTTAGATAACCTATACCCTAAAAGCTTAATTGGTAAAATCTGGCATACAACTCTTAACCTAAATACAAGTAATTCACAAAAAATAAACATACCGAACCAAGCTGAGGGGAACCTGATACACCAATGTAACATTATTAAACCTAATTTAAACCCAACCCAAAAAACAATAGATAAATTCTTCGAACCTCTCAATAATAAAAATTATAACCCAGATATTACTGATACAACAAAGGAAGCACCACCAATTAATCAAAATAGTAAACCCTACATCAAACATAGCTCTCTAACATACATCAATAAATTATCACAACTCATCAAAAAAACATTAATAGAATACGACATAACAGACAACTTAATATCCTTCAAGCCCACCAATAAAATCAAAAATATCACAACCAAAACAAAAGATAAAATTCCAACAGCCGAACAAAAAGATCTAATTTATAGAATTCCTTGTAATGACTGCAATAAATCATATATAGGCAATACTTCAACTAATCTAAAGACAAGAATTTATAACCATAGAAATAATATCAAAGAATCCTCCAAAACCAACACAGCGCTCTCATTACACTCAAAAAACTACAAACACAAAATTAACTTTGATAATGCAGAGATTTTACATAAGGAAAGTAACACAATTAAAAGAAATATTATTGAATCAATTTATATTAAAAAAAATGAAATAGAACTGGTCAACCATAAAAAAGATTCTGAAATAGTAAGTAGGCACTATTATGCAATAATAAATAGGATATAGCAACTAGGATTAAAAAGATAGCAAACCCCCCACAGGTCAAACATCCATTGTAATAATGACAAGTTCTATCAGAATATTAATTTTTTAATTTTTTAAAATCCAGAAACGAGAAGGTTGGTGAGCATTATTGCCATCTTACTATTATTTATTTTTATTTTTGTTCTATATTATTTATTGATTCATGTGTATTTATTTATGTAACTTTTAAAATTGACACTTGACATACCTTTATGTCATGTTCATATCTATTTTAACCATATCTTTATTAATTTAATGGTACTTTAATTTTTATTGTTTACATACTGTATAAGAAAAACTAAAATCAAGTGTACATTGTGCAGGTGATGAGTATGGACGCAGCAGTCCGAAACGTCCACCAAATTTAAAGAATGTAAAAAATATATATTGAAAATATATATATTATTGAGACTGTAATAGGATGCCAGTGTTTCATTATTACAAATAAATCCTATTAAATCTTGCCTCAGTTTGGTTAAAACGTGATGGGGCTCATCAAATATTATAATTTGTATAAGAGTTTTCCTTTTGTTAGCTATAATACACTTTGCATATGTTAGAAATAAAATAAGATATAATATATTATTACTACCTAATGCAATGAAGAAATAAATGGCTTATATATATTCATTAAAAAAACATGAACAGTTAAAGTATATATTAATGATCAATTACCAAGTAAATCCATAGGAGCTAAAAGATGGGACTGATTCATATATAGCCCTCAGAGGACCTAAGGAATTAATTTATACCTTTTAACTTAGGTCAAATTGCTGAACTATAGGATAAATCTACTGTTCCTATTGAAGTTAGTTTACATATAAATCCAGTTGTCTTTTCTGTTTTATTTCTCTAAGGCATTAATCGATTTTTCTCCTTGATATTCCATCTCCTCTTCCTCAGAAATAATATAGAAGGAAGGAAAAAATTTATTTTTTTAGGAGGTAAAAAAAAAATATGGATTTAAGGAGAGGAAACTGTTATCATAAAGGAAATTAGTTTTTTCTGATGATAGTTAGCCTTCATTAGGCAGCTCATAAGCAGTTGTCCATAATCTGTTACCTTTCTGACTCCGTCACTTTTTTAAGTTGAGAAATGGCAAATGCCTGAATTGGCAAAACATTCACATGTTTCCTCTATCTTAGAAACTATTGACTTTTACTTTTGGAATTTTCCAATTAAATCTTAGTATATTATCTGTCTCTTTTGGAGATTTTTTTTCTTTATAACGCAACGTTGTCATTAAATAAAAAAAAATATATATATGGTTCAAAATCCTGGACCTTTTGTTGGAACGAACTAGCAGCTGGAGCGAACCGTCAGAGAACGTGTTTAGGACTTGATTGTTTGAGTTCAAGGCCTGGATGATCCGACGCATGTCTTTTACGACTATATATAAGGTATGGATTATGGAATATGGAAGGTTTGTTTTACGACTATATATAAGGAGCGAGTGACTAGACCAGAAAGTCTTATTCTTAGTCTTTGTCTTGACTGTGAAGCTCAAGTCATATGATTTGTGTTACAAGGTGATAATTTTTGTAACCTGCTTTAATATTTGTGTTTTTATAATATGTGTGGCATTGAGTATTGTTCTACTTTCGTTTAATAAATATTGTTAACCCACAGAAGTGTTACAACTGGTGTCAGGTGTGGGGTTTAAAAAAGATAAAAATGCCAGGCAAACGAATTGAAGAACTTAAAGTAGTGGAGCTGAAGAGAGAATTAGAAAAGCTTGATTTAGATACTACAGGTACAAAAGCGATCTTATTGGCCCGGTTATGTGAGTATTACCTGAGTCAAGAAGTAGATCCTGAATCAGTAGACTTTGAAGATTGTTTTTTGAAGGCAATAAATGATGAATTGATGAATTTTTTTTGGTAAAATATATGAAAAATTCGCAGGCTAGTCGGCCGAAACAAATGACAAGCTGACCAATTTGACTGACGAAATAAATGACAAATTGATCAACCTATCTGCCGAAATGAATGATAAATTGGCCAACCAGTCAGCTGAAATAAATGAAACATTGGGCGAAACCTAGGTAAAGATACAGTTAGGCTCAAGCAGTGTCTCACACTCGATCCTAGTGGCTATTGAATATTGGCATATTGAAGAAGATGTAATCCTCGACATGGACCTCATTTTTTCTTCTTTTTCTTTTTGAAGGTTTCAGCTCGACCTTAAACGGAGGATTGTCAAGATCAGTGGAGTGGAGCTGTCCTTCCGCAGTCGGGAACCAGCTGGCTTGGGGGTCACCATGGACAAGAAAGTGGAACTTCCTTAGAGGTGTAAGCGCTCAAGTACCGTTAGAAAAGGCACTAAGGTTGAGACTTCGGCGTTGATTACCTCGTTGGTTTGGCAGGCGACTACGAAATGCGAGCAGAAATACAAGAGCAGGACAGGGTGATCGAAGGCGTCGATCAGTCGTTGCCTTGAGAAGATAATCGATATCACCCTATCGCTGTCAATAAGAGACACGTAGCTAGCGATCGGGTGAGGTGACCAAGAGGGAGAAAGGCCAATCAGGATGGATATGAAGAAGGAAAACTTGTTTGGCTCTACAACCCACGAGGAAAGCGGGGACCCTACGTGATTAAGAACCACATCAACGATGTGGTCAACAGGGTTTTCATGTATCCCAAAGGAAAGCCCATAATCAACCATAATGATCGCTTGGCGTCATATGCGGGTAACCACAATGAAAGAGAACAGGAGCAACGGATTACGGGAGAGAGAACATTGTTTTACAAGTTTTAAAGGTCCTAGAGCCCCGGAAAAGTAGACCATTACGGTGCTGGAGCTGTGTGGAGCTCGGACACATTAGGAGTTCCTGCAAAGGAAAGGTCGCTCCTGACACAGGAAAATTAAGACACGCCAATACCCGCGGGATGAAAGCTTCGCAAGACAGTCACCAAGGTCCTTCCCCAATAATGCTAAACTCCTTAGGTCACCGAGATGACAGCACATATGTGTATAGCAGCTTCAACGGCAAGAGGCACACGATGCTGATTGACACTGGAGCTATGAAGACTATCGTCTTCTAAGCTATGAAGACGGGAGAGCAAACCCGTCTGGAAAAGAAGACATCCAGGAGGAATGTTTCTAAGGAGGGGGCAGTATAACGTTAAGTCGTTAAATAAAAAAAAAACATATGGTTCAAAATCCCCGACCTTTTGTTGGAACAAATTGTCAGAGCACGTGTTTGGGACTTGATTGTTCGAGTTCAAGGCCTGGATGATCAGACACAGGTCTGGAAGGTTCCAGAAGGTTCCTTTTACGACTATATATAAGGGGCGAGTGATTGGACCAGATAGTCTTAGTCTTTGTCTTGACTGTGAAGCTCAATTCATATGATTTGTGTTACAAAGTGATTTTTGTAACCTGCTTTAATATTTGTGTTATGATAATTTGTGTAATGATAATTCACCTATTCATCAATAAACACTGTTTCCATAAATAATCATGTACATATAATTGGGATTTTTTTTTTATTTATTTATGATTTAAAACTATTTAAACATGTAAAAAACATAAAAGCCATTAGTGATAAAATTGAAATAATTATTCAGTCCATCTATGAGTACAATGCTGATTCGTACATACATAGTAGAGTCTCATCTCTTCCTGAAAAAGAAATATTTAATTAAAAATCAATTAGAAAAATTCCTTAAAATTTGCTCATTTATTGAAATTTTATTCATTTGTTTAAAATGGGGACTTACCTTTTTGATATTTTTGACAAATCTTCAGTAGATCTTAATTATTTTAAAGTCCTAGAATTTTGCTCATTTATTAATGTGCTTTCAATATCTAAACAACCAGGTTTGATTTCAGGTCCTTGTATTGAGCACTGAAGTTAAGAATAAAATGAAGGGGGATAAATTTGAAAATAATCGTTATGAATTAATTATTTTTGTTAGATCAAATATTAAAAACAGGTTAAATTCACTTAATAACCTCAGGATGTTTTCTCTGATTTTTTTAAGTTAAGAGATCACTTATTAGGTATATTAATTTTCCCTGATGTTTTGAGGACTGGTTGTTTTTTATAATAAAAGAAGATTCAAACAAAACTGAAATTTCTGGGAATTAAAATTTTGATTTTTGCATATTGTATTTGAAAAGTAAATACATTAGGTTAATCTCCTTTAGAGCTCACAAGAACCTGAAATCAAACCTGGCTGTCATGATTTCAATTGATTTTTTTCTTTTTATTTGAGGAAAACAATTTTTTCTTTCATTTTATAAGACAGATAAATATATTGAAAGCACATACATAAATGAGCAAGGTTTAAGAAATTCAAAATAATGAATACCAAAATGTAGATTTGACAAAATATCAAAACTTATTAATCCCACTTTTAAATAAAGATTAAATAGAAATTACAGGAGTGACGAATGGGTAGGGTGACCTCGCTCAGTCCCCTCTGGATTCATCGGGACAATGTCAAGACAGTAGGTTCCTTCTATTGTGGGAGTTAATTAAGTAATCTTTGTTTTAATAAGAAATGGAAAACAGTTTCTTTGATATAGTGAAATTGAAATTCTGTTGTTAACGTTGGTATGATTACAAAAATATTTTAACACACATAGTAACCGTAATATAAATTATCTTGTCAGGTTTATCAGTCCCTTCAACAAAGGAGTATACAGATAACAAATTATTTATCTTGAGTTTGAACCAAAGAGTTCCACTGGGAAGCTCCAACACCTCTGCCGAAAGCGAATGTTTAATTTCTTGCTGCAGAATGTATAAAAACCAGCTAAAATCTTTGGGAGATTCATCGTTCACGGAAGAATCACTGTCACAAACAATTCATGGAGGGTGTCGTGAATCAGAGCCTTTTAATCAGCCTGTCACGAGGGAAGATGTAGGCAGTGGTCTTTTGGATCAGCTTAACTTGCTGCATCAAGTTTTTTCAATGGACAATTATTGCAGTGTATTACAGCAACATAGCATATAGTGTATTATAGCAACAAAACATATCAAAGTAAAAGATATGACCTCCTGAAAAGAGAAGTGAAATTTTTTCAAGACAATCCTAATACAGTGGTCGTGACATATTCTTCCTCTAACTCCTGCTGTTAAACGTAGAGTTGCAGTTCTGGTGCATCTAGCCCACTGGTCTCTGTCCCTGGCTAGTCTTCGCATCTCCTGTACGGTGTTTCCACTTCCTGTCCCCAGTTTCCCAATGTAGTCGACATAAGTGCTCCTGGGTCTGCTAACAGGTGGTCTACCTTCTGGTCTGGTCTTCCAAGTACCACCTAGCCTTTCTGCATACATGTGCGTACCAGTTCAATTGCCTCTCTTCCAGGACATACCACACTGTTCGTACCCCCAAATCCTCGCAAATCCTATCATTCCTCTTGTCTTCCCTCCTATTCTTCGGAGGAACCTCATCTCAGCCCATGTTATCTTGCTTATGTGCTTTTCAAGGGTTGTCCAGCTTTCATATCCATACATGAGCACTGGAAGGAACACCGATTTGAATATCCTTAATTTGAATTCTCTACTTACTTCCCGTTTACCTATGATGGTTTTAGATATTTAATAATATAGTCTTAATAATAGCCTTCATCATGCGATTTAGTATCTCCTGGTCTATTTCACCATCTTTACTTACAGTGGTCTCTAGGTAATTGTAACTGTTTGCCTCATTTTCTCTTCCAACACACATGAATTAGCTATTAGCTGGATTTATCTGTAACCCTTTCAGCTTTAGTTCTTCATTTCAATCCTCTACAGATGACCGGAGAGCCTCCTGAGAATCAGCTATCAGCACTACGTCATCCGCATATATCATGGCCTGAGCCAGTACTATGCGAAGATTCCAAAATCCCACGACTGCTCATGGCGTTCTTCTTTTTCACACCTTCCATATCTCATCCATGAGTAGGATAAAAAACAGAGGTCTGAGACTATCTCCTTGCTTTACTCCTTTATAGAAATGGAAAGGGTGTGATGTTTGACCATTAAGTCTTACTATACCCTCAGGATCATGGTATGTAGATTTGATAGCACTCACAACGTCTGCTGGTACTTTTCTTGTATTTAGTGCATCCCAAATCTCCTGCCTTGGGACTGAATCAAATGCTGCTCTCAAGGCAAGAAATCCCGGGTGGACTGCCTTGTCACGATCCCATGCTTTTTCAATGATCACTCTTAGGGAGAAAATGTTGTCCTGGATCTATCTTCCAGGTCTAAAAGCTGCTTGCTCCTCTTCAATATACTGTTTGCAGTATATTGGGCTAGATCTAATGTCATCCCATCTTTCATAAATATTTAATATTATAAAACATTAAAAATTAAAATAAATGAGTACCAATTTATATTATCGAAGTCTTTTTCAGAAATGAAGGATTTTCTTAAATCATTAGTAAAATTCTGGATTAGTCATAAATATTAAAATTTACATAAATACCAATTAACAATATCAGGGTGTTATATCCCCTAGTAATTATACCCAATTAATCAACAATTGAGGCAGTCAGCTTAAGGAGTTGGTAAAAAATAATACCAGCAATAGCAGAATGTTGTTTTCTAGAAACAGCTTATTTTATTTAAGAATATCTCGTTAATTTGTGGCAAGAGCGGAAATTGACTGACAAAAACAAAATCCAACAATATTAATATTTTTAAAAGACACCTTTTTAATTGCCTTACTGCTTTCAATTATTTTTTTTTTTTGTACATAAGTTTATGGAATAGTAAGCAGGAGAAATTATTACTATCATGAGAATAATTTTGGGTTTTATTTTATTGAAATTGTAGCTATAAAATCCAATTTTGTAAAAAAAAAATGATCATAATGCAAATTAATAATTAAATGAAAAATCATTAATATCGTTTTTTTTTTCATTTTATTTTAAAAAGTTGTTAAGTACATTATTATATAAAGTATTAAAGATGTTCAATTAGAATGGTTATTTTAAAAATACAAGAATATAAACAGAAGTCAATTTAAGTCAGCACCGTAATGCCCGCTGGTGCAAATCGCTCAAAGGAGGCTGTTCTATGGGTAGGAACATACAGGTCGGTTGGATGAGATCTTGTGTTTAATAGGTGGATGGACGAACGAGGTGTAAGGAGGTCGAGGATATAGGTGGGTTCTTTGTTCTAAAGGATTGGAATAGAAAGGAACCAAGGAGATATTGTCATCTGGATTCAGGAAAAAGAAAACAATTGGGAGACTCCCTGAGTAGTTCGAGAATAAATCTGATAATTTTCATCTTTTGCACTTATAACTCGCAATAGAAGGCGAAATGGGTGATTTGTATATTTTTCCTGGGTAGTGGTTAAGGAAAGAGATAAAATGATGCCTCAATCATGAAATTTGATGGAGTATTTAGGAAGTTATGGCGTACCGACAAAAAAAAAAAAAAAAAAGGCTTTAAGAAATAATATACTACTATGATAAGATACTTACTTCAGCTCTGCGAGTCTGAGCTTGAAAAAATACTGCTTCTCTATGATTACATTTGGGACAAGGATGCTGTTCAGTTCGAGGTAAAGTTGGATCAGATATCACGTCAGACACTATATGAGTTAGCTCGCTGAAAAATTAATCGCCAATTATAGTTCCTGTAATTTTGCACAATAGCATACATAATAAAGTACTTACTCAATTTCGTGCATGATTTTATTGACATAAATGCAGTTACTGTCAGCTAATTGTTTGTAATCACAATTCCTACACTAAAAATTATAACAATAAAAATAAATTGATTATAGTAAAATAGTTTTAAATAACTAAAAAACAACAACTTACAGCATAAAGTAAAACTTTATTTTCCTTGTCTTCTTTTGGGTAAAGCATGTTGTTACTGTAATCATTTGAAAATTCAAATCAGTATGTAGTCATTAATAAGAAACATATAAATGCGAAAAGTACGAACCATTCCTGACAAAACCTAATTCCTACAAATCCTGGTCCATCATCATGAGTATCATATCCACTGACAGGCATAATTTGAATTTGAGTTTTAAACCTACGATTTGCGTTTATACTCAAACAAGCAATATATCTTCCAAAGGTTCGTTCGCTTACGAAATGTTCGAAATGAATAATGTTTCTATAAATAATACAGTAGAACTTTGGACGAGATTATTACTTTCCATTTACTTTAAGAAAACCATTCTACCCCTAGTCGCAATCCATTGATTCTGAACTATAGTAAGGATAAAGCGTCCTGTGCTGCCGAAACCGTGCTATTTCCCACTAATAGTAGCTTTTCTTTTCACTTTATTGAAACTTTTCCATTCACTTTATTGTCAAAGAAATAATAGTACATTTTATACTTCACAGGTATAGTAGGCATGGGCGTACCCAGCGGGGGGCAGGGGGGGGGGGCAGCTGCCCCCCCCCCCCCTGGAAGGCTGGAAGCAATAATTTTTTAGGCGTTTAAGACTGGAAGCAATAATAGAATACATTTTTTTCAAGCAAATAATTGTAATAACTTAGTTGATAAAGCAGTGCTATAATTATACATAATTTTGGTTTCATTCACCTTTTCCGCGGTAAGGTGTTACAACCTGAACGACCATAGCTTGCCCCCCCCCCCCTAGTTTTGATCCTGGGTACGCCCTTGATAGTAGGATATTTTTTTTCTGAAATTCAATGAATGATTCAAGCCCCCCACCCAGATAGTAGTCCTAGTTGCGTCACTGAGTAGTGTCACTTAGGATCGTTTGGAACGTGCACATTGGGATGTAATGGAAGATCAGATTATTCAACGCTGACGGAAGCAATGCATCCAACCGCTTCCACTACAACTGATAGATTTTTAACGACTCTCCCGAAATGATGGCACCAAATGCGCACTTTAGGGCTCCACTTGACCGTTACCACACGGGTTGTATGGAATTGTGAAGCTGGTTGCCACGCTATTAGAATGAAGGAACAGTTGACGTTTTGTTAAAATGAAAGTGGTTTTTCTATATGAATGGATATCCGAATATGTTATAGATTTGGTTTAGCGCTTGAATAACGGTTGCTGGTGATAATTCTGCACAAGTTACAGCAAAGGGAAATCTGGAGAATTCATCGACCATTGTTAAAAGATATTTTCGAGTAGTTTCTCAAGGTAATGGGCTTTTAAAATCGATGCTCAAAGGGAGATGTTGCTTTGATAATTGAGATATGACTAAAACGAAAACGAGGCTTCACTTTGGGGCAGATCCTGCAAGAAGAAGTAAACTTCCGTGCTTCATCAATTGAATAAGAGAGATTCTGACTTTTTACCCAATGGGCCATCCATGTAATGCCAGGATGACAGAGGACATTATGAAAATACACCAGCCTGTCAAATGTATATGTACTGAGCTGTAAGTCCTCGAGAGTGCGTCAGCAGAAAATGTAGTTGTGTGGTGCAAGTTCAAGATGCCACTCATTGCTTCGATCAATTGACAAAAATCAACAAATCAAGTTTTTATATTTTTTCTTGCATTTACATTTAATATGTTCCTAAAGATGTAAATAATCATTAATTATAATATTTACATCTATTTGTTAACTCAATTGCTATTAGAATAAAGAAATGTTTCGAAAAAAACAGTATTTGTGAACACTTATTTACTCGTATTAGTTTAGAAGGGATTTTAGATCGAAGGTAAATACTAGAGGTAAACATTGGCTTTGTCGTAATCTTTTCATTTAGCCTTCTTTCTGTTTAGAAAAGGTATACTGTGAACTTTATTTTAAGTGAAAGTAGAAATTATTTTGAAAAATATGGCCAAGGGTAAGAAAAAAATTTTACTCACTCGATGTTTTACTAACTTTAAAGTCAAATATTACAAAATGTCCACAAAACACCCATTTCATTTTTTTTTTTAATTTTGCAGTCTAACTAATTTAGAATAAAAATCTATAAAGATCGTCTGCAATAACCCGCGACTTTGACTCTTGACAATTTTTTTTTCAAATGAAATCAGGCACTCAGCGTTTACTTGAAAACCAATTCCCTTTTACAACAATTAGATTAGCCGTTCTAATTAGATACATTTTTACACTTAAACATAGAAAATATTAGTTTTTACTGTTAGAAAATTGATCAATTTCAATAATATTAAGGAGTGTCTGAAATTATGCCATAATTTTAAAAAATCAAAGTAGTTCCCATGTTTATTTACAATTATTTAATTTGTGTTTACTGCATTACACTATAAAAGTAGTATTTGACTTTTCAATTAAAAATAACTCTCATCTAATTTTGGAACTGAATTTTTATGAAATTGGCCCAATAGTCATAAGTATATTTTTAAGTCCTAAAAATCGAGAACTCTTTAAAAAGTGGATTTCTGCACCTCCCAGCTGTAAAAAAAAAATGCCGTTTTGTCTCATTTATTAGGAAAAAAAAAATTAGAATTGGAGTCAGATATTAAAGATTGTGATATTAAATATTCATTAAAAGAAATACATTAGAGAGAAAATCAAAACAAAATGATGTTCCAATTGAACAATATTTAATATATGAACGAACTATCAATAAGCTGACAGAAACAAGTTTAGATTTGTTCACTGATATGAACTTAGAAGATAATCTAAGGAGCGAATATTCAAGTAAATCAGATTAATTCTTTTAGTTATAATTTTCTTATCAAATAAATTAATGTTCAATTTAATTTGAATTAATTATAACATAGTTTAAAATTAACTAAACTTATATAAATAAATTTAACATAGAAATGTTCGCCATTGAACCAGAAGATTCAGCTTTTTATTTAGATTTCTCTTATTTACATACTTTTAAAAAGTATTTTATTATGTAAAATATTATTTTTATAAGTAGATGAAGAAAGTATCTTTTGTATTTGGTTAATTATCAATCAATCAACCAACTTAATCGAACAACAAACCGATAATGATTCTCTAATTTCCCTTAAATGCCAAAACCATGATTTGCCTTTTTTTTTTTTGGCTCTATGTTGGTCAAATATTATTTCCGACCCTGCATATGAGGTATATTTGTAATCAGCTCAGCATTTCCTATAATATTCCATGGTCAAAAGATTTTTGTCCATAAACTCCATATACTCGAAACACACAGTGGTGCGGATAGGGACAAAACCCTAAAAAATGAAGGTGCTCCAACCGGAACTTTAGAGATATTTTTTGAAACCTAAATACCTATAGAGTAAGGATCCACACCAATTTTTCAGGTTAAAATTCATTAAACCTTTGAAAATAAGGCAGTTTTGGGCATATTGTAGGAATGACACTAAAATACTTTTGTTAACGTCCTATTTCGAAGTGATCTTAGGGAAGCGCAAATTTTTCCGAGGCCGTAATTTTCGAAAATATCTTATTTAGACATCCTGAAGAAAAGGTATTTAATCCTAGATTTCAAGAGAAAAAGTTTAGTGTGGATGGAGAAGAGAATTGGGAGATCTCTTGAGACATGTCATAAGTGATATGGTTATTGGTCTTTTTCAATGTTAGCTCCGTCGACCTCCGTCTTCTGGTTGATATTAAATCAATCCAGAGGTATCACTGAAGATATTCCAAAAGATTTCAGATCTGAAAAAGTCCGAATCGTTGAATGAGATCATGAGATCATTTCATAGTTAGGAATGCGTGAACGGGAGTGCCGTTTGCTTAAGTGTCGCCTCTTCCAGGTGCGATGTTTTCAATCGCTCATACACTTCTATTCAAACTGCATACGTTCAAACATATACGCTTCTGGATCAAAATGGATTTGTCAATATGTCAACAATTGTTTATTTGCCTCAGTTTTCAGGTTTCTTTCAGCTAAGAGAATGAAATATTTATCATCATCATCGTTTATTTAAAATTTACTATGGATAAATACGTCTTTTCCTACTGCGATGTATGTGATATGCTGATGAATAAGAATTCGTCGCTAGAGCAGGCGTTACGAGCATTAATTCCAGGGGTGGAAGATGAGCCCTTATTTACAATTATTTCGGAAATAAAAAAAGATTTGTTAGACATTTTAATAAATGCTTTAAGGAAGCGTCATACAAAGAGGACGTTTTTTTAAAAGAAAAAACAGTAAATGGTTGGAAAACTACTTTATCATGCCCTTTGTGCCGATGGGTTGCGAGACCGACCGTGAACCTGGTTCTAGAAATTTAAGGGGGGGGGGAGACCAACCAAAGATTTTTCTGAATGTAGTAGGAAATCTTGAAGAGCAACGAACGAAGATGTATTCAATTTTATGTTGGTGTCATATGACCCATACAACAGTAACTTGAGGCCTAATTTGAAAAAAAAAAATACCTCTGGATGTCGATGCGACAGATTTAATTGTAGAAGAGTAATATTACATCATAAATATGTATATAAATGAATGATTTATATAAATATTAATCTTATATTGTACTGAAGATAGTGTAACAAGTGAAATCCATCTACAATTGTATTGTTTATGTTAGAAAAAGAGTATTAATTTTATTTTCCTTGTTATTTTTGTAAATATATATCATATTAGTTTGATGTTTATATATATATATATATATATATATATATATATATATATAATATATATACACTCAATTTTAGTTCAAATTATGTTGGTTCCTATAATATTTATTAAGATCCAAGTAAAATAAATATTTTTAAAAATGCGTATATTTTTTACCCTGTAACCCTTAAAATGAAATATTACGGCTTTGAAAGTGGCATAAATCAATTCAGTGACCCAAAAAACCATGGAATGTATATATTTAATCGCCATTTGTGACCGGTTAAGGGTTTTGTCCCTAAATTGGTCATTTTGAACCACTGTGCGCCGTCTAGTAAATTTTTCATTTTTTATTTTTCCAGAATGTCGAATGTCGAACATATAAGAAATGGATTTTGGATCCGTTATTGGCGGGAGCAGGCGACGGTGCTGCTTCTTGACTAGAACTAGAGAAACGGGGATAGAAGCCGGGCCAGTACCTGGGATTCATAGGGTTTTTTGGTGTTTTTAATTTATTTTTCCATAATTAAAACCCGATTGATTAAAATATTATTTGAAAAATGTCTAATAGGTATTTCTCGGTCCCTCAGTGTTCAATTAGAAAATCAAAAGACGTGTCTTTCCACTTATTTCCAAAAAATAAAAAGCTTCCTAAAGAGTCGATTGTAAAATTAAGAATAGATAAGCCTATTTCGAAACATATGACGATATGTAGTCTTCATTTTAAATAAAGTGACTATATTTATCTAGGTAACAATTAGTATTTTACATTTTATTATTCCAAAATGCTAGTTTTATGCAAATAACATTGGGACCACAGTGTCATAGAGTTGTTTTTCTTTTTTTAATTTTCCCCATTTTTGTCTTACATCTGTTGTGTTTAATTGTTCCAAGTTTTCAGTGTGATGCCTGATAGTTTTGACAAAGAAATAAATAATGTGACAAAGGAACTAAGCTGTCATAACAATGATTGTATGAATAGGTGATTAATGTTATTACTAACCGAAAAACGTAAAGTTACATTGATGTGTTTGCATTTACCAGAACTACCAGCTTTACACGAAAATTGCTTATTATTATTAAAAAATTTGATTTCCACTTTTATTTGATGGGGCAGTCCTTTAAGATCGCTTGTTTGTGAAGGCACGAGGCTTGTAAAATAACTGTTTTTTTTACCTCTAGATATTATTCCACATGTGATTATGTGGTTTGCATCAAGGATAGCCTGCCCTTCAATTAATGGTCTTTTAAAATTACCAATTATCTCTATCACATCAACTATGTCTATTCCCGTTCCTTCCGACATTTTGTAAATCTACTAGCGCACCCTATAATCGATTGCGCTCGCGAATAAGTTGGAACCTCCGACCAATCAAATAGTGGCGCCATCTTCGAAGGGATTCCACGATTGGGTAGGCTTTCTTCTCAACTGCAGGACGGTTTCGCACACTCTTGGATAGAGATGGGCGTTTCGGTTGGTTTTACAAAACGCCAACGAACTGTTCGTTGAAAAAAAAAACAACTGTTGGAAAAAACGGTTTGAAAAAAACAGGATGGGGAAAACAGAAAACCTCCAGACTAATGTTTCTATCAGGTGTTTGTTTTGTGTTGTGTTATTGGAAACATAATAATAGTATTAATTCAAAGTTAAAAAAAATAATAATAATTTGAGAATAAAATCAGAAAATGTCACTAATTGTTGAAGCAACAAAATTAAAAAAAAAATCACAAACTTAAAATAATTTTGACAGGTCTTTATAGAGAAAAATGTTAATATGAATTCTTGAAATATTACGAAAAATAAACTTCTTTAATATTTAGAATTTTTTACTTTTTCTTTCATTATAATGAACTATATATATTAACCTGCTGTTATTGTGATACATATATTATTATCCATACACAGCAGTTTGGAGATGTTTTAATTAGCACTTGAATAAACTGACATTATAAAGTAAGTCTAAATATTAAGTATAAATGAAAGTAAAAGTGTCACTTTAAATTTTAAATGAAATAAATAGAAATTCGAAAATAGAATCCACAGAAAACCTAATACACGGTGGGCCAGACCCCCCTACCGTGCACCCCCCCCCACATCCCTATAAATTGCATATCGTTGGGTTCCTTGTGATAAAAGATTAAGAAAAAGCCAATGTTCCCAGAAAAAAAAGTGGCCGCACTAACCGAAAATGGCGTTCAAACATGGCGGAATGACGACTTTGATTTTAGTTAGTTTTTTTATTACTGACATTCACCATTATGCTTAATTTCGCCATAACTGGTATTTTATTAAAGCTAGATAGTTCTAGATTCAGAATAAATAAACAAACGTTCTAAAATAATTAGTCTTGACAACATAAAATACATTTAAAGTCAATTTTTTCAAGTCTCTCGCGTAAAAGTTAAAATTCCAACTTAATTTGTGATTAAACGGCCATCGTTAACGAAAAACACCCTGAAATAAAACATCTGGAGCAATTGTTCTTCTTTGAAAATCAGTGGTCGAATTTCAAACAATATCAACTAGTTTCATAGAAAACGGAACTACAAGGCGAAAAGGCGCCGGTGACTCGGGCGCATCCAGTCCTCTGCCACATCGTTCAGTTCTCATACATCATATAATTACAGCGGGTTTAGGATATTATTTTGAATGTATAATCAAGCCTATGTAACTGCAAGTTTTTAATTTACAGAAATAATTAATATAACCTTTATTTTTTTTTATTTTATTTTTTATAAATCTGATAAATAAAGGATATATATCTGATCAATAATAATGAATTAGTCGCAGATTGCACATTATCTAAACCTCACTTATATTGACATAAACTGGTTATCTTGAAATTAAATAATAATGTTCTCATGGTAGTAGTTGGGTTACTGACACTGGCTTCTGATCATTCGTGAAATTTGAAATAAATGCATTTTTGCAAAGTATTGATTATTTACAGATTTAAAAACAACCCAAATAAAAAAGATAAATAAAAAGTTCTGTTTGTTCGTTGATATGTAGAAATTATTCGTAATACAATTTAGGAAGTATATACATAAGACAATTTAATAGCTCACAACAATTAATGAATTAATAGTTACACGATGTGTGTTTGTGTGTATATATATATATATATATATATATATATATACATACATACATACATATTATGATTAATTTAAAATTAAATCACTACTGGAGAGGAAAACCAATTAAAACATGTAAGTATTCATGCATCTAATGATCTATAATCCACGAAGTTGTGGCCTTTTTCGGTTTTTGGCATATAACTACACATCAAAAAGTTTACTTTCTCTTTTTTTCTAAAAAGGGGTATACTAATACAAATAAAATGAAATATTTGGAGTGGAAATCGGATTAGTTATTTAGCCGAATCCGGACATCAAAGATCGGTAATTTTTACCATTTTGGTAAAAACTCATGTTCCAACGCCTATAACTCGATAATATGAACTCTAAATGAAAAATGTTACAGATAAAAGTTTTAGAACATTAAATTTAGTATAAAACATGCCCATTTATTTTTAAATTAACTTATTACTAAGTAGAGATACAAATGAAAACGTGAAAGTATTCGTAGCGCTTGATTCCTTCTTTTTGTGAAAACTAAGGGGATATGATATAATATTGACAGAACTAACTATTTCGGTGGGCTTATTTTATGCTAAATTTAATGTTCTAAAACTTTTATCTGTAACATTTTTCATTTAGAGTACATATTGTCAAGTTGTAGGCGTTGGAACATGAGTTTCTACCAAAATGGTAAAAATTACCTATCTTTCAAGTTCAAATTTGGCTAAATAACTAATCCGATTTCCACTCCAAATATTTCATTTTATTTGTATTAGTATACCCTTTTTTCGAAAAAAGGAGAAAGTACACTTTTTGACATGTAGATGTATGAAGGAATGAAGATGTAGTTAAAGGAATGAAGAAAGCGCTACAAATACTTTCAATTTTTCATTTGTATCTCTACGCAGGAATAAATTAATTTTAAAATAAATGGGCTTATTTTATGCTAAATTTAATGTCCTAAAACTTTTGTCTGAGACATTTTTCATTTAGAGCACATATTGTCGAGTTATAGGCGTTGGAACATGAGTTTCCATCAAAATGATAAAAATTACCGATCTTTCATGTTCGAATTTGGTTAAATAACTAATCCGATTACCACTCCAAATATTTCATTTAATTTGTATTAGTATACCCCTTTTTAGAAAAAAAGAGAAAGTAAACTTTTTGATGTGTAGTTATATGCTAGAAACCGAAAAAGGCCACAACTTCGTGGATTATAGACCATTGGATGAATTAAAACTTACATGTTTTAATTGGTTTTCCTCTCCAGGAGTGGTTTAATTTTAAATTAATCATAATATGTATGTATGTATGTATATATATATATATATATATATATATATATATATATATATATATATATACACAAACACACATCGTGTAACTATTAATTCATTAATTGTTGTGAGCTATTAAATTGTGTTATGTATATACTTCCTAAATTGTATTACGAATAATTTTTACATATCAACGAACAAACAGAACTTTTTATTTATCTTTTTTATTTGGGTTGTTTTTAAATCTGTAAATAATCAATACTTTGCAAAAATGCATTTATTTCAAATTTCACGAATGATCAGAAGCCAGTGTCAGTAACCCAACTACTACCATGAGAACATTATTATTTAATTTCAAGATAACCAGTTTATGTCAATATAAGTGAGGTTTAGATAATGTGCAATCTGCGACTAATTCATTATTATTGATCAGATATATATCCTTTATTTATCAGATTTATAAAAAATAAAATAAAAAAAAATAAAGGTTATATTAATTATTTCTGTAAATTAAAAACTTGCAGTTACATAGGCTTGATTATACATTCAAAATAATATCCTAAACCCGCTGTAATTATATGATGTATAAGAACTGAACGATGTGGCAGAGGACAGGATGCGCCCGAGTCACCGGCGCCTTTTCGCCTTGTAGGTCCGTTTTCTATGAAACTAGTTGATATTGTTTGAAATTTGACCACTGATTTTTAAAGAAGAATAATTGCTCCAGATGTTTTATTTCAGGGTGTTTTTCGTTAACGATGGCTGTTTAATCACAAATTAAGTTGGAATTTTAACTTTTACGCGAGAGACTTGAAAAAATTGACTGTAAATGTATTTTATGTTGTCAAGACTAATTATTTTAGAACGTTTGTTTATTTATTCTGAATCTTCTTCTTCTTCTTCTTCCTCGTTCTTCCCATCAAATGGTCACTTCCTTTGGTAATAAGTGAAGAAAGTCGGCAGTCCTCCTGAGGTCCTCCAGGGTCCCGTAGAGCTTTGCTTCCATCGATCTCGGTTCTGGCCAAATCCTCCTCCTAGCCTCATCGAAAAGGACACAGTCTTGAAGCACATGCTCAGCTGTTTGTTCACCCCCACCACAGGTACACATAGGACTATTACCTATTTTAAACTTCTTGTAGAGATGAGCATTCAGTCTGTTGTGGTTAGTCCTAAGTCTGAATACCATAACTTGTTCATTTCTATTTAGTTTGTGGTAGGGGTCCTGGGGGTTGTTTTTAGGATGCCTGGTGTTCCATCTTTGTCTTATCAGGGCTCTGTTTATTGTTTTTACCTCGTCCAATGAGAGACAAGCATCTATTTGCTGTTTAAGTGTTCCAGCCTTTGCCAATTCATCCGCTCTTTCATTACCCCTGATACCACAGTGTGCGGGAATCCATTGCAGAACCAATTTATTGCTGATTTGGTTGAGCTTCTCTAGCTCAGATGCCAATTCAAAGCATTTTTTGCCCCAATTTGATTTTAGAGCTCCCAGGACTGATGCGGCATCCGTCAGGATCACTATTTTTTTGTTCTGCTGGTTTGGTAGAGCAAGGATTATCCGCACGGCGCCCACTATAGCTTCTTGCTCAGCCCGATAATTAGTTGAGATGTGACCTGTAGGGATCGACATTTCAGTGGTACTGCCATCCGGAAATTCAATATATATCCCAGCACCACCATCCTTGATTGCTTCAGTAGCTGAGCCATCCGTATATATTCTTGTCCATTCATAGCTTGGGTAGTGGGTATTAATGTGTTTCAGGCTGGTGGCTCTCAACTCATGGATTAGCATATCCTCCTTGTTGTCTATTTCTGGTATAATGCTGACAATATCAGGGCGTGATGTTTTACTCCAAGGGGGCAGAACGTTTGCTAAATCTACACATGCAGCTTCCACATTTCTCATTCCCAATTCTGTCAGCAGACTCTTTGTTCTGTGGATAGGACTTTGCCTCTTTAGTCGCGAGGAATAACCTTGCTTGGCTCTTTCTTTGAGAGGGTGGTCCGTCATGCATGTAGCCTTCGAATTTAAATTAAGATATTTTAAGTCTCTCCTGTCCTCTATGCTTTGTAAACCAGTGATGGTTTCCATTGTGTTGATAGGAGTTGACTTCATTGCGCCTGTGATTATTCGAAGGCTGTGATTTTGTACACAGTTAATTTTTTTAAGGTTTGTTGGTGCAGCAGTACCCCAGCTTGTAATACCATATTCTAGTACTGGTCTAACATAACCTGTGTACAGAGTTTTGAGCGTTTTTTCGTCTGCTCCCCAATTAGAGCCAGTGATTTTTTTTAGTAGGCAGGACCTTTTTATACCCTTTTCAGCACATTTTTCAATCTGCCTCTTCCATGTTAGTCGTGGGTCTAATTTAATCCCAAGATAGGTTGGGGTATCATCTTTTGCTAGTATGTCTTCCCCCACTCTGAGATTTATTTCCTGCGGGATGTTGGGAGAAAGACTGAAAACTGTGAATGTTGTTTTTTGCTTGTTCATCTTCATGCCCCATTCCTCAGTCCATCTGTGGAGATTATTCAGTGCTTCTTGCAGCCGATACCTTATAGAGCCAATTAAATTAGATCTGCTCCACATAGCTATGTCGTCTGCATATAGTGAGGCTTTTACACCGACAGGTAGGTCCTGAATAATATCATTTATGAAGATGATAAAAAGGGTAGGGGACAGAACACCTCCCTGTGGAACTCCATTTTTACATTCCCTGCAGCGACTTCTCTGACCGTTTATGTGCACTCGGGCTTTTCTATTGTGGAGATAGTTCCTCAGCCAGATCAACATCCGCCCTCCTATTCCGCTTTCTGCAACTTTATATAGTAGACCTTCTTTCCAAACTTTATCAAATGCTTTTTCAAGGTCTAACCATATTGCAATTGTGTGCTCCCCCTTTTGGAATCCATCCTCAATGTCTTGGGTAATGTGAGCTACTTGATCCTCTGTGCTTCTGTATTTTCTGAAACCTGCTTGTTCTGGTATAAGCATTTTCTTCGATTCCAGATACCAAATTAGTCTGTTGTTTACCAGCTTTTCCATAAGTTTCCCAAAGCAGCTTAGTAGGCTGATTGGTCTATAGCTATTCACATCCCCTTTCGGCTTTCCAGCTTTTTTTATAGGGATTAAGGCTGCTTCCTTCCAGCATTGTGGAAATGTTCCACTTTTCCAACTGTTATTGAAGAGTTTTAAGAGCCTTTTCTTTGCCTTATCCCCTATGTTAAGCAAAAGCTCATTTGTGATGCCGTCAGTACCTGGCGAGCTTTTTGGTTTGAGGGAGGATAAAGCTTCTTCAAGTTCCAGCGTTGTAAATGGGGAATCCAGTTCGTGTGTCTTCTTCTTTGCATCCCTTATGTGTAGGTTCAACTTTTTTTGAATAACCTTCCTCCTTTGCTTTTTTGTTTCTGTATTGCTCTGGCAACTTATGTGATCCACTATGAGGTTTGCTGCTGTTTTACCACCATAGGGTTGTTCTTCATGGACTATTGTTATGGGATCATATTTGTTTACATCCTCTGCTAGAACTCTGGATAGTTTCCACAGTTTTTTTCCTTCTTTATCCATATTTAATTCTTCTGTTTTTTCTCGCCACGTCCTTTTTTTGGATGTTCCTACAGCAAATTTTAGTTTAGCTGCTGCATCCTTCATTCGTATGTTATTCTCAGTAGAGGGGTCGTTCTCTGCACGAACCCTTGCCCTGCTCAGTTCCTCCTCCAACCGTCCAATTTCCTCCGTCCAATAGGGTTTGTAATTTCTCCTTGCTCCCCTTGGTATACTTTCTTTTGCAGCCTTCATTAGTGCTTTTGTAAAAGCTTGGGCCGAGTTATTAATTTTTTTCTTAGATAGTGTTATTTGGGACACATATTTATCGGTTAATACTTTATACTTGGCCCAGTTGGCTTTTTTATAGTTCCATCTGGGGAGTGTGCTTGCTTTTTGCACATTGGGATGGAGATCAACGGTTATTATGATGGGACGATGATCACTACCACCTAGTTGCTTGTCTACCGTCCTAGTCATATTTGCAGCTAAGTCATTGGTAGCGAAGACTAGGTCGGGAGAGGTTGTAGACATCCAGGTTCTGGAATAAAAGGTAGGTGGGTCATTTGGTTCATTCAATATCTGTAACAAATTATTTGCTTGCCAGACCTCTAGTTCATCCCCCCTAGCATCCATTGTTTTATACCCCCATGAAGGTGAGTGGGCATTAAAATCCCCGACAACAATACAACTTTGTTCAGGGATGTCCATTATGTCGAGGGAGAGGTCTTTGTCGTTGGGACAGTAATAGTTGTACAGCAGTAGCTTATCTTCTCCGATTTTTAGGCTAACTCTCATTATTTCTGCTGTGTTGTTCAGTTCCAAGGGGAGTTCTATTGCTGGGAGTGAGTTCTTTATCAAGATCATAACACCTCCTTTATTTCGCCCCTCTCTGTCCCGGCGGAACACCTGGTATCCTCTTATGCTAAAGCGCAGGTTGTTATTAAGATGTGTTTCCTGGATGCAAGCGATGTCTATTTTTTCATCATAAAGTCTCTTTATCAAGGCTATTTTTTTGTTCATTATTCCTTCAGCATTCCTTTGAAGAATGTGAAGGGGTTTTTCAGAGTTATGGTTCTCATTTAATGTGGTTTTAGGATATCTTTTTTTTTTTGGCACCACCAGTCGCTCTAAGGTGGCCCCTCCGAGTAGGGCCAGATGCTCTACTTGCCCGGTGGGAATCCACAAGTGAAGCACCTCCATCATTCATCTCATGTCCAAATTCAGCCATATTTAGGAAGTTAAAAGCGTGGTGTGCCGTTTTCTGGTCATTGCCAGGACTATTTGCACCTTTCGGTCGCACATCTCCGGCTTCGGCTTATTTTTTGTGTTCAGGGTTTATTCCCTTTGGTTTTTGGAGTCCGTTCTCCTACCCACAAGACAGCGGGGGTCTGGCTCTTCTGCTCTTTTGGCCGTTGGAATACACGATTCTCTTCCGCCCTCAAGACCATTGGCCTGTTTTCACCTGTGACCCTAGGCAGGGGCCCTCACCGGGGGCTATCAGCCGGAGCCAGCTGAACCCGGGTTTTTTAAAGAGGTGTTACTCCTCTCCCTCCTCCTTTTTCAGACGGGCTTGGGACCGTCCTTGGCGGATTTATTTGTTCTGAATCTAGAACTATCTAGCTTTAATAAAATACCAGTTATGGCGAAATTAAGCATAATGGTTAATGTCAGTAATAAAAAAACTAACTAAAATCAAAGTCGTCATTCCGCCATGTTTGAACGCCATTTTCGGTTAGTGCGGCCACTTTTTTTTCTGGGAACATTGGCTTTTTCTTAATCTTTTTTCACAAGGAACACAACGATATGCAATTTATAGGGATGTGGGGGGGGGGGGTGCACGGTAGGGGGGTCTGGCCCACGTACTATAACGAAAAATCAAATAACGGAGCGCTAGTGGTGAAGAAAACAACTGTTCTTTTCAATTTCAGTCGTTCTGTAAAGAGTTCCAAACGTTTGAGTAGTTATAAATGAGAACGGGAAGGGTAGAAAGTTCTAAATTCAAACTGTTTGGGCGGGTTCAGGAAAACAGTTTTTTCCGTTTTTTATAAAAAACAGTTTGGCGTTTTTCTTCCCATCACTATTGTAAATGAGAGCGGGGAGAGAAGGAAGTTCTAAATTCCAACTGTTTGGGCTGTGGTTCAGGAAAACAGTTTTTTCCATTTTTTATTAAAAACAGTTTTTTCAAACCGTTTGACGTTATTCTTCCCATCACTACTCTTGGATAAGGTCGTAAAAAAAAAGAAAGGCAACAGGACGTTATTTTGAAGGAGTACAGCTGCTATTGCTACATGTGAAGCATCCGTTTCGACGCAAAACCTTCGTTTTCTATATCTTCCTTGATATTGAAAACGTTATGATTTAGTGATACAGGAACGAATATTATTGAAGTGGAACTAATTCTTTATCCATGCTGGATTTTCAGCAGTTAACTAATCTCCGTATTTTATCTGAAAATTTGGGACCCATTTAGAGTAATGCACAAACATTCTGAGAGCCCCCCCTAGTGTATCTATTTCTCGGAATAGGAAAATCGATTAAGTGTTAAGTCTATCCAGATCAGGTTTAAAGGTGTTGTTTTCTATGAGGTATCCCAGGATTTTAATGGAATTTTGATGTTAAATCATATCATACCGGAATTTTTGTTTGTTTATCAAAATGGTTTGAATCTGGGTGGAAACATATCCATACTCGGTTATGCCAATGATTTGGTTTTACTTGGTGATGACCATAAAAAGAAAAACGTTGATGAGGCTGGTAAAGAAGTAGGGCTAGAAATAAATACAGAAAACACAAAATATGTGGTTAGTTGTAGAAACGGTGAAATTTTGGCGATATTGAAGTAGAAGAGAAAATGTTTGTGAAGCCTGGAAATATTTTTCGAAAAATTTAGATATTTCGGATCTGCAATAACTAGAAACAACGATATTGAGGAGGAAATTAAGGGTAGGCTAAAGGCAGGAAATTCTTGTTATTTTTCGGTTGCAAAATTACTTAGCTCACGCCTTCTATCCCGAAATTTAAAAATTAGAAGTTTGCGTAGTAAGGGATGAGCAATGCCTTAAGGTCTTTGAAAATGAATTTCTGCGTAGAATATTTGGGCTGAAGAAGGATGAGTCAACAAATTTTAGACAGCTGCACAATGCAGAATTGTGTGAACTTTACGTGGTAAATATAATCAAAGTTATAACTGCGTGTCGGGTAAAGTGGGCATGTAAAGTTGCGAAGGAATACCTAAAAGATTGAAAAACGCTTTGCCCAATGGAAAACGTCCGAGGGGTAGGCATAGGCAAAGGTGGGAGGATTTGGTGAAGGCTGATTTTGTGGATTTGGGATAGGAAGGGAGGGAGTTAGATGGAGGAGTGTAGAGAGCGATTGGTGGTGTCGGTATCGGTCCTTCGGGGTCATTGAGCCTATATTCTATTCTATTCTAATAGGGAAAATATTAGAAAAATAATAAATAAAAAAACCTTTAGTTCAGTAAGTGAAAGATGTATTTCAAATGTAAATTAAAAATTGGTAATAAACAAAATAAATATTTTTATAATTCAAAATTGTTCTCTTCTGAACTCAGTTTTGCATCACTAAAAATAAAATATTGCCAAAAATTCTGTAAAACTAGAAAAAAATAAATAATTTACATGATAAAATCACAAGCAACCATCAATACAAATATTACTGTTTTTATCACATTGTAAATATATCCTAATATAAGTAATATTAACATAATTCACATGTATATACTTCATTTACATATACGACACATGTATATACAGTTTACATGAATAAATGGAATATTAAACATGAAACAGACTAATTGCTTGCTAAAAATTTACAGATTATCTGTACATAAATATACAAATTTAAAAAATAAATATACAAATGAAAGAAATGATTATTGAATAAGTTTGAAGATTTTACATATCTGTAACTAATTTCAAAATATATGTTATCAAATTAAAATAATAAAAGAGTTTTCATACTAGAAATTAGATACCTGGACAAACTATTTTCACCTTCCATCCTTAATTTAAAAAAAGGATTAGATATTTTTGAAAGCATATATTTTAAACAATTTTTGTAACTAAAAAAGGTTATTTCGTAAGAGCAAAAACTTAAATAAAACTATTAATATACAGGATCACCGTATTGACATTTGAAAGTTACATTCAAGAATCGTTTATGTAATTTAAAAAAACATACATATGTACATTATATATATATATATATATATATATATATATATATATATATATATATATATATATATATATATGGAGAATATTTATAAAAATACAACATCAAGAAGTTAAATTTAGAGGTTGCAAGGATAACTTTTTTTTTTTTATAATGATTATATGACGTTTAGGAAACTTTAGCTGTGAAATTTCAATGAGAGTAATACAACAACCTCCATCAATTGAATTCTATTCTACAAGCAGTAAAATTTAGGCCATACTTTTGAAAAATAATAGCTCCACACAGTGGAATTACTACTTATAAAGAAGGCATTTAGACGGATGTTTGAATAAGATGTTTCCTAATTTTTTATTTAACAGTTTAGGTAAAACATTGTACTGTGGTCCTGAAAAACTATAGCTATTAGTGGGGCAACGGATGAGATCAATGATGATAGTAACTTTTATCACTCAAAATAATGCATTATTAACAAATTATGACACAGTAAAAATAAACACATATTTACATGTAAAATATCTAAAAACTATGTACATTAGATTACAACTATTGGAGAACTATTGCTGCACCAGGTTAAACCAGGTTGTGGCCTGATGGTCTGCGGTGTCAGACAGGCTGATCTGCACAAGGTGTACGGGGCCATTTGGAGTTTGTACTGTTGTTGTCCCGCTACCTGCTTCCACCGTGTAATCACCGTTTCCTACAAGAGCGTGCTGTTCCAAAGTTTCTGCCAATGAGGAGCCTCCTTCAAGTTCCAGTGACTCACCGTCCGCAAAGTGCACCTGCTCAAGAAGTGAGAGAAGTTTAATATTGGTTTGATAAATTAGTATTTTCTAAAACAAACTCAATCAAATTCAATTACTTAATACTTAAGATAAGTACTCACAAATACTTATACTTAAAGATTATTTTGTAAGTATTAAATACTTGAAATTACTTATAAGATATTGTAATATCATGTCGTAGTTGTGAAACTATTACTTACAAAATGCAACAAAAATCACTTTATTATTCCCAAATCTCTGCTTAATGACGAAAATTATAATTATAAAAACAAGTTGGTTCATGTTGTTTACTTTACCCATCACATTTGATAGAATAATATTTTATGATAGACTTTTTCAATTACTATACAAAAGAGTATCCCCAATATGGCCCTACATTGGCATTGCCTGTGTACGAATATTGTAATTGATTCAGGGGAGGCATACTTAAGGGAAAACAACAAATTGCGGTGATGTTATCTGAATATTGCGTAAAGAATTAAATAAAAGTGTTGTGCAGCAATAAGTGCAAGACACTACATCTGCATATGCATTATTATCATTCTATTTTAATCTAGGAAAATGAGTGATTTACATAAAATTACAGCAAAAAAAATAAAATAAAATAAAATAAAAAAATCTTAATTTCTTTCATATCACTTAGGTTTTTATTGTTTGTTTGTTTAATGTCCCTTTATGCTACTAAGGCTAATTGGATGATGCTACAATGGGAGTCCTAAATTTTGCCTGTTGAGTAATAATTAGAATAGGGATCTCAAACGAGTACCTGACATCGTACAGGCTCGGGACTTCCATTTCACGTTCTATCCGAGAGACAAACTAGCCAAGGATTTTTTACTCCCTTTAAAAAATCCTAGGGTCACGAAGGGACGCGAATCCACAACCTTTTGTATTGTAGGCTGCTATGCTAACCACTACTCCACAGGTGACCCGGTTTTTTAATTTGTTTTTTGAGATTAACTACTTACACAGAATAAGGGTCTGGCCACACATGTCCGCACCGCAGCAATAATATAGGTTATGTTCAGAATATTTTTAATTTAACCTACATATTACCTTTAGTTATGCCTAAAGTTCAGGCCACACATGTCAGACACAGGCCACTTTAGGCATAACTAAAGGTAATATGTAAGTTAAATTCAAAATATTCTGAACATAACCTATATTATTGCTATGGTGCGGATCCGGTGCGAACATTTGTGGCCAGACTTTTAAGAATTAGGCTTTAACCAATACCATTAATTTGCTTTACCTCAATCAAAGATTTATTTTTATCCATGTAAAGTGTGCTTGGAATATGAAGAAGAGTTGAAAAAACGTCTCAAACAAGGTTTTAAATAACATTATGTTTTAAAATTAAAACCTAACAAGTGATTTATAGCTTACCTGCCCATCGATGATCAAATGGCCCACTTGTTCCTGATATTGACCATTTTCGGTGACATTCTGAGCTTTACCCTGAATTATTACATGCTCCTTGAGCTCACTGATGTACATTTTAGTGTCCTGGCCACCATCACCATCCTCAAGGATCAAATAGATATGTAATAATAAATATGTAAGAATCAATAAAGTATTTATGTAAGAATCAACAAATATATATGATAACAATAAATATATATCTCATGTTGATTCTGTTTAATTATTAGGATTAATATACTTACATTCTCATCAAGGACTGGATCATTATGCCATTTAGGATGGTTTCCTTCAAGCATAGACATTTCTACTTGAACATCCTCGGTTGCTTGCTGAATAAAATCTTCATCTGTTGTGAGGCGAGGTTGGTTCACGACTATTGTATCATTCACATGGCCCTAAATCAAAGATAAAATTTTATTAATTATTATTAAGTAAGATCTTGATTCATATATGAAATTTATTTAATAGATGCATTAGCAGAGCGAAAATCATATCATAACTCTGATTTATAAATTCTTACAAGGGCTTAAATAAAAGGAAAGAAAAATTGGAGGTTTTAAAATCTGATTGTTTCATAGTGACCATACTATTTTTAGCATTTTTAAACCCTAAAAATCAACCATTTCTGAAAAAAATGGTTAAAAAACCATTAGTGAAAAAAGTGGGACATAGGAGAACTTTATATTAGCTTTCTGCGAGAGATAATAGAAAGACGTGATGTTTTATTTTCTATTACGTTAAGTTAATAATTGATTATATTTAAATAGTGGGTGCGAAATGGTCAATGGTTCTTTAATATTAGGACGATTGATAATTAATTTGTTCAACAACAAAAAGTATATTATATAAACTATTCCTTAGCCACTATCAAGTATATACATTGCTTAATTGACTGATTATAAGTGATGAATAGACTTTCTTGGTTTTGTTATATGATTTACATTACTTTCTAAACTTGTCTGGCATTACTGATTCGGACTAAATATAAGGAGCGACGGAGCAGAGAGTTAGCCTGGTTCCGAAGATCGAATCATGTGGTTACATTTGCGTTACAGCGTCATTACAAGTTGATACTTGTCTTATGTTGCTAGTTATTTGAGTTTATATTGTTTGCGTGGCATTTTAAATTATTATTTTTTAATACAATTATTTAAACCCACATAAGTGTTACAATATTTTTCTTTGGAAAATAATAATTTTTTATGAATATTTTAGCAAACTGTGATGTTTTAATATTTCTCTCATACCATTACAGATTATTTCCAAAGAGAAGTATTATTAAAAGTGCTCTCATGAAAAAAGTTGAAATTGGAGCTAGTAGAGTCACTAAAAGGCTCATTTATTAATTATTAGAAGACACTTCCTGAACAGCTGATGAATATAAGATCCATCCATATACCAATTAATATTATAGTATCTACAATAACATAAAGTACCTGAGTTTGCATGTGATTGTAAAGCTGAGGCTTCCTCATGAAGCCCATTCCACAGACCAAACATTCATACGGTTTTTTATCACTATGGACAAATCTATGTGCATTTCGATTGTCTCGACTATTAAAAGCTTTCCCACAAACCTGAAAAAAAGTTGCAATATGTCAGCACAAACCACAAGCCTGTTAAAATTTAATTTTTAAATCATAATTAAGAAAAGTAATCTATTTAAAAGTGATAAGACACTTTTTCTACACAACTGCTGTCTAATGTAAACAAAATTCAAGGAATAAAACATATGAGCATCTAATGAAAAAATATTTGAGATGGAGAGCCAATTTAAATAAAAGACACTTACTTCACACTGATATGGTTTCTCCCCAGTGTGGATCCTTCGGTGTTTTTTGAAATGCTCAGGATAAATGAATGTAGCATTGCATATTTGACATTTGTAGGGGCGTTCACCAGTGTGGGCTGCCTTGATGTGGTAATCAAGTAGCCTACGTCTTTTAAATGCTTTTCCACATTCAATACATTGGTACCTTTTGTCATCATAGTGAGTTGCTCTCTTATGAGATTGAAGATTACTCCTTTGTCTAAAATAAATAACCAACCGAAAAAAAATGAGCACAACAAAAATCAAGACATATTAAGTTTCAACTTAAAAATTATGAAAATTCTTCAATGCCTCGAGGAAAAATAGAGCGAAAATAAAATCTTTTATTTAGTTTTATAGTTTATTTAATATTTATATTTTTGGAAGAAGATAGTAAAGCTTGCAGACAGCATTGGAAAACTACGTAAAAAAGATATGTAGTTTGGCTGATACTAGCAGAAACCACTCAAAGTTATTAACAGTGGTTTTGTGCTTTTTCAAAGTTCTTATAATCTATCATGGTCAATAATTATATTGAAATAACTAATTGATAAAATGAATATTTTATCATGTAGAATAATAATTGGAATATTACGAATGCTAAGTTATTAGCATTAATAGCCAATATAAATTATAATTGAATATGAGGAGTAAGATTTTTACATAACTACATCTAGTGCTACTAACAAAGTGTGAAGAACAGATATATGATTAAAGAGAAGAAATGTATAAATTATACATGATACAAATAATAAAGCAAATGAAATCACAAAATATAAAATGAACTGTAATAAAAAAAATCTGGTGCGTGCGCGCAACACACAACTTTCACTTACCAACTTACTTAGATTAGAAATTGACGTGTTTTGCTAAATATCATTTCCCAATGTCACACATTTTTCTACATTCATATCTTATTTTTGTTAATCGTTAAAGCCGTTTTTGAGTAAATAAAAAAAACCCGTGAAAATGATGCAAAATTTATTAAGTAAAGTCCCCCCTCCGGTAGATCAATTTTGATGAAATTTTTACAGTCACATCTTTGGCATATAAATACATCAAATACCCAGTTTGATCAAAATCGTGAAAGCCGTTTTTGAGTAAATAAAAATAACGCGTGAAAAGGATACAAAATTTATTAAGTAAAGTCCCCCCTCCGGTTAATCAATTTTGATGAAATTTTTACAGTCATATCTAGGGCATATTAATACACCAAATATTCAGTTTAATCAAAATCGTTAGAGCCATTTTTGAGAAAATCGAAAAAAACGTAAAAAGTTATTAAATAAAGTACCCCCTCCCTTTGAGCAATTTTGATGAAATTTTTGCTGTCACATCGCGGGCATATACCTACTCTAAATACCCAATTTCAGGTTCGCACGGTTTATAGTTTTTGAGCTAGTCTGTTCACACACACACACACACACACACACACACACACACACACACACACACACACACACACACACACACACACACACACACACACACACACACACACAGGCACACACACACACAGACCATTTTGCGGGACTTGGTTATTTGGACTCAGGGGGCCCCAAAACGTGTATTTCCGTTGAAAACCGGAAGTCGAAATTTTTCACGATCGCAATACTTCCACTTACTATATATTTCATATATAGGTAAGTGAAAGTAATAACAGATACAAGGCAAAGGCTTAATATATACAAGGTGATATTTCCTTCGCTCTTCATAGTTGAATAAGAGTATAATAGGTAACATGGAGTTTGTAGGCTGATTAATTCCCACAAAGCTGGAAACAGTTATAATCTTTCCATTAGCATATAAAAAGAGTTTTTATGTGAGAAGTGGAACAAAAATTTTCAAAAAAAGTCATATATCTTCCAGCTTACCATCAAAGAATCGATTGGGGAGTTGACTAGGATTAAGGTCATTAGTAGATTAGGTCATTTTTCCCTTCAATAGATCTACCCTCAAACATTATTGACACTATCGGTTCGCTTTCGATCTCCAAAAGTCTAACCATATTTACAGTTTATAATCTGACCTTTTTGATTGAATTATTAGCAGTTATATCTCTACTTTTCTTGGTGAAAAGCCACCAATTCAAGTAGCAAAAATCTAGAAATAATTTCTGAAATCACTCACCCAAATGTTGCTCCACAAAATTCACACTGGTATGGCTTTTCCCCAGTATGCGTGCGTTCATGGTCTCGTATCTCAGCTTTACGGGCAAAAGCTTTACCGCATACCCGACAGATGAAAGGCTTATATCCAGTATGGATAACACAATGGACTTCCAAATTTCTTGAAGAACTGAATGATTTACCTAGAAAAAGAAACTACATAACAAACATTTACAGTGAATGGTAAAATAGTGAATAAATATGAGGGTGAATCAAATATAAACGATATTTTTTTTTGTAATTTATTTTTAGTTTAAACGCAAAAAAGAATATAGTTTATTTTTCTACATAATCTTCCAATCCAAAGCTTTCTTGAGAGGGCCAAACACATGAAAGTCACAGGGTGACAGGTCTGGACTGTAAGAACGTTGTTCCAATGTTTCCCACCACAGTTGCTCCAATTTTTCCCTAGTCAAGGCTGCTGGATGGGGGCGAGCATTGTCATGGAGAAGAACCATTTCCCTTATCGATAGGTCTCGTCTTTTGCGGCGATATGCAAGTCGGACCTCTCTCAAAACATTGCAGTAGTAGGCCGCATTAATTGTCCTGCGCTCGTGCAAAAAATCGAGATACACCAATCCACGCTGGTAAAAAAAAACGGTAGCCAAATCCTTGCCAGCCGACAAGGCTAGTTGACTAGGCTTTCACTGGTCCAGGTTCATTTTGTTTTATCCACTCCATAATCGCTTGTTTAGACTCTGGGGTGTAGTGGTGCACCCATGTTTCATCACAGGTGATAATGAGAGTGAGAAATTGGTCTCCCTGTTCCTGAAATCGTGCAAGAAGACGCCCACACACCTGAAGACGATGCAATTTCTGGTCAGCTGTGAGAAGGCGAGGAACCCTAGCTTACGGCACACCTTACGGTACCCTAGCTCCTCTGTGAGTATGGAGTAAGTGCTCCCATAACTTATCCCGACCTCACTTGCAATTTCAGAAGTGGTATGACGTCTGTCATCTTCAATAAGCCGTCGAACACTGCTGATTTTGTTCGCTGTAATGCTGGTGCAAGGTCTGCGGTCATAGCTCTCATTTTCAACACGATTTATGCTATGCAAACACTCTGGCTCGTGACAGTGTCTCTTCCCCAAACTGGGCAGTCAATCTCCTCAAAATTTCGGCTGGTTTTAAGCCTTCTGCGGTGAGAAACTTGATTACAACACGTTGCGCCATTGACGGAGGTATCTCTTGCTCCGACATTGCCACGGTGGACACTGAGAGGGTCGAGGAGGCGAGCCCACGTGCTTCCCCTACTCCTGACAAGCCTACCCAACAACCAACAAAGTGGGAACGTTCTCCCTCCATTATTGTGCCTGAAGGTCGAAAAGTCTCGTTTATATTTGATTCAACCTCGTACTAAGCCATAAAACCAAATTTTTTATAGTTGGATTTTCCTAAATTCTTATGAAGTGTTCATACACCAGTATAGGATTGGGCACAGAATTCACAGCCTAAATCTAATTTTAAAATTTTTTTCTTAAAAAAAGATTGACATGATTTCAAATTTAATATAATTATTCATTGTCAACTGGATTTTATAAAAATTTAATTATTAACACATAAAGTAATTAATTAATTATTCAGTGAAAAAAAATCCACTTCTTTTAAATTGAATCTATTGAAGATAGGCAGGCATGTTCAAATATGTGCTCTTGATTTATACACATTAGGGTGATGCTTAAAAATGAAAGTTAAAAAATCCAACGGTTCACCCTCCCATTTTGACCTCTCATATGTAAAATGGAGTTAACTAAAATTTTTTGGATTTCATTAAGTTTTAGGGGTCACTACCAGGCTTTAAATTTCATAAAAAATGTTAAAATTCAATATAATTTTCATTAGTAATTTTTAAGATTTAAGAAAAAAGCCTGATCTCACTTAACACTTATTTTTATCCTAGGAAGACTCCAATCTAACCACACAACCCCTCCTTTCACTGTAAATACTCTAAGTAAAGAGTATGAGTTTCGACACAACCGCATCTAATACCGGGTTTCGAAAAGGGGCTTGTACTCTACTAGAACAGAAAATGGATAAGGGAATGCTCTGGCAAGGATATAGGCATCACATTATGGCAATTATGCTGGAATCAGTTGTTCAAAATGAAATTGGGCCTTCGTCTGGACCAGATAATTTATTATTCAAAAGATTTCATAAAAACTGGCAATTAATCAATAAAGAAGAGTATATAATGTTAGAAACTGATGAAGAATCTATTGAAAAGCTCCAAGATGTGAAAGATGAAATAATCAATGTTGCTAAGAAACAATTGACAGAATATTAGCCCAGAGATGATTACAAGGAACTCTTGCAACTAAGCATTGTATTTTTGGGAGGAGAACTAGAAAATGGCGTGTCATTTAAAAAGCCTGCAGGTCTTCACCGAGCACTTTGGATGGCAAAGTCTATCTACTCTCTGAAAATATTCTTGTTTCGAGAACAATTCAGATTGACAAAACATGAGGAAAAAGGTTGGCGAGAAATCTGTATTTTTAGTCTTAATCTACATTAAGTATTGGTTCTAAGCTCCATCCGCTTATTCAGCCACAAGAAACGACTTGGAACTCCTCAAAGATATAAAGAAGTATGAGGATGTAAACCCTGTCATAGCCAGAAATGCAATAAATAAACTATGTGGCCATTTATGGTATGTCTTAGAGGAACTTATGGCCTTATCATTTTTTGACGACAATATTGGAAATGAAACTAAGAAGAAAATGGTGGAAGCTCTAAAGAAAGAAGGAGCTGATTTTTGCCCGAAAAGAATTAATGTAGACATTAAAAACATTGGCAATAAAAATCTAAAAGATTTTGTCTCTAGTAATACCAAACGATTCTTTTCTATTACTGGATTAAGCTCCGATTTCCTCAAGAAAAAAGTTGAAGACAAGGAATATATTCAAAGTAAGGAGATAATAACAAAATTTAATGTAGACAATGATACAGCAGAGAGAGGGGTGTCCTTAATCCAAGAGTAAAACAAAATACTGACCCTAGATGAAGACCAGAAGTAATATATTTTGCTTCTTGTGAAGTCCTTGAGACACATGTTCCCGAACTACAAAAAAACAACTGTCTGCATAATGAGTTTTTTACATGTTAAAATTGCATCAAAGTCTTTTTTAGGACTCTAATTAACTAATATTAGCTTATATTCATTCTGTAATAACTATGTAAAAATCTGTGCTTTTTGCCTAAATTTCCTCTTGTTGGTTCACATCCCGAAAGTAAATTGTAACACATATATGATACAAAATTAGCTTTGGGTAACATATCTGGCCCTTAAAACCTTATTTTAGTTTTTATTATGTAAAAAAATATATTATAATATATATATAAGATTTTAGAATAAATACAAAATTTTTTAAATAATCACTTTTTGGGAAAATGTTAGATTTTTTAAATCTTTAGTAGTGACCTATAAATTTTTCTCGAAAAATCTCAAAAAATTATTTTAAGTTTGTCTTATTAGGTAGAACAAAATGGGAGTATGACCCAAGAGAAAAAAAAGAAAGATATTTTTGGGTCATATAAGCTTCACCCTATTACACATTGTTTAATTATTTTATTAATGCTGCTTTATCTGGACACTACTCGATACTTCTTTTATTAATGTAAATAATTTATCAGTTCCCAAAAAAATATATTTAAATTTATTGACACCTATGCTCCTCTCTTTCTTATTAACACCAAATATAAAAATCTGGTGCGTGTGCGCAACACAAAACATTCACTTATCAACTTGCTTAGAAATTGACTAGTTTTGTTTGATGCCATTTCTCAAAGTAACACATTTTTCCACATTCATTTACTTATTTTTGTTTTCATTTGCTCTATAAAAAACACTAATTTCTTTTATTATTAAATAAAAGTTTTTACTTGCGATAATTTGGCAATGCAATACTCCAAGTCGTCTGATTTTATAATTCTATGTACTTGTTGAAATTTTCATTTAGTTACCATGAAACAAATAATTTCCATTAAATGAACAGAACGGCTTTAATTATAAACAATGGTCTGTCATTAAAGGCGTACTCCGCATACATGGGCTCAACGTGTTTTATGAGTTGACATAATATTTTTCTTTGTTTCTCCTCTATACGTTTACTTGGTTTATTATGTTTAGGTGCAACGAGAGAAAGTTAATTTCTCCATTCAAACAAAAACAAAGGTACTTTATAGGACCAAAAAAAAAAAAAACAACAAAGGCTCCTTCCCTATTTAAGCCCCCTCAGAACATTTTATTAATGATAAAGCTTACCTGATATTAAAGAACACCCAATTTTCATTTAACATGACGAATTTGATGAAAATCGTTAAAGCTGTTTTTGAGATAATCGAAAAAAAAAGTAAAAATTGGAAAAAAGTTATGAAATAAAGTGCCCCCTCCGTTTGACCAATGTTGATGAAATGTTGGTGATCACATCTTTGGCATATACATACATCAAATACCCAATTTGATCAAAATCGTTAAAGCCGTTTTTGAGTAAATAAAAAAAACACGTGAAAATGATACAAAATTTATTAAGTGAAGTCCCCCCTCCGGTTGATCAATTTTGATAAAATGTTGGGTATCACATCTTTGGCATATACATACATCAAATACTCAGCTTGATCAAAATCGATAAAGCCGTTTTTGAGTAAATAAAAATAACACGAGATACAAAATTTATTAAGTAAAGTCCTCCCTCTGGTTGATCAATTTTGATGAAATTTTTGCTGTCACATCGCGGGCATATACATACACTAAATACCCAATTTTCAGGTTCACACGGTTTATAGTTTTTGAGCTAATCTGTTCACACACACACATGCACGCACGCACACACACACACACACACACACAAACAAACAAACAAACACACACACCATTTCACGGGACTTGGTTATTTGGATTCAGGGGACCCCAAAACGTGTATTTCCGTTGAAAACCGGAAGTTGAAATTGTTCACAATCGCAATACTTTCCCTTATAGGTAAGTGAAAGTATTAATATTGATTAACATGGATAAGAAGTTTATTAAATAGATTAATATGTTTAATCTATTATGAAAGAAATCATAGTTATATAGAATAGCCATAAATTATAAAATGTACTATTCTCTCATTCATAATCAAGGAATTATTAATAGAAAAAATTACCACATATCTGACACGTATGAGAGCGAATAGCAGTATGTATTTTTTCGTGCTGATGCAGGTTCTGTTCAGTTATAAAAGCTTTTCCACAAGTTGCACATTTATATGGACGAGGCCTATCCAGATGGATTTTTTCATGTGCTTTAGCAGAATATTTAGAAGCAAAGTCCTTGCCACATTCACCACATTTATAGGGTCTAAGTCCTGTATGCATATTCATATGTTCATCCAACATATTGCGAGATCTAAATAAAAGAGAAGGTAGGTTTATTTTATTATTCATTCATGATACATTTTAACCAATACGAATTATGAATGTATAAAAATAAAATATATATAGAAGATGAAGATAAAAAATCCATATCATATAATTTTACTTAGGCAATCTAACAAGTTTCAATATACTTGATTTAACACAATTTTATGTGAAAAAGAAACACGCTTACAAAACAATTATTATTATTTATTGTAATGACATTTTTTGATATTACAAGTACAGTAGTCTCTCGCTAATCCGAACCTCGATAGTCCGAATTCTCCAGTAATCCGAACAGCCGCCCAGGGGTTTTTTCCCTCTCTCATTTTATCAAAATTTATTTTTTAATTAATTTAGATAAGTTCTAAATTAATCCAATTGTACGGGATTCCGTACAACCAAACCTTATTAGAGCATCTTGGAACAAACTTTTGGGGAAAAGAGACACGGAGGATATTTTAACTGGGTCTAACCTTGTTTTAATATCAAAACTTTTAAAGACTGTCAATCCAGAAGTTGAAATCAAAGAACACAAAGTGAATGATTGGATTCAGGGGAGTGAAGAAAATGAGGTAGCACTAAAAACAGATGATGAAATTGTAAGCTCCGTTCAGGAGTCATCGGAAACTGAAAATGAGGGACCGTCAACTGTGGTTCACATTGTGAAGCATGAAGATGCAGTAAAAAATTTCAACTACTGCATTGATTGGGCCATCGAAAACAACGTACCATGGCAACAAGTTTTATTACTTCGTCATCTTCGAGATGAAGCACTCCAAAATAGTTTAGAAAAATCGCAACAAAGAAAAATAACTGATTTCTTTAAAAAATAATTTGTTAACATAAGTAAAAATATTTTAATATGTATATTTTGTGTTCTAATAAAATAAAATTGACATGAATTTTTTTCCCCCTACTTTCCCTCTGTAATCCGAATTTTTTGGTAATCCGAACACCCCCTGTACACTATTCGTTCGGATTAGCGAGAGACTACTGTACTTAAAGTCATATTTAAAAAAAAAAAAAAGATAGATTTTTTATTTTTAAATCCACATCTATTCATACTTTCCTTTTCAGTAAGAAATGTAACCAATGCTATTCCAGTCAATTTAAGTAAGAAAAAAAAAATGACAGACTGGAATATTTAACAGGTAATGAGCTAAAGTGATACGAGGGACCGCCCAGTTGCCAAAGGTTAGCGATCATTCCTAAAAATTAGAAAATTATGTCCATAAAATGATATTAGTTATTTAATGAAAAATGCATGATATATTGTTCTCACACTGTCTTTTTTGATGTCGTAACTCCCAAATAAAACTAGAAACTAAATTTTAAATAGTTTAAGAACTAAGAGTTATACATAAAAACTGTTAATATGTTATACAAAACAAAATAAGATTTAATAAAATTGACCAATCTTAGCAGGAGTTCCACAGGGGTCAATACTCGCTCCCTTACTATACATTATCTACACACATGACATTCCTACAAACCACGAAACATTAACTGCAACGTTCGCAGACGATACAACAATTTTAGCAAAACACCCTAGACTGGCTTCATTAAACTTACAAAACCACTTAATACATTTGACAAGATATTACTCACTTTGGAAAATGAAATTAAACCATGACAAATCACAACATATAACATTCCCACTCCGACGAGATAATAATGAGTTTATAAACTCAATTCATTGCCTCCTATAACCATTAACGCTTACATAAAATCTTTGATTTCAGAAAAATGGCCCGATCATATAAATATATACACAGATGGTTCCAAAACAAATAATAATACCGGTTCCGCTTTGTTCGTTATATCGTTATAATTATTCAGAACAATATAAATTACCTATCAACACTTCTATTTACAATGCCGAATTATACGCAATTCTACAAGCCCTGGTGTTTATAAACAAATCAGACCAAAATAAGTTCATAATAATAACTGATAGTATGAGCTCACTGTTAGCTATTAAAAATAAAAGCAATATAAATAACAATAACATCTTAGTGAATATAATGAAAGAACACTTTTATGCAATAAATAAAAAAAAAGAAATCATATTTATATGGGTAAAAGCTCACTCGGGAATACCCGAAAATGATAAGGTAGATATACTTGCAAAAACTTCAGTCGACCTACCGCGAATTACAGACATCGAATTACCATACACCGATTACTTTCCAACGATTAAAAAAGATATGATTAAAAAGTGGTCTCAGCAACATAAAGAGTCTTTGACGGGCAGATTTTATAAGAATATAGAACCGGAAATTTTAAATAAACCGTGGTTCTATGAAATTAATCTAACAAAAGACGTAATTAAAAATATTTCAAGACTCCGATCTAATCATGGGATATGTAAAGTTTATCTTCTGCGTATCGGTGTCGAAAACTCATCCGAATGTGATAGGTGTAAGCAAAGAGAAACTCTGCAACATATAATATTGGAATGTCCTGCTTATAGTAATACAAGTAATCAATTCCTATACTTTTTAAGCCAATATGATGAAGATGTAAAATATAAAAAATTGCTAACTACGACCAATCAAGAAGAAATTGTAAACATAACAAAGTATTTACGGTCAATAAATAAATATATTTAGAGTATCGATTATCCACCATAGTAATCCTCCGTATTCATTTTATGAATGGCTGTATGGATAATTCCAATGCAAAAAAAAAAAAAATAAATAAATAAATAAAAGTATTTTATACAATATTCAAACTAAAATATGACCATCTAAATATGACTAAACACGTGTTTCTTTAAATATCAAACAGCCTTTAAACATCATTACATATTATGATAATTACAGTTCTACTGCACAGGAAGGAACTGTGAGTATTCCATTTTATTTTTAATTTATTCCAATTACTAGCTAAACCCTGAAACGCTTTGCTGTGGCTCTTTTAGATAAGTAAATAAATGTATTCCGGTGATATTTAACCTCAATAATATAATTGTGCACTAATTGTAAATTCTTTTTTAGATATTCCCCTCACTATCTGGACCATTTCATTTCCTTAATTTTGTCGTTTCAATTGTTGGAACCAACAAAACTGGTTATGTTCATACTTTCAGAATTTTTGATACCAATGTTCACAAATGCAAAGTACCTTTGATGAGAGAATAAGTGGACTTGTTTACTCATACAGGGTGTCCCAGACACAATGCACCAGGCTAATATCATAACATAAAATTGCAACAATTTAAAATAATTAGTTTGTTTATTTTCCCATGGATATGGTGTTAATATGATGCATGGAGTTTTTAAGATGGATTAAAAACAGAAAAAAATTTTTACAATACAATTACGATAAGCCCACAGATAAGAAAAGATTTGTTTACTTCAAAATTAAAATGTCATCTAATGAAAAAGATTTAGACATGATCATTTTCAGAGAACAGTCTGAGAACTTCCGGTTAAATAAGTCAGTCAATTTTAATTATAATAATTATTATTAGGTAATAATTTGAAAAATATAAAAGTCATAACAAGGATACTCACATTAGTGTTAAAACCACCTTTAAAGGAAAAAATAAAATTATTCATTCGTACTAATATAATGCTTTTACTGCTATAACCGAATTATTTAAGATTATATTGAAGGATTGAGAACGGTGTGACCTACCGTGGGAGCAACCCACTGGTAGGATTCTCATTTTCTTAAAAACATTAAAAACAAAGTCATTGACAATGTATATTTCTTCTTGGATCTTAATGTATCAGACAGAGGATTAGAACATAATTACTGCCAAACATTTCAATACAATTGTCACATAGGGCTCTCAGTCGGTAATCTCACTCCTGATATCCTCATTAACTTGGTTCTTCTGGTAAGTAGTTGGCCACTATCATGCTTAAGCTTCATCATTGCATGGTGAACTCGGTAAAAAAATAATAGAATGAGAGATCCATCAACTAACAAATCAATGACCAAAATTAGAACACACAGGAAGGGACAGAGCCCTAGACGTTCCGTGGGAGCGGATGTCCCTTCTCACAATGTTCTCTTGATGGCTCTTTGTTCTCTGTTAAGATCAAACAACTGCTAAATTGATGTAACACTATGGGTAAGCCACACCAGCTTGCTCTGGTGGCACGTATGTTTTCACAAAAATGTTTTATTTTTTTAGCTCATGAAATCAATATAGGGGGAGGTGGGGCACAATGAAACAAAAAAGTTTCTTTTACCCATAGCACCCCACCTAAGACTTTATATTCAATTGTTTATTTTTTACATGTTACCTTAGGGTCTAATCTATGTAGGAAATGCATTTAACATTGTTTTATGCATCATGTGTGACCGCGAGCAGCTATTTTCCAAAAAATAAATTTTGTTTCATTGTACCCCATGCTCGCGGTACAATGAAACAGCCCAAGAGGTACTTTGAAACAACTGAAAAAAAACAACACTATAATTAACGAAAAATCTTTATTCGGCTTCCGGTCGGTTTTTCGTTCTCCTGCTATAGGGTAGCCAAGACATTCTTCAGGAGAGAGGAAAATTTGAATTGTTTGTCAGAGAGGAAAGTTGTGATAAATTAATAGAGTATTTTTGGTGTTCCACTCTCGATTTCGCACCATTCTGTAAGGAAATGAAAAAAAAAAATCTGGTGCGTGCGCGCAACACACAACTTTCACTTACCAACTTACTTAGATTAGAAATTGATGTGTTTTGCTAATTATCATTTCCCAAAGTCACACATTTTTCTACATTCATATCTTATTTTTGTTAATCGTTAAAGCCGTTTTTGAGTAAATAAAAAAACCCGTGAAAATGATACAAAATTTATTAAGTAAAGTCCCCCCTCCAGTTAATTAATTTTGATGAAATTTTTACAGTCATATCTCGGGCATATGCATACATCAAATACCCAGTTTGATCAAAATCGTTAAAGCAGTTTTTGAGTAAATAAAAAAAACATGTGAAAATGGTACAAAATTTATTAAGTAAAGTCCCCCCTCCCGTAGATCAATTTTGATGAAATTTTTACAGTCACATCTCGGGCATATAAATACATCAAATACCAAGTTTGATCAAAATCGTTAAAACCGTTTTTGAGTAAATAAAAAAAACACGTGAAAATGATACAAAAGTTATTAAGTAAAGTCCCCCCTCCGGTTAATCAATTTTGATGAAATTTTTACAGTCATATTTCGGGCATATAAATCGATCAAATACTCAGTTTAATCAAAATCGTTAGAGCCGTTTTTGAGAAAATAAAAAAAACACGTGAAAATGATACAAAAGTTAAAAAATCGAAAAAAACGTAAAAAGTTATTAAATAAAGTACCCCCTCCCTTTAAGCAATTTTGATGAAATTTTTGCTGTCACATCGCGGGCAAATACCTACACTAAATACCCAATTTCAGGTTCCCACGGTTTATAGTTTTTGAGCTAGTCTGTTCACATACACACACACACACACACACACACACACACACACACACACACACACACACACACACACACACAGACCATTTCGCGGGACTTGGTTATTTCGACTCAGGGGGTCCCAAAACGTGTATTTCCGTTGAAAACCGGAAGTCGAAAATTTTCACGATCGCAATACTTCCACTTACTATATATTTCATATATAGGTAAGTGAAAGTAAAAAAACCAACTGCATATTGCGCAACGAAACACTCGTGTGGCTCTATTTGTATTGTTATTTTGATGTCTTTCACTTCCTACGATGATCGTGAAGAAGTAGGAATGCCAAAGTCAGGCAAAATCTTTAGATATATATGCATAATGAAATGTTGTAAGAGCAGATTGGATAAAATAATAATACTCTTACCTAGGGACGAAAATGCGTTCGACGAAAAATGTTAGTTTTACCACATAAAACCGCACTTCAGCATGTGGAGTTTGTCACACAACAAGTCGAAAGGGGACAAACAGCTGACTTTGTTTGAAGCCACCATTACATATTGCTGCCTGAATTTGGTTGTACCTGACCTTTTGGTTCGTCGAGTGCTCCGAGCGTCTCATTGTGCCCCACCCTCCCCCTACTTCTTTTTTATTAAAAAAAAAAATACTATAAAAAAACTGATCAATTTTATAAAATGCGCCTAGCTGTAGAGGAGACATTCAGTTTGAAGTTCTGTACTGAACATAGAAAAAATTGAACTTCATTAAAGAAGCTAAAGAATGATGTTTAAACTCAAATAATTTTTATTTAGAACGTGCAAGATTATGCATTATGATGTAGGATCACTAAAACTCTAGATACAGAAAAAATGTCCACTAACTTATTTCAACAGTTGCAGAGATATTACCATGAAACTGTGAGTCGGGGATACCATGTATACCAAAGCCTAATGGTGAATTTAATGTCTTATTTAATAATAATATCACACACACATAAACATTTTTTGCTTTGAACTTACAGGTTTTTTGCATAAGGCCTTCAATCCAAACATGGTTCATTCAAATAATTTGATAATATAAAAATGTATTAATGAATATGGAAAAACAAAACATGGCTTTTACTTACAAAAACCCTTTTCCACATGTTTCACAAACATGATTTTTTGGTTGAGGCATATGCATCCTCTTGTGAACCCTAAAGAGCCTCAGGTTGGTGAATATCCTATTACAAACATCACACTGAAAGTCCCCTTCTTCGGTGGCTACATGCTCATCAAAATGAGCAGACATTTCGGCCCTCTTTAAAAATTCAACACCACATATATCACAAATGTAAAGTCGGATCTCATGAGCACTTTTCATATGAGATATTATTGTCTTTGCATCACCCTGTACTTTCTCATCAGCTGAGCAAATCAAACAAGTATAAACTTTGTTGTCTCTACTCACGATCTGTAAATAAAAATAATGGTTTGAATTAGAACAATACAATAATAGTACCTAGATCAAAGCAATATTAAATGTTTCATCTTCAAATTAAACACTAAGACAGCTGACTCGATTGTCTAAAAAGCCAGTTCAATTTAATCATATTATATTATAACACTAATTCAGGTTGGAGCGATTTTTATTTGCATATTTAAATTACAATTGTATATATATATATATATATATATATATATATATATATATATATATAAATTACAAAAGTTTCAAACTACGAGAACACAAAGTCCAAATGGAAACAATAGGAAAATGTGACAATGGAAATAGATCCACAATCATAGAAGAATATTATTAAATGTCAAACATAACTTTTTTTTTGACAAACATATGGTTGTGGAGTCTTAAAAATGTACTATAGATATCCTGGGAAGATGGGCCAGAAGCCCAAAATGTTGGGTAAATAAAGTAATTAAACAAAATATGGAAGAGATCCTTCTTATCTTTTTTTCCTTCTCCTTAAATTTAAAAAACAAAAACAAAAAGAATATCAATGACAAAACAGTAAAATTTAACAGTAACAAGAAAATTTGCTGGAGACTGACACACTTGTCACTAGCTCCCTTATATTTAATAGACAATAGTATGTTCTAAATCCTGTGCCGAACCAAAATGTAACCATGTGGTAATAAAAGTCCTAGCCATTCCAGAATGGTAGAAATAATAAACACGTTTTTTGTTCCTTACATTATAATGTGAATAAGAACCTTACATTAAATACATAGTAATCATAAAAAAGCACTAAGAATTAGTGTATAGGAATCATAGTAGTTCCAAATATATCACTCGTTGAGAAGAAGACTGCCAGTATATGAAAATTTTCATTTTTACTTTCTTTTACTTAAAAAAATCAAATCACATTTTTTTCCTTTGATACAATTCCAAATCCAATATTTAATGCTGGAGAGCAGTCAAGGCAGTCTTTCATATGGAGTTGACAGATAATAATGATCACAAAATATGCTTCTGTAAAATTTCAGTTTTTTGGATTGTGCAGTCTTCTTCCAAAGGAGTGATAGGGTGCCTAAGCAAACTGTCAGAATGACATCCATGCAAGAATGCTATCTTCAAGTAATTTCATTTTCATTCAATAAGTTAAAATATTTTATGGAAAGAAGTATTTTTTAATGTAATAAATCAGCAATGGCAATAATATTTTTTCAATTAATGTTTAGGCTTAACAATTAATAAATATGCTTTAAAGAATTGAGGAAAATACATATAAAGGGCAAATCGGAACTAAAGTTTAATTGGGTGAGTCAGCTGTGCTCTTCGTTATCTTTAGTAAATAAACAAGGTATTCTGGAGTTAGAGGACGCAGGCGAATTCCTGTTAGAGATGAATGAAACGTTAAGCCTATTTAAAAGTTATACGGAACAGCGCGATAAACAAAGATTGACTAGCCCTACATGGTACAGTCCGCTATACCCCGATATGTACATAGACAGGGATCAGGCCCAGCCGTATCTTGCTCTAGATGCCCCCTTCCCTATGACCAAAACACTAGCACAATTAAGACTAACCGGTAATTACATTATAAAATTGACGTTTAATAATATTTATTATTACTTCAAGCCGAAGGAAACCTGCACTATTTGCAACTTAAGAGAGCTAGAAGATGTTTTTCATATTTTGGTCCGGTGCCCGATTTACTCTGCTTTCCGCTATCACTATCTGCCCTACTCAATCGGTTTAAACAGGTCGAATTGCTCAAAATCGAGAACATTCAATCCCTCAAAAATCTCTTTTGTTACATTAGGCAATGTTGTAGACTGAAATCATTCATTGTTAATGAATAACCGCTGATTAACATCGAACATCTATTTTTAATTTTATATGTTATTAATTGTTAATATTTATATTTGTTAATGTTATAAAAAATTAAATTAATTATAGATACTTTGATTTATATTTAGGAAAAAGCTTTTTAGGTCTATAATATTTATATAGTTATCTATTGTTTATATTAAGTCTATATTTAATGCTTTTTTGTCAAGTATATATTTTAATAATGTATTTAATGTGTAATAATATTTTTAAATTGCTATGTGGAGATGATGTTGCCACATCTTGTTATGTTCTATATTATCTCTTAAATATTATTGTTGTTCAATATTGTTGTTAGCTCTAATACGTCTTGCTTGGCCAACTCTATTTGTATGGGGTATTCCCCAAAAACAAATAAAGGAAATATCTATCTATCTATCTAATTAATGTTTAGGAAGTTGTCAAACATTGAATAGGAGGAGTGAAAGTTATGGTAGCAAGAAAGACTAGTTTTTGCTGTTGTTCTAATCATTGAACTCCATCTTTCAGCTTAAACTAAGATCCACGTATAACCAGAAATAGCATCAAATAGTGTGAGCTTAAGTATGACACCCTTTAACATCATCAGTTCAGAACTATCTTCTATAACTCCCCATCAATATTTCTTATGAAACATGACATTAACAGCGAAACAATAAAATCCTCATGAAGTGGTAAATAAACAATTAAGAAGAAAGAGATCTAGTAGGGCCAAATTCTACACAAGAAATTAGTGTTAAATCTTTAGAACCAACAATTAAATCATAAAGAAAAATAGAGAATATACCATTTGTGGAATTACTGCAGGTACGTCTGAATCCTTTTTTTTATTCATCAATTTCTTTTTATTTAACATATTTTTTGGATCAGATGATTGGCTCTCTTCTTCAACAGCTTCTAATTTTATCTGTACTTCATTATTCCCTGACATAAGAACTTCTTGCACTCTCCTCAAACCATCAGAGGGGCGTGGCCTGTTTGTAGGAATATAATCTGCATCTGTTACATCATCCATGCCGATACCCCTCACATCATCTTCCTCACTCAAAGCTTCTTCAACCATTTCCACATCCTGAAGATAAGATCTAGTTAGTAAATAAAATATAAAACATATTTCAAATATAATAATGATTAAAAGTTGAAATGAAACCACCCAAACTCTTCAGCCCCAAGACTATATATTCCCAGGTTGAAATCAATAGGGCTCATTGAAGACTTGCCAAAAAGTAAACATGATTTAAAATTTTTAAACAATTTGAACATAAAAATCAAAACAAAGGATTTGATTACCCGCAGTGGTCAAATCCCTTATCTTCAAATCAAATTATTGTCATAATTTGCATGAAAATATCTCACCTGCTAAAGAAATTGGGTAGGATCCTATAAATAATTTTTGCCATTTTTTTAAGCATCAGAACTAACAAAAAAAAATTATTCAAATAAGGAAGGCAACAGTGATCAAAAGTGTACGAACCAAATTTACATTTATTTTGTTTTAGCATTAATTCAGTCTATGATCATTATAAAGGCTTAGGGTAGATATAAGTTACCAAATTCTATTCAATTAAAAAAATCACAAACCAACTTCCAATCAACCTATTCTCATTGACCTTATAGATATATAAGACCTTGTAGACCTCCTCGATGCCGACACCACCACTCGCTCCCTGCACACTTCCATCCATCGACCGTCCTCCAGACCTAACTTCGATAGGTCTGCCCTAATGCAATCCTCCCACCTCCGTCTCGGCCTGCCCCTCGGACGTTTCCCATTCGGCACCACGCTTATTAATCTTTTCGGAATTCGTTCACAGCCAAGTTTCGGAATTTTACACGCCCATTTTATTTGTCTTGCTGCAATCACGTCAATTATATTTACTGGGTAAAGTTCACTCAGTTCTGCATTGTGTAAGCGTCTAAATTCTCCGGTTAGTTCATCCCTCTTCGGTCCAAATATTCTACGCAGTACTTTACTTTCAAAAACTCTAAGCCGTTGCTCATCCCTCAATGTCCATGACCATATATCAGAAGGTTAAAGATTAAAAAATATATATTTTTTTTATGCAGAGGACCTGGGTTCGATTCCCGGCTGTGGTCGAATCTTTCAACTTCTAATTAATTAGTTAAAAAAATATTTTTATTAAAAAAAAAAAAAAAACAGATATCCCTAACAATTAGAGGTAAAAGTGATATTCTTATTCATTTTCTATTGAAAATGTCTTTAAAAACTGAGTTATCAAGCGATAATTATAAATAATTGTTAAATGCACTGAACAGATATGTCAACTATAACTATTTTTACATTACTTACCTCTTCTCCATTTTCAACAACCACTTTGACTGGAGGAGGGTTCTTCCGTGGTCGACCTGGTCTTCTTCCAGATGGTCCTGGTGGTTTAGTTTTTGGAATATATATTAATTGACCAGTGTTAGGATCTTCTTCATCTTCCCCCCCTTCTAATTTTCTATAACAAAATATGAATAATTAACTATGAAAAATACATAACTAACCATCATATTTATTTTATTCATTATACAATTAATATTGAGGTGGAATGTAACATGAAAAATAAGCCTTGTCACAGAATTGAGGATATAGGTTCATACACAAGTGTGTAGTTTTTATTATTCAAAACAATAAGTTTTTGATATGAAAATGCACAGATAAACAGATCAATAGACAAATAAATAAAGCTTTCCCCAGGGTACTTCTGGGCAAGACCAATTTCGATAGGTTATATGACCATAATACAAGCTAGCTCTAACCAACTCCTTGAAAAGGACTGAAAGTTAAAAAGGGCCTTGATCAGCTATACTAGATTCTACCTTTCAACTCCTGCTCACTCTTCATTGATCAATAAACCCCCAAACAGGTCCTCATCAGTTCACATAGGAGCCACACTACCAAGGCCCTTTTTGGCTAAAAAGGGTGCGATTGGGGCTCGCTTATAATACAACACTATAACATGTCAAAATAGGCTACGGCCAGAAGTTACAGAGATGTAGCATTTCTTTATATTAATTAACTTTAAAATAAGAAATAAGTATGCATAAAAAATAATAGAAAATAAAACAAGCAATGAATTGAGCATTGGAATCATAAAATAACTCATAAATTTATAAGAACTAAACAGGCACAGCAATCATGAAGGTAAAGTTGGTGGCAAATGGCACACAACAAATACATAAACTTCTAGCAATATAATAATTAAGATAAAAATCAATAATAGTATTAGCAGATTTTCAAAATCTTAGAAGATAATTATAAGTATTGTAAATTTAAGAAGGACAACTCTTAATTACTAAAAAATGGGCTAATATACAGATAAATTAGAATTAAAATATGATTAAATGTTACAACTAATCAGACTGCAACATTATCAAGCGTAACATGACCATAACTAGAATTTAAGACACTTGAATACCAGTTATGGGTAGATAATCGTGTAAGTAATCAGTACATCTTATACAATGAATAAGAATGTACCATTTCCAATTGTTCAATCTCAGAGTATAACGACCTATTGTCCAATATAAATTTGCACAAGTAAAACATCAACTTTGATAATGATTGTAAAGAAACATCCGTAAATAAAACATCTTACCTTAGTGTTCGTTGATAATAATTATTAAGTTCCATTTTGATTTCAGTCAACCGCTCTTGTAGTTCGTCAACTTCATTACACAACTTATAGCACTTTTTACAAATTATATCACTATGTACAATTTCTTTTCTCACTTCTTGTCCAAGTATAACACTAAGAATATTTGCAACAGGCTGTTCTGAAGAGGTGACATTGAACTTAAATATTGGACAACAATTTCTTGTTGATACTCCAATACTAGCATTACAAACCAGACAAACTGTACTTCCCTTCTCCGAATCTTGTGTCATTTTTTAAATGATAAAGATCTGCAATAAAAATGGTAAGAAGAGTTAATATCACTTAAGAAATTTTTCTCTATTCCCAGATCTAAACAGCTATAATTCTTACTGTTGATAAAAAAATTGAATCTACATTTAAATTTTCGACAATATAAATGAATTGGACATCTACTACAATCCAACTTAATAAAATTATTTTCAAAATGCTAACTGACGAGTAGAGTTAAACACAAGAAAGAGGGGAAATTGTTTAGTGGTTCCCTACACAAGCATTTATTATTAAACCTAACTCGTTTCATTACTTTGGAAATAAAATGAAGCATAATAAGTAAATATATTATCTAGTGAAAATAAATTAAACTAAAGTATTTTATGCGGGGAAAGGTAACACTGGAGAGTTATGACCAACAAAACAAATACCTTTATCTCGCATACAAGCAAGCTCAAATACAATACTATAAATGTTGCCAGCACTGAAACTAACACAAGATGGCGAATGGATGCGTACACTGAAATCTTCACAGAGCTCTTTCGACACTAATGGAAACCTTGATATGCATCTAAAACTATGAATTTTTTTCATGCCGTTTCACCTTTAAAATAAAAGTTTTATTAATTTAAAACGCTTTAATTTCTTTTCACTTCTAGATTTCACAGAAAGTATGTCAACATTTGCTGAGATTACTTTTACTTGAAGCACTGACTAATAGAGCGCCAATTTTGAATAAGGATAACCCCAGGGGAGTGTATAGATCATTGTCCTATTCCTATTATTCCATTTATTTTTAGTTGAATATTTTTACTTTGACATTAATATAATATTTTCCATTATTAAGCTTACTATTTATTATATTATTTTCGAACTTATAACTCGATTAGTTATGAAAGAATTAACTAAAGTATTACATTAGCTACATATTTTCTATGTTTCAGTCTAATGAGATAATTGGTTTAACCCGTTTCATCCCAACTTTTCAAAAATTAATATTTCAAGTTTAAACTTAGTACGCAATGACATTGGCCCATTAATAGTGTACATGTAAAATATCAATTAAAAAACACCGCCTGGGTGTGTTTAAATATGTATGATATTTTGACATATTTTTTTAATGCAAAAAATCGCTTACTTAAAACTAAAAGCAAGATTATATCACTGCCCCATTTTTGGGGCAGTGGGATAAAATGGGTTAAAGAGAATTTGTTTTACTTTAAACATGTCTGGGCGTGCATATCTGTTTGCTCCGATAATGGCTTACAGTAATGATCATTTTATCTATAATAAATCTAAATCCAAAATTTCCATTTTTCAGAATGAAAGCGGAATTGTTTTGGTCTCAAGTTGAATCAAACTGTTATCAAATAGTATCTTTTAATGTTTTTTTTTTATTTTCTACAGTATATAATTATCGTTGTTAATTTGTGCACGTTCATTCTTCTATGTTTTTCTATTTATACTATTTTTAACTCCTGTTTCACTTAAGACCAAATTATATATCATGCTTTATTAGAGATGAGAAGTATTTGAGTGATTAACTTTTGAGCCAATCAGTCATTAAGAAGTTTAAGATCTTCATATTATTATTTTAATAAAAAAATATAAGATATATAGTACTTTTATTAATTCCTTATGGGCACCCAATGATTATGAACTAATATTGATTCAATAACCTTTAAAGCATGGAAGGGTAAATTGATTAGGCTTAGATAACCTGGTAATATGTGATATAAAAGTTATGGATTATTTCAATTAGAACAATGAGGAAATTATTGGAAAAATTACATTAGACACAAGAAATTTTTTTAATTTTTCTTTAAGCATTGAAGAATTTTCATATCACATGCTACTTCAATTTTGTATGGAATTAATAGTTTTATATTTCCTACTTGCGTTTCATTGCTTTCAAGGTATTTCTCTTCTAGCCTTAATGAAGGCCAAAACTTTTGCACAGAATAAAAATGAGTTATTACTGACTTGTGAGCTTTCTTTTCAGACTGCCCTCCTTCTCCAACTAATGTCTTGAGTTTAATATTTTGAGGTGTTAGTGGTTGAACATAACACCACCCTGATTAATTTAAATGCTCTTAATGTCAAATGTATAATTGCTGTACTACAGTAATATAATTTAAATTATAAAAAATTGTTAAAGGCAGGTATATTCTTGTTAAAGGTTAAAGGATAATAGGCCTTTGTAGTACAGAAATTTATTACAGGAAATATATACTCACATATAATGTGGATTTCTATGAATAAATATATACTCATAGGTATCGGAATGAGGACTTACCTGCTACTAAAAATGGCCAAACCATCAGATATCAATGTCTCCTAAATGCTAGGCATTCCTTTCATGTAAGCCAAAATATCATATAAAAAAAATAATGCAATTTGTACTTGTGGAGGTCTTAGTTGAAACATTTCCATTGGGCTTGACTTTCAGCTGTTGTTTCCTCATGCTTCTAGGTAAAATTAAATGTTGATCTGTAAACCTTTAAAAAGGGGGAATTCAAGTATGTAAATTATCTTTTAAACATTATTAAATAAGAAGAAATATATCACTCTAGGACTTAAGTACTTTGGAATTCTCTTACGAAAATGTGATGCTAAGAAGTTAATAAATATTAAATATCTTATGCAAAACATTGACTCTATTGTGGAATTAGCAAAGGTGATTATGTTCAAATGATTCAAAACTCCATACTTTGCCATATAGTCTGAGAAAATTCAAATCATGTAATAATCAACTACTTTAGTATGGAATGTTGTCTTTAAATGTTAATTTACTAATTTTCTGTTAAAGTTGAAGAATATTCAAGAAGATAGATTTACAGATTCTCAACAGTTTAAGGTGTTCCTCGATGGTAACACCTACCTCCTGGTTCTCGCAACCTTAAAATTCAATAGAGTGGAATGGAAATATTCAATTCTCTGAATGAATGTAGAGGATGGAGAAATTGAAATATGTAAGAACACGCTTACTAATGACCTCACAAACACTTGGAGTTTGGTGGGATATGGAGAAAGCATTGAATAGGTTAATTAGTAAATTGTAGTGATAAAGTAATATCATTAGTTTCAAACTATAGATACTTGTTTGAACTTTCAAAAATCTTAATTTTTAAAGGGAAAAAGTGATAGCCTCACCAAGGGGGGGGGGGGCACTCAAGAGAAATTATACCCCCTCCCAGTTATCACTCTGTAAAGGTGCCCGAAGGCGCCGCAGAGCAGAAAAGGGCAGACACAGATTATGGCAGGGCCGCATGAAAAAAAACTGCGTTGCAGTTTTCCGCGGACATTGGACCGTGCCTTTCCTTTCTAATTAACGTTTCACAAAAACTGCTCTGCGTTGCGAGTGTCTCAATGTGTGCTCGGCCTACACCTCTGATAAGGGGTCCCTTGTGGGTGGTGGGATGTTGAGTGGGCTAACATGTTAGGAAATACTCGTTGCCCATGATAACATATGATTGGGAACACAAAGATAGGAAGTTCAAAACACGGAGCCAAGAGACATACTCAGTATTAATTCCCTACCCTCTCCCCTAGCCCCAGGGCAACCCCGTATAGCTTACAAGGAGAGAAAGAGAAGGGAAAGGGGACCCCTGTGGAAGAAAGGGAATCTAAGGCACTCTATACTATCAATAGTTAAAATCCGATAACATCAAAACCATCAATATTTTTACATCACTGTTATATTGAATTTTATTATAAATAAAAATACTCACCATAGTAGTAGGAAAAATAGGGACTTCTTTCCTATTTTTATATAATAGTAAATATATAACTGAATGCTTTTTTTATGTAACCAAAAATATAGGAGTCACTTACTTTCTAGTAAAGGACATTTTTTTTATCTTTTCTTAAGTAGCATTCAGTTTCTATTAATTTAATCATTATTGTGGGTAACCACCTTGTTTTTAAATTATTTTAAATAATTTATTTTTGAAGAGAAAGTACTTGACCCCCCGGGAATCGAACTCGGGTCTTTCGCGTGAAATGCGCGGTATGCTAACCATTGCACCACGGAGCTCGCTTCCAAACGGTGCCAAATCCAACTAATTCCAAATTAGTTTCTAGTTCATTGATTTAACTCAAGTTTTTTAAGCTTCATTTTTATTTTTATACATACTTAATGTATGTCTTTGTTTAAATAATTATGGATCTACTTTATATAAAAATTAATATTAAATAAACTTTTTAAGGGGTACATATTAAATTCCGTTATTTGACAAGAGCTATTTCTAAAATAATCTTTACAGATTAGAATGGGTTCACAAAACTTAAGTTCTTTAGTTTAAAACAATTTTTATAACATTACATAAAAGATATTCAAAGAAATTATTTCTAAATGAGTATTTAATAAATATAAATTTTATTTTGTTTAAGATCCAGATAAGTTTGAAGAACATTAAAATTTCTTTTATAAATAATGTTAGATACTGTTATGCTTAAAATATCAAATTATGTTAGTTATCTGTACCTTCTATTTGATACAGTAAATAAACATGAAGGCTTCAAAAAAACTATTGAAGCATTCATACAGGGTTTTGTTCATTTATTATTTTTAGATGATGTTTTTATTGTCTTGTTAATAATATATTTAATTTAAGTTAACGTTTGCTGATGAAAATAGTGAATTTCCAATTAATCTTAATGTGTCAAGAGAAATGTTTCTGATTTCTATTTTTTCACATATGAATCGCCTTTTGACAAAAATAAAAATATTGTCTTTGAAATAAAAAAATAAATAATTAAGCTTGATATGGATTTGAATATCTTAAGGGAATAATTTTAAAAATAAACATATCACAGTGTTATGAGCATGTAAGTGTATGCCACAAATATATATTTCTTTCAATATTTACAAATATACAATGTTGACATAAAAAAAAATAATAAAATAAAAATAAGGGAGCCAGTTGAAGTATAACATTTGGATTAGAATTTAATAAATAAATAAAAACAGGATAAATCAAAATAACAATGTCTGATTATGATAAATTAACGAAACAATTTTCAAGCAATACTTACTTATAATAGCTAAGAAAAAATATTCAGGTTAATTGTTAATATTGCCATCTACCAACTTCTTTGAATTACTCAAATAAATCATTTGACCATGATGGAAATTGATATACAGTAAATTATCATTTTATTATTTTATTTCTCTAATATAACGATCTATTGATACTTATTGAATAAAAAGACATTTTTTACAAAACATATCTACTGCTACATTTATAATTCTTAGTTTTTTATGTGCTAATTTATCACAAAATAGTAATTAGAGGCCAGCTCATTAACTAGAAAGTTAGCAAAATATAAACATAAAAAAAAATAGCTTTACAAAAAGTTAATTAATTTCTGATAACTATAGCAGTAACTAATCAATATTATTCTTCAGGCATGACATTTTTTATTTTTCTCAAGATTAAGAAACATTAATTAGAAAAAACTGTTTTAAGAATTATAAGACAACAGGATAATAATTTATTATCTTATACGGTAGATGACATTAAGGACAATATATATAAAATACTTTTAAAAAATCAATCCCTATAAGTGAGAAGCGTTACATGAAAAGATAATCGAGTTAGGTGAAAATCTAAAATAACATTTTTTTTTTATACAAATATATCTAACACAAGATTCCATTATTGCGGAATATTATTAATGTATTTCCCCTTTTGCCGAACTTGTTTCCAACAATATAAAATACAATAGATCAAAAGCTTAGCAAATATAAAAAAGGAAAAAAATTTGAACGATCATCTTATGGCATACTTAGAGGAATCATTCATTCTATATAGTCAAGATTTTAGAGCCTTGTGGTATTTCAAAGGAACAATACACAATATGAAAACATAAGAAGCATGATGCTGTCTTCTGGCAAAACATAAAATTAACTACTATGTTGAACCATTTCAATATCTCATCATACATTAAAAAAAAATAATATTCATATGTGATAAAATACTTTTCATCTTAGTATATATATATATATTTATATATATATGTATGTATGTATTTATAAGAATTCAATGTTTTAGAGTAAGTAATTGTTTGGATAAGTTATGTCTAGCTAATTGTTTCAGCACAAATCAGGAGATGTTAGGGGAAAAACATATATCAACACATCTTCAATGAAATAAAATAAATCGAATAATATAAAATGCCATTTTATTAAATATATACAATAATATTTGCAATAGATAACACTAAGTGTCAAACATAAGTTAATTTATCTTATAAAATAAAATAATTCAATTTAAAATTTATGATAAGAATCTTGGAAAAATAAAATACATTTAATAATATTCAACAATTTCATTTTTCTTTGAAAATAGTATCTAATAAATTAAAAATATACAGATATATAAACTTCGGTCCAATTGTGGAAAATTAATAATTTCATTAAGATATTAAGAGATTAATCATAATTGGATTTAGTAATTAATAACAATTCTAGAAAACAGCACCATGATAGTTATATTACACAATTGAAATATGTTGATAAATATGCAAAATATTAATATATTGCATTTTGTACTGGCTATTTTTAATATATTAACTAACTAACATAAATAAATGCCAATTATTGTAATTTAAGTAGCATTCAAATTCATAATATGTATACATATTACAAAATATTATATGCTTTAAAATAAATTAAATCAAAATAAAACTTATTAAAACAAAATAATAATAATAAAAACCAGCAACAACAAATAAACTTATCAGAAAATAACGGGCACATTTGATTACTGATACTCCCTAATGAAATAATTTTGTAATATTTCAATTTGAACAATTATTTAAACAAATGTCTATTAACAAATAATAACTTTAATTATATTACTATACATAAAGAAAAAGCGATAAAATCGCCAGCTATACACAAATAATTTACAATGGCCGGTTAATCTGAGGCCCCAAAGGTGGGGAGCACCGTTAAAGCAACAACCATAGCTAGGCAGCATCCAATACCTTTAGACTCGTTAACTTTTCTTAACCAATGAAAGAAAATTAAATGTATACAACAATAGTCTCAAAATGAAGTGGTCTGGAATGCCTTGCCATATTTCAATTTGGTAACAATGAAATACAACTAAAACCGAGTTCCCTTACACCTACGGTAGAGTTCAGAGGAACAAACTACACAATGTCCTACAAAGCCAGGGGCTTAAAATATAAAAATATCATATTAAAATAAATAACATAGAATAATGCAAATATACATATTACAAGGGGGCAGGGATTTAGAGGGCAGAGCATAAACAACAGGGAAACATTAAATGCTACAGTACTCTGTTCCGGGCTTCAAATGGAAGTTTTAAAGAGTATAACGGTTGGATTCTGGGCTAGGGTAACAGCTGACTGCTCTCGTCTCCTTCTTCCTCAGGGGAGTTTCCACTTTCACCTCCTAAATTATCTTGAAGATTCTAGAACAAAAATTATAACAATATCATTTAATAACCATAATATAATGGTTTAACATTTGAAAAACTTTTAAGTGAGATTATTCATTATTTTATACAAGTATAGTGTTCCAATTTAGGAAACATGGGAATACTAACATTATAAGTATATGTGATTTTTTAAAATTGTTTCCAATTAAAATATTATTCATTAATAAAATACAATTAGAAAAAACAATCTGTGGAATAAAATTGAAAGATTCCAAAAAATGCTCATGTCTCTTATTACAGCAAATAAGTAAACATTCACAAATTCTGGCATCCGATCTAGAAAGAAACGGAGGATATCACATATATATCATATTTATATTCTAACAAGGACTCATTAAATCTAAATTGATAAAATAGGCTACAGTTTGAGAAGCTTAATAGCTAATGGGTTTTTTCCATCCATAAGCAAAACTCACATTTTTCAATAATTATTTTAAGCATGAACCCATTGCTGTGCCACCATAATTTTTATAACCTTATCAACTCTACAGAATTTTTTCAGATTTTTAAAAAGTGCACTTTTTGAGAAATTCAATTTTGAAAAACAAATTTCCTCTCAACCCCTATTGAGTTGCATGTCATATGTATGCTATTGTCTAGAAGAGCTGCAATTTTAATTTACAGATGATATGACAGGTCAAAATTGTGCATTCTTCAATGAGTTTACGTAGCTATATTTAGAAAACCATTTGAGATATTGAGCAGAAATTTGTATTTTTTTTTAATCTACAGGAAGGTATCCTATGTACCAAATTTCATTAAAATCTGAGATGGTGAGGGAAAAATGTGTTTTGATGTGACATGGAATGACTCAGACAGCAAATTACTCAAAACAGTTCAATACAAATTTTCAGTGCTGGCAATTGCAATATTTAATAGAATATTGTCCCAACTATTCCCCTTTTTTCTTTATGCTAATGCTTGTGGCAAAACAGTTCCATTATGATTTCAGTAGAAATGGAAAGATATGGAGGAGGACAACTCTAAATAAACTAAAAAAGGTAAAAGAGATGTTTAAGGTTGAATTAAGTATTGAAACCTCCTCTTTTATTTATTTTTTTTTTTTTTTTTTAATTCAGGAAAGAACAACTTACCTAACAATATGCTCATTTTTTCTAGCCAGAATGAGAATCCAAGAAATTAACTTGGATAGGTGAAAAAATCATTTCTCTAAAGCTTCAGAAAAAGTCCCCCATGGTTTTGATTAGTGAGACTTTAATTTTGCACAAGAACACGATTTATAAAATAAATCTCTTCATTATTAGTTAACAAGTTTTTAGGACGAGACTATTGAATTATAGATGTAGAATGCAAGGCCTCAAAGTCTCGTATTATTTCAATAATTCATTTAATCATGCAGATTACATGCCAAATTTTCGCCTATTCAGGCATCTTCAGGGCTACAAGTGTATCGCAAGCAAGCTAGAAACAGACTGAAACCTTCCCATATGGAAGGAGGGCTAACCGGGAAATCTACAGTGTTGCCAACATTCAAACAAATTTAGAAACAGAAATAATAACTCAATATTGTCCTAGCTCCTCAATAATAAACTGCCCTAGCTAAACACACTTCCGAGCATAAGCTTAGCTTCGATTATGACAAAACTATAATTTTGCATAAGGAAAATTCTGAGCAAAAATTAAAATATCTTGAAGCTGCAACATTAATAAGGCTGCAAACATTAATAAGGTTGTCAATTTTAAAACTGATGCAAGAAATCTTAACAATTTTTTCGCAGAAACTATTAACATTTTGAACCAGCAATGAATTATTTATTCTAGATTTGCCTTTACTTTTCATATGTTGTATATACAAGTATATTTATATTCTAGTGCATGATGTTATGTGTGTACGTATATATGTAAATTTAAATTATTTTATTTGAACCTTTTTCAACTTTAATTTTGTGTTTAATTTTCTATAGACCTTATTGAGTTATTATTTCTGTTATCTAAATTTGTTTGAATGTTGGCAACACTGTATATTTCCCGGTTAGCCCTCCTTTCATATGGGAAGGTTTCAGTCTGTTTCTAGCTTGCTTGCGATACACTTGTAGCCCTGAAGATGCCTGAATAGGCGAAAATTTGGCATGTAATCTGCATGATTAAGTGAATTATTGAAATAATACGAGACTTTGAGGCCTTGCATACTACATCTACTCTTCATTATTTTTAATGAATCAGAAAAATCTCCTGCTTACTTTTTTTATACAAAATCATATTAAATTAATATCTAACCTCAGAAGGAAGAGGAGGTACAATCTCAGATTGGGAATTTTCTTGCTCTAGGAAACCTGCAAAAAAAAAAAAAAAAAAAAAAAAAAAAAAATCAGAATCCAATTACA